>JAHWGI010001443.1:0-1200000 GCA_029379305.1 Frankliniella fusca
GACTGAAAAATTTTCCAATTTGTCTCACCAAAACATTCATAAAATACACCAAAAAGTATCAGCTGAGTTCAGATGTTTCGCTTCCTCTTCTTTCCATTCAGGCCCCTGTTTAGGCTTCTTAAGGTGGTGTAAGAGGCAACCTTGATGAACTTTCTGACAGAGATGTTTCCTGCATCGAGGTCCTCAGTGAGCGCCTGTATGGTCCGATCATTGGCGAGAGCCGAGAGAGGTCTCCGACGGAGCCTATTGACTGGATTTCTTAACACTTTTAAGTTGCAATACGTTGCATCCTCCATCTCGATGACTCCACCTAACAAAAGAGAAAAATGATAGATGTACACACAGACAAAACAAGAAGCAAAGATGTCAACTGAAAGTAGAAGCCTTTACTGGTATCAAACATGTTTAATATTAAAACTGCAAGCTCGTTCTTTACACGTAAACTTTCAAGACTGTCACCACGACCGGGTACGGCTAGGCCGCCCCCGACCGTCTTCACAAGCAAAGACAAGATGTATGAAAAGTAAAGTATACATGCAACTCACCAATAAAATCCCATACATTTGGGCGCTTCACTGGCACTGCGTCCTGCAGCATTCGGTTGTCCGACTCACTTGCATTGGTAGTCCTGTCAGCACAGCCGCTCACTGACAATACATGCAGTTTAGGAAGCCAGAACCGAACCCAGTACTGTAGCAGCTTCACCATATGTTCAGCTACTCCTTTCTTCACAGCTCTCCTGGCAATTTCCCTTAATCCTTTTTTTATACTTGCCACTGGTAGCAATGGGAGACAAGTGAGCCAGCGAACTAAGGTGCGCACATGATAGTTCTTCTTTATGACCTTGTACATCCCAAGCTTCCGTGCTTTAGCTCCGATAGCCTGTAAGATAAGAGGAACATTACTGAGGCTCTTACCAGTGAGATATTGTCTGCATAAATGCATCCTCTATCTCATAAATTCATCAACTCACCTTTGAGTAATGAAACAGGCACCCATGCAACTCAGCATTTGGAAAGGCCCTTCCCAATGCCCACTGCTCTGCACTTTCATAATCAGTCATAATCTTTTGGGGATTCAATCTAGGGGCAAGAGACTTTATTTTCTCAAGAGCAGCAAGGTAGGCCTCTTTAGTGCGCTTACGCATGAGAACCCGTACTAATGGTATAACCTGATGAGAGAATGAGTAATTAAATTCAGAAGTAAGTTACATAGTACATTATTTACAGAAAATTAATATATTTGAGCAACTTTTATTTATGAGACATGCGCATGAAGGGTAATTCTGGTTGATGATGTTCACAGCAAACCACAGAAAGGCCGATTCATGCCTGTCCTTTCAAATGTATCATTTGAAGATCATTGAATTCAGAAAAGAAATTCCTTGGGGAGTTACTTACATGATGTGACCTGACAGTACTTATGTTCCACACCTGAGACGCTTTTAAGCCCCTTGGGGTTGGACAGAAGGTGGCATCACAAAAGAGTTCTTTGACTTTTCCAGTTTTCCGCCTATTCATTTCCCTCAACATTCTTTTAGACACAAAGATTAAAGACATGTTCTTCTGACGAGCACTGCCAGCACGACCTGCATACACACTGTCTTTCCCATCAAGTGTACAGGACAGTGGCTTGTACTGGCCTTGTCTCAGTATCTTGTCCAGATCTTTGAGAGAGCGGGGAAGACGGGGCCTGTTTTCAAGTCGAGCCCTTCTCATAGCTGTTCTCAGTTTCACCAGGGGGATGCGGGAAGCAGCTTGCGCAGATATCCTACACAAGTTACATACAATGTCTCAGTATATGCCTTCGGCACTTTGTTTGATGAAAAATTAATGACCAGAAACCTACTTAAGCCTCACTCTTTCTTCCGCGTACATCTTTTTGAACCGTGTTTGGTCGCCACGACGGCACCGCTCCATAAGGGCATAGCGCAAGCTCCGAACCTGTAGTAGGGTTGGAAAAACAATATTTTTATTCGGTTAATCGACAGTCGGTGGCTAATTTGCATCAAATTATCAGTTAACTTGTTAGTACAAGCACTCTTTCGGTGAGGGTTAGTCGAATAATCGTTGCTTTTTTCAAACAATCGAATAACCGATCGTCTGTTCTTCCAACCCTAACCTGTAGTCTGTGGACGTCAGGGTCGTGGTTGTGGCATGTTGTCTGGCGGAATCCTGTCCGGTCGCGAAAGACAGAGCAGCGACCAGGGCATTGCTTATGATTAACACAGCGCAAACTGATTCGCCCTCCACTCATTACGCGGTTATCATGGTAATCATGTAAGTCTGGTCCTCGCCAGAATCGGGTGCGAGGTCGCATCCCTCGTCCTTCAATAAGAGCCATTCTGAGGTGAAGAAAATGAACCGCTGTAGTTAAGTTCAGGAAAATAGCATCAAAGACAATTTCTGTGTCGAAATGAACTTACCTTTACAGCAGCAAGTACACACACACGGTCTGGCTGGCTATGGTCTTCTCCTCTCGTACTGCATACAGCCAAATGCCGCCAATAGATGGGTGGGGGGGAGAAGATCGTACCAACCTACCCAAAATTATCGTACGCTTTTAGGAGCCAAGTCGTCAAAAATATCGTACGCAGCCCAAATTTCAAAACTTTGCGTCGTACGGGACCCTTGATAATCGTACGTGTACGACAGTTATCGTACGTCTAAAAACCCTGAAGCTGTGACTGTTTTGACTTTGACCAGTTTAGCACTATAGGGCAGAGGGTCGACAGTGGTGCCTCTGGCGGTGGACAGGCGGAACACAAAAGCCGCGAAAGGGAGCGCAGTTCCAATTAGATAGCTCAAAAACCCGCGGGGACTACATTAGTTAATTTCGCATACGTATCTCCATGAGTGATTAAGGATTTAATCTGAACCATCATGAGAAAACTACGAATTGATGGACATAAATATATCAAAAATATCAACACAGTTAAGGTGCCCCCACGATAGGGACCGATCACGCCCCATCACGCCTGTTAAGTAGGCAGCAAAACGCGCTCACATTCAGTGCGGGACGCCTGCAACCCGGCGCTTGCTGGCTTATTTGATTGTAGATTTGCTTTAGGTTTCAGTAGCTCGACACAGCTTTGATGTGGACATAGAAAACATTCTCTTAAATTTACAGTTGCTCTGGTTCACTATTTTTAAATTAAGATACGCATTTCCAGAAATTGTTTCAATTTCAGTTTGTATCAATAGACACTATAAAGTGATGAAAATAGGTACTTGTGTCAAGGGGTATGTTCCAGCACACCTTCTCATATGTGAGATGAGGTTCAGTGAAACATTTTTATGTAAAATTGAATGTTTTTTAAAAAGTATTAAAAATTTGCATATTGTTAACTGGAATAACAGAGCAGCCTGTATCAATTTTCTGAGCTTAGCAATTTGCAGCCTCCTGTACACTAGAACATGTCTGGTATAAACCACTCCAAGAAAAATGAAGGACATATTTGAAACAAACATTGCCTATTTTAATACAATAATAACTCCATACACATTTTCTTAAAATTACTTTAAAAGTGTATGTACATTGCACAATAAAATCACAAAGGCACTTTGAGGTTAAAAAAAGATGTTAAGTACTACAAAAATAAAGTAAAACATTGTGTACTAAATTATTAGCTGAAGACTGAACACAGCATGCGCTTGCATGCTTGCCTGACTAACTGACCCACTCCTAAAAGTGTTTCACCATAAATATTTATACATACACAAATGAAATATAGGTTTGAATGCCCCTAGCATCTCCAGGAGACACAGAAAGACTAAGGTGTTACATTTACATTACAATAAACCATTCCGGGAAATCTGAAGAAAAAAAGAGTTAGGGAAACAGGAAAACAGACATCACCATGATGGTGATTTCTGTTTTCTTTTCCCAACATTCTTCTCTTTTTCAGCTTTACCGGAATGGTATAATAAGAACTTCCTCAAAAAGTTTCCATTTAAAGCAAAATTTACCCGCCATCTCAACTGATGAGCACTCTGACTTTACCTGTTTCTAATTAATAACAAGAAAGAAAAACAAAGTATTGGACCATGTCTCAGAATTCTTAAAAATGGAAACAACTGCAACATGTGAGCAAAGGAAAACATAAGTTAAGCTGAAAGCATGGATACCTTCATGAGCTTAAATTTGGCTCCCACATTTTGCAATCACATTCGAAATAGCTGGGAATTACACGTAATCAAAGCTCACATCTCAATGCAACACGGATTGTTTTCAACCACTTACAAACAAAACAGACTTCTAATTTGATATTAGAAATGAAAGTTCTCTCTGCACAGTAAACAAAGCTCACAACACAATGCAAACTCTTTAAATCTTGAGTGTGCACAAAAATACAAGCTCTTTACAAAATGAAAGCAAGGTAAAGTTAACTTACAAGAATGTAACACAGAAGTTGAGAACTGCTGACTGTTGTTCTGCTGTCTGTTCACCTTTTAAGTTTGTAGGCACACCATAATAACCTTTTCGTGGTGGACCATTTACTTTGCTCCATGATAAAGGTTTCCAAACTGAAGGTCTAATTGGTTGGAGATGTTGTGGAGTTAGATTTGGGTCACGGTCTAGTGCCATGTTTCCCCTTAACACTAAGGTGCCTTTAGCCCGAAGTAAACCACATCTCTTCCTGAACTCCTCACATAATCCTTTAGAATTATCACCAAATTCTTTTGTTTCACTGTAAAAGAATGACAAGAGAAAATGAGCAGTGACAGGAAAATAAATTTACAACTTCCCTTTCAAGATTACTTCTTACTAGAGCACTTACGCAGAGCTCATCACAGTGCATGCAGGAATTACTTTCCAGTTAAGATCTTTTGACAAAGTGTGAATTAAGTAATTCAACTTATCAGCTTCCATCAAAACTTTTAAGCCGTCAACCTCTTCCTGCATGTATGGTTTATCTAGAGCGTCCCAAGTACTGCCAAGATAGTCGGCATGGCTGTTGATGAAGTGGGGTTTCCTTTGAATTCTTGACTCTTTGTTATTTATGGGAAATGCTTCCCCACACAAGACACATCTCTCAACATTAATGAATGGCACAAGATTATTTTTTTTCTCATGCCTCCTCTCCGTTTGATTTAAGACACTGCAGCACTGAGTGAAGAAAAGAAAAACATTATACATTATTTAAATGATATTTTTTGGCCATATCACTTTGCAAATTTATTAAGTACAATGTAGTTGTCATTTCCATGCTACTTGAAAGTTAAATTTTCTCAGTAAAGCATCCATTGATACAAATGTAATCACAGTCCTCAGCGTAATTACCTGTTCTAGAAACCAGCTGCCGCCTGGGACAGGCATCTCTTTATCACAACCATAGTTCCAAGCTACTTCAGTACCAGCACAGAGGCCCCTACACTCTAGCCGCACCAGATATCGGGCACTGCAACTAGTAGGTCTTGCCAGTTTTGCAGTTGCATGCTTTCCTGTCGCCCAATTACAGTAGCTGGCAGGACCTCCCAAATAGCCAAGGGGATATACTGGAGACCTCTGATAGAGGTGAGCGCAGGGACTGCTAGGTGTTTCATCAATGGCTGGTGCTTTAGAACACCAACCCAAATAAAAAGCATCCTCTGTTTTCAAAGTGACTTTTATAGGCAAACTGGGTTTTACCCTCAAGCGGAAGCCTAAATCCTGCTTATTTGAGTCACAAAATATCTCAAAAATGCCCTTAGCCCTTTCCCACATGTCTCGAATAGTATCTTTGAGACATGAAAGCTCTGCATCAGAAACACCACCTGCAATAAGTCAATTTTTTCCAATTAAGTAATCGTAGCACAGGAAAATAAATGTGTGAAAGAAAATCTACATTCTTACAAAAAACAATTTCAGGTCATTTATTGTCTTCCTGCAGACACTAACAAACAATTATCACGGATCCTTACCAGTATTGTCATCTTCCACACACGAACATGTCCTCAGAGGCGCACCCATTTGTGCTGCACATTCATTGTCAAACGCCCATATCTCACGAAGCTGGGTGGGTGATAAAGGGAGGCAGGCAAACCCCAATCTGTTAAAAAAAAATTCCAATGACTACAAGAAACATTATCAATTTATGAGAATAATCATAGAGAGTAATACAAAACTTCCGTGACTCGGTATTAATGGCAATCTCACATGACACAATCAATTATTGACGATATTAAAAAATGTAAAAAGAACTGACTAGTATTCCATCCTTTTTTTTCAATTATTCGGTCATCCATTCCAATTTGGGGTAGTGAACAGCAGAACAAAAGTAGATTTCTATTAAGAACCCATAGAGTGCAGCCTTACTTCTAAATGGTCATGATTTCCGTATTGAAACATAGAGGATAAATGTTCCCCGCACAGAATGTGTCAAGAATTATTGAGCAAAGTTTTCTACCACCAGGGATGATTCTGGGGAGATAAAATGTAAGACAAAATGTGCAATGAAAACAAACCAAAAATATAAAATTTTGGGTGATTTCAATATATTCATGTTAAATGATGGGACTGGTTCTTCGCAGTTGCAATTCGAATAATGAAGACTGTTGGACAATGTCCGTCAAATTTGGTGTATGGTTGAGAATAAGAACAGTGAGGTTATTTCACAACATTTGAAAATTGAGGTTTACTAAATAGTTTTCAACACAGGGAGAACAAATGACTATACAGTTATGGGATTACTTGTATGTTAGGCATTGAAATAAGTGACTTTTCAACACATTACTCGTTCTCTCCACATTTACCTTACTTCACAATATTAATATTGAAAAGCATGAGAAAGACAATTGTTACAGCTTACTAATCTTACGCAAAGTAATTAATGCGCAACTGTTTGACTTTAAAAGTAGTATGTAGCTTCATATCTTTAGACTCATTCAACTGAGCAGCACCTATGCGCTATGCTTTTAACTTAGACATACATATAAAATATCAGAGCTATCCAGGCTAGCTCCAGGTAATGGTTGCGTGCTATTCGTACAGCTACTCAAAACTTACTCGGATGTAGGAGTAATTATTTCGCCCTCAGAGTTTCTCTTTGAAGCCCTTGTGCAAGACATTTTTGATTATCTGCTCTGTCAGACTCGAGCTGCTGCAATCTCGCACCACAATGAGAGAGAGGAGAGAGAGAGCGAAAGTCCGATGTCAGGGGGCGCTGGCGGAGCTGCGATCCTCTGCCCTCTGCTACTGCCCACTAAAGTCCTTGTCCTCCCGCCAGAACGCGTCATATTTTTTCATTTAAGCGTTCACGTTATTTTCAAAGTTTATTATTAGAATAAGTTGTACTTTTCATGAAGATTGACTGCCTGGGTTTCAAGTGCTATACTTCCCGCATCCCCGCCCTTGATTCTCTGGGCTCAATGAATTAAAAACAATAAAAAATAAGAAAGGTTAAGTTGTGCATGAAGACCGCAAAATTTCTAAATTCTTTACTACTCTGTTGTTACTCAGCCTTTCTATTGATATAATGGCAAGTACTTTCACTGTAACTGAGGAGGAGCTATTTAATTTCGAGTCGTTCTGTGACTCCAAGTATAGTGATGCAAATTGTCAAAAATATGGCTTTTTCAAGGTAAAATTTATTTTTCACCATATACAGAAATGTATAAATGTGAATATTTTTAAGTAGCCTGAACGTTCTCTTTGGTGACTGATTCTTTTGTCTACTGTCCAGATAAAACTCGCAGAGTGCTATGCTGGGCAGTGCTCTTCCTTAAATGACTTCCTAAGCAACTTTGCTGTTCATTGCCAAAAGAAAATTGGGAAGACTGTTCTCCTACTAAATCCTCAATCCACAACTTTGTTTGGACATCAGAATATTCAGCCAACATCAGCAGAAAAAAATGAATTCATGTCTAAAACAATGGATCCAACAGCTTACCAGGAAAATGAATTCTCTCCAAATTGCTGGTGAGTTTGAATTCCTAATTCTTTACACATTCCTTATATTACATTCATGACATTATTCAAACCATCAGTCACTGTGTTTTTCCAGTTTGCAAGCACTTGAGGCTAGTGAAGATACTTTTCTTCAGCACTTTTATTCGAAAGTGACTGCACATCCAAAAGTGATGTTGAGTGATAGAGAAGATGACGAAAAGTCCATACGAAGCCGAGCTGCTGCAAAAAGTGATGCTTTTAAAAAGCGTCAGTTGTACAAGGAGGTTACATCGATGGAAGGGAAGAAGAGATGTTTGGAGATGGCCATGTCGTCAGAGAAAATACTTGAATCTCCTTTTTCCAAGTGTTGTTGCAACAATTGCAACATCCAGTTTACATGTAATCAGAAGTCCTCTCAAAATGAGGAAGAAGATATTCCTCTACTTTATAGTGCTGGCATTGAAGAAAGCAGAAACAATTTCCTATTTCTGACCAAGAATTTTGCCATGGCTTACTTATGTTACCAAAATATGCTTGCAGACTTAGATTCTGTTTTTGGTGGAGTGTCATTTCCAGCATTATACTTGGGCGGCTTGCATTCAACTTTTCCCTTGCATATAGAGGATATTGGCTGCTGGAGCTTTAATTTCTTACTTCATGGTTTTCCCAAATTTTGGTATGTATAAAATACTTTTGTATGATGGAGTTCAAAGTAACATCTAATTTGAATTGGTTTATTCTCCATAATGGCAATTTGGAAGGATAATGATTCCACCTACCTCTGTGAGCCGTCTGACCGATGCCCTTCAAAGAAGAGGATTTTACAATGTCCATAGGTGGTGTAGAAACACACTCCACCACAAATTTTATATTCCTCTTCCTCAATTTTTTAAGGAGGAAAATATTCCGTTTGAATTGGTGTGTTTGATAATTATGTAACTAGAAGTCTTAAATAGGGGCACATAAACTATTCTCTTCCTTTTTTCACAGGTTTTTCAGCATGCTGGGGAGGGTATTGTGGTGCTTCCTAATACAGCACATGCAGGTGGTAACCTTGGAAAGAATTTGGCGGAAGCATGTAACTTTGGTACAAAGAAATGGATACCATACGGTTGTGTGGCACCGAACTGTGGGTGCATGTAAGTATTAGAATATTGGTTCCTCAAATTGAAAATCATGATATGTATGATATTGTTTGGATGAACTTTACTGCTATGTTACAGGGAAGATGCCGTTCATGCTGATCTTGCAGACATAGTAGCAGTTCATGAGCCTAAACTTCTGCAAGCCTACCTTGCCAATGAAATCACCAATGTAGTTGAAGATCAGTACTTCAAAAAATCCATTGTCGTGCCCAGTAAAGATATGACTTGTGGGTGTGAACCTGTGTCAGCTCTACATGTACACCATGACAAAGTGACATCGAAGAGAAGAGTTGTGGAAGTTAAGTCAAGAATAAAGTGCCCTGTGTGTGAAGTGTCTTGGGCTTATACCCAAAAGAGGAATATGATGGCACATATATTGAAATATCATAGTAGCCGCAGAGGAGAGGAGATAGTCAGCAAATTCATTCAACAATACTCACTTACTACCACTTAAATATGATAATTGTTTTAAATCTTAAGTTCCATTTTTATGCTGCATATTTGCTCAGCTGGATTCTGTTAAGTGATGGATTAAATTTCAATTTGAACAGCCATATGTGTTTATTTTAGTGTCACACTTGAAATGTACTTTTACTGTATTCAGTTTAAACTAATTTTTCTCAGAAGTCATGTGTTTTGCACTAGGTCTGTGAATAAATTAGAGTTTGTGAAAAGAAGCTGCTCCTAATTTTTTATTTGTTCATTTTCTTTTATTACATTTGCAGTCAGTAAAACAACCGGTGAAATCTAATAGATAACCATGCCAATTCAATTTCTATTTTTAGCAAACTAATAATAGTCACATACCTCAGGTTGAGCTTTATGCCCTTTGCAAAATCAATTTCTCTTCCCGCCCCCCGGACCCCACCATTATTGTACTTTGATTACAATTGAAGGCACTGTTCCTATGACATAGGTGGTAAGTAAAGGGACAAAACTGTTTGTAATGTAATTAGTTTATTTCATCCACAACTTCAAGAAAAATGCAAGTCAGCATGAATGGAATTATAGTCATGATATATAAACATTGCTCTTTTAAGAGCATGGCATTGAAAGAGACATACACATCAGAGCAATACACTTTTCTGAAATAAAGTGTCAAGGTAGAGTTAGAGATCATAACTACACTCATTCATGTCGTAGAAAGCAGTGGCATTAGCTCAGCCTGTAACAATTATGGATAAGTCACAAAAAGATCAGTTTACTGACATTGATTGTAGCCATAGTGTTGAAAGGAGGAAAATGTCTATACCTGCATTATTACACATTATGCAAGTTTCTCTGAATTTCGATAGGACAGAGTAAAAACAGGGCGAGTGCAAATGTCCACATTTTTCCCGCTAGAGATTATGTTCCACACAGCGCCCAAAAAAATTAATGGAGGAAAAGTCACAATTTCATAGACTAATAAAAGAAATGTATGCATCACCAGTGAAGCAAGTATTGTAAAAAAGAAAAAAAATACATACATAAATATGAGGTAATAATATATGCAAGAGCCCATCTAAATACGTAGCACTTCAAAAAACAGCAGCCTCCATAATCACAATACAAGAAGCAAAGGAAATCATCCACACCAAACTATATAGAGAGGCCTATGCAAATAAAGATCCACTTCATATGGGTACTAAGCTTTTAAAGGAACTACCTAATGAAATAAAGGGAATAGCCGAATTTGAGAAATTCAAGATAGCTCTTACAAAGTATGTAATTATGAAGGAAACATATGGCATGTAAAACTGGCCATCTTTATATGTAATTGTTTCATTTAATAACTATCCATCTTTCAAATTATATACTGTGACTTTTGTTGTATCTGCCTTCAGATGCAACAATAAAATAATAATAAAAATCATAATAATATAGACATGCTGTGGCAGAACATGTAAAATGGAAAAAGTGTTTAGGAATTACAATTACAATCAAACAAATTTTTTTTTCCAATTTTAAAGGAAAAGTATGATTCAGCTTATACATTCTTCAATAGAGAACTAGTGAATCAGACAGACATGCCAAAATAAAAAATATATACAACACATACAGATGGAGAAACACCAGTTTCAGTGTTTTCAAAGCAGAAGGACGGGCCAAAAAATGTGTACAAAGTACATTTGTATAAGCACTCATCAGTATACAGTTAATAATGAAAGTTCGTTCACCATGCGAGTGAAAAGCTGTTTCAAAATTATTCCTCAAACAGTCTTCAAATTTCAAACATTTACAGTATATATGTGAGGGATTTACATTCAACCTTGTCCAATATTTATACACTTTTATACAAAAATCTTGTAACATGTTTATAATTTACTGTGCCAAACCATTTATCAAACTCCAAAGCTTTCCTCATATGTGTAATTGACATGTCATACTTCTGAATGGCTCCCAAAATAAGTTCTTTAGCATTGCTAGGATGCATTGACTCGAAATGGTTGCAAAGTTTTAACAAACGGTCAGCTTTCCCCAGAAACTGGTCTCCGCACAACACACACTTCACAAGTGCTTGATAAACTGGTGGTTGACGACAGATCAAAGATCTGCTTGAGCATGCCATTGTCTTATAGTCCTCGAAAAGAGAGTAGAGGTCCGAGATAACAGCAAAGTCTTCAGATGGATGTCTCATCAGCATCATCTGCTGACCCTGATGGTAAATTAAGACAAAAGTTACATTCACACAGCAATCACTCACAAATATAAAGAAATCTGGATATTACTAGGACCTGCATCTTTTTATTGCTTGTACTGCCTATTGTAACTTCTTCTTCTCCTTCTTCAACATCTACATCCTGCACAGCTTGACCTTTCTCAATTTTCACCACTTTTGTGAAATCCACATTTCTTTCCTAAAGGTCAACATGTAAAAGTAAAGTAGAAAATTAAATACTTGTACTGGCATTGATATACAAAAGCACAACAAGAAGCAAATAAAACAAGATGAAAAGAAATTCCAAACTGAATTTGACATTTAGAATGTATTCCTCGTTCTACACCCTTTCCGACTTTCCCTCTAGTCCCTGCTTTCATTTAACGAAAAGTCAAACAGCTGAGTGGCAATATGTTTAAAGGTGAGTGAAAGCCAGGTTTCTGGAAATTTCACATACATAGCTGAAATAAACTTCCTTTACAGGTCTGTTAGATGAGCAGTTTTTAAGATGTAGTGTGATTGCAAGTAGCTGTTGAACTTTTTGGGATGAAAGTGATCTCTACTTTACATCCTATGCACAGCAATACTCGTTCTCTCAACCTGCTCTTATTAAAGGTAGGGTATAGAACAAGGGAAAATTAACAATATCAAAAGATTTATATTAACAGTGAAGATTCGTTCTTTACAGACAAAAGGTCTTGGAAGGTATATACGATCAATGACAAACGTTGACGGTATTGAGGAGTCTTTACCCTACATGTATACCATATATTATATTTTCGCTAATGAAAAATGTACATCATTCATTACTTTTTGAGCACATCACTATTACCGTACTGAAGAACAAGGAAGAAACACTGATGAAACACCATCATATCTACTTCTACTTAAGAAGCACAAACCTGCTTTTTCCCTCCATATCAAACTTGGGGGAGGGCACATAGTTACGATAACGTGTGACAGATTGTAGTATCAAAATGATGAGGTTACGGGTTGTCTCCCATTAGAGTTCTACCTTTACGATGCTACAACAAATTTGTGATTCAAACCTCATTTTGATGGCAGCTTGTATTATCTTCTGCAATGTGTTCCTCTTCAACTATGGTACCTTGATCAGCCCACTTGTTCTCCTCCGTTTCCACTTTAATGTAATCCAGATTGATATCCTGGTCATTGAAAAGACAAATGTTACATGGAAACAAAAAATTCAGAATCCCCACAATGGACACCAGACCAGACGACATAAAGTTGGTGAAACAGACATCTACTTCCATAAGATGGGCAGTCTTCTCATAGCACCTGCCAATACTTTCAGGATCAAACGAGAGTTGAAAGGTAGAATTGCTCATGATATTTGTACCTGCAACAATCAAAATAGGCACGTAATGAAAACTCAGTCCTGGACATAACAAAGCAGATAGCTACGATACATACAAGATTATTGTTTATATTCAAAGAAGAAAATTTTTAATTACTTTTCATCTTGCATATGGTGTTCAATCAACAGAGATGCATTTGATATGAGCTAAGAAAGCTCTACTTGGCAGGGTTAGGCCTTGAGAGGATGGCGGATGGAGACGAAAGTGTGTGGCTAGAGACCGCTGCTTCGGGACGTGGTCCACGCTCTGGAGCCCATAATATTGCACCGATTTTAAAATGCAAGACGGATTTTCGTAGGGTAGAGTCAGACGAAGGTCAACATGCCTTCAAAGTTGCCGTCGGGTGCGTGTGAGGGCAGCGCGGCGCCCTGAAGTCCGTGCGCTCCTACCCGTCGAGATCCGGCGGGCCGCCAGTGCAACGCCTTGTAGCGCGCCGCGCCGCGTTCCGCTACGCTCCGCCACCATACAGTCGCGCGATCGCTCTCGGCTCCTGGTTTGCCTCCAGAGCCCGACTGAGGCGTCAGGGAGTTGTTTATTGTTTGTGGACGTTTCTCTGAGGTACGTATCGACGAAATTTGAACGGAAAATGTAATTTCATGAAATGTATTGACATATTTCAACCGATTATGCTCATGACAAGTCTTAAAGACGATGAAAAGACGCATCAAAAACAGTATGGACGGGGTGATAACCTTTCCGTAACGTGTTTTCTTTCAGCTTTTGACACTGTTAAAAGCGTCAGATGAAACATGGGAGACGGGAATGACAGTTTTCTGGACATCAGCCAGTGCAGCGGCTATCTCTTGACATCCACGCCCCAAAAAAATAAAACTTTCAAGACACCCGCGGCTTTGAAAGTCGGACGAAGGAAGATTGCAGCCAAAGGTCCCATTTGTGGCATTTGTCACATATGTGGCAAGGAGTATGTGAGAAAGCGAAGTTTTGATGACCACATGCGGTTACATGTCCTAGTTGGTAAGTGTTATGCAATATTAGTTTCGTGTACAGCTCGAAGTTTTCCTTTCTGCAAACCATACATTAATTGATTGATCCCTTTTATACAGATGTTAATTCAAGGTATCCCAACAAAGAAAAAATAATAGAAGAAGCTGGGAACATCAGCCAGATCACATTGAGACAGATGATGTCCATGAAAGGTGTTGGGAAATGGGGTGGAGAACATAACATGCTCCTTCAGAGACTGACCACCGATCTCAAGCTTTGTGTGCCCTGGCAGGACTTTTACAAGACTGTTACGGAGAAGTATGCTGAGTCACTATGTACAGGGAAATATCTTCTACCTTCCAGTTTACTTCCCATTATATGCAAAATATCAGACAAGATACTTGGAGACAGAGATATGCGGGACAGACTTCTTCAGCTTCTGTTAAATAGTGTCGATTTTTCTTCTCAAATGCTGGAGTGTTTTGTGTGTGAGTTTGTCCTGTGCTTTGGAGAACAAATTATTTCATTTTTGTGCAAATCTGTAGTGGGAGAAAAACCCTCAAAACCTAAGGAGAATGTTGTGTTTGACATTGAGGATCGCCAAGTTATTTATTATGTAGCAGGTTCTGTTATGAGAGGAATGCTAAGGTATGGAATAAAACACAGTAAAAATGAAGACTGGAATGCTATTAAAAATACAATTGAGACAAGAATAGATGAAAATGGTCAAGGAGTTGAAAAGGCTTCTGAAGCTGACCGTGCTTGGACTGGTGAAATAAACAGAAAGAGTTTATTCTTCATTGGATCAGCTGCTATGGACTTTTTTGTGTCCCTCACACAGGTATTGTACAACATTGAAAGTGATAAAGATGGCAACTTCAAGACTGAAACCGTAGTGGAAAATGTATACGAAGATGGTGTTACATTATTGCTTTGGGATGAGCTTGTTGGTTCATCTCTACATCCTGACCTTTCTATTCGATTTTTGAAAGGAGTTACTAAGTCTTTCACTCAAACGTATGCCAAAGGTGTTGCTCTAAAGAAGCTCAATGGACACTTGAAAAAGGCATTTGTTGCTATTAGTTTAAGGCATAGTATAGCTCCACGTCAGTAATAGTTTATGATAAAGTCTATCATATTATGAGATTTTTTGTTTGTTAAATGTATTGCAGTTATTTCTTTTCTAATAGTGTATGTGATACAAGTTACCTTAAAAAATTGTTTTAGTTTCTTTTATAAATTTTTGACTGAGCTTGACAAGCAATGTAAAATATTACAATATTGTCAATTTTGTTTTATATCTAAAATGTTTTCACTGATTCCTGTGTGTACTAGTCATGAGAAAAAAAGCATAGTACCAAATGTTAACATTACCAAAAATAAACTAAAAATTTGTTCTAAACCATCATGCTTTTAATTTTGTTTTACCATTTCTTCTAATATTTTACAAAAAATATTAGCATACATGCAGTTGTGGACATCACTACAAATTAAACAAGTAATCCTTAGTATTAACAAATTATCAGCAAGACCACAAATGAAGTGGCAATTTGTTCTAAACCATTATGCTACTGATTTAATTTTAAAATTTCTTGTAACAACTCATAAAAAAGAAAATTCAGTAGCATCTAAGTAGTAATGGACATCACAAATGAAACAAGTAATTCCCAAAAAAAACAAATTACACTGACACAAATTCAAACTTATTCCTCTTTGGAACCTTTACATTGCTGATTGCAATTTCATCTTCCTCAGTAGTATTGGCATTTTTTCTTTTTGACCCCAGGCCTCGCTGTAGGTGGATTGCTCTGGAATTCTCAAGGTATTTTTGAGCATTAGGTGCAGTACTTCCTCCTCCTTTGGCCCTTTGCTTGGAAAAAAACTGTTCCAACGGATCTTGGCAATAAACTCTAGCATTAACAAAATCCACACCACCCTCAGTCAAAAGGTATTTAGTAGCACCTATAAATCCCCTTATGGTAATTTCAATACCCTCCCTTGTCTGATGGCACAACATCATCTTATGACCAGGAAATTTACCCTCAGCCTCATTTTCAGGATCAGGTGTTTCATGAATGTCATGAATACTGGTGAAACTGTCATCACCTGCTGCAGTTGCAGTTGTCTGATTTAAAGTAACATTAGCTTCCTGAATTTCTTCTTTCCACTCCTCAAGATAATCAAGAAAGGGCAATAAGAACTCAGTAAATCTACTGTCATTAGGATCAGTGTAGGGATTAAGAAGGGGATTGGCTGATCTGGTTCCACTCAAAGAGTGTGCACCATTTAGACAGTCTGCAAAATCATTAACCTTCTTAATAAACTTCACTGTTTCAGAAACTTTTTCCCAGCCTTGAGCCTGAAGATCACAGGAAACTGTATTACTTAATACCTGAAAAGCATACTTCACCTTCATAACTGAGTAAGAATCTAAGTACACATTTGCTGCTGACAGTTTGTATGCTTTCCTCAAAGTTTTATCCTTCTTAGCTTTAAATAGGCGAATGATGGTACTCCATAAAATCTTCTCTCCATTCTTGGTTAGACACCTCTTTGACCCTTTCTTGATTCTTGAGTTGAAAAAATTATTACGGATAGTTTTCACAAGATGTGGAAGATCAGAAATGAAATATAATGGACGTGATGGTGCAGCCTTATTAATGGTATCATACACAACACCATTCTTTGTGGGAGAGATAGGAGTGTTCATCTTGAAGAAAGCTCTATTTGATGCATTTCCATCTGAAGTGAAAGCAATTATTTGAATGCCAGTTCTCTCACAATATGCTATTACATTCCATGTTACAGAGTACAATTTCTCCTTTGACAACCGGTTGACAGAATAAGATGCTACTACCTCCTTTACACCATTGCACACACCTTTCACCATGAAAGACAGCATTTTAGAGGCCCTGTCAGGCTCAGGCACCTCAGTATTGTCCAGGTAACTTTGAAATTCATTTAGGCACTTCTCAACTTCAGTAATCTTTGTGTATCCAACTAATTCTCCTGTACTTCGATTATAGACTATATTTTTACTTATGTGCATTTCATCGCACATTAAAACATGCCATTTATGTTTAAGCTCTGCCTTCTCACAGATATGTTTGTGGATTGACTCCAGCACAGGATTACAGATTCCCTCCTCTGCTTCAAAACAATGCGAATAATCAAATAAAGTTCTCGAGTGAGGCAATCTCATCATTTTACTGTCAACAAGGATATTGTATGTACTAGGGGATTGCAAGAATATAGACAGTGCAAAACGGATCATTTGAGGATGCCATCTCATTCCACGAGCAGATTTACAACTGGCTGCTTTAAACTGTTGTTGAATAAATAACTCTTGAAAAGGAGAAAGATTAGATGATTTCAGGGCACTATGCATCAAGTTGGACATTTCATCTTCAACATACACACCTTCTTTTTCAATTAAATTCTGTACTTTTTCTTGAAGCCTCTCAATTTTTTTCTTGCAGGCATTAAGTGCTTGGGTTTGTTTTTTTAATTTGTTCAGCTTTTGTTGAGTAGAAAGGTAAATATTTGCAGTGCGGATATCAAACTCATCTTCTTTTAAAGAAACCATTTTTCTCTTCACCCTGGGAGCAGCTCTGCTGCATTCCACACAACGCCAGCACTTTGGTTCTACCAATAATTTGCAATTATTCATGCGCAAAGTATTTATGTATCTAGATTCTTTAAAGAAATTTTTGTCAATGTATGAGTTAGGAAATCCATCCCATGCTTCTACACAGTCTTCAAAGTCAATGCCACTGCAAATTTCTAGACCTCTTACTTCATTTAATAATGAAACTAAAAAATCTACCCAACTATCAACTGTGTTTCTACACAGTGCACCTGGTTTAGCAAGATTTTTCAGAAAACGGTCACTATCAACAGCCTTGCCATGCACACTAACAGTCAATTCACCATCACTTCTATAACCTATTCTTCTTTGAATTGATTTTTCAATATTCCTAGACAGAAGCAAAAGATGGACAGTTCTCTTCTCAGCGACACAAATCCAATTGCAGGGAAGGAAAAGGTCAACCTTAGTTTTCAGTTCCATTATCAGATCCTATAAAATAAAAGAATAATAATTACAGGCAATATTAGAAAAAAAATACTGACATTAGTAAATAAACTAAAGAAGCAATTCTGATACTAACTGTAGCTTCCTCTTCTGTAAGTGTTACATCTTCAGTGGTCGCTGAGGCAGAAACTGGTGTTTCACTCCTCTCATCAGCAGTTGATACTGATTCACTTACATAGGATGAGGTACAGTCTGACTCTATGTCATCTGAAATATCCTGTAAAAAATTAAGAAAGCAAATGAAAAATGCAAAAAATTTATACAGTGAATAATACCGTTTAAAACATATAGAATAGTAGTGTACCTGATCACTTGGAATAATGTGACCACTCCGCTGCGTTTCAGATGTTGAAGATATTGTTTGGGACAATACTGACTCATCGCCACTGGTACACACTAAAGTTGAGGATGGAGACAAGAGTGAACTTGTACTTGTAGATGGTGACGGAGACACTGACACATCTACAGTTAATGGCTGTGTTGCATCCTGAAATACATAAAATGCAAGACACGTCAGATAATGCTGGCAACAATAAGTTGTGAACTTTTGAATTTTGAGCCTTTACAGATATTAAATTAACATGAAAAAAGGTTTCTGTTGAAATTGTCAAGTGTTCCAAATCTGCACAGACCAAGACAATAACTAAAGTTTCCCTTGTTTTCTTACCTTTTTGCCTCTGTTGGGACGTGGTTCTCTCACCCGTTTTTTAGGTTTAAAGTGTTTGGCCTTCGCTTTTCTTGCCATGGTGACGATACAATTACACTGCAAAACATAAAAAAAGGAGCTAGAACTATGCTAATCGCAAGAGAGTCTCGATTGTGAAGTAAACAGAGCACAACATAACCCTTATTCTAGCGACTAATATCAAGAACCGTCTTTTCATCGTCTTTAAGACTTGTCATGAGCATAATCGGTTGAAATATGTCAATACATTTCATGAAATTACATTTTCCGTTCAAATTTCGTCGATACGTACCTCAGAGAAACGTCCACAAACAATAAACAACTCCCTGACGCCTCAGTCGGGCTCTGGAGGCAAACCAGGAGCCGAGAGCGATCGCGCGACTGTATGGTGGCGGAGCGTAGCGGAACGCGGCGCGGCGCGCTACAAGGCGTTGCACTGGCGGCCCGCCGGATCTCGACGGGTAGGAGCGCACGGACTTCAGGGCGCCGCGCTGCCCTCACACGCACCCGACGGCAACTTTGAAGGCATGTTGACCTTCGTCTGACTCTACCCTACGAAAATCCGTCTTGCATTTTAAAATCGGTGCAATATTATGGGCTCCAGAGCGTGGACCACGTCCCGAAGCAGCGGTCTCTAGCCACACACTTTCGTCTCCATCCGCCATCCTCTCAAGGTTAGGCTGCTCCTTCAATGCTGCTTCACTACACTTAAACCATATTTACTGATACATAAGCTAGTAAAAGTGAAATGTAAAAGGCATTCAGAATCTATTTTTACATAACTTTACTATTGTCTATGAAGCTCCAACCCCTACCCACATTATTCACAAATTGTTGATTAATCAGTTATGAAGAGCGTGAAGAGCGATTTCCATGTAAGTAATGAATGCAAAGCAGAAACTTACCGGGGGGAGGGGGGGCATGTAGCAAACCATGAAATCAAATAGAAAACAAATCAAATCAATTCAATCGGTGAGCCCTTGGGATCGTGAAGACGTGCACTCCAAACTCCAGATAGGGTTGGAAGAACAGACGATCGGTTATTCGATTGTTTGAAAAAAGCGACGATTATTCGACTAACCCTCACCGAAAGAGTGCTTTTACTAATAGAAAATCAAACAAGTTAACTGATAATTTGATGCAAATTAGCCACCGACTGTCGATTAACCGAATAAAAATATTGTTTTTCCAACCCTATTGTCAGTAGGTCAGTACAGTAGGGGTAGTGGATTCAGATCTCATCTCATGTAGCCAACCTGGGATGTCATGTAGAGACATAGTTGGGCGAATTTCTACACAAATGCGCCAAGTTCTGTTGATTTTTATTTCTGATTCGATCAATATGATGAATAATCTGAATTTGTTTGCGTTCTCTTTTTCTGTTAAAATCATTTTGCAAGGAAGATTAACATTCTGAGTTTTTGTTTGTAGCGTTGGTCGTCGTCGATCGTCATGTCGTCTGCACCACTAGCATAAACAAATGCGCAGAAACTGTTAAATTGTTTTGAAATCTTGGCAACAGAAAGTGAGTAAATTCTTGGCTGGGTTGTTTCTCCTGTTACTAACGCGAAACAGCCAAGAGGATACATTGAATTCTATTTCCTAAAGATTACTTATTACATTATCTTCTGATTTACTTATGCAAAGCAAGTAGGATTATAACTTATTTCTGGTAAAAAATAAAGAAATCACAGTAACTACATTGATTGATGGGCACAATGACATGAAGATTCTTCTCTGACCATGACTTCAGTGCTTTATAGCCGAATACTTGAGATTTCGCTAGCACCAATGGAGTCCCTAACCTTATCAGAGGAGCGTATTTAGGACTGAAATCCACAACAAAGCTTCTGTCTCATGCATTGCTCTTGCTAGAAACTAATTTTTCTTTTTGTAGAAGTAATTTCAGAAAATTTCTTTAATGAATTTTGTGTGTGTGTGTGCTTAAAAAATAACAAGGTGAAGCCAGGAAAAATAAATTTGAATAACCAGATCATATTTATCCTGCTAGGGTCAACATAAGCTTGGGTTTTCTAGCCAAAGTGACTGGCACATTAAAATTCAATTCTAAAAACTAGAGAGGGTTAACGTACCACCTTGGAATTTGAAACCCCATAAGACGAGTGCATTTAGGACTAAAATCCACTATATGAATGTACTACTCATTACACTACCCAGCATTTGCCACAAATTTTGAATGTACCAAACATTTCGTAGGAGTTTGGTCTAACTCCTCCAGTTTACTGATCCAGTCACAGTGATCCGATTAAACAGTATCTCAGAACTTTGATTTTGTTTGTACCTTCTTTATAAAGTTTATAATTTATATCTTTCCTTAAAAATGTATACCCTCTGAAAGATAAATCGTCATTTTTAAGATTTCATACCTAGCCAAACAACCTTTGGAACTTTGGAACTTTTGGACAAGCAAAATCCAAACATGTGACCGAGTTGTACAAGTTACGCTCTTACTGAAATTTAGTTAGGTTTCCAGAAGATAATATGACTTTGTGATACTCAAATGGGATTAGATATGAACAAAACATCTCTCCAAAAAGCTATGCCCTAGATAAATCAGAGTTACTATTTCTCATATGATATTTTCTCACTTTTACCTGCTCTATCTTTCATTATACAACATACTTGCATGTAATATCTGCAAAAACATTGGAGATTGCAATGATTTAAATTCTGAAGTTTGCAACTGACTTTATTTCCTCTCACATAAATCAGATGTCATCATTTTGACGAATGGGCACTGGAAAATAAATAAATGGGATGTAGGAAACAGAAACTGAGGCAAAGTTGTCATCAATACAAAAGACTAATAAACTGTCTTACCTCTAGGCAAATATTTGCGAGGTCTTCCACGACCACGTTTTGCAACAGGTTCATTTGTGCCGCTGACTGAGAGAACCTTTTCTTTGGCAGTCTTGCAATCTTTAGTTTTTTTCTGGAAAACAAGAGTCGGAATTACTTCAGAACACACTTGAAACCCTAAATGAAGAAAACCAACTGCCATTTCCCTGCCTGCTTCTACTTCAGTAAAACAGAACTGTTTATGATCCAAATTCTATAATGCTCCTCACACTATTTGTAAAGGAACTGAATTCATTCTTATTGACACAATTGTGAGAAACTGCTATGCAAACGCAAAATGACATAGATATAATTGTCAAATGTAAACAAGCGAAGCCCTTCAAAATAATGGAAGGGAACAGGAAAGCAATTTCGCTGTAAAGTATACTGTCATGGGTAAGACCGTTTGGCGGTCAGCGTACATAAATATAAGCACGGCTCACCATTATATCATTCATTATCTGGTTGGCGATCCTTGTCTGTCCATTCTTCTTCTTGGAGGAAGCCTGATTGTAAAAGAAATTACACTGATAGTGAACGTAAACATTTATGGTAGAAAGGTAAGAGAAAAATACACGCTTGACTCAAAAAAGGCTCTGTATCATTCAGACTATCCCCTTGTAGCCCCATACATTCTCAGAACAAATGTTCGGTTCATACACAAATCTTTGGACAGTAAGGTATATGCATCTTCAGCATTTAATTTTGGTCTAAGCACGTAACATAATATATTTCTGAAGCAAAATTGATAACTTACAGTATTCTCACTCTTAGAGTCACTGTCCTTTTTGCGCCCCTTGCACTTCTTTTTAGGAGGAGAAGGATCATCAATGTCACTGTCACTATTTTCTTTTTGAAGCCTTTTCTTCTTCTTTGCTTTTCGTTTCTTCTTAGAGAAAACCGGGTTGAAGAAAAAAAATAAAAAAATATTGATAAAATTTCCGTGTCAATTTTAGATGGTTAGGTACAATCATCAGGTGATTACACCTGGATTCTATCCAGGAATTTTGAAGTAAGGCTTAGAGCTACACTCACCAAGTTTTCATCACGACTGCTTTCTGAGCTATCAGTAGTGCTGGACGATGAGCTACTGATTGAACAGGATGAGTCTGTGCTCGAACTACTGGAGCTGGAAGAACTAGAACTTGAGCTACTGGAACTGGAACTGCTGGAGGATGAGCTCGAGCTGCTGATCTGATTTTTTCCTTTTGAATGCTTCTTCTTCTTCTTCCTTGTCGTCTTTTTCTTGCTATTCATCTTATCCTCCTTTTTCTTCTTTTTCTTGTTCTTCTTCTTCTTTGAAGAGTCAGATGGTGACGAAGAGATGCCTATGGTGTCTAGCTCTGGGCCCTCACATGGAAAGGAGTACTGGGGGGATGAGTGTGGTGACACACTGAAAGTCGGGGACAGAGAAGAATTTTGTGGCGCAGGGGATGGTTCAGACAGAGGAATAGGGAGAGGTGCAGGTGAAGAGGGAGGCAGAGGGATAGGGGGAGCTGCTGGAGATGGAGAATAGGAAGGCAAAGGTGGAGCTGAAGTGGAAGGTGTTGGTGCAGACGGCGCAGATGATGGAGAAGCTGGAGCAGTCATTGAGACAGGGAGAGGTGCGGTGGGCGGGGGAGGCAGAGGGATAGCAAGAGGTGCTGGAGAATAGGAAGAGACAGGCACAGGTAGTGCAGGACCAGCACAAGATGTAGATGCAGGGTTCGGGACAGGTGCAGTAGGAGGGGGAGGCATTGGGTTTGGGAGAGGTGCAGTAGGAGGTGGGGGGGTAGGGAGAGCTGCTAGAGAGTAGAAAGGCACGTATGCGCCATGAGCGAAAGGTATTGGCGCAGATGGTGGAGCATGCGTTGGGATGGATAGAGATGCGGATGCGGTGGGAGGCAGAGGGACAGGGAGAGCCGGAGTGCATAGGGATTGCCTAACAAAGGGCACTGAAGAAAAGTTTGATGGAGGTCCTGAGTTGGAAAAATGGTTAGAAGGGTGGGTAAAAGGGGGTACAGGGGGATTTAGTACAGGCTTTCGGCGAGCGCGAACCATTGCTGCAAAGAGAAAATGCACGAAATAGGAATTGTCCAGACACAAAAAGAGAACACAAATTTGATCATGATGAGCGCACGCGCATTTCAATCCTGCCTTCGCGGTGGCTGCAGACTGATTCCGCAAATGCGTTTTGTCGCTCTGTCTCTCTCGCACTCAATGAACTTCCTGTATAGGTGTGAGCGAGACAGAGCGACGAAACGCGTTTGCGGAATCAGGCTACTGTGCATGGCCTTCTCAAAACCAACAAAGGACAATCGCCTGTGGCGCCAAACATATTAAGGCCAATAAAGCAATTAAATACATTGGCGAGAAAATACTACAAGGTTTTTACGCAGCACACGCGAAACACACGAAAACCATCATGCAACCTGTAACCTGACGTCAGCCTGCTTCTATCGAAAAACCCTCTGAGAACATTTCTCATGAAGACCTTATTCAGGCGTGTCTGATCTCTGACGAATGCAATCGTTAAAACTTGTTAAGAATAAGTTTACGGGCGCTGGCAGTGTTAAAACCGTGACCAAAGCGGTTACTTGAAATTAAACACGGCTTTTCTAGCCCCCATATCTGGCTGGTGGAAGCCACACACAGTTCGTACAGTTATATGAGATGTGCTGAGATATATGAGTGCCAAATACTTTGAACTCTACTAGTATCTACTTACCACTGACTTTAAAAAGCACCGATTAATCTTCACTATTAATACTTTTCTCAAGGGCGCAAGGACGGGAAACAGAGATACTTCCTCGCCAGACACAGATTGGCAGATTGGTAACGGAGGTGGGAGTTGGGAGTGCGGGAGATGTGCGTCACTGCTGTCTTTTGTTTGTTATGTGTGCGAGCCGAGTGTTCCGTCTTTCCGTTTCCGTTCGTCTCTCCGTTCCGCCGTTCGCCGCCTCCTTAAGCCTCCTTAGTCCAAGGTCTAAGCCGCCTCCGTTTCTCTTCTCTCCGATTGATTTGTGCTTCTCGCATTCAATTGCATCAACTTAATTTGACACTAACCCGGAATCAAACGTAATCAGGTAAGTTCTGTACTATTTTTAATTAGTGGCTGGTCTTTAACGACCAACACAGTACCTATATTATTTCTGTTAAGGTTATACCCAGTGAGAAATTTTTCCGACGACATCGTTTCGACATCGTTTTTCATGTCGTTACGACATGAAAATGGGCCTGAGATCGACGGCTTTTCGACAAGTGGATGTCGACTCGACATCGACACGACATCGACTGTCGAAAAGTTGTCGATTTCAGGCCCACTTTTATGTCGTTAACGACATGAAAAACGATGTCGAAGCGATGTCGTCGGAAAAAATTTCTCACTGGGTAGTGGCTTGGCGCTTAGTCACCTATCCGACTCAACCCATACAATGTATTTAAATTTTTCTTAGATTTTATTGCAATTATCGGGAGGCAATCAACTTCTGATTCAATATGGTATAGAACACACCGCGTGGAAAATGTATTCAGTTGGTGCCTGAAAGTGAGGGTAGTCGGTTCAGGTTAAGCATCATAGCCTTATTACGGGAAAGCCCGCGCTCAAAGAATGTTCTGAGCACAAAATATTGTTGCTGACGTAAAGTGCCAAGCGACTTTAACGCTTTTAATGCACGGGACGTCTTTTTCCCCAATAATTTTAACACGGGGTCGTGACCACTTGCTGGTGTCCATGCCGAACTCAATTTGTTAAGGAGGGGAGTAAAACCTTTCACGATTTCGTAAACGCGTGCCTTGACTTCCGCCTGTTTCTTAACCAAACTGAGTCACTATCTCAGTGGCTTTCAATAAAGAGACTATATAAAACTCGCCTATTCCTGGTGCGTGACGTGCGAGCGCAGGCTGCGACACAGCAGGGTCTTATTTTTGATGTGGCGTGTCTCAAAACCCTCGTTTCAATGAATTCACATTACCACTTGTGTGTGTGTTTTATTATTATTATTATTATTATTATTATTATTATTATTATTATTATTATTATTATTATTATTATTATTACTATTGAGGGAGGTGTTACCTTTTCGTGAAACGAATCGCAAGAAACCCTTATTCTGTGCAGACCGTGAGATGCCGAGCAGTCGACGACGAAGTCGATTTGGAAGAGCAGCGGCGTTCTATTGGTCCCAGTATCATGATCAGCCCGTGGCAGCTAGTTCTCCGGACGTTGGTAGCGGTTGGATCGACAACTCAGCACCTGCTGGTGCACCGATCTACGCCCCTCCACCTGCAGCTGTGGTCCAGCAGATGCCCTTCGCTGTATCCTCAGCACCTGCTCCTGCACTGATCTACGCTCCTCCACCTGCAGCTGTGGTCCAGCAGGTGCCCGCCGCTGTATCCTCAGCACCTGCTGCTGCACTGATCCACGCCCCTCCACCTGCAGCTGTGGTCCAGCAGGTGCCCGCCGCTGTATCCTCAGCACCTGCTGCTGCACCGATCCACGCCCCTCCACCTGCAGCTGTGGTCCAGCAGGTGCCCGCTGCTGTATCCTCGACACCAGCTGATGCACCGATCCACGCCCCTCCACCTGCAGCTGTGGTCCAGCAGGTGCCCGCAGCTGTATCCTCAGCACCAGCTGGTGCTCCGATCCACGCCCCTGCAGCTGTGGTCCAGCAGGTGCCCGCCGAAGCCTCAGCATCCTCGTTGGGGTCAGAAGTTGTGGAAGTCATGCAGGTGCGTATTACGCCCCCCGTCACCAGGCGCGGTTTTAAGGGGGGGGCGAAGGGGCGATCGCCCCCCCCGTCAGCCCTGAAGGCAGCCTGGGAGGTAGGCAATTTGAGGTGCAAAACCCCTGTATGTAGGCAGCCAGCAGCACATTGCCCCTCCCGTCATCCGGACTTAAAACCGCGCCTGCCCGTCACTTAACTAACCGAGAATGAAGACACATAGCCATCAGTACCACGCCAGGGCCAGCGGGCATTAACCTGATGCTCGGATAAGCTTCCCTTCGATAACGATTCTGTCCTATCGTATTCCACTTCCAATTGCAGTAAATTCTAGGGGGTGTTCACTCTTAAAATCTGTGACCTGATTTTTACATTTATTACGCTGTATTACGCTCCGACATTTTAAAGATTTGGCCCAATTGAAGCAAAAATAGCCTTAAACGACCCAAAAATGAGTAAAATATGGCGAATTTTGGCCATTACGCATCTATTACGCATATCATTACGCCTTTTTTACGGAAAGAGTGACCCGACTATCACGCGAGTGCATACCCTTTCGAGGAAATTGAAGTAAAATAATATGTTGTTTTCCCCTACCCCACTTCCCATGACGATGTCCCCCACCTTGGTCTCCCTGCGATGAACGATCATTTACCCGACGCCTGGTGCAGCGCCTGCGAAGTGCCGGGTAGGCAGTTCTGCCATGCAGCCGAGTGGAGACGGTGGCCTACCGCGAGCTACCAAAGCGCATATGGTGGGTTCGGGTTGAGGACGTATGTGGGCGCCATGGCAACTCGCGTTATATCGTAAATGTCCTTCTTGTCCTCTTTTCCAGTATTCTTTATCAATCCCCAACCTTTTCTCATCCATGCCGTCTCTGAAATAATTATTAAGGAAAGTTCTTCTGTTATGTGCAGATTCCTCGACGAAGAAGATCGAGGCTGAGTTTGCGGAGACCCAGGACATCGACCGTGGAGGTGGCCGAGTATGAGGTACTATTTCCTATCACATAAGGCTAAAAGACAGGGACAAAATAAGAGGCACTTGGTGTATTTTCCTGGGTAGATAGAGCGATAGCGTCGGGGATAAACAAAACTTAGAGTTTAATATGTCTAATTTACTTGTCTGCTTTTTGCAGACGCCATTCTGCACCATTTGTCTGAGTACTGAAATGGATGACCCATACCAAGCTGAGTGTGGACATACTTTCTGCAGGATTGAACTTTTGCAATGGGCTGAGCTCGAAAGCTACTGCCCAAACTGCAGAAAAGAAATCGAGAAGGATAGAATTTTAAAATCAGATTAGTTTTTTTCTTTTTCTTTATTAAGAATGGGCCTGTTATGTGTCTGTTCTTTTATAAAACCTTTCATCAACCTCTGTGAAGTACTCTTTCTTTAGTGTAGCACCTATTTTAATTGGTTCAAAACAAACTCTAAATGATATAAGTGCAGTTTACACCTTCACCCTGATCCCACTATTTGCATTGCACTGTACACAAACAAAATTATTTCAGTATTTGTAGAATTCACAAGTTGTGTGAGTTACATCATTAACAGTTAGATAGTCAACAAGGCCAATGAGCTCACAAAATTTTTGGAAAGATCATAAGCCTAGTTAACAAAAACAAGGAGAAACACTTGTGTGCCGTTATTCGAAGTTTATTCATCTGCTTATCCTGAAAATATTGTAATCATTGTTTTCTGCTCAGGAGGATATTGCTAAAGAGATTCAGGGTCCAAGTAGTGACTCAGATAATTACAGCGGTATGTATCACATTAGTTTTAGACTTTGGCAAAGAAGGAAACTGCATCAAAATACTTCAAATTTTTTTTTTCTAGGCTTGACGGTGTCTGAAAAAGAGCAGCGAAAGGCAAGAATTATAGCGAAATGTCTGAGGGAGCTCGAGAGAGACATTGTGCCCAGTGAAAAGGTGATAGTTACTTCTCGACATTTGTTAAAATTTAGCACTGTGAGAGGCATAAAATCCAACTAACGTTTCCAGTTCATTTGTTCTGCAGATGAAAAAAAAAATGGAAAAAGAAGCCAAATTTATTTTGGAAAAACTGTCAACTCCTGAATATGTAAGGTTTGCCCAGAAATTAAGGCAAGATCCCGATGAAGGCCTCTTTAGTTCTGGGTTTGGACCGTTTGCCTTTTCTGAAACTTTGGTAAAGTATCTTTAATAACAAAATTACATCAATTTTTTAAAGAACTAATATCTGCTTATAAAAAAAAATATTATTTGTTCCAGTCTGACCAGTTGCTGAGCAAGATGGACAGCCTGATGGATGCAAATGAAGGATGGAGCTTCCAGCACTTGCATGGTGTTGTCATGCCAGGGGTGAGACAAATTGGAAAATTTTTCTGTTAAAGATTTGAATGTAATGCTCTTGCATAAACTAAATCATCAAATCTATTACAGTTAATAATTAAAGGACTCAGCGAATTCTACCAAATATCTGAAAAAAAGGCTCTCAAGAAATTCCGAGTGAGAAGTGCTTATTCGCATGAGCCTTGCAGTGACTAGAAACATTCTTTTAGGTGGACACTATGAAACGCTTGATGTTGCATGTTGTATGAATGTTTTCCGGCTATCTGCCTCATCACAAACTTCGTTTCCTTTTCTGTCATTAATTTTGTTTGGGATAAGTGACTATTCTAGAGATGTAATAATCATCCAAGCAATAGGCATTGTGATAAAGTCAGTAGCAAACCCCTAAATTTACATCATTTCAAAAACAATGTTTGTCTGGGTAGACAAAATCCAAGTAAGTTTTTAATAAAAGATGGAATGGATGAAACTAGGTAAATAATTGTATAATACTTTCTTTGTTCTCTCTCTCTACTTTATTGGTACACTTCTTATAATAGAATTACATTAACAGTTCGTGAAAAGCGTCTGTTAAAATATTTTTCAGATCTGCATGCGAAAACACACAAGTAATTGATTTGTTACACACAAAACAAGTGACTAGAAATATTCTTTTAGATGGACACTATGAAACGCTAGTTAGGGCATAGCTGGTTGGGAAGTTCTTCAAGTGATTCAATAATGGTATCACATAATCACACATCCCATTTGATTAGAGCAAAATCATGTTAGAGAACCTAAAAATTTCCTGTTTAAATAGTATGTCTTAGGCAGCAGGCATGCCTCTGATCCTCTTCAGTCCAAGCTTTCAAATTGCTAGGTGGTGTGGAAGCGTGATCTAAATGATGTACCCTTTCAGGTTGACGTTGACAAGCAAAGATCAAAAATGATAAAAAGCGTAGACATCTCTCTTTATTATTATTTACACAAACATGTATTTTAACGACAAGAACTACAATGTAAAGAACTCAACCCCTTTTCAGTTTAAGGAGTACATCAGGCAAAGCTACAGCGTAAAAAAGTCAGTGCACATAAAAAAATTAAAAAAAAAAAAAAAAAACACTTTTGCAGTGTAATTAGATTAATTTCCTGCGCTAACAAAACAGATTAAAAAAAAATTGAAAGGCAGGCAATAAACATCCAAAATTAAATGGATCTCCATCAGCCGATGAAGGGCTGAGCCCTCAAGTGCAACAAAATCATCCTGACATAAGATGATACTGGGTTGCAGTCCACAGTGAAAGCTAGGGCCTTAGTTAACATTATCATTTTCCCGCATCACTTACTCCAGGCCAACTACACATTAAAACCCCATCATACACTCAACCAACAACTAAGCTGATAGCAGGCAAAATTACAGAAACCATTTATCACTAAAGAAAGAAAGAAAAACATTATCACCCCAAAGAGTGTCTACAAACAATAGAACCAAGCAGGTGAAAAAGTGAGATTACTTGTCTCACAATGCACAGCGGTAGGCATGGCCATGGCTAACACAATTATGCTCCGCAGTTGCAGCTCCATTATCCACCATGTGAGTCGCACAGTGCATGTTGGGTACAGCTTGATTTTATTTTCTGTAACAAAAGCCTGCATGTAAATCATGGGTATCTTAAAGGCATTTAAAGATGTTTCAGATTCTTTTGAAACATACCTCACTTCTGATAGCACTATCTTTCAGAAACAACTAACTCCTTTACAGTCATCACGCCGAAGAAAGCGTAAAGTTTTAATTTAATTTTTAAATTTGTTCACAGTATTCATTCCTTAATTTCACAGACACTTGGCACCTGCTTTCATGGTTTTCAATCTTGACATAAGGCCAGCAGTATTCATAAGTATCCAATAAATAGCCTGTACAGGAGAATATTGATAATTATAATTACATCAATGGTTTTGTTGTCAGATTCCTGAATATTCAGTGCCTTTGATTTACAGACCTGGAGCAATAATCAGACCCCAGGAGTGGAAAAGGAGATAAAAGAAAATGGAAAAGTAGGAAACCTTGGCGATCAACCGTTGTCCATTTCAACACCTCACTTCTAGTTGATCAAGGAAGGTCCTTCAATGTGCATGTAACCATTACAACTAAGATTTCCTGTAAGAGGAGCGACAATTACTTGACAGGCCTCCAAAAAATCACAAAAGTATACTTTTATTTCTAAGAACATGAAGGGATTGCTTACGAAATAATCAGATAAGTGTATCTCGTTGTGCTGATAGTGGTGCGAAATTGCAGCAGGAGCAGGCTGGCAGGCTTTGTGCATTGTAGTGCAATGTCGCACCAGGTGCCTGTGAGAGCGGCGACTAATTCCTGACAGGACTCCATAAATCAGAATTTTTTTAAAAAATTGCTTAACAAAAAATAAAACTTAAATTTGACTGTAAAGATTAAAATTAAGTTGACTTGTTTGTTTACATCGCACATCGCTGTCAGCTACCAGTGCCAGGCTGGTGGCTCAGGACGATTTCAGCTTCACCGCCACCAAAGGAGCTAGAGATCGAGTGGAGCGGTTGCGATTTGAGTTATAAATGATATGACACTCACTCATGACTGTCAAAAGCTTTCCTTAATTCGCGTAGATTGTTTAAAAACGGCCGCGGCGCTACCATTCCGAACGCATCGTCTGCTTGTTGTGATCCTCCGGCCCGGCGGCCCCGCCCGGCCCCGCCCGACGCCAGCGCCCCTGGTGGCAGTGCAGTGAAATCCTTCTTTCAAACAGTTTCCTCGTAACGCCTCCTGTACGGCATAGAAGTATTAATAAGGCTTTATTCCATGGAAATTTCTTTAATTTCTCGAAATGCTGCGAATCCATCTCGATGTGTGGTATTCAACTTTGCGGAGGCCCAGGACTGGAGGGGGAAACCGTTATTTTAGGCGCGCCGAGCCGAGCCGAGAGCCGGTGGAGGTGGAGGGCGCAGGCGCAGGGCGCAGCTAGAGTCCAGCGTAGCTTTCGTCTTGTCTCCGATTTGATAATTATTTAATTATTATGGTGTACCGACATTTTTGTCTGAGAGTGTGATGCTGAGGGCCGCGCACCGGCCTGTGACGGATTTTCGGCTGACGGCATCAGGGAACACTTGAAGCCTTTGGTTAGTCGTGATAACCCTTGCAAGTCGTGACTTGCAAGAGTGTTTATTTCTTGCATTCATCTGTTGCTGTTGACGAACGCGGTCGGAGAGTGCATTTTTCAGTGAGGTTGACTTTGTGCATTGTGGATTTCAAGATCCAAACATTCACGGCGTCATTTTTCTGTAACGGTTTTTTAATTGGAATTTAAAATTATCTGCAATCACATAACCTCTTCATTCCTCTTCTCCGGATGCGTATTTAATCTGTGCCGCGGATTCCTTGTGAACTTTTTGCATTTTGCACAGTTTTTATGAGAACGTTTGCGCATTTTAATCCCGTAAGACCTCGCCAAATAATTGTTCCTTGGTGTGCTGCCTGTAGTGCGAAATTGCAGCATGCTTTGTGCATTCTAGTGCGACGTCGCACCAAGTGCAGCTAGTAGAGGGCGTTTGCGCCGCAATTCGCCTGTGTCAGGGAGAAAGTAACCAATTCCTTGCTTTCTACAGGTGGAGGTTAGGAGCATGGAATGAGCATTGAAGACCTCTGCTGTTCTCGCTTTAGCTTATTGGACTGCGTAGCAAGAGGATGCCCCTTCACTACAGCTCTGTTGGTGAGTTCTTAGTGAATTAGTTTTAAACCATGGAGTGGAATTGTTTTCAAGTGGTTTATAAACTGCTGTTATAATTTTTTACAACATGTTTTGATCAATACTCCTGACGCACTTATATTATTTTCAGGCAGTACACATGTACATTTGTTGCCATCAGCCTTGCCCTTTGAAGATGGGCTATTTTGTGAAGTGCCACAATCACATTGAAATGACCTATACCAAGCAGTATACTTACTTTTCGTGTTTTCTGCATTGCATCCTATAAGAAGAAAAAAGGTAAACTTCGCATTTAACCTCTAACAATCTTTGTTCATGACGCACTGCAAATCGTAAAACTTATGTTGACGAAATTCTTAACAGGCTTCAATCATGTTACCTGCGCTGCATCCAAATTTAAGGGAATCAGTCTATAACATTCAAGTGACACTATGTTCACATTTTTTTGAGCAACATTCACGGCAGCAGATGGGAGTTGCTTTGTTAGACTGAAATACTAGCTGCCTTCCGTTTTAGTGTCAGTGGAGCGCTCTTTTTTTCCCAAGTCCAATATCATTTAAAATGTTTAAGTCCTGTTAGCAACTGTCACAGCAGCAGCTGTGAGTTGCATTTTCTGAGTGAAATACTGCCTGCCTTCCGGATTGGTGTCGGTGGAGCGCTCTTGTTTTCTCAAGTCCAATACTATTTAAAATGTTTGAGTCCTGTTAGCAACTGTCGCAGCAGCAGCTGTGAGTTGCATTGGCTGAGTGAAATACTGCCTGCCTTCCGTATTGGTGTCGGTGGAGCGCTCTTGTTTTCTCAAGTCCAATATGATTTAAAATGTTTGAGTCCTGTTAGCAACTGTCGCAGCAGCAGCTGTGAGTTGCTTTGGCTGAGTGAAATACTGCCTGCCTTCCGTATTGGTGTCGGTGGAGCGCTCTTGTTTTCTCAAGTCCACTACTATTTAAAATGTTTTATTCCAGTTAGTAACTGTCACAGCAGCAGCTGTGAGTTGCATTGGCTGAGTAAAATTCTACCTGCCTTTCATTTCTGTGCTGGTGGAGCGCTCTTGTTGTGTCAAGTCCACTGATATTGTAAATCTTTTAGTTCTGTTGGCAACTGTTTTTGCAGCAGCTTTGTTCGAGCCTGCCCTCCTCCTATTGTGTTGTCGGTGCATACCTGATCTGTTTACTCTCTTAATGCTTAACCTGCCTTCTTGCCTTTAGCAATTCTTCAACAGCCTCAGCTTCATATGAAAATCTTTTTTGTGGACTCACCCTAGCGTCTGCTGTAACGTGGAGGTATGCTATTAATTCTTTTTGGTTTCTGTCCAATCTCTTTTTATAGATCTTGTAGACTCTCTGAAAGAAATGTAATAGATGGCCTGACTAATTGTTTTGTTTTCTTCTCCTTACATTAGCAATTAATACACTTTGCTGTGTCTGCTTGTCATGTTGTTGCTGTCATTGCCATCAGCCTTGCCCTTTGAAGATGGGCTATTTTGTGAAGTGCCACAATCACATTGAAATGACCTATACCAAGCAGTATACTTACTTTTCGTGTTTTCTGCATTTCATCCTATAAGAAAAAAAAAGGTAAACTTCGCATTTAACCTCTAACAATCTTTGTTCATGACGCACTGCAAATCGTAAAACTTATGTTGACAAAATTCTTAACAGGCTTCAATCATGTTACCTGCGCTGCATCCAAATTTAAAGGAATCAGTCTATAACATTCAAGTGACAGTATGTTCAAATTTTTTTGAGCAACATTCACGGCAGCAGATGGGAGTTGCTTTGTTAGACTGAAATACTAGCTGCCTTCCGTTTTAGTGTCAGTGGAGCGCTCTTTTTTTCCCAAGTCCAATATCATTTAAAATGTTTAAGTCCTGTTAGCAACTGTCACAGCAGCAGCTGTGAGTTGCATTTTCTGAGTGAAATACTGCCTGCCTTCCGTATTGGTGTCGGTGGAGCGCTCTTGTTTTCTCAAGTCCAATACTATTTAAAATGTTTGAGTCCTGTTAGCAACTGTCGCAGCAGCAGCTGTGAGTTGCATTGGCTGAGTGAAATACTGCCTGCCTTCCGTATTGGTGTCGGTGGAGCGCTCTTGTTTTCTCAAGTCCAATATGATTTAAAATGTTTGAGTCCTGTTAGCAACTGTCGCAGCAGCAGCTGTGAGTTGCATTGGCTGAGTGAAATACTGCCTGCCTTCCGTATTGGTGTCGGTGGAGCGCTCTTGTTTTCTCAATTCCAATATCATTTAAAATGTTTGAGTCCTGTTAGCAACTGTCACAGCAGCAGCTGTGAGTTGCATTTTCTGAGTGAAATACTGCCTGCCTTCCGTATTGGTGTCGGTGGAGCGCTCTTTATTTCCCAAGTCCAATATTATTTAAAATGTTCAAGTCCTGTTAGCAACTGACGCAGCAGCAGCTGTGAGTTGCATTGGCTGAGTGAAATACTGCCTGCCTTCCGTATTGGTGTCGGTGGAGCGCTCTTGTTTTCTCAAGTCCAATATGATTTAAAATGTTTAAGTCCTGTTAGCAACTGTCGCAGCAGCAGCTGTGAGTTGCATTGGCTGAGTGAAATACTGCCTGCCTTCCGTATTGGTGTCGGTGGAGCGCTCTTGTTTTCTCAAGTCCAATACTATTTAAAATGTTTTATTCCAGTTAGTAACTGTCACAGCAGCAGCTGTGAGTTGCATTGGCTGAGTAAAATTCTACCTGCCTTTCATTTCTGTGCTGGTGGAGCGCTCTTGTTGTGTCAAGTCCACTGATATTGTAAATCTTTTAGTTCTGTTGGCAACTGTTTTTGCAGCAGCTTTGTTCGAGCCTGCCCTCCTCCTTTTGTGTTGTCGGTGCATACCTGATCTGTTTACTCTCTTAATGCTTAACCTGCCTTCTTGCCTTTAGCAATTCTTCAACAGCCTCAGCTTCATATGAAAATCTTTTTTGTGGACTCACCCTAGCGTCTGCTGTAACGTGGAGGTATGCTATTAATTCTTTTTGGTTTCTGTCCAATCTCTTTTTATAGATCTTGTAGACTCTCTGAAAGAAATGTAATAGATGGCCTGACTAATTGTTTTGTTTTCTTCTCCTTACATTAGCAATTAATACACTTTGCTGTGTCTGCTTGTCATGTTGTTGCTGTCATTGCCATCAGCCTTGCCCTTTGAAGATGGGCTATTTTGTGAAGTGCCACAATCACATTGAAATGACCTATACCAAGCAGTATACTTACTTTTCGTGTTTTCTGCATTGCATCCTATAAGAAAAAAAAAGGTAAACTTCGCATTTAACCTCTAACAATCTTTGTTCATGACGCACTGCGAATCGTAAAACTTATGTTGACAAAATTCTTAACAGGCTTCAATCATGTTACCTGCGCTGCATCCAAATTTAAAGGAATCAGTCTATAACATTCAAGTGACACTATGTTCAAATTTTTTTGAGCAACATTCACGGCAGCAGATGGGAGTTGCTTTGTTAGACTGAAATACTAGCTGCCTTCCGTTTTAGTGTCAGTGGAGCGCTCTTTTTTTCCCAAGTCCAATATCATTTAAAATGTTTAAGTCCTGTTAGCAACTGTCACAGCAGCAGCTGTGAGTTGCATTGGCTGAGTGAAATACTGCCTGCCTTCCGTATTGGTGTCGGTGGAGCGCTCTTGTTTTCCCAAGTCCAATATTATTTGAAATGTTCAAGTCCTGTTAGCAACTGATGCAGCAGCAGCTGTGAGTTGCATTTTCTGAGTGAAGTACTGCCTGCCTTCCGTATTGGTGTCGGTGGAGCGCTCTTGTTTTCTCAAGTCCAATACTATTTAAAATGTTTTATTCCTGTAAGCAACTGTCGCAGCAGCAGCTGTGAGTTGCATTGGCTGAGTGAAATACTGCCTGCCTTCCGTATTGGTGTCGGTGGAGCGCTCTTGTTTTCTCAAGTCCAATATCATTTAAAATGTTTGAGTCCTGTTAGCAACTGTCGCAGCAGCAGTTGTGAGTTGCTTTGGCTGAGTGAAATACTGCCTGCCTTCCGCATTGGTGTCGTTGGAGCGCTCTTGTTTTCTCAAGTCCAATATGATTTAAAATGTTTGAGTCCTGTTAGCAACTGTCGCAGCAGCAGCTGTGAGTTGCATTGGCTGAGTGAAATACTGCCTGCCTTCCGTATTGGTGTCGGTGGAGCGCTCTTGTTTTCTCAAGTCCAATACTATTTAAAATGTTTAAGTCCTGTTAGCAACTGTCACAGCAGCAGCTGTGAGTTGCATTGGCTGAGTGAAATACTGCCTGCCTTCCGTATTGGTGTCGGTGGAGCGCTTTTGTTTTCTCAAGTCCAATACTATTTAAAATGTTTAAGTCCTGTTAGCAACTGTCACAGCAGCAGCTGTGAGTTGCATTGGCTGAGTAAAATTCTACCTGCCTTTCATTTCTGTGCTGGTGGAGCGCTCTTGTTGTGTCAAGTCCACTGATATTGTAAATCTTTTAGTTCTGTTGGCAACTGTTATTGCAGCAGCTTTGTTCGAGCCTGCCCTCCTTCTTTTGTGTTGTCGGTGCATACCTGATCTGTTTACTCTCTTAATGCTTAACCTGCCTTCTTGCCTTTAGCAATTCTTCAACAGCCTCAGCTTCATATGAAAATCTTTTTTGTGGACTCACCCTAGCGTCTGCTGTAACGTGGAGGTATGCTATTAATTCTTTTTGGTTTCTGTCCAATCTCTTTTTATAGATCTTGTAGACTCTCTGAAAGAAATGTAATAGATGGCCTGACTAATTGTTTTGTTTTCTTCTCCTTACATTAGCAATTAATACACTTTGCTGTGTCTGCTTGTCATGTTGTTGCTGTCATGACAAGGATTGTTGTTTTCTACCAGCTGTTGGAAACCAAGAAAGCAGTCACTTTAGATTGCCTTTATGTAAGGCCTTTTGGGGTAGCACCGTCCAGAGTTTTTTCTGTAAGGTAAAGGAATCTGATAGAGCAACAATTACTGATCCAAATTTCTCTTTTAGGTAAATGTTAGTAATTTGTTTGATTGACTGGATGCTTTGTCAATCAGCCACTAGCACCCCTACACTAGCCGTGGTGGTGGTGAGTACTCCAATTTGTAGAACTTTGATACATTACAAGTTGTATCATACAATATGCTTACAGATGCTACTAATGGACTTGTCATGTTACAGATTCTTTCAGTTACAACTGTAGCATGAGCGTTTACAAGTACCATTCTGATTTGGGGATCATTTCCACCACATTGATAGCTGCCTCCTTTTGCCTTCAAAGTTAAGTGAACTGCTTTTCCTAACTGATCTGCATAGTGGAAGAAGGGAATAAGTTGAGCTTTGGAGTTATTAACCCTATATGATTAAACACAGGAGCCTGACCCTATAAAAAGTAAGGCACAATCAATGTGTTAAAAGAATAGATTTTCAGTCAGTGATGCCAAGAGTGCAATTTTGACAGTGTTGTAATCTGAACTATTTTTCTGAGATCAGAGGCCTACAGGTTTCCTTTGAATCTTCCCCATTTTTTAGTAGCCATCATTAGGTGTTCTAAAAAGTAGACTAAACGATGTGCATTACCTTACAGTCGAAAGCCTATCAGGGTGGCCACGCAACCTGGAAGTCAGGGAAGTCAGGGAAGTCAGGGAAATAACAAGTGGTCAGGGAAGTCAGGGAAAAGTCAGGGAAATTGACGGGCGGTCAGGGAAATCCGTGCGAAGTCCCAGATCGTTTCAAATCTCACGCTTGTTTTCCCCCCGGGACGGTAGCAACAAACGTGGCACTTATTTTCTATTTGCTTGCATAATTTTCTCGAATTCAAAAGTACGAAAATGTTTTTGATGTGCCTAAAATACGGTAAAATTTACTGGCTAGCACGGTAAAAAAAGTCAGGGAAATTTGCAAGAAAGTCAGGGAAAAGTCAGGGAGAAGTCAGGGAAATCGAAAATTCCGATCGCGTGGCCACCCTGCCTATGCAGAGCCGTGCTGGCTTGAAGCTCTCTCTCGCACAGTGACTATTTGTCTCTCTCGCACTCGCATGTGAGCAGTGCCGCGCCGGCCGCGCACTGGACCGTGGGGAGAAGGTGCGCAGATCTGGAAGCTGAGCTGCGGCCGGCCGGCCGAGGGACGTCGAGCCGGCGTGGGCTGGGTAATTTTACCCAGTGGGGCCCACTGGGTCGAGCGTGGGAGATGTCTCTGGCTGGGCGGGCGCTGGGCGGTTGCTGGACGGGTTGGGCGGGCGCTGGGCGGGTATTCGGAGCTAGCGCGCTGGGCGTGCTAGAGGCTGCTTTACCCGCCCAATGACGAGCTCTGCTGGCTTCCAGTCAAAGTATAAAAAGTTGTCGCAGCGCACTTTGCCCTAAAGAATATCTGCTCAAAAACTTGATTCTCCCGTTTTAAATGTATCTCTCAGTTGATGTCCAAGAACTGTGACATTTTCCCTGAAGGTTGCAGGTACTTCCTTAGCTTCCTGCCAAGTCAGGTCAGGTGAAGATATTAAGTAACACATTCATTGTTTGGGGTCGGCTTGTGAAGCTCTCGGATAGGGCCCAGCCGGACCCCGGGCGCGCGCCGTGTACCGACTCGGCCGCCTGCGTGGTCAAGAGTAGGTTGAGGTCGGCTTGTGAAGCTCTCGGATAGGGCCCAGCCGGACCCCGGGCGCGCGCCGTGTACCGACTCGGCCGCCTGCGTGGTCAAGAGTAGGTTGAGTTGTCGGCTTGTGAAGCTCTCGGATAGGGCCCAGCCGGACCCCGGGCGCGCGCCGTGTACCGACTCGGCCGCCTGCGTGGTCAAGAGTAGGTTGAGGTCGGCTTGTGAAGCTCTCGGATAGGGCCCAGCCGGACCCCGGGCGCGCGCCGTGTATCGACTCGGCCGCCTGCGTGGTCAAGACTAGGTTGATGTTGTCGGCTTGTGAAGCTCTCGGATAGGGCCCGGCCGGACCCCGGGCGCGCGCCGTGTACCGACTCGGCCGCCTGCGTGGTCAAGAGTAGGTTGAGGTCGGCTTGTGAAGCTCTCGGATAGGGCCCAGCCGGACCCCGGGCGCGCGCCGTGTATCGACTCGGCCGCCTGCGTGGTCAAGAGTAGGTTGAGGTTGTCGGCTTGTGAAGCTCTCGGATAGGGCCCGGCCGGACCCCGGGCGCGCGCCGTGTACCGACTCGGCCGCCTGCGTGGTCAAGAGTAGGTTGAGGTCGGCTTGTGAAGCTCTCGGATAGGGCCCAGCCGGACCCCGGGCGCGCGCCGTGTATCGACTCGGCCGCCTGCGTGGTCAAGACTAGGTTGATGTTGTCGGCTTGTGAAGCTCTCGGATAGGGCCCGGCCGGACCCCGGGCGCGCGCCGTGTACCGACTCGGCCGCCTGCGTGGTCAAGAGTAGGTTGAGGTCGGCTTGTGAAGCTCTCGGATAGGGCCCAGCCGGACCCCGGGCGCGCGCCGTGTACCGACTCGGCCGCCTGCGTGGTCAAGAGTAGGTTGAGGTTGTCGGCTTGTGAAGCTCTCGGATAGGGCCCGGCCGGACCCCGGGCGCGCGCCGTGTACCGACTCGGCCGCCTGCGTGGTCAAGAGTAGGTTGAGGTCGGCTTGTGAAGCTCTCGGATAGGGCCCAGCCGGACCCCGGGCGCGCGCCGTGTATCGACTCGGCCGCCTGCGTGGTCAAGACTAGGTTGATGTTGTCGGCTTGTGAAGCTCTCGGATAGGGCCCGCCGGACCCCGGGCGCGCGCCGTGTACCGACTCGGCCGCCTGCGTGGTCAAGAGTAGGTTGAGGTTGTCGGCTTGTGAAGCTCTCGGATAGGGCCCGGCCGGACCCCGGGCGCGCGCCGTGTACCGACTCGGCCGCCTGCGTGGTCAAGAGTAGGTTGAGGTTGTCGGCTTGTGAAGCTCTCGGATAGGGCCCGGCCGGACCCCGGGCGCGCGCCGTGTACCGACTCGGCCGCCTGCGTGGTCAAGAGTAGGTTGAGGTTGTCGGCTTGTGAAGCTCTCGGATAGGGCCCGGCCGGACCCCGGGCGAGCGCCGTGTACCGACTCGGCCGCCTGCGTGGTCAAGACTAGGTTGTCGGCTTGGGCGTTGTTTAGTCCGCAGCAACTTTTACCCCGTTGGCCTTGCTTAACGTTCAGCATGGCATATGCGCTTTGGCCATCGTGTATTGCCAGTGTTCGTGCAGTCTGCTGTTTGTAGTGCGATATCGCGCCACCTGATCGTACTTACCTATCCCCCCTTCTCCCCCCTCCCTTTCCTGCTTTTCTTCCCCGGGACAGAGCAGGCGCGATTTTAAGGGGGGGGGGGGCGAAGGGGCGATTCCGTCAGCCCTGAAGGCAGCCTGGGAGGTAGGCAATTTGAGGAGCAAAACCCCTGTATGTAGGCAGCCAGCAGCACATCGCCCCTCCCGTCATCCGGACTTAAAATCCGCGCCTGGGACAGAGCCTGTTGCACGGTCTGGACTAGTGGCCAGGATGAGAATAGTCGATCCGCGTGGTCTATAGCTGGCCGTGTTCTGTTCCATATCCTATGATGTCAATGATGGGGGTTAATTGTTTGGTGGCTGGTTGTTGCCTTCCTCCTGGGCGGCCATCCATTTGCTAGTGTGTCGGAACGGCTTCCCGTTTCAATCGATTGTGTTCATGTACCACTCAGTGTATCATTTGAAACGGCTATGGTGTTAAGTTTCTTAACGTCTGCCCATCCCGCATCCTTACTTTTTGTGCACTTGCTCGATGGTCGGGTCGGGCCAACATGGACAGTCACGTTGCTGTCTGCTGCTTGTAGTGCGATATCGCACAAACCATGGAAACTTATGCCGACATGTGGAATCGCCTGCACTATGGCACAGGGGCCCAGATGGGAACAAAAGACTCTTCCAGCGTTCTATTTCAGATATGATGAAGCTTCAAGTGTTGGGAGGCCGGGGGGCTGCCTACCTCCAAGGCGTCCTTCTGCCCGCTGGTACAGCCCATAAACTCACCCTGTATTATCTCTGTTTCATGCTGCCTCTCATCGAGTCGAACAACACCACTTCAATGGCATGGACGGAGGACAGCGACTGAGATTTGTCGGAAGTACGAAGTTCTCTGACTGCTGCCTGTATCGACTGCTTCGTTGAACAATTATATTTGTGTTCCTGAAGTGCTGTATTTTTTTTTCGTCTTATCATTCCTACTATCCTCTCGAAACTAATAGATTCAACATTCGTCGTACATGCCATGCATCATACCAGGTACCAATGCCTACAGTGCTTCTTAATCACCGTAGCTCAAGCGCTGCGGAGACAATAAAAGGGGGGGGGGGGGTAGGGGAATCTCTGTCCATCTCCGGTGCTCCCCGTTCGGGCGTATGAAAGTCCCTCCCCCCCGGCCACTGCTACTTAACGATTATCATTTCTCTTGTCATTTTTTATCCACTTGGAAGTATAGTCCTGGAAACTATACAGGGTGCTTTCATTTATTTCGGACAAAAGTATTGGGTGGGCAGAGCATGCATAGACGATCATTTTTGCATTGTTAACCAGTGGGCGCAAACGTCAAACAACGCGGATAATTGGCTGAGCCAGATAAAATAAAATTACAGTATATTACAGACAGTATCTGCGAAGCCAACATTCAAGTTACAAAGCCCCCACATCCCACTTCCAGCGCCTCTGGCAACTTAAACTTGTGTCTTTCCAGTTCGACAACGTGACACGCACTATGTAGGCATTTACATAAACGTCGTTTTTTCAAAAAGAATGGTTGGGTTTACAATGAAAGAAACTACGACACTTACAAGAACTGACCGGGTAAAATAATATTGGTCGATATAGGAGGGTAGAAAAAGGTAAAACCAAGAAATATTTTAGGTTGTTATGATGGTTATAGTTACAGTTGATAGAGGATAACTCTCACTCTTGGCAGAATCAAGTTTTGGATTAAAGTTGCAGTAGGCCGATTATGAAAATTTGCCAGTAAGATACATGGAAGCATAGGTATATTTTTTATTTACATGAATATTAAAGCGTTAGCTCAGCCTGGGAGTCATGACTCTAGCTAGTTAGGTATTTAAAATTCGATCCGCCGCCTGCAAGGTAGGCAGTGCGTCACGCGTACGCGCAGTTTGGGTTGCCTGCACTACGGCGTTGCGGAACTGCGAGTCTGGGCGTCGTCTGCTTCGCACCATTTGGAGATGCGACGGATGACGGCGTCACCTGGTGGCTCTGTCTGCTGACGCCTGCCCTTTCGGTGAGCTCTGGCCTCTGTGACGTGCAGCCGACATTCAGCGCCGTAGTGCAGGCAACCCGCCCTGCAGGCGCGTGGTATGCACTGCCTACCTTCCAGGTTGCGGACCTAATTACAAAAGCCTAATCATCCGCGATGTTTGACGTTTGCGCCCACCAGCTTGATGTTCAAAAATGATCGTCTATGCATGCTCTACCAACCCTCCACTTTTGGCCAAAATGAACGGAAACACCCTGTAAATAGCGAGAGAAGCGAGAGCCCATAAATTTTCAAGAATCTTGTCAGACAAACGACTTTACGGGTAGTGACGCACAGAGAGAGCCATGGAGTTCAAAGCTTCCTAATGAATCAGGATATCTGGTAGCCTGTGTCAGCTAGTTTCTAAACTACTCATGGTGGTGGTATACATCGCACATCAGGGCAGGGGTGTTACCATTGCGGAAAAGCAAAGGATGATTTCGCGGCTGGCTGTAAGCTAGTCTTTATTTCAAACTGAACGAGGAAGGTGGCGGCGGTGGTTATCAATTTGATGGCAGTGATGCAGGTGCGAACAGCGCTCACTGGAAGCAGTGCACGCAAAGCTGGTGGCTCCTCCACACGAATAACATCCAGGCCCATGCAACAGAAAAAGTAAAACAATCGGTTAAAACACATTATTCAATTGCTCAGTCCTGGCCTGGCCAGCGTTGACCGGCGGCGACCACACCGAAGAAAGGGCGGCAGGGAAGTTCTGCGGCACCTAGCGGGATTCGTGTACGCAGAGCTCCTAGAGCCTCCGGCAGGCAACCATGCAACGCGTGATGGCCTACCTGCTCGGCGCCCTCTCAACCGGCCGCGCTCTCGATGCAGCGTTCAAACTCAAATAGTTCTCATGGGGACGAACTTGCGCAATGTTTCGATTGCCTTTCGCGAACGAACACTTACAGGGGCGTAGTTATTTAAGTCAGGGGTGTGGGACATCCCTTTCAAGACTTTTGCCCCCCCCCCCCCCCCCTCTTCCTTTAAAATATCACTAATTCAGAAAAAAAAAAATTGTACTCGTGATAATAATGTAAGGAAACTGGATAGGATTGATCAAACGCAAGCGCAAAATGATGGCCTTGTAGCGAGTTTTGCATCAGGTTGTGTACAGAATTATTGCGAGCGAAGCGAGCAAAGAAAATTATTGGGATCTTTGCGCGCTAAAAAAATGCCTCCTATAGGGCCATAATGCGGCCTATGCACACTTTACGGTCTCATTTGGACAGGTTTCGGGGCAGGGGTCCGTAACTTAACACACATCAGTTGTTAGTTACAAATTTTAACTAAGTCGAAAATAAAATTTTAAGTTAAGATAAATAACGTAGCGAATTTGAATTGGTTATTCTCATAACGTTTTAGGTGTAACCAATTACTTCAACGTTAAATGCCCCTTTCGCTTGTTTTGTGACTGATATCGCACAGACACGAAACAGAAATAACGAACAATTCCTTTTCTTACACATTTGTGTTGAATCTATAACCGGTTACTTTACATCGACAGTGAACAACTGTTATGTGCCATACCACGCGTCATCACTTATTGGGTATGACAATAACGGTTAACTTAACGTCAAGAGGTGCTTTTGTGATGAGTTACGGACCCCTGTTTCGGCGCCCTTGTGGGAAGAATAGGGTATTCCGCCAGAGGGGAACAGGAACCTAAAGAAGAAGAGCATGACCGCCGGTTCTGTTTTCTCCCGAAATCTGATTGGTCAACGCTCATGTCACTTTCGCCGTTATCCAATGAGCGCACAGGAGGAAACAGAAGCAGCGGGCGTGGTTTTTTTCACAAGGTTCCGGCTTCTGTTTATCGGAATACCCTATTTAGCGCCCCGAAGGGTCGCTCGCATTGCCCCCCTCCCCGTTCATACGCCCATGACACTATACACACAATTCACCCTTATAACACAAGCGCGACGTTCATGATATTGATAATTTTCGGCTGGATCAGTGCTCAAGAAGACAAGCCCTTGACGTGGGAGTAATGTCGGTATTTGCTCAAAGTAGTGCGAGCGAGCACACGGAAGCGTTACCGCGACACAAGTGCGGATGACACGGCCTAGTAGTGAGGGGTTGGGGGGAGGGGAGGGATGCGCTGTGAACACTGTGAGAAAATACCACGCAAAATACCTACGGTACGAGCCGTTAATTTGTTACCTGTTCCCGGACCGTAATTTTCGACTACGGTCTGAATCTTACGGTACACACCGTAGAATGAAAATATGTTGGGGAAGTTCAAAGGGGCACGTTCTATCCACAGTGAAATACAGTCAGTACCGTTATAATAAGCTACGGTCTGACCGTTCACCAAAATTACGGTACAGACCGTAGGCGTACTGCAACTCCCGAGGGGTTTTCACTTCTGTAATACCCTGTACACCTGACTGGGTATTACACGGTATTACGCGTGATGTAATACCGAAAAATATCAAAATATGCTCCAAAATAGCAACATTTTCTATGTAATACCGCGTAATACAGTGTAATACGAAGTACTCTGTACAAGTTTTCTTCAAGCAAATACCCCCTCGGTAACTCCCTACGGCATTTTTAACAGTGAAGTGCCTTCTTATTCGGCACCCTCACCAAAACTTACCTGGCGTTGCCCCTCCGGGCAACCGCGTCCACCGGAGGGGATGGCAGCCCGTCACACACTCCCCCTCTCCTTCACAGAAGCTGTGAATTTTTAGCAGATGATACGAATGTATCAGCCTGCTTGTACTGTCACAGCGAGCAGTCTGCAGAGAGCACCGCAGCCTGCAGAGTGGGCGAGATATGCCTAACAATCGCGCATTTTGTGAAAAGAAGAGTGTAAATTAGCACAGGTGTTCTGAAAGGTATAAGGAACAATTTTGTCCCAAGTCTTTTGTAATATTTCGACCCGTTCACCCTTAAATCGTTCAATTCGTACAAATTGAACAAAAATAAGGCAATGGCCATAGGAGTGCCATTAAGTGAGGTAAAAATTCATATTAAGCATCTGTCCCGCATGATTTTGTCATTCTGAACACGATGCATCCACCAACTTAACGATTCGAACACTTTGGAACCTTTTTTGAACATTTTCGTACATTTTAAACCCTTCTTTCCGTGTTCTGTATAACGCTTCCAGAGAGATCACTTACACCAGTTTCTCAGCCTGGCGGCCGACCTCTTTTAAAACCTAGAGAGAGGTCACCTGGACGTTACAAGCCCCCCTAACTTTCTGTTCCGATCAGTGCACGGAACACAGGCAGGAATGGGGCACGTCGTTTTAATATGAAACTGGTCAGCTGAAGGCGTTTCTGGGCTCAAATACAGCCTCCCATCACTCCAGAACACACATCAGCCGGAATGAAACACAGTTCGGAACACAGAGTTGAACAAATTATAATTTTTTTCTGGACAGGGGTGCGTCGCATCGTTTCTATGTGTTAATATGCCGCAATTGACGGATCTCCTCTCCAAAGTTGCGTTGCACCACTCTTGTACGCTCAAAAGCCTGTTCAGAAACTCATTTGAGCAGAAAGTATTAAGTTTAGGAACCTTTCGTGGCTGGTTGCGGCGGTGTGGGGATAGGCAATTGTATTCTTTCATGTCTGGGCGGAAGCTGTTTTCGTCGAGATCTATGTCGTCGACAGCTTGCGCCTCCAGAAGACTGAAAATAAAGGAAGTTTTTTGCACTCACTGTTCAACTGGTACACTTTTTAAATTTTGCAGTCTTCTCAAAAGGTCCCGGAATCATGCGACATCACCGTACTTACACAGATATGCAGGATTTTTCCACTGTGCTTTATTAGAGATTAATGTGGCTACAAATCCAGTTCCGTTGTCAAGTTTCTGCACTCGCAGCTTTGATGCTCTGGAAATCCAAGTGTACGACGAATGTCGCACACTTGTAGGTGTGCGAGGATTCATTCGTACACGTAGCCACTCAAACGCGTGAATATCCTCGGAAAATTCACACGTTTAAACGGCCAAGTGTACGAATGAATCCTCGCACACCTACAAGTGTGCGACATTCATACAGTTGGGTTTCCAGTGTGGCATTATAGGTAATTAAAATTATTTAGGGTCTGTAATTTTGCGTCAAACGTGAGGTACACGGTAAAAACGATGTCTGATTTTTTGAGAAAAAGGGGAAAACTTTGAGGACCTTGTATACTTTGAGGAAAACTCCTTAGATTTTGAGGAAGTCTCCACAAATTTTTTTGGAGATTTCCCTTATTTTTTGAGGAGTCTTCCTTAAAATCTGAGGGGTTTCCCTCAAATTACGGAAGGTCCTCAAAGTTTTCCCTTTTCCCTCAAAAAATCAGATATTGTTTTTACCGTGTAGCCGGCTCTTCTCCGAGACACTTTTGGTTTTTTTAGCCAGGCACTCTAATATCTCCGCGCTGTCACTTCAGCATACCAGGTGGCTGACGGACGCCGTGCACTTTTTGTACTATGCAACCCGCTCGCACCGCTCCATCCGGGACTGCATACCCATCAGGCGCCGGGGACCGGCTCCAAGCCTGGACGCTCCGCTCCGCCACTGTTGTTGCAGCGAACGCCCCGAAAGGGCCCTCTCGCGGTTCGCGCGGTCTACGGTAGGGTGTTACAGGGGGGAGGTTCGCGGTTTCGCGAGTGTAACCCGCAAATCCGCCGGGAAAGCTCGCGGTCCGCGCGTCCTGCCGCGCAGGAATCACGCGTACCGCGGATCCTCTGTGGGTCCTTCGCGGACTGCGAGCAACCCACGAGAAGGATCCGCGAACCTCGACCTTCCCCCGCGGAGGATCCGCGGTTCGCGAGATACCCCCACGGAGCGACTCGCAGACCGCGAGCTCTCCCGGCGGACTCGCGGGTTACTCCCGAGAAACCGTGAACCTCCCCCCCCGGTAACTTCCCGCCGTAGACCGCGCGAACCGCGAGAGGGCCCTTTCGGGACGATGGCTGCAACATCAGTGCCGGAGCGGAGCGTCCAGGCTTGGAGCCGGTCCCCGGCGCCTGATGGGTATGCAGTCCCGGATGGAGCGGTGCGGGCAGGTTGCATAGTACAAAAAGTGCACGGCGTCCGTCAGCCACCTGGTATTATGCATTTCTTCCAAGGTGGTGTTTTCTACGCTCCTCAATCCCCACCCCCCATGAGGGGTATTTTATACCTGAGGTCATACAAACTAATAAAATACGTTCTAAGGCAGCACCTACTAGTTGCCTTAAAGAGACACACCTGAAACGCCGATTGTTTTTAACTCGTTGCAGCGTCTGTTTATTGCGCTGAACGCCGGCGACCTAAACTATAATTCAATCTGCGTTTTAGGTGTGCGAATCTTTAAGCTGTGTGTCTCATCTAGGCTGCGGAGTTTAGAAGCTTGACAATGGAACTGGAAAACTTGAATCAAGCGTAGCATGTCTCTCCGCTCCTATTCGCCCTATCTAAATCTATGGAAGAATTTCTTTCACACGCTTGATTTCAAGCGTAACGTCTTCAAGCGTAACTGTACCGGGTGTCCCAGAGAACACACGGCAGTGTTGCGGGTCTGCCTACCCACTCTGGCCGTAAGGCGCCATAGCCCCTGCAGCTCTGGCAAGTATGCAATCCCGCAACACTGCCGTGTGTTCTCTGGGACACCCGGTATGCTTCATTGAAGCGCACAGTTACGCCTTAGTTTCACCAGTGATGTCCCAAGATTCCAAGCCTTTTTGAGAAGACTGTAAAATTTAAAAAGTTTACCAGTTGAACAGTGCACTGGTAAAACAAATGTAGAATATTGCACACCAATTGGCGTGCTTTTCAAATGTGCAAACTTTGCACACTTCCTGGTGTCGAGCAAAACTAAACATCACGAAGTGTGCAAACTTTGCACACTTGTCGAACGTCTAAACTTTGCACACCACGTAGTGTGCAACATTTCGACACTTGGTATACCTTTTGCTATACTATGATTAAGAATTTTCCACAACCAAGTGTGCAAACTTTGCACACTTGCCAAACGTCTAAACTTTGCACACCACGTAGTGTGCAATATGTTTAAACACCATGAAATGCGCAAAGTACCAGGAAGCACACTTTAAGTGTGCACTATTGCACATTTGTTTTACCAGTGTGAGTGCAACAAACTTCCTTTATTTTCAGTCTTCTGGAGGCGCAAGCTGTCGACGACATAGTTCTCGACGAAAACAGCTTCCGCCCAGACATGAAAGAATACAATTGCCTATCCCCACACCGCCGCAACCAACCACGAAAGGTTCCTAAACTCAAATGAGTTTCTGAACAGGCTTTTGAGCGTACAAGAGTGGTGCAACGCAACTTTGGAGACGAGATCCGTCATTCACTGCCAGAAATTTCCACGGTAATTAGTTCGATTTCTCCCCGTTAATTTTTTACCAGGTCCGGACCGTTTTCTTGGGGTACGGTCCGTCCGTACTACCTATGACCGTATATTTCACATGGGCCTATTTTTCAACTTTTTTCGAAGTCTCAAGAAACTGAAACTACGGAATTGTTCACGGAAAACACGTATTTTTCAGATACCGACGTCCCATCACCAAACAAAACGGGTTTCACCTCGGGTTTTACCGCAGTATCTGGGGCGTGAGGGTACGGATTTTTTTAACAGTGTTGGCGGCAAATAAACACCTAGAAATGATGCGCCGCACACCTGTCCTTAAAAAAAAAATTACAATTTGTTCACTGGTAAAACAAATGTGCAATAGTGCACACTTAAAGTGTGCTTCCTGGCACTTTGCGCATTTCATGGTGTTTAAACATATTGCACACTACGTGGTGTGCAAAGTTTAGACGTTTGGCAAGTGTGCAAAGTTTGCACACTTGGTTGTGGAAAATTCTTAATCATAGGATAGCAAAAGGTATACCAAGTGTCGAAATGTTGCACACTACGTGGTGTGCAAAGTTTAGACGTTTGACAAGTGTGCAAAGTTTGCACACTTGGTTGTGGAAAATTCTTAATCATAGGATAGCAAAAGGTATACCAAGTGTCGAAATGTTGCACACTACGTGGTGTGCAAAGTTTAGACGTTTGACAAGTGTGCAAAGTTTGCACACTTCGTGATGTTTAGTTTTGCTCGACACCAGGAAGTGTGCAAAGTTTGCACATTTGAAAAGCACGCCACTTGGTGTGCAATATTCTACATTTGTTTTACCAGTGTTCAACTCTGTGTTCCGAACAGTGTTCCATTCACGCTGAGGTGTGTTCTGGAGTGACGAGAGGCTGTTTCTGAGCCCAGAAACGCCCTCAGCTGACCAGTTTCACCTTGAAACGACGTGCCCCATTCCTGCCTAAGAAGAATGTGCATTCGCTGTTCAACCCTGTGTTCAGTGCACTGATCGGAACAGAGAGTTAGGGGGGCTTATAACGTCCAGGAGACCTTCCTCTAGGTTTTGTGAGAGGTCGGCAGACTGAGAAACTGGAGTAAATGATCTCACTTGTGCAAATTTGCACGCTTTTTACATAAAATGCGCGATTCTTGCAGAACAAGGCGTGTACCGCGCCCACAGTGTGGCATAATACACTGCTCAACAAAATTAGCGGGCCACTTTTTGTATCCGTTGTAATTTTTACGTTATTCGAGCTATAGGGTGAAAAGATTTGGAAAGAAGATGCATCCAGCAGTCATCTCGAGGCTCGCGAAGTGCGCGATCCATGATCCCCTTACGAGCGGTGGAACCCCTTCAGTTTCGGAGGATAGAAAACTCTACATTCAGATGCCTGATTTTCTCACTTTAATAATGGAATGTCGTGATGTTTGGCACACAGACTCAATGCGGCGCTCTCTTTCGAACGGTGCATGCGAAATCGCGAAAGGAAAAATTCACCCCCTTCCACAATCCCCCCACCCCTTGAAGGGGTGACTTTTGTGGTTTGACTTACACATCGCAAAAATCCTGTAGGGGCACCTCGTGTGCACGTCCCTCTTTGTGTTTTTTTCGAATCGGACGACCCCTGGGAGTTATCCACTTAGCGTATCGCGTATCGCGTCTGGCGTATTTTGCGCCTCGCGTCTGGGTTTTTTTTACGCCTCGCGTATCGCGTATCGCGTCTGGCGTTTTTTGCGCCTCGCGTCTCGCGTCAAGCGTCTCGAGCCGCTACTCGCCGCATTTGATGCGCTTTTCATAGCTGTATGAAAAATCGTGTCGGGAGATATTAGTAGTCTGAAAAATAATTTGGAGCGCATCAAACGCGGCGAGTTGCGTCGAGTCGCGGCTCGAGACGCTTGACGCGAGACGCGAAGCGCAAAAAACGCCAGACGCGAGACGCGATACGCGAGGCGTAAAAAACGCCAGACGCGAGACGCAAAATACGCCAGACGCGATACGCGATACGCTAAGTGGATAACTCCCAGGCCGAACTAGCATTACGGACGTCCACCCCATTTCTGAAAATCTTCCAGTTTATAACCTAAGGGGTGAAGTTTAGACTTGCGAATAGGTGGGGAGGTCCCTTTAGTCTTCCCAAACACGCAAATGAAGAGAAATCCGGTTTCAGCATTTTCCACCCCTACCGGGGGCTGGCCACCCCCGAGCGCCTCCGCATCCCCTCATAATGGGATGAAGGGTAGTGACCATGCGGCGCCATGCGAATATGTTAGAGGAGAGTCCAAGGAAGCTTCCCTCAAAAGTACGTGCAGATCGGACCAGCCGTTCACCCCCCAGAGCCGAAAAACCGTCAAATCAGTCAAAACCAACCCCAAAGTTCAACTCTCTCAAAAACAAAGTGAGCGGGGTTAGCGAAAAAAGACGAAAGTCTCAGCGCGGCCCACCCTTAAGCTCGAAGCACTCTAACGCCTGTCGCGCTGCAGCGTCGCGTGCGTCCGAGAGGGCACTGGTAAAACAAACACTCTAAAATACTAGGGACAATTTTTGTTCCTAATTGAGCACGAATCCGTGCATACGCAACATGTGGACGATTTCGTTCCTAATAATGGAGTAAAACTGCACAATAGTGCACTTTTACTTCTTTATTTAGGAAAGAAATCGTACACTGTGAGAAATCCTTGTACCGGTACGGGAAAATTTTCCATGAGAGGTCTTGTACAATTACGATTCCTATTGTAAACTTTTTATAACTATGCGTATCAACTCAGAATCGATTGGTGAGCCAACAAAGTCGTAACGTGTAAAGTCGTACATGTACGAGATATGTTGTACGTAGTGAATTACAAAATATATTGTACATCTATGGAAATTTTTTTCACAGTGTACACATGTTGCGTATGCACGGATTCGTGCTCAATTAGGAACAAAATTGCCCCTAGTATTTTAGTGTGAATGTAGAATATTGCACACCAATTGGCGTGCTTTTCAAATGTGCAAACTTTGCACACTTCCTGGTGTCGAGCAAAACTAAACATCACGAAGTGTGCAAACTTTGCACACTTGTCAAACGTCTAAACTTTGCACACCACGTAGTGTGCAACATTTCGAAACTTGGTATACCATTTGCTATACTATGATTAAGAATTTTCCACAACCAAGTGTGCAAACTTTGCACACTTGCCAAACGTCTAAACTTTGCACACCACGTAGTGTGCAATATGTTTCAACACCATGAAATGCGCAAAGTACCAGGAAGCACACTTTAAGTGTGCACTATTGCACATTTGTTTTACCAGTGGGCGATCCGAAAGTGGTGCCGCTTTTGGTCTGCAGCCGAGCTGACAACTTGTGCCTGGGCAGCGGTAAATATGGGAGGCGATGGTTTTTTCTAAAGTGCTATTTCTCATGCACCATTCGCAAAAATGCACAAAGTTGGGTCACAACACCAAAAATCACGACACTTCGGGCACTTAAAGTGCCAAAATCAGGTTTTTCTGGCCGAATCGAGCCTTGTGCCGAGCCGAAGACGGACCAGCTGCAGACCAAGTGCGGCACCATTTTCGAATTGGCACCATTTCCAAACTGGGAGATTTTCAAAAATGGGGTGGACGTCCGTAATGCTAGTTCGGCCTGGGGTCGTCCGATTCGAAAAAAACACAAAGAGGGACGTGCACACGAGGTGCCCCTACAGGATTTTTGCGATGTGTAAGTCAAACCACAAAAGTCACCCCTTCAAGGGGTGGGGGGATTGTGGAAGGGGGTGAATTTTTCCTTTCGCGATTTCGCATGCACCGTTCGAAAGAGGGCGCCGCATTGAGTCTGTGTACCAAACATCACGACATTCCATTATTAAAGTGAGAAAATCGGGCATCTGAATGTAGAGTTTTCTATCCTCCGAAACTGAAGGGGTTCCACCGCTCGTAAGGGGATCATGGATCGCGCACTTCGCGAGCCTCGAGATGACTGCTGGATGCATCTTCTTGCCAAATCTTATCATCGCTCGAAAAAGTAAAAATTACAAGGGATTAATTTTTTTAAATTTATTTTATTAAAAATTAAAATATGAATTAAAAAAAAAATAATTTAATTTTAATTAAAAATGTATTTTATTATTAAATAAATAGGTAGGTCAAGGAAATGGTAGGTCAAGTGGAAGACGCCGATTTTTTTTACTGGAATATTTTTTTTTATTATATTTTTTTTATTCGAATATATTTTTTAGTATATTTTTTTTACTCGAATATTTTTTTTATTATATTTTTTTTTATTCGAATATATTTTTTAGTATATTTTTTTTACTCGAATATTTTTTTTAGTATATTTTTTTTACTCGAATATTTTTTTTTATTATATTTTTTAGTAAAAAAAATATAGGTGGGACAGTTTTAGGTGGGACAGAAAACATACATCCCACAAAATATATATTGAAAAAAAAAAAACACTGATTTTTTTCGATACAAAAGTAATGAGTATTTTCTCTTTATTCATTCATACAGAATAAATGACCCATCTGAGCTGGAGGACCTCAGGTGCACTGACCTGACGCAGCAGTGGGGAAAGCTGAAGAAGGCAGTTCTCTCTGAATTTGAGGCAAAGCCCTTGAGTGAGTTCTGTCACTTCACCCCTCCTGTACCCATTTATTCTTCAGGGATACCAGTGGTGTCTGATGAAGAGGCAGCCAATTTTGCCAATTTCATAATTGAAGGTGAAGATAGCAGGGAATTACCTCCCTTGGTTAAAAGTGATAAAATGTTTATGTTATAAGAATTATTTTCATTTTTAGGAGCCACGAAAAGTGAAGTTTACTTGCACTCAAGAGGTGCCAGGGCTGCTGCTTCCATTATAAATTGTGTGTCGGATCCCATAGCTACAGAGGTGGTATCTGGTATCAAAGCGACAGGCGGCAGGCAAACTGACTGAAATTCTTCTAAGGGGCAACAAGATGGGGGGGTTGGCGAGGCGTACTGTGCCCGATGGGTTGCCTACCATCCAGGCGCAGAATGACCCGAAGTTACACCCTCGTAACTCCGTAACGTGACATTTGCGCCCATGGGTTCCTATGCCAAAAATGCTTCTCTAGGTGCGCCCTATCCGCCCTGAAGTAGATGACCTCACGAGATATCACCTTTCCCTGCTGGGCGTGCCTGTCCGCCATTAATTTCTCTTGGTTCTTGGCGAAGGCGGCCAGCAGGTTCGAGCTTAGGATCTCCGGGACCACGTGAGGTCGCCGACGACGCCAAATCGCCTCGCGCGCCCAATGCACACATCACCCGCCTGTTGGCGGCGACCAGGACGGTGAATGAGGTCTCGGGGACCGGCTGCCTATCCCGGCGGTGGTCGCCGCTCCCTCGTTCCAGGCGCGCCATACTGTCCTCGTCACCCTCGTAGGGCTGGCTGATAGGATGGCAGAACAGGGCATCTCAGGCAATCTCTTTTCTGATGGTGACGGATGGTGACCCTCCCTCCCATACGCCCCGCGCACGCCTCTAGGGTAGAGGACCTTGTCCTGGGCTCGTCCGCTGACAATACCAACGCGATCGCCTTCCTGCCGCTGACGGCGCCGTCACGGCACCCAACAGCCCCAGTGCATGACCAGCTGGGCCACTGCGTGGCGCAGCTGCCGCCGCGAGCCCCTCCAGCCTAGGGACTTATGTACTTATGTGCTACATTAGTCCTTACGCCAGCCCAGGTACAGGGGGGGGGGGGGGGGATATTTCCTGAACGGAACGTGAAAGCAGATGACACTTCTGTCGGATCACGGAGTAAGATATTCGGATGGAGCGACGGGTACGCTTGAAAAACTGTCACCCGGCGGCGGCTGGGGTTGGTGCCTCCGCCGCTCGCCACCGCGCGGCGCTGCGTTCGCTAAGGCGACTCGGCCGGCCGGCTGCCGCTGCGCGCTTACGGGAGGTGGCGGCGGCTGACTCTTCCCGCGATCCTCGCTCCTAAACCGTTCATTTTAGCGAGAAGGAGATGATGACCATTATTGAAGAGCAGGGTTCAAGCTTTTTATCGATACTAATGTTTTTACGATACGACCAATAGTTTCGGAATGGGAGCGTGGGCAAGATCACCGTCTCATTCGCATGATCCACCCGGGCCGTCGCGCGCTCATTTCCTCGGCTCTAGTTCTAAAACCGTTCGAGATAGATGGAGGAAGTAAGCGAGGCGAAACTAGTACAAGGTTTAAGCTTTCCAACGGTACCAATACTTTTTCGATCCGACGTACGCAGCTCGATAAAGACACCTTCAAAGAATGTCGGGAGCGACGCGACAAAATGGCCCGGGCCATGCAGGCCTCTCTTGCCATGGCCTGCATGGCCGATCGCCGCAGCTGATGTCATGTAATGAAAGACACTTAAAGACTTCGAATAATATTTAATTTACCTTAGGTCACTCGCGAATTCTTGTTTGACTCCTTCACTTTAGACACACATCACGAACACACTGATACGACCGTCCATTCAAATTTGTACTGGTTTCGCGCCTGTATCTTTTAAATTCTATTTTCCAAAATATATAAACAAAAGCATTCAAACGTAACGTTTAACGTTTAGAATGTAAAGGGCAGGAACTGTAGCCGTCATAACCTATTAGAGTTCAGTCATATTGCATGACAAAATGCCTTACTGCTTCGTGCCAGGCTGTAAAGGAGGGTCTAAAGCTCAGCTTGATTTTTATAAGGACCATAATTTACCCAAGCTTCATTTTTTCCAAGCTCCTGATGAGGTAACATAGATCCTTGAAAGCCTTTGTATTATACAGGCTAACTGAGAACAAAGGCTTACGCCAGGAGATCTTTACTTAGGCATCACGAAAGAATTAATTAGATCATAATGAAATTCTAGTAATCAAATCCCTAGTAGAATAATCAATGTATGATAGCTGCTAATTGTCCTTCTTTGGAACTTGTTTGCCAATTTTGTACAGATCTCCTGTGAGGATAATATTATTACATGTTTAATCTTACTACATGTTTAAAATCAAAAAGTCACAATTTTGTAGGACTCGTTACAAGGTAGAATTCTTTCAGGCTCTTAGTTGATAGTGTCAGGGGAAAAAAATAAATGGTGGTCAAATCCAAAAATAAAAAATAAAACAATCAGTGTCTGCACGCAAAACTGTATTTCATTAACCCTTTATGGGTTTGTTGCTCCTGAGCAACATGGCCTTCTACAGGCCCTGCAAAGCACAAAATTTGTCCGATTCCTCCAAACTAGTGATCGACGAAAAGCCTAGGACCTAAACTTCAATTTGAAGCCACAGAGGCGTCAGTGGAACCGATATCGTTCCTTCAAGAGTCTCACAAATACAAACACAAAAACCATGCGAAATTAGTCATTTTTGCCCAGCTATAAAAAACAAACCAAGGTTACCCCATCAACAAAAAAATTATACTGGTGTAGGCTACAACTAGGAGAAGACGGTGTGGGCATGGATTTTTGTACTCGGCCAAACTTCGGTCCACAGGCCCCTGCCGAACCACCGTTGCCCCTGAGCAACAACCACCCATAAAGGTACTGTATTTGAAAGGTATCGTGCTGCTATGGGTGGTTGTTGCTCAGGAGCAACAGAACTTTTCGGACACTTCCCTCAGTCAGATTGAGCGCCAGAATGACCAAACCTTCTGAATCCACAGTGACTTGGTGCTTAATCATCACAGTGAACCGACCTGCCTTCCCTGCCGCTTCCCGATTGGCCCAGAGCACATAACAGACGATGTTGCTCCTGAGCAACAACCAACCATAGAAGTACCCTGTTCGGAAAGTATTGTGCTGCTATGAGTGGTTGTTGCTTAGGAGCAACAGAACTTTTCTGACACTTCCCGCAGTTAGATTGGCCACCACCCGTACAGGTACCATGTTTGGTAGGCCGCCGGTAGGCCTGCGCGGGCTAGCACTGGTGCGAGTACCACTACCCGCGTCGCGGGCGGGCCGGCGCGGGCTTGCACTGGTGCGAGTACTACTTCTCGCGGGGCGGGCGGGCGGGCCGGCGTCGTGCCTGCCCAAACCAGCACTGGTGCGAGTACTACTTCTCGCGGGGCGGGCGGGCGGGCCGGCGTCGTGCCTGCCCAAACCAGCACTGGTGCGAGTACTACTTCTCGCGGGGCGGGCGGGCGGGCCGGCGCCGGGCCTGCGCGGGCTTGCACTGGTGCGAGTACTACTTCTCGCGGGGCGGGCGGGCGGGCCGGCGCCGGGCCTGCGCGGGCTTGCACTGGTGCGAGTATTACTTCTCGCGGGGCGGGCGGGCGGGCCGGCGCCGGGCCTGCGCGGGCTTGCACTGGTGCGAGTATTACTTCTCGCGGGGCGGGCGGGCGGGCCGGCGCCGGGCCTGCCCAAACCAGCACTGGTGCGAGTACTACTCCCCGCAGGGCGGGCGGGCGGGCCGCGGGCCGGCGCCGGGCCTGCCCGTGCTGGCAGCCGACTGATAGCAAGATCGCTCTCATGCCGCTGTTCTTGTCGCACTCATGGAGCAACCCCATCCGCTAGATAGGACACCTCCGTGAGTGCGACAAGGACAGCGGCATGGGAGCGATGTTCTGATTTAGTGGGCAGTGTGAAGTGCGGGAGGGGCCGCGGGCCGCGGGGCCGCCACGCCTGCAGGGCGGGCGGGGATGTGGGGGCTGAGGGTGTTAGGTGGGCACCTTTCACTATTTTTTGTGTGTGACTTGATGACATGCGACATGCACTGTCGACTGATTTTGCAGATCAGTCAAGGGGAGGTTGGTGGCCATTTTCATATATTTGTCCTTGTCGCACTGATGAGACCCAGCAATCCTACGTCCCTCCCCTTTGAGTGATCTGTGGAATCAGTCGGCTGCCAAGGGGTTTTCGTTGTCTTTTGAGCAATTATTTTCCAACCCAACCAGGGCCAAAGCCTTGATGTCACTGATTTGTCTGAAAATCACTTGTTTAGATTGTCTACTAGTAGTGACTCTCCAAAAAAAATGTCATGCCCCTACCTTCTATGGGAGCTGAGATAATGTCAAGTGACTTTTGGTAAGTTGTGGAATTTGGTGCAAATATCTATCTTGGGCGATTTTTATCACCTCTCTGCGATACAAAGTTTTCCTGGAAGAGCATCAAAAAGTGATCAAAAGAATTCCTCTCCGAAAAGTTTTAGACCCTTTCCTTGAGATATTACTAATTTTACAAACTTTTAAAAAATTAAAAACTGAAAACGGAAATAGGTATTCCCTGATTTTCTTCACTCTGCCCTGAAAAGTTGCCTAATAGTAAAGGTAATGAGGTGGAGTCATAACATTTTTACAGATCAACCTCCATCAGGGCAGCGCAGCCCAACACTGTAAACACAAGCGTCGAATTTCGACGCCTGGTAGGTTCGTTTTTGTTCAAAAGCTGATTTTTAAACATCATTTTTAATAGGAATTCGATTGATCTGAATTTTGACCTTGGTGAACCTGTACCCTATGGGCACCCCTCAAACCGAAAACGTCGACTACGCTTCGTTTGCTTGTGTTTTTAAAGGAGATGGTGAACAAAATCGAACCCTTCAAGCGTCGAAAAACGACGCTCGTGATTACAGTGAAAAACTATTTGTTTTCACTCAAAATTACCGCAGCTCAGGACAAAACTTTTCGGTGAGTCCATATTCAACCTTTTTAGATCCCCGCCTTCATTTGCCAACTGAAAAAATACATCACTGTAGAAGCTTCAGCTTCAGAAACTATTTTAAGATTAAGATTTAAACAGTTAAGTTATTTAAAAAGACCTTATTTATGCCCTTAATCTTTTTACTTCAATGGATATCACACTAATAAATCTGAGTTAAGTGAAACAGGCAACATTGTGGGAGCAAAGTTTATGGAGAGAATGAAAACATCAAAATGGATTTCATGAGACAATTTTGGGACTTTTTTTAATCCTTTAAGTATATGCCAATCAAACTTTCAGTATACAAACAAAAACTTTATGCATTTGCCTTTGGATGACAGAGTGCTTGTTCTCCCAGAGTGATGTATTTTTTCAGTTGGCAAATGAAGGCGGGCATCTGAAAAGGTTGAATATGGACTCACCGAACAGTCTTGTCCTGAGCAGCGGTAATTTTGAGTGAAGACAAATAGTTTTTGGGCTGCGCTGTCCTGATGGAGGTTGATCTGTAAAACTGTTATGACTCCACCTCATTACCTTTACTATTAGGCAACTTTTCAGGGCAGCGTGAAGAAAATCAGGGAATACCTGATTCCTTTTTTTTTTCAGTGTTTAATTTTTTAAAAGTTTGTAAAATTAGTAATATCTCAAGGAAAGGGTCTAAAACTTTTGGGAGAGGAATTCTTTCGATCACTTTTTGACGCTCTTTCAGGAAAACTCTGTATCGCAGAGCTGTGATAAAAATTGCCCAAGATAGATATTTGCACCAAATTCCACAACTTACCAAAAGTCACTTGACATCTCAGCTCCAGGGGCAAGAAATTTTTTTTGGAGAGTCACTACTAGTAGACAATCAAAACAAGTGATTTACAGACAAATCAGTGACATCAAGGTTTTGGCCCTGGTTGGGTTGGGAAATAATTGCTCTTTTGCAATTTTATTCCTCTTCGATTTATTGGCTGATTGGCTGAGCTAAATTTAAATTCATTTAAATTTTATAAATTTTAAATTTAAATGCTCAGCCCTGTCAGCATGCGCCATGGGGCGGCCGGGGCGAGCCGTGATGTGAGATGTGAGACGTGAGATGTGGAAACATCAGTGTTGCCATCGTAACTTGGTTTGAGCAAAGAACTGAGTGATAATCGGCTAATCGAAATCTGTGTTATTAACTGTTAACCTTAGCGCGCCGCAGGCCAAGGTAGACGCACTTTTAGCTCAGCTTTTCACGGTTTTAACGTGCGTCTACCTTGTTTTTACCTGAAGTGTTTTGTTTTTGGCTTCATTTCGAATACGGTTTTTTGTGCGTGTTAGGCCGAGAGCCTCAAGTGCATTGTCGCGATGACGGGTCGTTGACCTCCGTTCGTTCGGCTTCGTTGGCGGAGCGAGCTTCCCGCGCTCGCCGCGCCGACCTGCCGTGCCGAGCTGCCACTGCTAGTGCTGCCGTTGTGAGGTGCAGTCGAGACCAACGCCCGCCATTTTTCACGTCAACAGCGGTCAGCTCGGACTAACGAAAGAAGGATATAAACAAAATCGTTCAAGGAACTTCTGATGTTTTAACTTTCGTTTGTGATCGTCAAGAATGTCCTGCTTGACGGTCGATGACGGCAGTAGTTTTGTTTAAGTTTTCGGTGTCCAAGTCGCTTGTGTTTGGGTAAGTGTGTGTGTGAGAGACAGTTCGCTTATGTGTGTTGGATTGTTGTCAATTTTATCTGTAAAATGTTCTAAATCGGTGCGAATTGATAGAGATGCGATTAAATCTCGGTAAATGCCTATCAGATTGCAACCTAACCTTTCTTTGTGAACTTGGCTTCACGCGATGCAATCCCTTAAGAGTTCCCAAAATTGCGCATAAACGACAACACTCCTTGTGTCTAGAGCAAAACAATTCAATTGGTTTCTCACTTTTTTAAAAATCTTTATTAAACCATCAGATAGCTGCCAGTTGCACAAGTAAACATCGTCTTGTTTTGCTACCTTTTTCTGTTGTTGTCAGTTACAAAAGCACACATCATCTTGTTAGTTTTCTCTCTATTTTGACTCTGTCTTCTTATCTGCAGGTGACCGACCATTGAGATGAATTTGTCGTCATTGATTCTTTGACAATTAGAGTGGCTTTTTTTATACTTTCATCATGCCAGAGGTGAGTGTAAATCATGCAGAACAAGACCGATCATCCACTTGCTTTTTATCATTTAATTTTAACCTCTGTCTTCTTTATTGTAGTCATCTGCAATATCATCTGATGCTGTTGTTGCTAGTCATAGAGACAACACAATACAAAGGACAAGCTCCAGTAAAGATTCTAGTCAAACTGAAGATGATTTACCTCTTTCCGCTTACCTGGATAAGGTTCCTCAGGTGAGGCACTATTCCGTTGCAAACCAGCCTCACAGTGATGTTGTTTTGGTTCAGATTAAGGCCGATCATCTGTTTGCTTTCTATAATTTAACCTCCGTCTTCTGTATTGTAGTCATCTGCAATATCAGCCGATGTTGTTGTTAGTAATAGAGACGACACAAGACAAAGGACAAGTCCCAGTAATGAATCTAGTCAAACTGAAGATGAGTTACCTCTTTCTGTTTACCTGGATAAGGTTCCTCAGGTGAGACAGTATTTCGTTGCAAATCGGTCTTACAGCAATGTTGTCAGTTATGCAGAATAAGACCAATCGTCTATTTGTCTTCCCTCTTATAATTTTGCTTCCCGCCTTGTTTTGTAGTCATCTGCTCTAAATCCACCTCCTGCTGTTGGTGTGGGCTCGGTCAGTGACTCTGGCGATTCTGATTCAGATGTCCCGCTCTCCTTCCTGAAAATAGGAAATGAGGTGAGAAATCTCATAATGTTTTCTCTCATGTAGTTTCTTTTACAGTTGGAAAAACATTTTATTTTAATTTCTTGTGTTCTTGCTATCTCCCTCAAAGTCAAAGCAGTGTTGTGGCAGCAGAAAGAGACCTACTTCTTTCCCACCACATTCAAAGTCATTTTTAAAGAGAATAAAACTAGCTGGTATGTGCTCTTTTAATAACGTAGATATTCAAATCAACCGATGAACTGGTTTTAAAATATTGTCTGTTCCCTCCTTTTTTTATATTGCAGGTTCTTCCCAAAAGGCCCCCAAATCAAAAGTGAAGCTATTTTCTGAGAAGTCAAACTATCAGTCACAGGAAGTCAAGATGGCAGCAGCATTCAAGCCTAAAACCAAAGCGAAAAACCCTCTGAAACCACCAGCATTTGAAAATTCTACACTCTAAATGACCATGGACATTTATTGTTACCAGCCCCTGGACTTCTTTGAGCATGCCGAAGCCGGAGACATTATTGTGTATAGTTAGTTACATTTATGAAAATTTTGTTACTAGCTAGTTACAAAATTTAACTAACTACACACATTATTGTATCCGGCTTGGACATGCTCAAAAAAGTCCAGGGGCTGGTAACAATAAAAGTCCATGGTCATTTAGAGTGTATGCCACCACATTTTGTTGAGTCTAAGATCCTACCAAAGTGTTTCGAAAAAACGTTCCCCCAAGGTATGAAATTAAAAATAGTAGTTCTGTTTATGACTTTAATTACTTTTGTTGCAAAAAGTTATTATGAGTTGTTTTAGGTTCTAAATTGAAGGATGTTTCACGTGGTGATGTTTCCACTTTATCACTGATGGGTCCAGTCAAGTCTGTTGAAGTAAAGGATCGAGAAAATGACTCTACATCAGGTATGCTAATTAATAATGGTAATGTCTTATTTTAATTTGCTCCTCTACAAGCTTTTTGTTTGTTGTAGATTTGAACAGTCACATACCTATAGATCTATCTAAAATTAATAGTAGCAAAGCAATGGCAACTTGTGGCAAATCAGAAGTAACTGCCATTTCTGTTTGCAAGTCCAAAGGAATTCTCAGGGAAAACCATTCCACTCCGGGTAACATAAAATTATTGATGCGATGTTATCTCTACACATTGTTGTTTTTTGTTGAAAACCATTTAATTTCCTTTACTTTCCATGTTTTCTAGCCTCGCCTTTAGTAAATAAAGGTCATGAAGCAGTAAAGCCCACTGAGATTTTTTCTCCTTTGGTTGAAGTTGGTAACTTGTCACTCTATAATGGTGCAGGTAAACAAACTAGTAGACTTCCTGAAACCAGCTGTACTAATCATGTAAGTTGGCTATCAATGTTACACAAATCTCTTGTACCTTTTTATTGTTTTCCTTCATCCAGAAAGCTTATTCCTGTTTTCAGGGTCAAGGGAAAGAGAATAGTCAATCTATAATCAAATCTCACGGTTTCCAAAAGTATTACCAGAGCCGACATATTTTAAATACTGGTTCTGGTTCCTTGAAACAAGATGAAAAGGTAGGACTAAGATGAGAACAAAAATTATGAATAAACTTTTACATGTATTTAACGTTTTTTTTCCCCCCTTTTCTTTTGTAATCTCATATTTTTTGTGCATTACATGTGTTGAAAGTTTCAATGTTTTTATTTCTAATTCCAGAAACTTCAAGATTCTGTCACACATGAATCCAGAGAAGATAAAAACAGACTATTTTCATCAACATTAGATGGCTGTACACGTGATACCAAGAAACCTACTAATATGTCTAAGAGTGGTCAGGTTCATGAAAAATTTTCTCCAATATCAATTTCTACACCTTTTCTAAGTGAAGCAGCCAAGCCAACTAGCAAGACCAAACTTATTTCATATGGTACACTTACTTTTTGAATGTGTTTGCTTCTGTATCATTTGGACATCTCTCCAAGATTAATAACGAACTTCTGGTTTTGTTGCAGCAGACACTTCAGACCCCGATGATCCATCAGATGGAGAGGTTGATGAGGATTGCTATGCTCAGCCTTTATCTTTGAAATCTGTGGATGAAATAGGAGTACAAAACAAAATGAACTTGAGGAAACGCACAACAAAGCAGACTCTGCCGGTACTAAATGTCTTTCAGTGATGATTTATTTAGTTGTATTTTATATTATATTTCCTATTAATTTTAATTTCCTTACTTGTTCTCTGTCTTAGGTTGAGTCTGATAGCACAGAGGACACCGGAGATTTCTCTGCATCTGATGGTGATGATGATTATATGCCAGAAAACTCTACCCACCAGAAACATATGAGGCATAGAAATAGTGAAAGTCCATATCCTCTCTTATCTTCCGATGAAGAAAATGAGAAGAAAAGACCGAGGCCCCAGTTGAAATCTGTCACACAGAAAAATAAGGTTTGTATCTGACTAGATTGCAGTGCATCTAAAAATTTACCAAACTTACCAATTGCACCAGACTTAATGCTTTTCTTTCTCACCAGGCTCCACAACATGGACACAAGAAACCGTCTTCCTCTTCTGAAGATTCTTCGGATTCCCTCTCAGAGAAAGAAGAAAGTTCTACTAAAAAAAAACCCACCAACCCAAAGAGAAATTTTGGTGGAAGGAACGTGGATTCCACGTAGAACTGTCACGTGGACTCCACGTTGACAGACGACGTGATTTCCACGTTGAAATGACTCTTCGCTCCACGTCGAATTTTCGTCGATTTAACGTGCTCACACCACGTTTCACATCCTCTAAGAACAGTGTTATGATGTGGTTATAAAACGTTTTCGTTCTTCCCCTTTCCCCCGGTTGTCTTTTACTCAACAATCCAACTCATTGCTTTTTTTTTCTTTACCTTACCTGGACTTGAACCCGGGGGCTTCGGGTTGGAAGTCTCGTACTATATCCGTTAGCCTATGGCGCGGCTGATGAGGACGGAGCGTCAGCAACCGATCCCACTGTAAGGGTCACCTCACACAGCTCCTTGGCATGGTCTTACCGATTTGTGGGTTAAATACGACCAAATTCGATTTCCTTTTGTTAAGACATGACAGTTTTCAGACGTCTACAAAAAAATAAAGATCTGACTGAATTCTGAACGTTCAACTATGAACTTCGTACAGTGGACTCCACGTGGATCCCACGTTATTTCCACCAAGTCTGAAACTTGAAAAAAAAATGCATAAATCGCCCTTTCTCCAATGAATTAGGAACAGGAAAGTCGCTAGCACAGAAATCAAGGGGCGATCAGTCAGTAGTCGAAAAATGGTGGATCCGTCCACGGTGGAGTAAAACACGTTGATTCCACGTTATTTCAACGTATTCCCATTAACGTGATAACCAAATCATAGAGCGTATTTCATCTCATGAATCATGGAAAAGTATGAAGGAAAGTTGACAACACAGAAATTCCATTCTGAAATAGTAAAGTAGTTGAAATATGGTGGACCAGTCCACGGTGGTAAAAATAACGTACATTCAACATTTTTTCAACGGGATGTTGCAAACTCAGCTTCCAAGCAGTTGTTTCACTAGTTATTATGTTCAGGCATGCTAGGTGCACCACAGTTTCTTGCAAACATAAAGTCATGATGATATTTTATAATCGGGAAACCAGTTGAATTTTGGTGGATTCATCCACGTCCACGATAGATCCACGAATCCACGTGGAATCCACGTTGAATCCACGTCACGCTTCTCTTTGGGCAAGCAGTCAGAAATACCACAGCCTGAGTATATATGGTGTCAAGATAACATACAGGAAACTATTTTAGGCCAAATACCACATAAAGCTTTACCTGTCAAAGAACCCATTGACTACTTCAAGATATTTTTTTCTGATGATATCCTTCGATTAATTCTCAATGAAACAAACAACTATATCAGACAAAGAAGTAAAACTGATCAAGATATGGAACTTACACTCGAGGAACTGCAAGTATTTCTTGGACTTTGGATTTTCATGGGAATTTGTACTTTGCCAAGCTATAATGATTATTGGACTGAACCAACCCGTGTGCCATTTGAGGCCGAGGCGATGCCTCTTAGCAGATTTAAATTTATTCGATCGCGACTTCATCTCATTGACAATCAAACCATTCCAGAAGACAACCGTGACCCTCTCATCAAGGTACGCCCTTTGATAAACCATATAAAGCAAAAGTGCAATTCTCTTCCACAAAATTCTACAACTTTCAGCATTGACGAATCAATGAGCCCCTACAAGGGAATGAAAGCTGGGCCTCTTCGCCAATACATTAAAGGGAAACCTCATAAATGGGGATTCAAAGCATTTATGCTTACAAGCAGTTCAGGCATAGTGTTTGATTTTATTGTCTATTCTGGAAGCAGAACTTTTGAAGTGGAGAATGTTGTTGAACGCGAGGGGCTTGGTGCTGGTGGCAATGTTGTCTTTCACCTATGTAAAACAATACAGAGACCCCGGATCAGTAGTGTCTGTTTCGACAATTACTTCAGTAGTATTCCTTTAATATGCCAACTCAAAGAAGATCTTGGCTTAGTGTCCATTGGGACTATTCGATTAAACCGTACTAAAGAATGCCCCTTACCTTCAGACAAAGCTTTAATTAAGCAAGGTAGAGGTACGTCAGTAGTCCAAAGTACATTCAACGGACAAGTCGCTGTTGTTAAATGGGTCGACAATAGAGTTGTCAACTTGGCCGGGTCATGGTGTGGAATAAATCCTCAAGAAGTTGCTCGAAGATGGGACAAGTCATCAAAATCAAAAGTCTCAGTTCCTTGTCCTAACATTGTATCACTCTACAACCAAAATATGGGTGGAGTTGATGTGTTTGATATGCTGATGCATTTATATAAATTGCCAAGCCGAGCCAAACGATGGACTACTCCTATGATTTCTTTCATGATAGACCTTTCATTGGTGAATGCCTACCTGCTTTTTCGTTCTGACTCCAGGAGTAAAGAAGAAGAAGAAAATGATGAATTTTCATCCAAAAATTTTCGGTTGCAAGTAGTGCAGGCATTACTGTCAACCAAAATCAAGAGGAGGGTGGGCCGTCCAACTCTGGAGGAATCCTTGAACTCAAGCACTGAGAAAGTTGTTCATCGTGCCCGCAACATGCAGCAGCCCCCTGATGCAACAAGATTGGACGGGATCAACCACATGATTGTCTTCGAAAAAAAGAAGGGACGCTGCTTCATGTGTAAAGCCTTTGGTTTGGATGGTTACACTTTTGCAAAATGCTCCAAGTGTAATGTCAAGTTGTGTGTTCTTCAGCATCGCAATTGTTTCCATGACTTTCACACTGCTGATGTGTGAAGTCTGGTTAAGTTCCTAATTTTAATTTTGTATGTTTGTTCTGTATAGATTGCCCAAGTTTTTGATTTTGTTCATGAATTTTTACACTTTATCTGTGTTGGTTTTGTAGATAACTTATATTTACAGTACTTTATTCAGGTTATCTATACTATCTCCTTAGAGTTATATTATATATGCTATCTTCTTAGTATTCAGATTATCTATACAATCTCCTTAGGTATTTTTGTGTGTGCTATCCGTACTTTCATTAGCAAAGTTACTTATCTTATTCATGAATTTTGTATAATTAAATTGATGATCGCTCTGTGGATCACATTTATTTTATTCAGATTATCTGCTGCATTTTTAATGTCAATTTGTGTGTTCTTCAGCATCGCAATTGTTTCCATGACTTTCACACTGCTGATGTGTGAAGTCTGGTTAAGTTCCTAATTTTCATTTTGTATGTTTGTTCTGTATAGATTGCCCAAGTTTTTGATTTTGTTCATGAATTTTTACACTTTATCTATGTTGGTTTTGTAGATAACTTATATTTACAGTACTTTATTCAGGTTATTTATACTACCTCCTTAGTATTATATTATCTATCCTATCTCCTTAGGTATTTTTTGTGTGTATGCTATCGCTTCTTTCATTAGCAAAGTTACTTATCTTATTTATGAACTTTGTATGATTAACTTGATGATTGCTCTGTAGATATTCCTATTAATTTGGTTGTAGTTGTGCCGTCTCTACAGACAACTTTCAGTCTGTGTCCATTTAGTTTCTCCGGATAATTTGCATTTAGCCTTACTTCATTGGCTTGAATATGAATTTATTCAATTAAAAAAATTGAATTCCTTATGCAAGCGGTTTTATTTCCGTATTGGCTTTTATGTGGAAGTAATTCACAAAATTACAGGTGCAACAAGAGTATGGAATTATATATCAAATTATGTACATCATCAGGAAAGTTAGATTAAATTTATGTACATCAATCTACTTAAAACTTAGGCAGAGTCATCTTGGAAAAAAGTAATCAGACTGCTGTCTGACAAATTATAAAACGGAAAAATGTTGCTGTCATTCTCTTCTGTGTCTGTCTGCGTCTGAAACAAAGTGAAAGTTAAAAGTAGAGTGCAGTGTTTTTCCATCAAACCAACACCTGTTACAAGAACGGGTAAATTTTATTAGATTCAATTATTATATTTACCATATTGTCCCTGCAATGGCCCTGTGCAATGCGGGTGTTCGTCTTGACCATGGAGGTCAACTCCTTCATGGACTTCAGCAGGTCCTCGTTGGTCGCCTCCATCCTAGCATGAGACTAGAGAGTCTGGACACGAAAGTCTTCCCTGCCAGACCCCTACACTCGCCTACTTTGCGCCACTTATCGACACTTCGCATACATCTCTTGAGAAAAACCAAGTTATTTTCTGAGACTAGAAGGTCCAAGCTAACTAACGGACACGAACCCTTTATCAAAAGCCACCCGGTAATTTAAATAAAAATTCCCAAAGAAACCAACAAGCTTCTCGCGCGGGTGCCGCTCTGGAGAGGCGGCGCCTTCTCCGAGTATTTTCAGCGTTCCGAGATTCTTCTTGTTCTTTTTGCCTCGTCTTCTCAGCCTGTCATGGCAGCCGACGGCCGAATGTTTTGAATCATTTATCATTCCGAGCTTGCGTTTTGTGTTGTTTTCGTGGAAAAATAGGTACGTCTTCCCTGGAGATCGTTAAAACGTTGTTTAGTAAATTAAGAAGCTGTCGTTTTCGTGTCGTGATACCACGTAACGGCTGTAGAAATAAGGAAGGTGCTGTTCCCTAACCTGGTCCATGTGTTTACAGGCAATTAAATATGCTCGGCGATCGTGCCATATGTTAAATTTACACGTAAAAGGTTTAAGGAATCATTTCTGTATAATTCAAGGTCATGTCACAATTGATCTCACCTTGTTTCAGCTCAAACATGAGCATAACCCCATCCCTCCTAACCTCCTCCGTAAGAAAGCAAAACATTCGGCTGCCATGACAGGCTGAGAAGACGAGGCAAAAAGAACAAGAAGAATCTCGGAACGCTGAAAATACTCGGAGAAGGCGCCGCCTCTCCAGAGCGGCACCCGCGCGAGAAGCTTGTTGGTTTCTTTGGGAATTTTTATTTAAATTACCGGGTGGCTTTTGATAAAGGGTTCGTGTCCGTTAGTTAGCTTGGACCTTCTAGTCTCAGAAAATAACTTGGTTTTTCCCAAGAGATGCATGCGAAGTGTCGATAAGTGGCGCAAAGTAGGCGAGTGTAGGGGTCTGACAGGGAAGACTTTCGTGTCCAAACTCTCTAGTCTCATGATCCTAGCTATGCGGTCTTCTATTCTCTCCATCCGGTTTCCACATGGCAAGCAGCACAAAAACCTGCAAAACAAAATTCAAAGTGTATTTACAAGAGGAAACAGTTTCTGATGAGGCAGGCAAATCCGTAACACTGTTACGCAAATCAAAGACACATCCCCTCTTACACCTTACAGACGTGAGCCTAGGTTACCGACCCGTGCGGTGCGCGCCGTTGTCAGAGGAGGCAGGCAACCCAGCTCACACGCATGCGAGCGGGTGGCCTACTCACTCGTCCGTCAGGCACTTGCCCGACGCGTCGGCACACCGAGGGGTACCTCACCTCGAAAAGTCAGTGTACGGGGCAAAAAAAAGTCAGATTTTAGTCAAGTTTTAGTCACTTTTAGTCATTTAATCATATCTAATCTCATTAGTCAGTCCTAGTCGTTTTAGTCGAGTTTTAGTCAAAAAGTCACTTTTGATCATGTTTAATCATACCCAGTTAGCTTCAAGTCGCTAATAGTCAAAATTTAGTCAGCTTCAATCATAATCATCATCACAAGCATCACAAGTCATTCAATCGCGTCGCGCACAACAGTTGTATTTCGCGCTGGTCGCGTCATGAGTCGAGTAGCGCACGGGCACGGGAATGTTTGGTGTTCGGCCATCCGATTTGCTGACAACGTTGAATGTGAATGTGTATATGACCAATGGTGATTGGTGATCAACTTGTTTGTAGCGGGAGTTCCGTGACATATCGTGTAAGTAAATATACTAACAACAATACCAGTAATTTGTATGTAATAATAATTTAAAAAAAAATATAATAAAAGTACTCGTCAAAAACGCTATCTATTTTAAATTATCCGTCAAATTCACAACCAACTTGTTTAATCGCCAACTGCATGAACTTAGCCCGAGTCCTCTTCCTTTGCCGGCTGTTATTGTAAAGGAATGATAACTATTTAATTCAAGTGTAGTTACAATATCAGTACGCAATTACGAAATTATTGCAGAGATATGTCCTCGTAGATGTATCTCAATTTTCTGCTCAATCGTTACACCATCTTGAAAGTTAGGTTATGTTCACGTTTGATTTACTGTACCCACTTACTTACCTTTCCTTCTTTTCAGGTATCAGGTGAGACATTTTTGAAATGTCAGAGGTTGGCCTCGGGGCCCCCCGTAATCCGCGAACACCATTTCCATTACTGTGGTAAGTATTCCTGCTCTGTCTTTTTTTTTCTTATTGTTGAACCATATTAACTTGTGTTTCAGTTTTCATGTTGGTGCCTATTTGTTTCTATTTTTTTTCTATTTTGTTTCCCTTTTCCAACAGACTACTTACTATATTGAAAGGAAGGAAATAGGAAATAGTTTAAAAACTTCAATTTTTAATATTTTACACTTCTTGGTTTGCAGGTAAGTTGTGCGTTGTGGACAGGTGATGGTTTGCAATGATTCATTGGAGCACTTATCAATTACTTTAATGGTTTATAAAAACCTTCACTTTCCAGAAAGATATTTAAATAGATGAGAAGACTTCTAAAAATACTCACAAGAATCAATAGTTAATATGTTTTATTTTGTTTGCAGGACTACAGACATGTCTGGCCCTAGTGCAGAGACACCTTCTGGTGGGGTTGACGACCAAGCCACAAGGCAAGAAAGTAAAGATGGGGTTCATGACGAAGCAACTGGGCAAGAGGCCAATCTGAAAGCAGAAGAGGTTTGTTGTTTATAGAAAATATATCTTAATAACATTGTGCTAAAATCATTTTGACTAATTCTTTGTATTTTATTTTTTGCTCTCAGGGTTTCTACACCAAGTATCCAATGTGGATGGAGCTTATGAAAGCCATGTCTTGTCGCATTGATGACCATATAGTTCGGCTTCTTTCAGGATATGGGCATTACCCATCACTTATGGATTTCACTTCTGAAGATTTTGCCATAGTAGAAAACTTTGTAAAGAGTGGAGAAATTTTAGATAGGATCCCACAAGGAACACTCTCAGCTTACATGGGAAATTGTCAAACCATGAGTAAGTTTTCATTTTTACCAGGAGAAAAGAAGCTAATATTGAAAGTAGTTGCATATGTTGCAAAGAACTACACTTCAACTAATAAAACCCTTGGGAAAATGTCAGTTTTCCCATTGTTTGCCAAGAAAAGGACTGTCACTACAAGCTGTCAATAATAGTGCAAAGAAATCGAGAACAGAAATGGATTTTGTTGTGTCATTAGATATTCCTAAAGAAGTAAGGCTTATTAAAAATTATCTGAAGGAATACTGTAGGAAACACCATCAGAATGTACCAGCTGAAATTTCCAAAGACCTGCCTGAAAAATTAAATGTGACTGTTAAGACTATTAAGACAGAAACCAGTAGCTATTTGTCTGGAATTATCACCTGTCACATTTGCAAGAAAACTCAAACTGTGCAGAGGAAAGTGAATGAAAACTGGAATACCAGCAATATGATAATACATATAAAGCAACATATAAGCCGTGGTGATTACAATCAACGATCCCTGGATTCTTGGACTCAAGCAAAAATGAATACAGCCCTTAGGAGGGAAACTTCTTCTGAGGGAGAGAGAAATAACTCAGAAGGAGAAGACAATTGTGATAGTGTTGATCTTACTGAAGAATCTCCCGAAAAAGAGAAAAATAGTTCAGAAGTTGTAGACTTACCAGGAACTTCTACACGGGAAGAAAATACTTTGACTTCTGAATTGTCACAAGACTCACAGGATTCATCGGATGAGGATTTTCAGAAGCGGGGAGTGGCAGAAATCAATCCTTCTCCCAGCTCCCCTCAGTAAGCCGCTTTGCTAATGAAAAGTATAATCGGAGTAATAGAAGGAAGCGTAGTTTGGGAATACACACTCCTGATCAGTTGCGGCTCACAACCTATTATGATATCTTAAACCAAGTAGAGATAACGCTTAAGTCGAATGAAGAAATCATTCAGTCTCTATCTGCCCGCTGCCAAGAGCTTTCTGCTTGTGTGTCTGACTTTTCTTCCAAAACTTCAAACTTGTCTTATCTACTCCAATTGCTGATGAATACTGCAACAAAAAATGCTGGAAGAGAAAAACATGGAAATAGGTATGATATTGAAATAAAATATTTTTCTGTTTACCTATGGATTGTTGCAGGGCCATTTGCCTATGAGTTTTTGTATTCTAATTTGACCGGTGCGCTTCCATCTTCAAGTGAAGTTCAAAGAACTTTAGCATCTTGTTCAAAACCTGTGAAGGAAGGTGACTTTAGGTTTGATGAGTTAAGTGAATTTTTGACTCAACACAAACTCCCTAGAAAAGTTTACATAAGCGAAGATGGTACCAGAATTGTGCAGAAATTTTTATACGATCTTACAAGTGATCAAATTATAGGTCCTGTACCTAAATTGGATGCAAACGGTGTGCCAATTATAAGTGGGTTTCCTGCGTCATCTGCTGCCATGATTACTCACTTTGAAAAATGTGCCCCATCCTCATCAGCATATGCTATAATGGCACAGCCCTTATCAGATGGTGCCTCTTCATTTTGTCTCTGCATTTTTGGCACAGACAACAAATTTACTTCAGAACATGTGTACAGAAGATGGCACTATATTTTCAGTGAACTGGAAAAGAGAGATATTGAAGTAATAGGCTACTCATCGGATGGAGATCAAAAGTTACTGACAGCAATGCACTCTTTCCTGTTTAAAAGTGGCCCTGTTTATGCTGAAGAATTTCAATCTTTTTATTTTGCTTCTAGTGATCAGAAGTTTATAGTAATGCAAGACTACATACACACGGTAAATAAGTTTCGTGCTAGGCTCCATCCTTCAAATTACCTACCTTTGGGAGATTTTTCTGCTAACCAGTCTCACTTGACTATCTTAATGAATCTGAGACCAAGAGATGAGCACTGTCTTAATCCTTCAGACTTACTCAAGGATAAAATGAATTTCAACTCATCATTACGGATTTGTAGTGAAAGAGTGACTGACTTGCTTGAAAAGTATGAACCAGGCAGTAAAGGGACCATTGCATATCTCAAAGTTATGCGTCGTGTCATGCAAGCTGGAATGGATCAAAATAACTCACCTTTAAAGAAAATTTTTGATATCTGGTATGCTGTATTTTTCCTGAGGTATTGGAAAAGTTGGTTAATTCAAAGTTCAAATTTTAATCTTGAAAATTTTGTTACTAGAAACTTATACTTTTGTGTTGAAATTATTGCACACTCCATCATCTCTTTAATTGTCAAGGCCCGTGATGAAGATTGTCCAGAAAGTCTTCTCATCCATTTATTTTCCAGTCAACCATGTGAAAGTTATTTTTTAGGCATTTGAGGTCACTTACTACAACTGAGTCAACTGTCATTAACTTTGCAATGAAGCAGTGCCTAGAAAAAGTCAGAAGAGTAGAAATGCTTCACAATGTTTCATCAAAACTTAGCACTACATTTGTCTTTCCACGTGAGAAGCGAAAGAGTCTTGCAGCAGTTCTGACAACTGAAAAGCTCTTGACAACATATCTACCGACAAACTCTGAAATTAAAACTGCTGTTATGAGCGCAAAGAATGATGCCATGGAGGATCTTGAAAAACTTGGTATAACATGTGCTCGAAACTTGGACAACATTAAATCAACCATTCTTGCGTGTCCTGAATTTCAAGTTGAGGAAAATTCTGAAGGTCCTTCAAATAATGAGGCAAATGTTGTGGATGAAGATGATATACCTCTTAATTTGCTAGCCATTTTCCCATCTCCTGATAGTATATCTGATCTAGAACCATATGCAAACATTGAAGGTTTCCCTGTAGTTTCTAATAAATCTCATGTTACCGTACCTGATAAAAATGGTGGCTTTAAGTTAGTGGCTAAGTCTTTGCTATGTTATATGTTTTCTAGTGTTGGTGTTGTTAATATGAATAATGTAAGAATTCACAGAGTGCGAGAACAGATTTTGAAGTCCATAGGTGGTGTTCATGCTCCTTCGTGTGTATTTACTCCCTCTGTTAACACAGATATAGGGGTAAGTGATTGGTGCCTTTTTAAGGAAAGAGACAGGTTTATAATTATTTATGTACTTGGTTTTCAATATCTTTCTGGTACTGGAAAGTCTCAGTCATATACATTGCTTTCAGCACCAATCAAACCACCCAAAGGTATAAAACTACGGGGAATAGGTTGTATTGGACCGAGGTTCATTGTTAGTGGAAACATTATGGAAATGCACTCCTCTCAGCACATTTATTCTAATATTTCAAATTATGTTGTTACCTTTCCTCCCCCCTTACCCACTGAAAATGGTCTTCGGCTGTCTAATGACAGTAAGTCTTTCATAGAAAATTTTTAGTGAATTTTATGTAAAAGTTGTAAGTGAATTTCTGTAAAAGTTGTAAGTGAATTTATGTAAAAGTTGTAAGTGAATTTATGTGAATTTGTGTTTGTTCTCTATTATCATTTTATTGTAATGTTTCAGAATTGTAAAGAATAAAATTATTTTTTATAAACTCAAAAGAAAATTCCTAACAATATTTATTTTCATTAACCACAAATCAAAACTAAGATGTAAAGTGTTCTCTATTTTATCTTTTTTTTTTTAAATGTAGACGACTGTAGCACACATTTTAGATGCCATTAACACAGATTACACACTTAAATATCTTGGAGAATAAAAAATGTTAATTTCCAATTTCTGTCTCTCTCACACACATTGGGCTCGCCGTATATGTGCGAGAGAGACAGCGCTGGGAGCACTCTTCGAATTCAGTTGGCAGAGCCACCAACTCGAGCTCGCTCGAGCCCCGACAAGGTACAGGGTCATGCTAGTCCTGACAGAGTCTGAGCCTCCGGCTCGCTCCGGCCCGTCAGGCCTGGACGCCGGAGGGGCGGGACTTGCTTGCAAAAGCCACAGCTTCTTGTTTCTATGAGTAGGTGTAGATTAATACGGGTGTCCCTGACCAAACGTCCTCTATGGGCTCTGTGAGGTCGGACATAGTTGGAGTCTCCCGCACAGCTCTAACGTAGTATAGGTTGCCTACCCACTAGGCGCTACGCAATATTTTTCATTTTAGTCAGCATTCTGGGGAGAAAAAGTCACTCTCAGTTAATTTTAGTCACTTTCAGTCAATTTTGGTCAGTTTCAGTCAACTTTAGTCAGTTTCAGTCGATTTTAGTCAGTTTTAGTCACTTTGAATCATTTTTAGTCAAACTAGTCAATTTAGTCAGACTAATCACGCTCAGTCAATCTAATCATATTCCAGTCACATATAGTCAGTCAATCATTTCTATTCAATTGACTTTTTAGTCAGTGCACACCCATTTTTGAGGTGAGGTACCCCTCGCGGCACACCCTCACCCCCGCCTGCATTCTGGCAGGTTACAGGGTTACTACACGTGGATGACAGCTCGCACGCTGGTTACACAGAGCGTTCAAGTAGCGAAAGGCAGCATTCCCTACGCTACGCGTAGCTCCAACCACACGCCGAAACACCCGCCCAGCGTTTACATTAGAGACTCACCGGAGAAGTCGTCTTGGACGGTGTGGGTCCTCCACCAGCGCCGTGGGCAGAGTGGTGCAGGCTTCCGAAAAGCCAACCGGGGTCAGCGGGGTCGGAGGCGGAGACATCTTAACTTTCAAAATAACCCCTCGGAAGGCTCTGACTGCCTTACGAATGATGTGCATAGATAGCTAGGCTAGCTGCTCGAGGCACTGCTTAGCAACCCTCTCTATTGTTGTAAGGGGCCCGGGCGGCTCAGGCCCGCGCAGGCTGGGAGGGAACAGGAGGAGGAGGGGGCGGGGGCGGGGCGATGGAGGCGAGGGGTCCGCTCCGATCCCCCGAGTCGCCATAGGCACAAAGAACATCGCTCCCATGCCGCTGTTCTTGTCGCACTCACGGAGGTGTCCTATCTAGCGGATGGGGTTGCTCCATGAGTGCGACAAGGACAGCGGCATGAGAGCGATCTTGCTATCAGTCGGCTGCCAGCACGGGCAGGCCCGGCGCCGGCCCGCCCGCCCGCCCCGCGAGAAGTGGTACTCGCACCAGTGCAAGCCCGCGCAGGCCCGGCGCCGGCCCGCCCGCCCGCCCTGCGAGAAGTAGTACTCGCACCAGTGCAAGCCCGCGCAGGCCCGGTGCCGGCCCGCCCGCCCGCCCCGCGGGAAGTAGTACTCGCACCAGTGCAAGCCCGCGCAGGCCCGCCCGCCCGCCCTGCGGGAAGTAGTACTCGCACCAGTGCAAGCCCGCGCAGGCCCGGCGCCGGCCCGCCCGCCCGCCCCGCGAGAAGTAGTACTCGCACCAGTGCAAGCCCGCGCAGGCCCGGCGCCGGCCCGCCCGCCCGCCCTGCGGGAAGTAGTACTCGCACCAGTGCAAGCCCGCGCAGGCCCGGCGCCGGCCCGCCCGCCCGCCCTGCGGGAAGTAGTACTCGCACCAGTGCCAGCCCGCGCAGGCCCGGCGCCGGCCCGCCCGCCCGCCCCGCGAGAAGTAGTACTCGCACCAGTGCAAGCCCGCGCAGGCCCGGCGCCGGCCCGCCCGCCCGCCCCGCGAGAAGTAGTACTCGCAGCAGTGCAAGCCCGCGCAGGCCCGGCGCCGGCCCGCCCGGCTTGCGGGTAGTGGTACTCGCACCAGTGCTAGCCCGCGCAGGGCTACCGGCGGCCTACAAAACATGGTACCTGTACGGGTGGTGGCCAATCTAACTGCGGGAAGTGTCAGAAAAGTTCTGTTGCTCCTAAGCAACAACCACTCATAGCAGCACAATACTTTCCGAACAGGGTACTTCTATGGTTGGTTGTTGCTCAGGAGCAACATCGTCTGTTATGTGCTCTGGGCCAATCAGGAAGCGGCAGGGAAGGCAGGTCGGTTCACTGTGATGATTAAGCACCAAGTCACTGTGGATTCAGAAGGTTTGGTCATTCTGGCGCTCAATCTGACTGAGGGAAGTGTCCGAAAAGTTCTGTTGCTCCTGAGCAACAACCACCCATAGCAGCATGATACTTTTCAAATACAGTACCTTTATGGGTGGTTGTTGCCCTGAAGCAACAGGCTATATCTCCTAAACTATTTGAGCTACAGGAAAATTTCAAAAATGAGTGGATTCAGGGGACTCCAAACTACAAGAAAAATACAAAAAATATTTTTTTTCTACGATGCGTTTAGAATCTGACCATAAAGGGTTAAATATGCTGAAAAAGAACTACACATTTTTTACAGGAGAGTAGAAAAAAATGGTCCCACCTAATAAAAAGAGAAAAGGTAGTTACCAAAGGGAAGGGAAAAGCAAATAATCTGAAATATTTACAAAAAAATGACAGGGTTTGTTCAGAACATTTTCTTGAGAAGGATGTAATGTGATATGATGAATTCAAGATTAATGGAAAGGTGGAACGCATACCAAGAGAAAGAGGACTAATCAAACCTGGTGCTATGCCTCTTTTGCTTAATAAATACCCATCTTATTATCAGCCTAAGGTTGCAGAGAGAAAGCCACCTTCTGAGCGCTCTGAAATAGTTAATGCCAAAAAGAAAAAACAGGATTCCACAGCAACATCAGACGTAGAAATTTTAGGAACTGAAAATAATGATGTAGACGCTGGAAACTTTACTACGCAGGACATTGACCTAAAACTCAATGAGATAGACAACAACAATGAAGACGGCAGAAAGTCCAGTTCTCCTGAAGAGACCTGGTCATGTAGCTTAGTCCCAAATATGCAATTACCAACTGACTGGGTTTGCTGTAACACTCTGAATGAGAAAGAGAAATTTGTTGCACACATAAATTCAAAAACATTAGTCATAGATAAAACAGTTAACTTTGTTGGCAACTCCTTACCTGAAATAAAAATAAGGGGAACCCTTATAACTTCTGTGCAGCTTCCTTCAAAAATTTGTACTGTAAAAGATGCTGAGAAAATAGTTAACAAAGTGGACCAAATTAGAGTTTGTGCTGGCACAGGCACAGGCCAAAATCTATACAGTGTCAGTTGTGAGGGAGGAGTCAGTCAGCACCAAAAGCGGTGCACACATTGTGCAGCCAAAAGAGTGAGCCTCATAAAAAAACAAATGAGAATGGATAAGGCAGAGGATAGGAAACAAAAAAAGAAGTTGAAAATGAAGAATACTCTGAGTTCTTTAAAAAGATCTAAGAGCAATCTATTAGAAATGGTAAGCTGTTTTCTGATGAATTTTTAGATAGAAGAAATATAGCACAAACTAATGAACTCTCTGGTATTTTACTTTTCAGATTAAGAAGTACAAGATAAAACTTGAAAATATGCAGGCAGAATGTGGGGAAAAAAATGAGCTGGTTCTCTAAACTGCCATTGATAAGCTGCCTGCAGCACAACAAGAGGCAGTCAAAGCATGTTTTAATGCCTCAAAATGCAAGGGGCCGTCAGGGCGGAGATACACAGCAAATTGGGTTTATGAATGCTTGTTGATGCGGATCAAAAATAAGCAACTGTACAACCACATAAGAGTTCACCAGATTCTACCACTCCCTACAGTTTCTACAATTTATGGTTATCTCCGAAATTATGGTGGCACTTTTGGCTTCCAGCCCCAAACTCTGCAAATGTTAGCAGAGAGAACAGGTGGATTAAAAACCGGACAAAGGCGTGGTGAGTTATCAAAATAAAAATATGTACCCATTTTGTAATTGAGCTTTGAAGGAAAATTAATTTTTTTTTTTTTTTTTTTTTTTATCTACCTATTCTAGGAGTCATATTAATTGATGAAATGAAGTTAACTCCTGGGACATACTTTGATGTGTCATACCTGAAAGTAGGTGGTTTCAAAGATATGGGAGAGGACACAGAGGAAGCATTAGGCGAGGACTTTAGAGAGGAAGTAGAAGAAGCACTTGCAAAACTTCCAGAAGACCCAAGAGCCCAACAGAAGCAAGCAAGAAGAGCAAAAGCAAAGGAGAAAAATGAGAAAAATAGGGATAAAAATTTAAGAGACCATGCACTAGTCATCACCTTTCAGCCCTTCAGTGGCAAATGGGTCCAGGCCATTGCCTGCTTTTTGTCAAAAGGAAATGCCGACACTGAGGAATTGACAAAGTTAGTTTTAGAAGCCACTATTCTCCCAGAAAAAAGTAACCTTCTTGTTGATGGGGTCGTCACAGATGGGGCTTCCTGGAATCGGTCCATGTGGAACAAGTTTGGAGTTAATGAAGACAACCCCAGTGTAGAACATCCCTCTGACAGCACACGTAGATTGTGGTTCCTATCTGATTTTCCTTATCTTCTCAAATGTATGTGGAATTGCCTGGTTAATAAAAAAATTATACTGGTAAGAAAAATATTCAAGTTAATACCGGATGCATTTTTACTTTCAACAATAAAATTAATTAACTATGTTTCATCTTTTACCAGACACCTGATGGAGATATAAAGCTTGACCATTGGAAAGCCATTGTTGATGCTCAAAATTTGAAGCAGATTGGAATTAGGGTAGCCCATAAGTTGACCAAAGAACATCTCGACCCAAATCCCTGGCAGAAAATGAAGTGCAGAATGGCTTGGGAGGTTCATGAAAATAAGTCAATAAAAATCAAAATGTTTAACATTAAAAACACACACACACAAAGTAAAATAGTAAGGAACTTCTTTGTATTTTTTTTTTTTCAGTTTTGGAGTAGATCAGCAGCTCCAGCAATGGACTGCTTACGCTTCCAGGGGTATGATAAACTTGATGACTGCTCTGCTTCTGTCAAGTGGTGTCAGTTAATTAATGACCTGGCAGATGCGATGAATGCTAACAGGCCAGAGAATGCCGTTAGGTCAGAGTCTTCTGCTTACAAGGTATGCTTGACAACATAACTTTCTCCTAAAAACTAAAAAGAAATAGATTTTAAGTATGCAATTTTCCTTTCATTTTAGAAAATTGGAGAGTTTCTGGAAGAATTTAAAAAATTAAAGGAGTGGGCTAATCAGAAATTGAAAGAAAAACTGGAGATAGGAGAAAGAGCCAGAATAACTCAACTCAAAAAGAAGGGAAAAAATCCACGCGGTAGAGCTGAAAAATACTTCCAGCAACAAGATTGGATTTTCTCTGAATCTACCGATATTGGACTCCTAGTATCTCTGAAAGCTGCTCAGCAATAAATAATAGAGTTCCTCAGGAATAAAGAGGGCTTTCTTTACTTGATGACAGCTCGTCTGAATCAGTGTTGCCAGAAAAGTAGGCAAAAAGTCGCCCAAACACAGCGGAGTAAAGCGGGCTGCATTTGCGCCTGCCTACTAGGCAACACCTTGGCACAAGAGCGTTCATGTTGCCTAGTAGGCAGGCGCGGATGCAGCCCGCTTTACTCCGCCGTGTTTGGGCGACTTTTTGCCTACTTTTCTGGCAACACTGGTCTGAATCAGGATGCTTTAGAGGTGAGCACAAAACTTACTGCTGTTTTCTAACGCTAACGCGTTAAACGGCCCCCTACCCTACTAGCACAGAACGCTCGCCCAAGCGCCGCCCGGCTGCCCGCGCGGCAACGCCCGTTGACGTGGCGCGAGCGCCAGCGGGAGCCTGGCGGTGCACGGAGTGAGACAAAGAGCGTCGCGCGCCTGGCTAACGCCGGCGACTGACGCCTTAGACGCCCGGGCGCCACGGGACCACGCACGCCGGCGCGGTAGCACGCCGGAGTAGCCGTGCTGCCGTACCCTCGCCCCGCCGCCGCCGGCCGCCTCTCGCCGGGGCGGGAGCAGCACGTTATCGTGTAGGAAATGGAGGCCTCAGTGTCGCCAGTGCGGTAGCGCGGCGGTCGTGTCCCCGTAGCACGCCGAAGTAGCCGCGTTGGTACAGTGTTAAAAAAAAAGTTAAAAAATCAATGATTAAAACATTTTTTCTTTGGACCACTTTCGCCTTTCCTTTTAACCTCTTATTGCTTAACATCCCAACCTGATTTACCTTACACCCTTACCTTTTTAGTGATGATCGTGGAGCGGGCGATGGTTGGAGTTGAACCCCAGACTTCGGGATTCGGAGCTAGCGCCTTGACCACTGAGCCACTGCGACACCACAGGGCCGGAGGCGCAGTAACTCGGTGTCATGCCAAGGGGACCGGACCATTAGCCTATTGTCCTCACTGCAGTGCGGGCGACGCGGTACGCTATCGTGGCAGCGGGCGTCGCCTCGGCGTCGCCGCCGCGCCACCGGCCGGCGAGGACCTCGCGAGTCCACCGCGTCGTTTTCCCGGGCGACGCGGTACGCTATCGTGGCAGCGAGCGTCGCCTCGGCGTCGCCGACGCGCCAACGGCCAGCGGGGACCTCGCGAGCCCACCGCGTCGTCCTCCCGGGCGACGCGGTACGCTATCGTGGCAGCGAGCGTCGCCTCGGCGTCGCCGCCGCGCTGGTGTAGCGGTAGCTGACTGCAGTGCGTCGGACGGCGCGTGGCGGTCGCCGCTTCAATACTTGACCTCGCGGCGATTGTCGGGAAGCGCCAAGGCGCGGCGGAGGCGACTCTAGGGCGAGCGGTCTGTGCTCGTAGGGTAGGTTCTAAAACTAGCCACAGAATGAGAAAAAACTTAAGTCAGAACTATTTGCGAGAATCACATCACGAATTTAATGATTTTATCCGCTAAACAGAAGTCCCGAAAATTGAGCTACAATTTTGTTTTTTTCTTCTTTTTTGATTAAGTAACTGAATATACCACGGTCCTCATTCCTCCCCTGCGCGCCACGCAGAGGGGCCGAGCGTCCGAGCACCCGAGCCTGCGACAATGCCGATTCGGCTATGCGCGCTGGCGCGCTGGCACTCTTGGCCGCAGGGCAAACGTAGGCTAGACTATCCGCAGCCAGCTGGGGGATGCGCCGCCGTCTTCGACAGAACGGAGCGCGTTTGAGGTGTGAGTGCCTAGTCCTGTCGTTTCTAGGTTCTAGGCTGGGACCTCTACTCAACAAAAGAAGGCCGGTGGCCCGGCTGGGGGAGGTGCCGCCGCCTCCGACAGAACGAGGCGCGTTTGAGGTGTGAGTGCCCAGTCCTGTCGCTTTCATGGTTCTAGGCTGGGACCTCCACTAACGCACCAGCGACTATTTATTTTAGCTGAACAATATGTTTCAACTTCAACTTCAACTTGGGTTACAACAGCAGCAGTTCATTGTGAACTGTGGACACCTATAACTTAGGCACAGCCGCCAGTCCGTGAACGGACCATCCCCCATGACCAGCTATTGCTGTATCACCGTGAGTTCGCAGTTAGCCCCGCGCACCGTATCTCTGTTCGCCCTCTGCACTCTGTTTTAGCTCGGGCTGGTGGTGCGCGGGTGCCCCGCCAGTCACCTTCGCCTAGCGGCGGAATCCGCCATAGATCCTGCTGGTCGGGCTGGAATGCCTAGCCCTCCCTGCCGATCGCATGTGCGGTGCGGGTGGTGAGGCCACCCGCGTGCCCAACACCCTAGGCAGCGCGTACTGAGCCACCTAGGTGCGGTCACATTAAAAATTTCGTTGGGTGTATCACTCGAAGGTCCATGGCCGCACACCGTAGTGATATGGCCTTTCCTTACACCCTCATTAGAGCGACACACCATGGAAGGGGGGAGCCATTCCCGTATTCGAGAGTGCCGTCCGCCAGGCGCAGCTGACAGTCAGATTTTCCAGAATCCCGGTATGGTATCGTGCGGGGATCTGCAAGAGACGGGCGTCAGCACATAATATGTGTTACAGGCACAGAGTGTGGTGTTGTCTGCTCCTTAGCGGCCTCCTTTCATGCCTGTTGAGAGAAAGAAAGTTGGATAAGGGGGTGGGGTTGGAAAGCTAGTGTGCCTCGTCCGCGCAGCTCATAGTGACGTCGTTCTCGATGCAGCGGAGGGGCTGATGTGTTATACCTGAAAGGGTTGAAAATGACTACGCTTGGTTGATTATCTCTGCAAGCACGTGTCAGCAGCACTAGGATCCGCCCTGCGTCCAGCGGCCTGCCTCCCGGTCCCCTCCCCCCCCCCCCCCCAGCCCCACCATGACGAACGCTGGTGCCCCGCCGGGCCCCGCCGGGCCACACCCTGCTCCACAAGAGGCGACTGCAGATCTGCGTAAGGGGCGGCGGGGGCGGAGAGGGAGGCAGCGTCTGTGAATGCGTAGAAAAATAAAACAAACAGGCGGCCTGTATCCAGCCGGGCGGTGGATGGGGGAGGAGGGGGGGGGGCTGCATGCATGGTGCGGGGGGAGGAGGCTGCGTCTGGCGTGGCTTGGGCTTGGGGACGCCGCGTCGTCTCGGGCGTGGCCAGGATAGGAGGGAATGCCAAAACGTTAAAACTCGGTACTCACGGGTAGTAGGCTGCTCGTACAAGGTGCATTGGTATACTACACTACACACGGCTTGACTGCCTGTTGCTCCTCCACTGCACACATCGCTAGCACTGAATATTGCGCGTAAATTGCACTAACACTGCATAAATTACTTGCACTGATCCCTGCCTGGACACTGCACTGACACTGCACTCTGACTCTGAAATTGCACTAAGGTGACACATGGCTGCAAGCCGCTCTGCTCTGACGCCGTAGACCCTCGCCGCCCGGCACCGTAAAATCTCCGGCCCGGCCTGGCGGGCGACGAGGCCCCAAACACCGCCCGGCCCCACAGCTGCGCACTCTGCAGCACTTGAGAAGGGACGCCACGCCGCTCCAGCGAGGAAACCACACAAAATCACTGATATCTTCTGCACCGCTACATCGATCGCACTGAAACTTCACACACGCACTCGCGTTCACAATGCGCACCCGTGGGTACCACACACTATCGGGAAAACTGCGTTTGAACCACCAAAACCTGAGGAGCAACACAGAGCGACACAAAACACGTCCGCACCCTCCGCCTCCCCCACCACTCCTCCGCTGAACAATATGTTAGACAGCCAAAATTAATGTGAAAGAGGCAGTTCTAGACATGCGGAAATCGTTTCCCAAAGCTTCAAGGAGATTCAATCAGTAGGTAAATAATTGGATTCGTAAAATTATTTACGAAAATGCACACCATTTCAAGAATTCTGTCAACCAGATTGAATTCAAACTTACCAAAACGTTTTCTGCAGGCGTAGAAACAATATTTACGCATTCAGTTCGACTTGTCAACGTTTTGATAACTTTATACAATCATTTAAAGTAGCGAGGTGAGAGCCTCAGCCCCCGGCCGGGGCGGCCATGGTTGGAGAGGGCCGGCGCGGGGCCGGTGACACGGCGCCTCACGGCGTCCCACCTCAAACCAACCTACAATATATCTGGCAAGTTTTTAATTTGGTGACGACGCTAAGTTATGTTGCAGGCCTTTAGCACACAGTTCTAGAAGCCACTACACATTCACAAGGAACACAGAGGCAAATCATGAATTTTATCCGTCTCACATTTCCAACACAAACATGGCGCCGAGCGGGTCAGCTGTCAACAACGCGCTTGGCAACCACTAAATCGAACCACCAGGCAAGAATTAAAGGGTTGCAGTTTCAAATTTGCCACACACTTACCATTAAATGAAATAGATATTAAAAATATTAGGTCAAAACTCTGTGTGAGAGCCCAAATCGTCAATTTATCCGCCTCACATTTCCAACACAAACATGGCGCTGAGCGGGCCAGCTATAAACAACGCCGGCTTGGTGTCCACTCAAACCAACACAAAATATATTTTGCTAGTTTTAGATTAAGTAACTAAATTTTTTAATAAAAATTTTTTTAATAAAAGAGTATGAATTTAATAGAATGTCGATATACTTGTCTAGTGTTGTGGTAAGTTAACATTTGGAATAGCAGGGAGTATGTCTGCCGCTGCTAGCTCTACCCCTGTAGTATGGTCATCGTTTCCTTGGCGACCGATTTTACGAAATTTCTCAAATCTGGTCAGACAGTTCTGGATCAGACATATCCATCCCATTTTCTAATTTTTCGAACTACATTTTATTAAATTTTGTTTAGAATCTGTGGGGTAGAAACTGCTGAGCATATAATGAAACCATTGTCGAGAAGAATAAAAATAAAGAAACTTTCGGGCGAAAGGAAAGAGGCCCCCTATCGAGGGCCTAAAAACTTACTGCTGTTTTGAGTGACCAAATATTTTGCAGCGATTCTTTGGCCTGATGCGTCAATCCTGTGGGAGAAATACTCACCCAGAGCCAAGAGTTTTTGCCCAACTTTTCCGCTTGCTGTCAATATATTCCTTGGTAAAACCAATAAAAGGCAGCAACATCACAGGTGGTGAGATGGTGACAACATTATTTAATCTGGAGGACCTACAAAGCAAAACAAAGGTAGATAGGCATAAAGCGTTATCTGATAAATTAGATGAAATTATCTCAGATGGTGGGTTTTTAAAAAATATCCGCACTACATATACTTATTATTTTTTAAATATATCATTTTTCCTTCTTAAATTTTATTTTAAGGACAAAATCTTGTGGCTATCGAAGAAGTTTTAGACCATGTAGACCATGCTTACCTCAATGAATCTGTTGATGAATTTGCTCTTCGATGTGTGAGTGGTTACATGGCAAGGTATGCAAAAAAGTACACAGATGACTGTCCCGAGTGCCTTGAAAGCCTTACAAAACCAGCATCAGAACAAACAGACCTTGACATGAACATTACGCACAGAAGCAGAGGTGGTTTAACTTATCCTTCGGACCAGCTGGTTGAGCTGCTTGGGGTCATGGGAAAAAAAGTTATAGATGTTAGCCACAACAATGAGCTGGAGCAAAATGTACTTTTTGCTGTGCTACATGAATTGGCAAGTATAAAAGTTGTGAAAGTTGGTTGTCTATTTCACGAAGATGAACTCACCAAAGCAATAATGAAGTCATATCTAATACTGCGTATGCATTTTGTAACTCGGAGGTGGAATGAAAAAACCAAATAAGTTAGAGATAAGCAAAAGGGTCTAAGAAAGCAGGCACATTTGACATAATACCTTTACCTGTTGTTCTTTACCCGTGCTCTTTTATAATGCTTTTGTTATTTATTTTATTGAATGTCATTCAATTTTATACTTGTTTCTTATATTATTGTTCTTTAATATCAGCAAGGCTAGTCACGGCTATAAACCAATCAACCGGTAAATTTTGAAATGTATGAGCTTCCTTTTTTTCCTTCTTAGGTGTTGTTAAATTAAAACATTTGATACATTTAACATTACACTCACCCATTTTTCAAGATAAAACTGTACTTGAAAGATGATAAAGGTGAAATGAAATATTGGTTACCTAGGGAAACCACGGCCGGCTCACACATAAATCTGGGATGCTTGAACTAAAGTGGGATGTGATGTGATGATCAAATCACGTTCAATAATGGTCATCATCTCCTTCTCGCTAAAATGAACGGTTTAGGAGCGAGGACCGCGGGAAGAGTCAGCCGCCGCCACCTCCCGTAAGCGCGCAGCGGCAGCCGGCCGGCCGAGTCGCCTTAGCGAACGCAGCGCCGCACGGTGGCGAGCGGCCGAGGCACCAACCCCAGCCGCCGCCGGGTGACGCGCTGCCCTATCCCGAACCCCTCAAGCCGTAGCTCCATCCGAATATCTTACTCCGTGGTCGGATGCTTGTTTCGATCGTTAAGAGCAATAGAAACAGAGGGAGAAAATTGAAATAAATTTTATTTAAGACCTCATACAAAGAGGCTAAGAAGCCCTACTGCAGTATGCAGTCCGCTCAGTAATAACAATTTAATTTACATTATTAAAATATTACAATTTTGTATTGAGAGAGAGAGAGAGAGAGAGAGAGAGAGAGAGAGAGAGAGAGAGAGAGAGAGAGAGAGAGAGAAGTCACTGTATCATAGAGGGTAAGGTTGGCAAATTTATCACATTAGTACGGAGAAAGGTGGATTACAAGCTGACTGATACATTAAGAAACGTCATAATAAGATTTTTGCTTTTAAGTTTGCTTTAGCTTAACCGCTTAGCGTATCATCTGCTAAAAAGAAAGCGAGCTACTCGTCTAAACTCCTGACGTGGGCGTTGAAGTCCCTTAGCACAGGGAAAGCTGAAGAGCCGTGAGAGGCGTTACCAACAGCACTGTGAACAATATGCCGCCGAACGGGACCTCCGCCATCACCTCGGCCATCACGACATTAGGGCGGACCAGGGCGTTTCGAGAGAAGACAGCGCCCGAGCGCCGTTCCCCGCGGCGCACGCTGGGGGTGCCCTGCAGGGATCACAGGTAGTGAGTGGTCTGTCACTAAGCACTGACGTGAAAGTCGTGTTTCTTGCAGCGCCGACATGTCCACATCCTGCGCGAAGAGCGTTGCGCCGCGCCGCGATAGTCGACGGCCACGCGCCACCCAGCCTCCCGGGGTGTGTGTAGTTAAAACGTGCGCATGCATGCATGCATCGATGGCGGCGCGTGCTGATATCGGCCTGGGGGAGTGCTGAAGGGTGCCGTTTTCATCTGTTAAACTCTCCTGTGATCCTTGAAAGGTGTCAGAATCGAATCAAATACATTTTATCTATGTTTTTTGGGAACAAGATAAACGTCAGCTGATCGCAGTTCTTCTGCGGTTATTCGCAGTAACGCGCTCCGTTTGCACTTTAAATCGGGCCATTATCGTCTATTGTCTCTAATGTAAAACAGCAACGGGCGGAAGTAACAAATTACGCCAAAAAAATAATGTTTGACATATCTTGGGTAATATGCCTCTAAGACAGAGATTTTTCGGTTTGAAAGTAACACCATCCCCCGCCAAAAGCTAACGTTCATCGTTCCCAAAAATATAGATAAAACGTATTTAATTCTATTCTGACACCTTTCAAGGGTCAAATAAGGCACAGGAGATCTTATAACAGTTGAAAACGGCACCCTCCAGCAGTCCCCCAGGCCGATACCACCACGCCCCGCTATCGATGCATGCATGCATGCATGCGCTCGTTTTAACTACACACACCCCCGGGCTACTTGCAGGCCAAGCGACGTGCTGTTGCTGGAGGCACGAGTACGAGTACATCCCTGGCGCGGGCGACTACCTCCGTGTCCACGCAGGTGGGTTGCAGGGTTGGGCAGTGCTGGGTGCGAGAACGTCCTGAAACCCGCGTGAACAGCAGGCTGCGCCGGAGGCACGCCGTTGTGGGCCTGGTCCCAAAGTGTAGGCCAGCGAGGCGCGGCGAGGCCTCCGGCAGGGCGCTACTGGTAGCAGCTCGTCATTCTGCTTCTTCTCGGCCTGCAGCCAGCCCGGGGCGGCGCGGTACTGATGAGGACCTAACGTACCAGGACCACCGAGGCTGTGACCTGGACCTGCAGCGGCAGGCACTTGTTTACACGGCGATTGCGTGAGCGACTTGAGCCCCATACCGTGGCTTGGGGGGCAGGCCCGCGCAACACGTTTGCTAATTTGGTTGCCTATGCATCGCGGCGGGCGGCATACCTGAGATAGAGAATGTTCACATGGAGGATGTGAGCGAGTGAACCATCAGCATTTATTCTTGTAGTTCTGTTAATTTATACAATCAGAAATATGTGTTACCATGAGCATCGCACCACCAGCGCCTCTGGTTCCAGATGACATACTATTATGAAACAGCTCATACCATGAAATAGGGATGTCAATTCGAAACCAAATCTCGAATATTCGATATTCGACTATTCGAAAATCGATTATTCGAATAGGCTTTGATATTCGGCGCCAACATTCGAATATATTCGAATATATTCGAAAATAAATTGGAAAACTGGTAACTTTAAAATAATCGAAAAAAAAAAAAATTAAAAAAAAATTGAAAGGAGCGTAAAACCAATAAAATTTTAAACTAGGTAGATGTACGCCAGACACCGTCTCTCGTAACAGGCTTCGCGAAAGCTCGCGAAACACTGTTGCGCTGCGACGGGCCTACGTAGATCTAACTAGGCCTGCGGCGCTGGCGAGCCTGAATGATTTAAGATATACTCATTTAAGCCAGGGGGCTGCCGCCCCCTGGACCCCCGCTTTTCCTTATTACGAGCCTGAATGATTTAAGATTCACTCATTTAAGCCAGGGGGCTGCCGCCCCCTGGACCCCCGCTTTTATCTATTAAAAATAGGCCAGGGGGCTACCGCCCCCTGCACCCCCGCTTGCCTTTTTACATTTAGTTATCAATTTTCCAATTTTTACTAGCAGGGGCAAAGCGCCCAAACCGTTCTCTGCGAAGCCAAACGGACAAAATTTTCACCCAGAAGGGTCGCATCTCGACAAATTACCCTGGAAACGACACCCAGCATTCATTTTGACGACTTTTCGTCCACATTTATCGCTGTAGCGGCTAAACAGTACGAGATAGAGCAAAACTGACGAAATTTTCGCCCAGAGGGTCGCATCTCGACAAATTACCCTGAAAACGACACCCAACATGCATTTTGACGACTTTTCGTCCACACTTACCGCTTTAGCGGCTAAACAGTAACAGATAGAGCAAAACGGACGAAATTTTCGCCCAAAGTGTCGCAACTCGCCGAGATACCCCTTAGGACAGCATAAAATTTTGTAATTTTTAAAATCTAATTTTTTTAAAAAATATAAATCAATTTTTAGCAGGGTCAATTTTTGAGCTAGAGTGTTCATATTTGAACTCGTCCGAGCTTTTTAGGCCAAGAAGCTACAGTAAAAATTTCAGGTCGATATCTTAACTCGTTCTCGAGTTATCGTGCGAACAGACACACAGACAGACAGACACACAGACACACAGACAGACAGACAGACGGACATTGAACTTTTTTAGCACTCCAGTGGCGTAATAGGCTTCGCTATCGCTCAGCCAAAAATTGACTAGGTAGATGTACGCCAGACACCGTCTCTCGTAACAGGCTTCGCGATAGATCGCGAAACACTGTTACGCTGCGACAGGCCTGCGTACATCTACCTAGGCCTGCGGCGCTGGCAAACCTGCATGATTGAAGATTTACTCATTTGAGCCAGGGGGCTGCCGCCCCCTGGACCCCCACTTTTCCTTATTACGAGCCTGAATGATTTCAGATTTACTCATTTAAGCCAGGGGGCTGCTGCCCCCTGAACCCCCGCTTTTATCAATTAAAAATAGGCCAGGGGGCTACCGCCCCCTGCACCCCCGCTTGCCTTTTTACATTTTGTAATCAATTTTCCAATATTTACGAGAAGGGGCCGAGCGCCCAAACCGTTCTCCGCGAAGCCAAACGGACAAAATTTTCACCCAGAAGGGTCGCATCTCCACAAATTACCCTGGAAACGACACCCAGCATGCATTTTGACGACTTTTCGTCCACATTTTTCGCTGTAGCGGCTAAACAGTAAGAGATAGAGCAAAACGGACGAAATTTTCGGCCACAGGATCGCATCCCTGACGAGCCGAGAGACAGAGAGGGACAAAGACAAATGCAGGACGTTTTAGGGACAAGAATCATGTGTCCTTTAAATGTCCTAATGACATGTCTCAATGTTTCAATTTGAGGACACAGGACAGGAATGAGACAAAACGTTGTCCCTGTGGACAATGCCCAAACACTGTCCTTGGAATGTCTCTAGGGATACAGCACTAGGCTTTCTAGAAAGTAAAGGAATTTCAAGTTATGGAGTAAGAAAAAAAAACAATTTTATTAATGCTCACTAATAACACAGACAAAGTAAGGAGCATTCCAATTTTCCTAATGACTTAGGTAGGGTACAAAATAGAAAATTGTCTCATATTTTGCAATATGTGTACATCATTTGTACATAACTGAACAGTATTGAACTTTTCACTTAGATCCTATGGAGTAAGAACAAAAAAACAATTTTATTAATGCTCACTGATAACACACTTTGGAGACAAAGTAAGGAGCATTACAATTCTTCTAAGGTTTCAATAAAAGAATTAGGAAGGGTATAAAATGAAATAAATGTCTCTGCAATAATGTACATCATTTGTACATGAACAATATTGAACTTTTCACTTAGATCCTATGGAGTAAGAACAAAAAAACAATTTTATTAATGCTCACTAATAACACACTTTGGAGACAAAGTAAGGAGCATTACAATTCTTCTAAGGTATCAATAAAAGAATTAGGAAGGGTATAAAATAAAATAAATGTCTCTGCAATAATGTACATCATTTGTACATGAACAATATTGAACTTTTCACTTAGATCCTATGGAGTAAGAACAAAAAAAAATAATTTATTAATGCTCACTAATAACGCACTTTGGAGACAAAGTAAGGAGCATTACAATTTTTCCTAGGTATCAATAAAAGAATTAGGTAGGGTATAAAATAAAAAAATTGTCTCATATTTTGCAATATATGTACATCATTTGTACATAACTTAACAATATTGAACTTCTCACTTAGATCCGAGTCCATCCACACCATCAATGTCATTGATGGAGACTTCAGATACATCTGGCTCCTTATCCGAATTATCTGAGGCATTTCCTTCACCATGGTGGTCTTCGTCACTTTCCTGGATCTTAGTTTTCTTGACATTTCTGACTTCTGCCTCTGTTTCACTGCTACTTTCGTCAGAGCTAATTTGATTCTTCCTCCGGCTTTTTTTCTTATCTTCCTGACTCTCAGTTTCATTTTTGCAGGACTTTCGCTTCCTCCTTTCCTCGTCCAGCTTGCTCAGGTACTTAGAAACCGTTCTCCGAACGTACTCAGGGGTCAGGGGCTCCAAGCTTTTCTTTCCAACTTTTATAGGCTTCAATGTGATGGTTTTCCATTTAAGTGCATTCAGGAAGTCTACAGATAATAAGGGGAACAAAAAATGAGATCCAGTTAAGAAATTCAATAAAATTTACCACTAGTCCAAAAAATGTTCCCAAAATCCCAAAAATTCACTTACTATGAATAGCTTCATGATGCTCATCAGTAACTCTCTGGAAGCCATCATTTCCAGTAAGGTTGTACTTATTGGGGTTACCTAAGATGAGACTCATCGCTTGTGTTAGCCGTGCTGAGTAAGTCGTAAGTCTCTCCGTCTTCACCATTTCTTTCTTTGAAATGGTTTTCCCATCACCGATGTAGACCTGATGTGGGAAAAAAATAATAATTAAGATGTGGTAATGGAATCACATTTGGCTGATTCAGTTCAATGAAAGATCGAGATTCACAGAAACATTACCTGGTCACTTGGGATAGGTTCAGGACTTTCATCAGATACTAGAGATGTTATTTCCTCAATGGCACATTTATGAGAGTGCTTGCTTGACTTTCGCTCAGACGCTTCTGGAGGGAAATTGAAGAATAAGTAAAGCAGTCCGATATGAAGAAAGAATTAGCTTAATATTTACTACACACCCTTTATCGTGGATATTTTTCCAGAAATATCTTTCAGTGAACTGCAGATGGTGTGCAATGTCTCTTCGTGTGAACTCAATGTTTTCTTCAAGGCACCCATTTCATTCCTAATTTCCACTAAGTCATTACTGGAAATAATCTCCTGGATAAAGAAAGAAGTGAACTGTTAATTACTACATTTGAGGAAACTCCCAGGCTCACTACCTCTACAGTCAGGCACTTCATATAGATTCTGAAGAATCTAAATGAAGTCTCTTCTTTCTAGCTAATAATCTTGGAAATTGTTTGAAGTTAAGATGCAAAATATAAACCAAGAGTTGTAGCTGGGAAGACATGTAGAAGTAGTAGAGGCACCCACATGCCTCTAAAAGTTTTATTGCTTAAATACTGACATAATAACAATAATTACATGCCTTAGATGAAGCAGGGGGGACGCGGTCCGTCTTGGCTAGAGAACTTTGATTGTCATTTGCATTAGTTTCTTGATGCATTTGGTTCATTTCCTGATGCTTTGGCATCAGGTCAAGAGGGCGGTCCACCACAGGAGATTTCAGACTCAGAAAAGAACCACTGCTTTTCTCCTGAAATGTAATGAGTAGTAGTAATTTAAGAGTAGGGATGATAAATTGTTTTCAAAATACACAAGAAGAGTATTGCCTCATAAACTTACGTCCTTTGACTCCGAGCTTAATTTTGAAGTGGTACTCTCTTTCTTAGGAGTACTCGTATGGATAGGTTTTGCTTTTAAGTTGCCTTTTGCAATGACACGAGCAGATCGTTTTTCTTTGACTTCGTTCCTAGCCAAAGATTTCTTCAGCTGCAAAAGTCACTCCATTATAAAAAAAAAGAAAGTCTCATAGGGGCTGTTTCAGTCAATTATTTAAATTCGCTCAAAGACACAGGTGCATTTATTTACTTAATCAATGGATTATTGAATGATTGAATCGACACATCGAATAAATGTTAGTTATATGGAATTTGTCGGTTATAGAGACCAGCTCAGGACCAATTTGACACGACGATTGACATTTGATATTCTTTAGATGTAACCATTTCTCGCACTGAATTCTTGAAAGTTTGGGAGCGCATATTTGAAAAGCCCATTAGTTTTTTGTAATACTAACCAAATTGGACTTAGCTGTCGCTTTTTCTTCTTCAAGAAGATAATCTTCCACTGGTAGTTTAGTTGGCCCGATTGATCTCCTAGGTGGAACGGCTAGTCTAGTGTTTTGAGCCTTTGCCAATTCCACCTCGTCCCGCACAGCCTGTTCACTTTCTGAGGGGCAAAAGAAAGCGACAGTAGCTGGTGTGCAAACCCCTCACTTTGTCTTTAAGAGATCGCGTCAGATCGTAACTTACCTGCTGTGAAGACAACATGGCATCTCATTAAAAACTTCCCAGTCGAGTCCAAGAAAGCCAGGGTATCTTTAGAACTAGTAACTCTTGGGTTGAACGGGAACCTCTTATTTCCGTCTAACAGAAATATTCTGTCCGTTAAAACTATTTCAAATTTACGATTCATGCCCAAGTGGCACACGAAGGCATATTTGTCCATTTTCTGTTCTGATACTGGAGATCACAGCTATTACAACTTCACTAAACCTTCCAGCACTCGTGCACCTTGCCCCATTCGACTACATGTATAGACAAGTTGAAGCAACAACCGCCAACCGCCAATGACTCGCCGCGGCGCAACTGCCTTGCACGAAAATGAAACGGTCAGGAGTCAGGAGCACCAACTTTCACGGAAATCACCATCCAAGGCACACACACACACACACACAAAAACAATACCGTTCAATTTCTTAAATAATGCTATTAAGTTAATACACCTGGAATTTTAAACTCCTGAAAAGAGCAATATTTCATTTGTTTCATTGGAAAACTCGTGTTTCGTGCTGTGATGGTGTCAATCTTCCGTTGTTGGTTATTGCTATTGGTTCCCGGTCGCTCGCGAGCGTCGGTTTGTTCACATTTTCCTACTACCAGAACGTAAACCTCACTAATTTAGGTACAAGTTAACGTCTTATATCTTGAAAGGCAACAATTAGACGCTCAACTAATTTTCGTGCTATGTGAATCGAAGGTACGAGTAGTTGGCTTCTTGTTCCTTATCATGTTGAACCATAACCCTACTGTACCGTAGTCTGCAATGTTTTCTTTTTCTTCTAATTTCAGATGGATGACATTAAGAGACCTCGGGGGCCGTACAAGAAGGACAGTAGGACCACAAATTGGCGAAAGAAGCGACGACTGAATTTGAATTCCGACTGCGCCTGTGAATATCACTATGACTCTAGTTTGTGTGAACATCACCAACCTACCTCTCCATCGACATGTTCATGTGAATTCCATGCCTGTGGCTCAAACTCAAGTGAGTTGTCGGACTCATCTGAAAGTCATAGTGATTCTGATTGGTTGTACAACTCCTCAAATGTAAGCAACATTTGTGAATGGAATTCGTTTACTTCAATTTATAGACATGTTCTCTGTTTTTAATTCGCTTCTGGATTTTCAAAATGTACAGAGTCAGGAGTTGGACACATCTGATCAATCAAAAGACAATGCTCTTCATGGACTTGCGGCCAATGAAGAAAATGAGCCAAAATATGCTGAGCTTGATCCTTATAGTGTTAATTCTGTAAGTAAAAATTGAGGTAACTTCAAATTTTCCCTTAGTATCAACACTCCAGAACTGTATGTTTATAATCGTGACTCGTTTCATTTGACAGCCTTTCTCACTTCGTATTAATTTTAGTCCGGACTGTGAGAACAAGGAAGAAAATCATACAAAGTCTTCCCATCAGGGTTCATCTATTTCTGATGATGTAGGTGACAGTATACTAAATCTTCTATTGGATGATATTTCCTTGAAACTTAAAGTAATGAATTTATCATTTGCTTGCAGGAAGTGTCTGAACTGAATTGCAATGATCTTCGCACTTGTCGATTGGATCACCGTCCAAATGAAGACTCATACAGAGAGAATGAAGAAAACAGCGAATCATCAGAGAATGACCTTAGCTCAAGTGATGAGTCTTCAGATGGTGAATCAGATGTTGAAAACAGAGATGGAGATCCTGAAGGAGGTGATCCTGGAGGAGATGATCCTGGAGGGGATGATCCTGGAGGAGATGATGATGTAGATGCTAATGTTTCCAATGTCAATGAGATTTTGGACGTTAATAATTTTTCGCTGGATCACCCATCACTTAATCGTGTTCTAGAAGCTGCCAATGGTCGCACTGCTAAAGAAGTTATTGCCATGCTTTTGACACTTACTGTGAATCAACACCTTAATTATGTAACTATTGTTCAACTTTGCCGTATAATCAATGTTTTTAATGCCTATAAAGCCCTACCCAGTACCAAAAAACAATTATGGGCTGTATTGCAAAAGGAGTCAGCAGGAATTGTAAAATATGCTTATTGTGAGCAGTGCTCTTCAGTATTGGGTGAGCTGAAAAACTTACCACGAGTTGTGGAATGCAACAATGAGTTTTGTGATTATAGAAGTCCTCGTCGCAATGTAAAATATTTCATAACTCTTAGTTTGAAAAAGCAGCTCAAAAGTCTTCTCGCCATTCCTGGAATTCGACAACAACTTCAGTATAAAAATACCAGAAGAAAATTGAATCAAGAAGCCCGAGAAGATGTTTTGGATGGTGATGGGTATAAAGCTTTAGAAGATATGGAGAATGGGCTTCAAGAATTAGATCTTACATGTGAACTTAACACAGATGGTTTTAGTACCAGCAAATCATCAAAATCTCAGGGCTGGGCGATATTGGGAAGAATAAATGAGCTGCCACCAAACTTGAGACAGAAGCTAACATTTCTTGCTGGTTTGGTCATAGCTGATGGAGAACCTGATATGACAATGCTGTTTCAGCCATTAGTTGATGAACTGAATGAGATTTCTCGTAATGGTGTTGAGTGGGAGGAGAACGGGCAAGTGCTCAGAAGTCGTATGTTTCCCACATGTTTTTGTGTTGATGCTAGAGCTCGCGCTATCCTTCTAAATTTAAATTTATACAATGGACATTACAGCTGCCCTTTCTGTCTACATCGTGGTGTTAAGTTGGCCGGAAGTATGAGGTTCCCTTTACCAGGAACCGAAGTAGTACTGGTGAGGCATGGAGTAGAAGAGGTACTGCTGGTACCTGATGCCCCTCTACGCACTGATGCAGGCATAAGGGATGATATGCAGCATGCTCATGTGAATCAGAAAGTGCATGGATTCCATGGGGCATCAGTGCTATACAATCTGGAAAAATTTAATTTTGCAATTGGATGTTCGACAGATGACCTACATCCAATTTTCCTTGGAGTTTCTAAGTTTGTTACTAACTTAATCATCGATGCAGCTCCGAACAAGAAAGAATTTCAAGAACAAATCGACGGAAGACTGCTTGGAATTCTCACTCCCACACTCATCTCCCGTAAACCACGAAGCATATCAAGGAGAGGGAAATACAAAGGGACAGAATGGAGGAACTGGCTTCTGTACTTCGGTGTTCCCTGTATGACTGGTTTGGTTTCAAATGCTAACTTGCGTATGTTTTCTCTTCTATCAAAAGGTGTCTTTTTACTTTCACGTGATTCCGTAACCGATAATGACATAGATGTTGCACAAAGATGTTTGCTGAGATTTGTTACTGCTTTTCAAGACATGCATGGCCCAGAAAAGATGCGATTTAATATACACATTATGACGCATTTGGGTGAGGCTGTGCGTAATTGGGGGCCTCTTCACCTACACAGTACGTTCCCCTTTGAGTCATGGAATGGTCGTCTGAGGAAAAATATATCTTCGCCACATGGAGCTGCGGAGCAAATTGTAGACCGTTATCTGTTGGAATCCCTTGTGCGTAAGTTACCATTTGACCTAGAGCTTGATGAAGAGGTCAGACAAGAGCTAAATACTATGTCCTCTCCTTATGTTATGGAGAATCCGCTGAAGATTGGTGATGTTTACTTTTTTGGGAAAAGTGCTCCTCCTAGACCGCCAACAGATGATGAAGTTTTAGCGCTAAACAATGAAAATTTAAACTGTGACCGTCTGACAGAGTATTATCAGTGTAGAACATCAAGAATGTTGCTTCATTCAACTCATTGGCTGAGCGATAGCGAAGCCTATTACGCCACTGGAGTGCTAAAAAAGTTCAATGTCCGTCTGTCTGTCTGTCTGTCTGTCTGTCTGTCTGTCTGTCTGTGTGTCTGTGTGTCTGTGTGTCTGTGTGTCTGTTCGCACGATAACTCGAGAACGAGTCAAGATATCGACCTGAAATTTTTACTGTAGCTTCTTGGCCTAAAAAGCTCGGACGAGTTCAAATATGAACACTCTAGCTCAAAAATTAACCCTGCTAAAAATTGATTTAAACTTTTTGAAAAAGTTAGATTTTAAATATTACAAAATTTTTTGGTGTCCTAAGGGGTATCTCGGCGAGTTGTGACCCTTTGGGCGAAAATTTCGACCGTTTTGCTCTATCTCTTACTGTTTAGCCGCTACAGCGGTAAATGTGGACGAAAAGTCGTCAAAATGCATGTTGGGTGTCGTTTTCAGGGTTATCTGTCGAGATGCGATCCTTGGGGCAAAAATTTTGTCTGTTTGGCTCTGCGGAGAAAAGTTTTGGGGCTCGGGCCCTTCGCGTAAAAATTGGAAAATTGGTTACATAATGAAAAGAGGCGAGCGGGGTCCAGGGGGCGGCAGCCCCCTGGCTTAAATGAGTAAATCTCAAATCATGCAGGCTCGTAATAAAGAAAAGCGGGGGTCCAGGGGGCGGCAGCCCCCTGGCTTAAATGAGTAAATCTTAAACCATGCAGGCTCGTTATAAAAAAAAAAAGCGGGGGTCCAGGGGGCGGCAGCCCCCTGGCTAAAACGGGTAAATCTTAAATCATGCAGGCTCGCCAGCGCCGCAGGCCTAGGTAGATGTACGCAGGCCCGTCGCAGCGTAACAGTGTTTCGCGAGCTTTCGCGAAGCCTGTTACGAGAGACGGTGTCTGGCGTACATATACCTAGTCACTATGCTCTTGCTGATCGCACATCTAAGTCCAATAACAGTCTAATTTTGACTACTGATAACCAGTTTTATGTTGTTGAAAGCATTATGATTTTCGAAGAGGATGGAGAGCAGAAATGTGGCTTATTTTGCCATCTGCTGGAGACTGGCAATGGCCTCAACGAGGCAACACACATAAGAGAAGTACAGAATGAAGATAATGCCATACAGTGGATCTCTTTTGACAAAGTTCGAATTTTCGCCATTAAAATGCAAATATTGAATACTTTGTACGTTGTTCCCATGTCCAACATGGGTGAAATCGATTAGATACTTTTCGATAGTTTTCTTTCATTAGGATGTATGTGGTTCCCTTGTATAGCTTGTTTTGCTGAAACTGCAAATAGCGTTTATTTCCTTCCATGAATTTTGCAAAAACCACAAAAACCAAGTTGTCTGTTGTTGCATTGTGGTTGTAATTTGAAAATATATTTAAATTAAATATTTTCGTATCTTAATTTGAGTACTTTACCCATTATTGATAAATATTACTCTTCACACGGACAGGATTGGGGACAAACTTAGGACTCCATGAAGACATTACAGTCAATGAGGACAAGCATAGGACATTAGAGGTTGGACAAAGATGAGACTCCATCGGGACAAAGTCCATGGGGACACGCGTGGGACTTGAATGGCCGGACAAATCTGGGACTTGATGGGGACAATGTTCATTGGGGACATGCATGGAACAGGTGTAGGACATGAAAGGAGGGACAAACCTAGGACCTGATGGGGACAAAGTCCACAGAGACACTCATAGGACAACAAAAGACATGCCAGATAGGGACAAGCAAGGACTCCCCTGAGACAATGTTCCTGGGGACACGCACAGGACACTTAAAAGACATCATTAGGACAACGCGTAGACATTCCAAGGACACACTTGTCTTCGGGGACACGAAAAAGACAGTTACCGGACATGCAGACACGTTTAGGACAAACCAGAGACAGTATTTCCTGTCCCTCCTCTGTCTCTCGGCTCGTCAGGGATCTCGACAAATTACCCTGAAAACGACACCCAACATGCATTTTGACGACTTTTCGTCCACATTTACCGCTGTAGCGGCTAAACAGTAAGAGATAAAGCAAAACGGACGAAATTTTCGCCCATAGGGTCGCAACTCGCCGAGATACCCCTTAGGACCTCATAAAATTTTGTAATTTTTAACTCTAGTTTTTTTAAAAAATATAAATCATTTTTTAGGAGGGTCAATTTTCGAGCTAGAGTGTTCATATTTGAACTCGTCCGAGCTTTTTAGGCCAAGAAGCTACAGTAAAAATTTCAGGTCGATATCTTAACTCGTTCTCGAGTTATCGTGCGAACAGACACACAGACACACAGACACACAGACAGACAGACAGACAGACAGACAGACAGACAGACAGACAGACAGACAGACAGACGGACACTGAACTTTTTTAGCACTCCGGTGGCGTAATAGGCTTCGCTGTCGCTCAGCCAATAAATGTAACCAATTACCATCATGGTGCTAAATTGAGATGAAAAGAAAGACTAACATGTGAGTTTAGGTCGCTAGGACACATGTAGGATCGAATAAAACGCAATTTTAGTACAACTAGGTAGATGTACGCCAGACACCGTCTCTCGTAACAGGCTTCGCGATAGATCGCGAAACACTGTTACGCTGCGACGGGCCAGCGTACATCTACCTAGGCCTGCGGCGCTGGCGAGTCTGCATGATTTAAGATTTACTCGTTTTAGCCGCTATTTTTTTAATTACGAGCCTGCATGGTTTAAGAATTACTCATTTAAGTCAGGGGGCTGCCGCCCCCTGAACCCCCGCTTTTCTTTGTTACGAGCCTGCATAATTTGAGATTTACTCATTTAAGCCAGGGGGCTGCCGCCCCCTGGACCCCCGCTTTTCTTTATTTAGAATAGGCCAGGGGGCTGCCGCCCCCTGGACCCCCGCTCGCCTCTTTTCATTATGTAACCAATTTTCCAATTTTTACGCGAAGGGCCCGAGCCCCAAAACCCTTCTCCGCAGACCCAAACAGAAAAAATTTTTGGCCCAAGGATCGCATCTCGACAGATTACCCTGAAAACGACACCCAACATGTATTTTGACGACTTTTCGTCCACATTTACCGCTGTAGCGGCTAAACAGTAAGAGATAGAGCAAAACGGTCGAAATTTTCGCCCAAAGGGTCGCAACTCGCCGAGATACCTCTTAGGACACCATAACATTTTGTAATATTTAAAATCTAATTTTTTTAAAAAATATAAATCAATTTTTAGCAGGGTAAATTTTTGAGCTAGAGTGTTCATATTTGAACTCGTCCGAGCTTTTTAGGCCAAGAAGCTACAGTAAAAATTTCAGGTCGATATCTTGACTCGTTCTCGAGTTATCGTGCGAACAGACACACAGACAGACACACAGACAGACAGACACACAGACAGACAGACAGCCAGACGGACATTGAACTTTTTTAGCACTCCAGTGGCGTAATAGGCTTCGCTATCGCTCAGCCAACAAAAGGATTTATAAATCTGAATATTAATTCATTAAGAAGTCTCAATATTATAACTAGGTAGATGTACGCCAGACACCGTCTCTCGTAACAGGCTTCGCGATAGATCGCGAAACACTTTTACGCTGCGACGGGCCTGCGTACATCTACCTAGGCCTGCGGCGCTGGCGAGCCTGCATGATTAAAGATTTACTCGTTTTAGCCAGGGGGCTGCCGCCCCCTGGACCCCCGCTTTTCTTTATTACGAGCCTGCATGATTTGAGATTTACTCATTTAAGCCAGGGGGCTACCGCCCCCTGGACCCCCGCTTTTCTTTATTTAAAATAGGCCAGGGGGCTGCCGCCCCCTGGACCCCCGCTCGCCTCTTTTCATTATGTAACCAATTCTCCAATTTTTTCGCGAAGGGCCCGAGCCCCAAAACCCTTCTCTGTTGGGCCAAACAGACAAGATTTTTGCCCCAAGGATCGCATCTCGACAGATTACCCTGAAAACGACATCCAACATGCATTTTGGCGACTTTTCGTCCACATTTACCGCTGTAGCGGCTATACAGTAAGAGATAGAGCAAAACGGACGAAATTTTCGCCCACAGGGCCGCAACTCGTCAAGATACCCCTTAGGACACCATAAAATTTTGTAACTTTTAAAATCTAATTTTTTTTTAAAAATATAAATCAATTTTTAGAAGGGTCAGTTTTTGAGCTAGAGTGTTCATATTTGAACTCGGCCAAGCTTTTTAGACCAAGAAGCTACAAAAAAAATTTCAGGTCGATATCTTAACTCGTTCTCGAGTTATCGTGCGAACAGACACACAGACACACAGACACACAGACACACAGACAGACAGACAGACAGACGGACACTGAACTTTTTTAGCACTCCAGTGGCGTAATAGGCTTCGCTGTCGCTCAGCCAACTAGTGGCTTTTAACAAGATTAAATAGATTGACTAGCCTCTTGTTTCAGTAGTCATTAAGAACTAAAAATTTGACACAACCTTCGAACCAGCAGCAGTCGAGTAAAGATGAACCCGCAATACTGCTCATAGCTCATGTGCTCATGCAGCCCAAAGTTCCTCTCATTTCTTAATGCGGAGTGTAAAAAGGCAAACTCAGGAACTTATTTGGTTAAATGGCCTCTTCGAAATATATTAAATTGCTACTTTCACCAAAAACATATAGGTGAATGCGAGGAACTTATGAGCCACACAAGCGCATAGTTGCATCAGCCAAGAGCAGCATTGTGGATTCACCTTAAGTGCCATCGCCCTTGTAGGGATGTCAATTCGAAACCAAATCTCGAATATTCGATATTCGACTATTCGAAAATCGATTATTCGAATAGGCTTTGATATTCGGCGCCGTGTGGGTACTAGGGATATTCGGATATTCGAATAGTTCCCGCGAATATTCGACAATTTCAGCAATGAGTAGAGAAACGCAGTAGAGACCCGAAAACCAGTGATACAATAATACGCTTCGCTGCTGAGGGCAAGGTAGGGATGTCAATTCGAAACCAAATCTCGAATATTCGATATTCGACTATTCGAAAATCGATTATTCGAATAGGCTTTGATATTCGGCGCCGTGTGGGTACTAGGGATATTCGGATATTCGAATAGTTCCCGCGAATATTCGACAATTTCAGCAATGAGTAGAGAAACGCAGTAGAGACCCGAAAACCAGTGATACAATAATACGCTTCGCTGCTGAGGGCAAGGGCGTAGGGATGTTAAATTCGAAGTCGAATATCGAATATATTCGAATAATCGATTTCGAATACGACGATATTCGACTTCGAATATCCATGTTTCGAATATTCGGATATTCGAATAGTTCCCGCGAATATTCGACAATTTCAGCAATGAGTAGAGAAACGCAGTAGAGACCCGAAAACCAGTGATACAATAATACGCTTCGCTGCTGAGGGCAAGGGCGATGGCACTTAAGGTGAATCCACAATGCTGCTCTTGGCTGATGCACCCATGCGCTTGTGTGGCTCATAAGTTCCTCGCATTCACCTATATGTTTTTGGTGAAAGTAGCAATTTAATATATTTCGAAGAGGCCATTTAACCAAATAAGTTCCTGAGTTTGCCTTTTTACACTCCGCATTAAGAAATGAGAGGAACTTTGGGCTGCATGAGCACATGAGCTATGAGCAGGAGCAGTATTGCGGGTTCATCTTTACTCGACTGCTGCTGGTTCGAAGGTTGTGTCAAATTTTTAGTTCTTAATGACTACTGAAACAAGAGGCTAGTCAATCTATTTAATCTTGTTAAAAGCCACTAGTTATAATATTGAGACTTCTTAATGAATTAATATTCAGATTTATAAATCCTTTTGTAATTGTACTAAAATTGCGTTTTATTCGATCCTACATGTGTCCTAGCGACCTAAACTCACATGTTAGTCTTTCTTTTCATCTCAATTTAGCACCATGATGGTAATTGGTTACATTTATTGGCTGAGCGATAGCGAAGCCTATTACGCCACTGGAGTGCTAAAAAAGTTCAATGTCCGTCTGTCTGTCTGTGTGTCTGTCTGTCTGTCTGTCTGTCTGTGTGTCTGTGTGTCTGTGTGTCTGTGTGTCTGTTCGCACGATAACTCGAGAACGAGTTAAGATATCGACCTGAAATTTTTACTGTAGCTTCTTGGCCTAAAAAGCTCGGACGAGTTCAAATATGAACACTCTAGCTCAAAAATTGACCCTGCTAAAAATTGATTTATATTTTAAAAAAAAATTAGATTTTAAAAATTACAAAATTTTATGCTGTCCTAAGGGGTATCTCGGCGAGTTGCGACTCTTTGGGCGAAAATTTCGTCCGTTTTGCTCTATCTGTTACTGTTTAGCCGCTAAAGCGGTAAGTGTGGACAAAAAGTCGTCAAAATGCATGTTGGGTGTCGTTTTCAGGGTAATTTGTCGAGATGCGACCCTCTGGGCGAAAATTTCGTCAGTTTTGCTCTATCTCGTACTGTTTAGCCGCTACAGCGATAAATGTGGACGAAAAGTCGTCAAAATGAATGCTGGGTGTCGTTTCCAGGGTAATTTGTCGAGATGCGACCCTTCTGGGTGAAAATTTTGTCCGTTTGGCTTCGCAGAGAACGGTTTGGGCGCTATGCCCCTGCTAGTAAAAATTGGAAAATTGATAACTAAATGTAAAAAGGCAAGCGGGGGTGCAGGGGGCGGTAGCCCCCTGGCCTATTTTTAATAGATAAAAGCGGGGGTCCAGGGGGCGGCAGCCCCCTGGCTTAAATGAGTGAATCTTAAATCATTCAGGCTCGTGATAAGGAAAAGCGGGGGTCCAGGGGGCGGCAGCCCCCTGGCTTAAATGAGTATATCTTAAATCATTCAGGCTCGCCAGCGCCGCAGGCCTAGGTAGATGTACGTAGGCCCGTCGCAGCGCAACAGTGTTTCGCGAGCTTTCGCGAAGCCTGTTACGAGAGACGGTGTCTGGCGTACATCTACCTAGTTTAAAATTTTATTGGTTTTACGCTCCTTTCAATTTTTTTTTAAATTTTTTTTTCGATTATTTTAAAGTTACCAGTTTTCCAATTTATTTTCGAATATATTCGAATATATTCGAATGTTGGCGCCGAATATCAAAGCCTATTCGAATAATCCATTTTCGAATAGTCGAATATCGAATATTCGAGATTTGGTTTCGAATTGACAGCCCTATTTCATGGTATGAGCTGTTTCATAATAGTATGTCATCTGGAACCAGAGGCGCTGGTGGTGCGATGCTCATGGTAACACATATTTCTGATTGTATAAATTAACAGAACTACAAGAATAAATGCTGATGGTTCACTCGCTCACATCCTCCATGTGAACATTCTCTATCTCAGGTATGCCGCCCGCCGCGATGCATAGGCAACCAAATTAGCAAACGTGTTGCGCGGGCCTGCCCCCCAAGCCACGGTATGGGGCTCAAGTCGCTCACGCAATCGCCGGGTAAACAAGTGCCTGCCGCTGCAGGTCCAGGTCACAGCCTCGGTGGTCCTGGTACGTTAGGTCCTCAACAGTACCGCGCCGCCCCGGGCTGGCTGCAGGCCGAGAAGAAGCAGAATGACGAGCTGCTACCAGTAGCGCCCTGCCGGAGGCCTCGCCGCGCCTCGCTGGCCTACACTTTGGGACCAGGCCCACAACGGCGTGCCTCCGGCGCAGCCTGCTGTTCACGCGGGTTTCAGGACGTTCTCGCACCCAGCACTGCCCAACCCTGCAACCCACCTGCGTGGACACGGAGGTAGTCGCCCGCGCCAGGGATGTACTCGTACTCGTGCCTCCAGCAACAGCACGTCGCTTGGCCTGCAAGTAGCCCGGGGGTGTGTGTAGTTAAAACGAGCGCATGCATGCATGCATGCATCGATAGCGGGGCGTGGTGGTATCGGCCTGGGGGACTGCTGGAGGGTGCCGTTTTCAACTGTTATAAGATCTCCTGTGCCTTATTTGACCCTTGAAAGGTGTCAGAATAGAATTAAATACGTTTTATCTATATTTTTGGGAACGATGAACGTTAGCTTTTGGCGGGGGATGGTGTTACTTTCAAACCGAAAAATCTCTGTCTTAGAGGCATATTACCCAAGATATGTCAAACATTATTTTTTTGGCGTAATTTGTTACTTGCATGCGCGGAGCGCTTTTATTCTTCAATTTTACTTCTTCCCGTCCGGCTCTGAAATAGCCTATTCGGAAAATACCTCATTTAGTGCTGACTCCCTCGCCCATAAATTCAGGGCTGCGACAAGTCTGGGAAAAGTCAGGGAACTCAACTCTCCACAGGGGCGTATTAAGGTCCGACCGACAGGTGCCCTTCAGGTTGCCTACATACAGGGGTTTTGTAGCACAATTTGCCTACCTTTCAGGCGGCTGTCTAGAGGCCACAGGGGGGGCCATCGCCCCCCCCCCGCCCCCCCTTAATACGCGCCTGACTCTCCACTCTCAGTGGCGTGGCAACCCTGAAATCAGAACACATTTCAAGACAGCGTCACTTCTCTCTACCCCACCCCCACCCTACTCTCCGACCGTACCCCCGTCAACACTGTAGTCAGCGCTGCGACAACTGGTCACACACCTCAGTCAGTAGCAATCGCTCGAGGAGTACTGTTGTCGGTCTGCCTGAGTCGGAGTCTGAATTTCCCTCGAGTCTGAATACCCTCCATCCGAAACAATGGGTAAGTGATTTTCCCAGCAAGTACACAACCCTCGGCAACTCCCGTTCGTGTCCGGTTTGTAGCTGAGCGTGACGTCACTGGAGCAGCGGGCCGTACTGCCAACTGTGACCTACGAAAATTATGCGCAACGGTAGGGATATTTCCCCCCTCAAGTCTTTTAGTGCGGAAGGTTGGTGCACGTGTAGGGCGGCCAGGACAAGACAAATGTATCATTGAGAACACAGTATGTTTAGGAAAAGATCAGAATGTAATAATAATAATACATAATCATGTTTCACATTACAGCAAAATGGAAGAACAAAAATTCCAAAAACCGAACAAGAGATAAAGGTCAATTAATGGAAAGAATTGATAATCCTCTTCATCAATTCTGGTTTATTGCCAGATAGTTTCTCACCCCTTCGTCTCAGGATCTCTTTGAGTACGGGAACTGTAAGTGTGTGCAGCTGTGGATTTTAAAAGTAAAATGTTAACATATTACTGCCCATTTACACCATTCAAATACAATACAGATGTGGAACGGATTTACCTTGTTCAAACTTATGAGTTGGAGGACGGAGGAGTCATCATGGGCCTGCTGGTCATTATCGGACTGAGGAATGTTGGTCTAAAAAGAGGAACAGAAACAAATTCGTGAGCTTAGTGCTCCATGAAATAGGATCCAGTTAGAATTTCGAAAATGTCTAGTATGTCACTCACAATTATTTGCTTTGGAGTCACTTGCTCAGCCCTGCTCGTTGTTGGTGTTCCCTCCTGCCAAGCTGCCCTCACCTTCACCCTAGCCTCCTGTCTAGGGGTAAGGGGCACAGGTGGGATCTGGAGCAACAGGGAATGAAGAAAAAAATGTAAATGCTGTACATGCAGCTCTTGGAATATAATTTATAATTTAGTATCAAGCATACTTACTCTCTGTTGAGGCAGTTGAGGGGTCCCAGATAATTGGGAGACCTGAGGAGTTGAACCTTGATGAGGTGTAGACATCTAAGCAAAAATTAGCAAACAAAAACAAGTTTCTTCATTGAAAGAAAAGAAAGAGAAAAAAAGAATGAAGGAGCTAGTATAGTACAGTGACAAACCTTAAATGGAGTAGCTGGCTTCCCAGTTGGAGTACTTGGTATTGAAGTTATAACTTCCAACGTTGGTGCAGCAGGATCTGAAATCAGAAAGCAGACTTAAGGAAAGCTTTTAGTTTTCTAGATTGCAATAATCATAATATTGAAAATAATAAAAATAATAACCCACTAATCCAAAACTAACAGTTGCTTTAGAAACAAGATTACATGCAGATTACAAGTTTACTAAATACTCATGCAAGGACTTATGAAAAGAAGACTTATATGAAAATCTGATGCTTTGTGAATCCCCTCGATGAGTCCAAATTCAAATGATCTCCAACACAAACAGCATTCAGCACATCAGATAACTGCACAAAAACAAGAAAGATAGAAGAGAATTATGAAAATGCAAAGAAACTCCAAACTTGAAAACTGAAATAGTATATAATAAGAACTGTGATAATTAGTGGAATGACATGGCATGGAAGAAAGAAAAGCTGCAGAAGAAGAAAGACATTTTAGGAACATTGAACCACATGATTGTTGAGACAACAGCAAATATTTAGACGAGTGCTGTTAAACTGAGAAACATACATAAAACAGAAAACTAAATTAATTAGGACTAACAACTGTCTCATAAACCCAATATTTCCTTCCAAAATAAGAACATTAAAGGGCAGGATGCCCAATAACCTTGAGCTTGTGCACCACTCAGCAGCTGGAGATCATGTGAGCACAGTTCTGACTCCTCCTCATAATGGTAAAGGCCATGATTATTTGTGTAACTGAGAGCTTGTCTTGTGCGCCTGTTGACTCCATCTTTTATGTGCTGATTGATATTTTGACATTTCAGATTAATCAGTTGGGTGACCACTTTGTTTAAAATCTGGTCCCAGCCATTAGAATCTTGATAGGAAGGACAAAATACAGAGCCCCAAGGTACGGACTTTGCACAAAATTCCTTGACCACAGCATGAACATTACTTCGATGAAGAAGTTTTTTCCAACAACTTTCAAAGATGTTTTGTAAATTAACAAAGAGAGATACTAATTTGGAGCTAGGGTACAGGTCAAAGGAAGAAGTTAAATTACAAAATAATGTGTCAATGCTCCTGTTTGAAGTGGTCAGGAGACGCAAGCAGTGGTCACATTTGATGGAGGCACATAAAGAGGGGAGTATGGACGCCCATAGCCGAGTAGGACCTTGCCGGTGAACAGGGTTATTTACTGAAGACCGGACATGGCGACTGAAGTTAGCAGGAGTATCACCTCGGACTAGGGATTCTTGCATGGGTGGCTCAGGAACACCAGAATTATTTTGACTTGAAACAAGACATTCGCTCAAGTCATTAAGAAAGAATGCTCCATCTTCAAGGCAATTTTTGTTTGAAGTTACTAATTTTGAGAAACGGCTGATGAGACAAGTTTTTACAGCACCAACAAATTGTGAACAAGTGAGATCTGTAGAACTCCCACAGCACTGGCGTACCAGACAGAACAAATTCTCAAGTGCATCTTGATTAAGATTACGAAGCTTTAGCACTTTCAGCAAAGGCTTGGAATCATTAAATATCTTCTTACACAAAACTTTATAAGACTTCAAATTCTCCATCCAGCCTATCACACAGAATGGGACATGTCGTGTCTTGGCAATATTTTTTCTAATGAAAGTCCACTTTTGAAGGCTTGTATACATTTTTGGCCACTCAGTGTGGTGGAAAGAATCAGCTGTGACATTAGCTCTTTGATTAGGCTTTGACTTTTCAGAAGTTTTCAGGGTACGAGGGCCATTGCACAAGTCAAAGAAACGGTCAACATCATCACACAAGTCTGCAAAGTCCATACAATCAGTTAATTTTTTTCCATCACTGCATTTGTAGAGTGCTCTCATGAACTTTGCTACTGAAGCACTTAGCACTTGTGCAGCAAACGAAACGCGCATTTTATCCCTGCCTTGAGGGTTTAAATGCTTCAAGGTGAGAGAAGACATATTGAGCAGCGACTCATCAAGATGGTAAAAATTAATTAAATGGCGCCACCTGGCAAGTTTTCCTGGCCCAAACTCCAAGTCACTGGCAAGTAAATTGTTCCTAATATTTTTTAAAATGTGGGGAACATCCCACAAATGAACCAAAATTTTTCCATCTATCTTGTACAGGAGGCTGTCACCACAATCCCTCCGCAAATCAGAAATGGCACCCCTATTGGTGGGGCCTTGATCAGAAACAGTACCTAGTACATTGAGGCCTAAAGATGTCACTGCTCGGACCACATCTTGTATCAATAATTTCAGCATTGAAGATGGACAAGTTTTGCTGACAAAGTAAAATGCCACAGGCTGGGTCCACTTGTTGTGGATACCCTGAATCATGAAGACCAAAGCATGGTCAGCCACAAGATTTGTTCTTCCTCTTTGTCCGAAATTCTCAAAACCTTCAACAATATCTTTAGTATGATTTAAAAAGAGACGACCACGTAGAAAGATCTCATCAAATAGTAAAACTACATGTTTATCATTTTCACGCATGACTTGTACCTTCTTCTTTAATAATTTCATGAATGGCTCCGAAATACCAGGCTGTAAATCAACTTGTTTCAACAGTGATTTCAGTGTACTTTCACTTGGAAGACAAAGGTGCAAGCACAAAAAACGATATACAGCTGGGCTGCGCTTGTAGACAGCAAGCCAAAGTAATTTGTCTTGAAGTGTCCAGCGATGACCTTTGGATTTTTTTTTCAGATTTTTCAGTTCTCCCTTGACAATTACCTTGGCAGCTGAAGAGAGGGTGAACTCCTCCACCATGTCCAGGAATTTCCTCTTGGCCAATTTTCGTAGGTTCTTGTTGGACCGCTTGGCTATTACTAGCTTTGATCGGTATGACTTTGCCATTTGCCTGTATTGCAGAGCAGTTCTAGCTATGCGGCGACTCTCAGGGACAAGGTGGTGTACTCCAGACATGGCAGCAACTTTTTCTACACTCATCCGTTTCCCAGGAGAGCCATCTCTCTCCCGGGCACCAAAGGATTCCAAGGAACCTGAGCATAGACAAATCAAAAGATAAATTACTACGGCTTGCTGAGTACAAGCGCAGCCCAGCTGTGTTTTTTGCTTTTTTGTGCTTGCACTTCTCCAAGTGAAAGTACACTGAAATTACTTTAAAAACAAGTGGATTTGCAGCCTGGCATTTCAGTGTCTTTTGTGAAACTTTTCAAACTTAAGGTACAAGAAGCAGTCTTGTGGCTGACTTTGCTTTGGTCTACATTTGTCAGGGTATCCACAACAAGTGGGTCCAGCCTGTGGCATTTAAATTTGTCGGCAAAACTTGTCCACAGTCACAAGGTCCCACTGATTGGGGGCATTTTTTGAATTTTAGAGGGACTGTGAAGACAGCCTCCTATACAAATGGATGGGAAATTTTAATTCCCCACATCTTAAAGAACGTTAGAAATAATTTGCTTGTTATTGACTTGGAATTTGGGCCGGGAAAACTTGCCAGATGGCGCCATTTAATTATTTTTTGTTTGCAACTAGGGAAACAGAAAGGCAGGAACACAGGTTAAATTAATGTCAATAAATGAACAATAGCATGCAACTTACGTCGAGGAGTTGCTGGCTGAGGTATTTCAAGGTGTGGAGTTTTTGATGAAGTCTCAACATCCTCTATCTCCTCTGGAGTTTCTTGCAGCTCTGCCCTGGACCTCTTTTCTGCAAAAATGACAAACTGAGACCTTACAGAACATGATTATCATTCCATTTTATATGACATACGTACTTCCTAGACTGACAGGCTGCTCAGGTGGTTCAGGGATAGGGACAGAAGACTGCAGAGGGAGAGAGAGAGGGATTTGTTCATCAACAGGAACCTTTGTTGGTTCCCCTCCATTGAAGAAATGAACTGTTGTGGAAAATAATATTATGAAGAAACACCAAGTAACATTTGCTTAATTTGGGGGAAACTCCTCTTGAACTTGGTGTACAGGCTTTGTGAATTAGCATTGAATCAGGGAAATTGGATTTGCATTTGCTGAATCAGTAGTGAATTAACCACAACTAGTTGTGGATTAGATCTGATTTCGGATAACACAAAATGTGTACACAAAATTCAAGAGTTGTTTCCCCCTAAAGTATTTGAGTTTGAAAATATGTACCATTGCCTGCTACACCATACCGCATCATTTGCTCATCAGAGAGGGTGGTTAGGCCCAATAGATCCTCGTTTCCTGCAGCTTGCACCCACAGCTTTTGTCTGTAATTGCAAGAGAAATGTAATAACGCTAACATTTAATGTAGAAGCGGGTTAGGGCTATATTAAATTACCTTGTTTTGTCCATGGGAAAGCCACACATGACCCGACCATCACCCGACGTTTTACAGCTGGAGCAGCCTTTGGCTGCGCAATATCTTTTTCTAGGTGCCATTATCACCTCTCACCCAATAATCCAACAATTCTATGTCTTGCCTCACACAGTAACCCGGTGTCACAGCTGCTCCTAGCAGAAGCACTATCTGCTTTGTTTACACAGGGCTACCGCTTTACACCGAAATTCTGCTCGTATGGAATAACTTGCAAAGTGCTTTCACTCTCTAATTAAGTACGCAGAACTTCTTCTACAACTTTTTGTTTTAAGAAAAAAAATACTAGGGTTCGGAATACATGCACGGTCTTTGCAAAGTTAAAACTAAAACATGGCTGTAGTCGGCACCGTCAGACTGGCAATACGGTCCGCTGCCTGAGGTGGGGGGTGAGGGACGAGGCTTGTACGATACCGGAAACGCTTCGGGAGTTGCCGAGGGTTGCAAGTACAGACCACGGTAAACTTAATGTAAAACAATTTCATCGACGTTTTGCTGCGTCCCCGTCATTTGAACAGAGTTATATATGTCTATATCACTCTGCAAGAGTCGTTTCACCACGAAATCGCTCTTTCAGGTCCAGGGCCATGACTATTCTCACTTATGTAGTAACATTACGTGAAATGCTGAACCTTTCATGATTGTTAGTGCTTTTGCGCCCCTTTGAAATCTACTATTCCCCTCTAAAGGTCCTATATTTCGGCTTTTCAGTGCCCGCACTACAACACTCCATAGGGGTGTTAGAAGATTGCACCTCCGTTTTTCCATTGTTCTACTCAGACTCCGCATTGGTTCCTTAAGTTCTATATTTTGTTAATCACGTCAGTTCGATTTGTGTTCAATCAGCGGCGAAAGACACAGAATTTTGTGTGAAAGTACGCTGAAACTCTTACCGTTGACTGTGAATGTGGTTCTGAATTTGACTGTGACTCCCATTCAGCGCAGTGGAGTTGCAGTCATAGTCAGTCACAGTCCAACTGTTACCGTTGACTGTGAATGTGGTTCTGAATGTGACTGTGACTCCCGTTCAGCGCGGTGGAGTTGCAGTCATAGTCAGTCACAGTCCAACTGTTAGCGTTGACTGTGAATGTGGTTCTGAATGTGACTCCCATTCAGCGCGGTGGACTTGCAGTCATAGTCAGAGTCACCGTCCACAGGCTATTTCTTTGAACTTGTAATTGAATGAAATCGGATGGAGGGCGATTGTGCCTTCGTGGCCTTAACAGCCAACAGCACCCCTGGGCAGGGCGGTCGTCCCTGACGGCCTCTAACGGCGTGATGCAGCGGGAGAAAAAGGGGAAGGGGTAGGGAGGGGGGGGGGGGGGGGCAAAACGGAGGCACTTCTTGTGCGTGCCGCACACGTGCTGTGCTGAGCGGTGGCGAGACCACTCCTGCGCCTCTTCTCCCCCGTTCTCCGCCATACAGAGTGGGTGTTCTAAGCCGTACTTCTTTCCGGTTATATTGTACAGGTTGCAGGCGTGCGAACGGGTTGCATACTCGCACGGGGCCATAAGGTGCCGTGGTGAGGGTCGGTAGGCGAGCTTGCCCGCAAACCTGTATGCGGTACAGTATACCCACAAGCATGCGCGGATCCAGGGGGGGGGGGGGGCAAAGGGTCAATTGCCCCCCCCATGGCTCCTCGGTAGCCGCCTGAAAGGTAGGCAAAAAGTAATACTTTGCCCCTGTAAGTAGGCAAAAAGTACTACTTTGCCCCCCCCCCAAAGGCTGGCTCTGGATCCGCCACTGCCCACAAGAAAGGCTTAGAACACCCATCCGGTACAAAGATCGAAAATTCTTCGCAGCAGAGGCGGTCATCGCATGAAGCCGGGGTGGCAGCTGCCACCGCGGCTTTTGGAAAAAGGAGGTAGGTTTGAGGTCTGAGGAGGTAGGTGAGAGAAAGAAGGAGGGAGGAGAAAGGGAAGAGAGGGAGGGAAAGAGAGAGAGAAAGGAGAAAGGGAAAAGAAAGAGAGGAGAGGGAGAGGAGAAAGGAAAAAGAAAAGAGGGGAAAGGGGCAGGCTAGGGTGATTTTTTTTCCGCAATTGTAAGGTGAAATTCCGGAGTACTCGGCGTTCCGCGTTCCAATGTACCATAAGATGAACCTGTGAAAATTTGTGCCAAATCGGACAATATTTTAGGGGTGGCGCAGAGAGGTCTCTGTTTAACACTAGCCTCTTATGGGTAAATCTAAGCAAAAATGAAAATTCGGCCACGGCCGCTCAGTATTTGTCAAATTTCAAAAGTAAGTCCAAAAACGTGCTTTACGTCAAAAAACGAATCTGACAATGTGCCGCAAGGAAATTTTCCTCTTCCCATTCCCAACCCTAATAGAAAATAGACGTCCCATAGATGTCGAAAAGAGGTCTAAGGATAGATGTCCAGCCGTCTAATAGCCATCTATCATAGACGTCTATTAGACGGTCTAAAATGGCCGCAAACGTGCGATCTTTTAAACGTCTATTTGTAGACATCGAAGAGACGTATGTGGGAAGAGGCTTTTTAGACATCTATGTCCGTAGACTGCATTAAGATTGTTATAGACGACCAATAGGCTGTTGCTTTAGATAAAATGTCACCAATTGGCGTCTACTACTCTGCTACTACTCGATAGTTTATAGACCTGTGACGGTGGAGTTCTGCATTGCCAAAACATGTTTCGACCTTTCAACTTCAACCCTTTGGAAGAGTCGTAGACTCATGCCATCAGGCAGGTGACATCACTCAAGGCTTTCAAAAATTAGAACGGTGGTTCATCGGAGGGACGAAGTGCCTCTCAGATTGGGAACTGCGTCAGGGCACGTACTCTTCATTACTTTACGGCGGAAACGTCGCCTCACTCTATCAAAACCTCATAGCAAGCGCCTCCCGAGCATTAGTACTAAATACATTATTTGTGGATCACGATTGATTCTTTTAAATAAAAACTGCACGTAGTCCATAGCAACATAAGTTGCGGAAACATACGCCGCAAAATAAAAATCGATATCCTAAAAAAAAGTGAACTTGTAGTTTAAAAAGTGATAAAGTTGCAGATGTGCTTACTGCAACGCCATCTAGCGGGAGCTTTGGCACTAACATCTACAAATCATCTATATGAGATCTAGAGCTACATGGTAAATAGATTGCTTAATCAGCGTTTATTGGGACGGCAAGTAGACATCACCTTGCGGTATGAAGCGTCATAGGCGGTAGAAGTACGTGTCTTCAACTTCAACTTGGGTTACAACAGCAGCAGTTCATTGTGAACTTTGGACACCTATAACCGGCAGTCTGGAAATGACTCAGTCTAAAAGCGTCAAAGTTTTAGACGGGAAGTAGAGCGTCTCGCGGCATCTGCACTTTATCTACAGCGAGACGTCTAAGTGCGTAGATGAGTTAGACGAGAGGTAGAGCATCTAGCGACCTTTCGACCCCATCCAGCACCAGACGTCTAAAATGATAGATGAATTAGACGAGAAGTAGACCGTCGCGCGGCATCTAGGCCCCATCTAGCACTAGACGTCTAAAAGGAGAGATGAGTTAGACGAGAAGTAGATCGTCTCGCGGCCTCTAGATCTCATCTAGCAATAGACGTCTAAATACATAGATGTGTTAGACAAGAAGTAGACCGTCTCTACACGTCTACAGCTAGACCTAAATGCCCCGAGACATCTATTACCAATCTTTTAGACATCTATTTATAGACGTCTAAACATTTAGACGGGGTAGATCTACCATAGACCATCTATAGACGTCTATTTTCTGTAAGGGAAGAAATCTAAGTAGTGATCATTGTGGGGATACCACAACGGTTTTCATTAGCATTGTTTGCCTCACAGAAACCGCCAGCGTATCCCCCTCTTGAGCAGAATTTTTCATCACGGGTTGAAGAAAATCATAGTCAGTTTTTGAATACAATATTTATTTTATTTGTCAGTGACAGAACAGTTATCGCCATATTTTCATCTCAGGGTGAAATAAATGAAGAAAAACATAGGTGGTTTTTTACATAACAAAATAATTTATTGTCCGTTACCGTCTTCTTATATAACAAAATAATATATTGACCGTTACCGCCATCTTATAGAACAAAAATAATTTATTGACCGTTACCGCCGCCTAAAAACCATTTCTATGAAAAAGCCCGCCATATTATCTATATTCGGAATTACTTCCTCAAAAGATAACCCAATGCCGATCATCTCGCTTATATAATCGTGCAACATCTGCAAGTGAAAATATCCGCTATCCGGTTCCTCAGCATTTTGCTGAATCGGCGCACACGTTCTCGTATACACCGGTTCGGCAAAAGGCAGAAGCGAATCGTAATAATTCAATTGCATTTGAAACGTGATCGACATTGAGAGGCGGGCTAGAAGGATGGTGGAGGGGTTCATGCTGTAACAAAAAACAGAACATGGTGTTAAAAATGTTTATTATGTTCTCCGCTCTCCTCCCAGCTCAATCCTCACATCCACTGTCATCGCCGGGTCCGACAAATGAAAAATCTAGTCCTGGCCGGCTAAGCCGCAGGACTAGCTCGTACCCGACGAAGTAAGTGGACCTCAATACAACGCCCTGGCTTTGCAACCAAGTTAGTACTACCCCGAGAGAGAAAAGCGGAAACAGTTCGTCATCAAATACGTGCTGCTCATAAACATAGTTTCCATTGTTTTCCGACTCGCGATAGTAGCCAAGATGGATGTTGAGCGTTGTTGAAATGACAAGCTCGGCCATGACGACGTGGTGGGCGTAGTTGGGTTGCCAGTTCATGCTAAAAACAGAAAAGACAAAAACAATATGAGTATTTTGAATATTTTTTATTTTTTTTTCAACTCTCCACTCCGGAATCGCTAGCATAATTGAGAGCGTCCGTTCCTGGATTAGTAAAAATAAATTTTAAATAATTTCGCCCTAATAAGCAAGGGGGGCTGACTCCCCTTGGGCGTGTACGGAGTATTATTATTATAGGTATTATAGATGTATTATAGGTATTATAAGTATTATCTTTGTATTATAGGTATTATAGATATTATAGGTGTATTAGAGGTATTATAGGTGTATTATAGGTATTATAAGTGTATTTTAAGGTATTATAAGGGTATTATTGGTCTGAAAAGTGTTTAAAATGCATGAAATCGAATTACTTATGCTTTTAATTTACATAACGCCCGTCCAAAGTGAGAGAAATGTAAATGCTTGCCGCCTTGCAAGCTTAAAAAATTAGGGTTCTTTTAAGAAGAATGAAGACATTAAGCCGGTCACTAAGCTCAATTCAACACAAACATTCAATTGAATTGTGATGTTGTTTAGTTAAAATAAAACCGAGCACGTACAGACGCATGTACTGAAAACAGTAAGGCGAACATTTTAGCAAAAGAACCTATTAGACTACTCATACTCATCGTTCTTTCAGAAAACACGACAAGTACGGCTGTGTGCAGAAGGCCTTTGTTGTTGTTGTTGTTGTTGTTGTTGTTGTTGTTGTTGTTGTTGTTGTTGTTGTTGTGAGGGCGTTTGCGAATGAGCGTCTCCAGGCCAATTCGAACGGGGTGACCCCTATACCCCCTCAGATTTTGACCAAATTAGGCTTGATTGAGTAGTACTGACTCAAAACCATGCCCAATTTTTGGTGGATTTTTTGGACTTAATTTGGCTGAGTTAGAGACTGTCCATTTTGACCAGTTTGTATTGGCTTTTAAAAGTTTTCATTCTCAAAAGGAGATAAATTTGTATGAGAGTAAGTTCTAGGAGTTGACACCAACTAAAACAGGTAGAAGGATAATGTTTAGCCCCATAGACCGTACTTTGTCCAAATCTGTTCAAAATTTTTTGGATCTTTTATAACAAATAACTTTAAAAAATTAGTTTGAGCAGCTTCCACATAACAAAATCTTTATATTTTGGGCTCAAAATCAAGTACTAACAGCACACAACAACATACAAAAAATTTGTGACGGGTATATTTAATTTAAGGGAAACTTTCCAGAAAGCGTATCTCAGAAATCATTTAAACACCTTGAAATAGGCATCGGATAAGGCAAAAGTGATCAAAACCGATGTGATGACAACTGCAGTGTAATGACAGTGTAATGCACTAAAAAGCTTTTTTTCACTGTTATGTTAAGGTCTGACCATACTATTTATTCAATGTATGACATAGTATTATTATTTCCTCTGTCTTTTTTTAAAACTTTTATTTTTTCTTTTCTAAAAAAAAATCATATAAAGTAATGAAAGGTTAAAATTTTGGGAATACTACTGATTTTTAAGACCAAGTATTTAAAAGAGACAAGTTGAAACTGTAGAGAGTCAGGGCAGTTGTCATCACATGGGTTTTGATCACTTTTGCCTTACCCAAAGCCTAGTTTGAGAGTTTAAATGATTTCTGGGATACGCTTTCTGGGGCGTTTCCCTTAAATTAAAAACACCCGCCACAAAGTTTTTAAATATTGTTGTGTGCTGTTAGAACTTAATTTTGAACATAAAGATTTAGTGATGTGGAAGTTGCTCAAACTGAATTTTAAGATATTTGTTATAAAAGATACAAAATTTTTTTGAAACAGATTTGGTCAAAGTACGGTCTATGTGGCTTAACATTATCCTTATACCTGTTTTAGTTGGTATCAACCCCTAGAACTTACTCTCATACAAATTTATCTCCTTTTGACAGTGAAAACTTTTAAAAGCCATTACAAAGTGGTCAAAATGGACACTGTCTTTAACTCAGCCAAATCAAGTCCAAAAAATCCCTCAAAAATTGGGCATGGTTTTGAGTCAGTACTACTCAATCGAGATTAATTTGGTTAAAATATGAGGGGGTATTAGGGGTCGGACCCCGTTCAAATCGGCTCTACGTCTTCGGTGGCTTCTCACTCTCACCCTGCCTGGGGGAGGGAGAGAGAAGACAAGCCCAGTCTTTCCGAACGTATTCCCGGGGAATACCTTAGCTTCGTTCGGCGGTTTTCGTGTGGTTTGTTTTCGTTCGGGTCACTTACAAACCCGAGCGCGAATTCCCAACATTACTGCAATGCATCCAGTTCGAAATATGTGATATTTTAATTGCATGGGCGATATAATAAAATGTAAAGAACGTGGTATTATGGATTATAGGTATTATGTGTATTATAGGTATTATAAGGTATTATAAGTGTATTATAGGTCCGTGTACGGAGTATTATAGGAGTCAGCCCCCCTTGCTAATAAGTAAACAAATTCCGTCCTTTGAAATTCGAAACCGTATTGGTTTATTAAAATTTGGAAAATATGAAAGAAGGTGTGAAAATGAAATTCATATTCTTCTATATGAATGGCTACACCCCACTCATCCAGGAACACGACGCTCAATCCTCCCCCGACAAAGATGCTGATGTAAGCACCGCCAGCAGCATCCATTGCTAAAAAACAGACAAAAAAAGACAAGATTAGTGCAAATAAACTTTAGTAGGGGTGGTGGCTGCCCCATCCCCGCAGCCACCCGTGGCGAACATCCAATTTAATTTTCGCCTCCAATTTCTGACTGCCCCATCCCCGCAGCCATCTGTGGCGGACATCCGATTTAATTTCCGCCTCCATGTTCTCCTTTTTTTTGTTGTTTTACTACCTGACTGCCCCATCCCCGCAGCCATCTGTGGCGGACATCCGATTTAATTTCCACCTCCATGTTCTCCTTTTACTACCTGACTGCCCCATCCCCGCAGCCATCTGTGGCGGACATCCGATTTAATTTCCACCTCCATGTTCTCCTTTTACTACCTGACTGCCCCATCCCCGCAGCCATCTGTGGCGGACATCCGATTTAATTTCCGCCTCCATGTTCTCCTGACTGCCCCATCCCCGCAGCCATCTAATTTTTTAATCCATTGTAATCAGTTCAAAAAGATAACCGGCAAGATTAATATCTGATGAATCAGAGTTAGCAATCGCGAGGTTTAACACATTCTGAGGAATTAATCTCATTTTGCTAATGAAGGGTAAAACTAGAACAAAGATTCGAAGAAGGTTCTCCATGGACTTGTATTGAAACGTGTATTTATCTATAAGCCCATCTTTAAAACTTATTTGCAATTCAACCTCCTTGTCGGTGATGGCAAGGGTACCCTCCTTAGCCGCCATCAGCAGTATGAATGAATGTCAGAGGCTGAACGACTGTTGCTATTTATATTCGCAATGTAGTAATCAGTCCACCGCGACAAAGATATTGCTGTATCTAAAGCACAAGTGAATCCGCATAGTCGATGTCTCGGAATTAAACAGTTTGTGCCCGAAAATCCGGTTAAATCAGCAGTAGGGCAGTGAAGTTCTTTAAGGTCAATAAACGTTCTACGACTTAATTTTTGAAGAACAGAGCATTTTTCAGGACCGTATGCATAGAGTGCGGCGGCCTGACACAGATATCTACGCAAAATCTTTTCAATCATACTATACTCAACGTAGCCATCATCCCACTGCAGTCCATGTTCGCTGTTCATTCGCACCGCATTGACTGCTTTCGTATTTTCCGGAAGACTATCCCACGCCACGGGGGATTTAAAAATAAAATGCGCAAAATCATCTGAGCCGAGACTTGCTATCGCCAGTTCTTTGATGAGCGTCTTACCCTCCCCGTCCTCGAAGCTGACGTAATCCACAACTAAACTCATTGCAGCGAACTTGAATACTGATTTTTTCACTACATATTCGCTGTATTTATAGGTTTACAGCATTGACCTCCAGCGCTTTTGGCTTTAGCAAAATGGCTTCTATACAGCGAGCGTACAGTTTCGTCTGGATTACCTCCTTTGCCTACCGCGTTTACGTACCAATCAGTACTAAATCCCAAACACCGGAATAAGAGATAAGTACACACAAACTTACCACATGTAGTGGCAGTCAATCCCTGTAGCGTGACCGTATTGTATCTAAAGTTTGTACCGTTTCTAGAAATGAACTCTTCCAAAAATTTGTTGCTCGGCGGCAGCCCATAGCTATCAAAGAATTCGATGCTGTTACTGTCTAAGTAAAAACAGACCCAATGTTCTCCCGGCGATTTTGAAAAGGCGGTGTTAACAACAACAAGGGACGGCCTATTTTCGATGTAAAACAAAGGCAGCCTATCTAGCGCAAATACACCGCGCATATACGGACAAGTAAACTTATTTTTACACAAGTTTTCCTGAATTTGGTCCGTAGTCAGCACATCCGCCCACATCTCTAAATTGCAATTCAAACGGAACCTTGTATTTAAGCCATTTTCTAATTATTTGAAGTTGTACTTTTGAAGCGGCCGCTATGACGCGGATTCGATGCTGCCGCAGTATTGAAATGATAAGTCTCGTAATAGTTTTCAATTTTATACCGGGTTTGTTCCAGACGAGTCCAGTCTCTTCCACAATTTTTGCATTGCGAGCATGATCAAAGTCATCGTATGTTAAATTTTTTTTCTGCTCGACTAAAATTCTAACAGGCCATGCAAATATCAAATCGGGTACAGTATAGAAGGTTACTTGTTTTATTAACAGATTATCGGAATGTAGATGAAGACAATCAACATTTATCATTAAATAGGGAGCAGCCGATGCGTTCATCGGGAGAGAGGAGAACTTATTAAAGCGCTACAAAAATGTTACGGTTTTTATCTATTTCTAAAACACCGCCATCTCTGATAGAATAAATGACAAAAGTAATGGCTTCTATAGGCGGGGTGGCAAAATTAGCCTCTATTCGTATATTCCCTACGGGCTGCAGAGAGGAATGAGTTCCGTATGAGGAACTTTGTCCTTCCGCAGATAGATCAGCTGCAAATAAACAGTATCCATGTTTGTACCTATCAAGCGTCAAAACAGTTGGTTGTGTATTGTGCAGCAAGCCGGTCGCCTCGAGGAGCTGATGATACCCCATTACATGAGCATTAGTATTAAAGTCTAGAGGACCCGTTTTGTAAGGTATCCCGTTTAAGCTAATAATTAAATCCGTTATATTGTAATGTTTGAAACACAAAGGGTTTGACCTGATATCACCTGCAAACGCATTGTTATCCACCATGCCCACTACAATCAGCGAAGGCAGCCTGCCCGAAAATACATTGTCAAGCATGACATATCGCTGACCCTTTGGCACAGTCAATGTCTGCACCTCAATGTGTTGCAGAGGAAAGGTGGCATTATCATTTTGAAAGGCTCGTGCGTGAGCAGTCAACACGGCCGGATTCATGTGGCAAATTTCAGTGTACATGCTACATTCGAGAAGTCTAATAGTCGCATCTGGAGCGGGGTCATTTGTGAGAAGCATGAACGCATCTGAATTCAAATTGATGTTTACTCCCAAATCAATCCCATTCGGGTAATACAAGTGCGAATTAAAAACATCTCCATGTAAACGCGCTATAACCTCAACTTTTTGAAGATTGTTAATTTCTTTAGCTCTAGTTTTGTGTGCGCTATTATCTGGATCAAACTTATCAACGCTCGTCCCATCATCGAGCATAAATCCCGAAGTTCTCATGTGCGATTCCGCATCCAATTTATCGTTTGACAATATACTCTCTATAAACGCACGCCATGAATAATTATCTGCATTTCTGCTAACAACCGTTCCATTGAATGTCACTTCAATAGAGGAAATGAATGTAGCCGCAAAATAATTAATCACTGCATATTTATCGTCTTCGATTTTATCACCTGTTTTTTTGCTCACTTGAAAAGAAAAATAAATGGATGTATGGTAAAGGTTCCGATACCAGTCGGAGCCTTTGCCGGGATGAAAAAATTGAACATATTTGCTGGTGGGGCTTAAAGCATTGGTCGGACTGCATTTAATTCGCTCCCGGCCCACCTGTTCCGTTCCTACACGTTTTTTCTGGAAAAAATTCAGCTCCGACTTTGCGACGGGAATAAATTGGCTTGAGGTGGACATGGTGTCTGCTATCATCAAACTAACGCTGCAAATAATTTGCTACTCTCTTTTATATATTTCTAAACCTGCCCCGTAAAAATATCATGTTTTGTTCTCATTCGAGTCCTTCTCCGTCGACTCCTGGTCGCCGCAGTCGTCTTCTTCTTCCTACTCTTAACAGCAGGTTTTTTTGTCTTCCCAGTTTTCCTAGGCCGCTGCTTCCTCCGTCCCGCGCCGCGCATGCGTTTGACCATGTTGTCGCGAGTTTCAAGAGCCCTGCGCTTTGCAATTTCTTTTATACTTATTGGGCTGCCGTCCGACGCGGCAATATCGCTTACTATGTTAGCGCCTGTCGTAAGAGCTGCTTTCCCCAGTGCTTGAGCGCCGCTCTTAAACAGTGGACTCACAAAAGAGTAGATGTTGCGAAAAATTGATCCGATACCACGACCGCGTTGTCTAACAAATCCAGACTTATAGACAGGCCCTATTCGCAAATCAAATTCACCGCCTGATTGCGATGAATAATAATCTCCGTACGCGTCCATCGCCTCGAATGATGCAAACTATTATAGCAGCAGCCTTTTTATATGCAAAACGACAATGGTCGGTTCATCATCGCTATCGCCTAGCTCATAAAGCTCCCCTTTGTTATCCATCATCGCGATTGTAACAGAAGAGAATGAAGTTCTTTCCAACGGCACATACTGCCGATCAGCAAAGTGAATGAACAAACCCGTTTCAGGAGGAGGAATAATGCGCAAGAGTTTTCCGCTCAGATCTCCTATTCGGCCCGCCGCAACAATATCGCAATAGCAAAAAATCACACCCTGACTAACTTTACCTGGCGGGCTGATGACATCAGCTCTCCGTAATCGCTTAGGGCTAGGCTGTGGTACATCTTCAAGAACAGTTCTCTTACCGCTTCCGGATTGGCGCTCCCCTTTGCCGCTCTCCGCAACCTGGACAAGTTTGCTCAAAAAGTTGTACACAACCACCTCGGCCTTGGCATATTTAAACACGCCATCGAGAAAGGCGTTTATCGAATCGTACTCGTCGCTGACTATGTGTATATCAGAATTCACGTCGACCTTAACTAAAGATCGCGACGTCGTCGCCGGCTGATTTTGAGCTTTTTTCGCGCCATTTGTCCGACTATAGTCTGCTTGATAATCGTAGAGTTTGTCATACAGCAATCGCATGTAATTGCGCGGCAGTGTTCTCGTGATAAAAAAGTAAAAGGATTCTACAGATGTGTAAACTTTGGGCCCGATGTAAAACGCGGCGTTTGGGCCCAAATGAACGATTGTACCGTCTTTGGGAAGCTTAACAGGATCGATGAGATAGGCCTCTGCCGCCGCATCCACCTTGGGCAGATTGGCCAGAGAATTTGCTGCATACGATTCAATAGCCGTAATAAAAGTGATGAAGCCCAAACTTTTGGACGTGTGCTCAAACCCGTCTTCTAGAAAATCGTAAATGTCATCGAAACTTGATTTTGTGAAAGCAACATTTGCACTTCCAACAATAACTTTAACGTACTCATTTGTGCGTTCTTTCATCGGCGAAGCCTTAACTGATCGCGTCCTAAACATGGCGCAATATTGAGCTACCTTAGAGGCTAAAAGATGGAAATACGCTTCTGGCAATATACCAGTAAGCTCTTTCCAAAATACCGCCGGCGAGCTGTACGTATTAAAAGGAACTCTTGCAGCCGACTTATGCCCCAGCTTAATTTTGATACTTCTCAAGGGCATGGTTGTGGGGTCTACTGAGCTAGGGGGTGGGCCCTCTGGTCCCTGCGGCCCAGGCGGCCCTGGCGGCCCTACAGGGCCCCTCGGACCGGTGGCCCCTTCTCGCCCCGGCGGGCCCGGCGGCCCTTTAGGGCCCGTATCTCCTTTCGGCCCTTTGTCGCCCTTCTTTCCAGGCGGTCCAGGGTCACCGGTCTCACCCCTCGGCCCTTGATCACCTTTAATCCCTTGAATCGACTCTCCATCTTTCCCAGGGTCTCCTTTCGGTCCGGCAGGCCCTGTAAGGCCGATAGGGCCCCTAGGGCCCGTCTCACCAGGGGGGCCCTGCTCTCCATCGCTTCCGTCCTCTCCATCGCTTCCGTCCTTACCCCTCTCCCCGGGAGCGCCGACTTCCCCACGGTCTCCGGTGAGGCCCTTCTCGCCCCGGATGCCGGGGGGACCGATAGGGCCAGGCTCGCCTTGTTTTCCCGCCGGTCCAGTATCGCCCCGCTCGCCCTTGATTCCTTGGAGGCCCTGGCGACCTTCGAGCCCTTGGTGACCTTCAGGACCCTCTGGCCCCGTCGGTCCCGGAGGGCCGCGGTCACCAGCTGGCCCCTGTTGTCCTCGGGGCCCTTGGAGGCCAGGCTCTCCCTGTTTCCCAGAAATTCCCGGCTCTCCTGCCGGCCCAGCTGGTCCCGGCTCTCCCTGCACTCCCTTCAGGCCACGCTCTCCCTTCGGCCCTGTAAGACCCTTAGGGCCATCATCTCCAGGAGGGCCAGGAGGGCCTGCAGGGCCAGCATTTCCGGGAATTCCGGGAATTCCAGCCGGCCCCACCGCTCCGCGCTCACCTTGCTCGCCGCGCTCACCGCGCTCACCGCGCTCACCCTTCTCCCCAGCCTCGCCAGGGCCACCGGTCGCTCCCGCGGGCCCTTGAGGGCCTGGAATTCCCTTACCTGGAGGTCCCGGGTCGCCTCGAGGCCCCATCGGCCCAATATCTCCGGGAATGCCATCTTTTCCCACGAATCCGCGCTCACCTTGAAGTCCCTGAATTCCCCGCTCCCCCCGCTCCCCCCTCTTGCCCTCTGGGTCCGCGAATTCCCGGAATTCCCTGCTCTCCAGGCTCTCCCTTCTCCCCCGCCGGCCCGCGCTCACCGGCGCTCCCAGGAACTCCCGCGATTCCCTGCTTTCCTTCCGGTCCCGCCGGCCCAGGGTCTCCGTCCTTGCCCACTCCATCTCGTCCATCGCGTCCTGGAACTCCCGGGGGGCCGCGCTCACCCAAAGGGCCCTGTTTGCCAGCAGGCCCGGCTGGCCCGGGAATTCCTTGTGGCCCCGGCTCTCCCTTCACCGATGCCCCTGGCGGGCCTGCCTCTCCCTCGATGCCTTGCAGGCCCCGCGGGCCGCGCTCACCGCGCTCACCGCGCTCACCCTGCGGACCGGATACTACCTTAACCGGGCCGTCATCTCCCTTCGGTCCAGGAGGGCCGGTATCACCCTTAGGGCCTGTGAGCCCTCTAGGACCCTGAATTCCCTGAATGCCCTGCATTCCCCGCTCTCCCGAGTCTCCCTTGTCTCCCTTCGGCCCAACAGGGCCGCGCGGACCGGTGAGACCAAGGGCTCCGGTCTGTCCTGCTGGGCCAGCCGGTCCCGCCGATCCCGTCAAACCGTTAAGACCATCCTTGCCAGCCGGTCCAGCCGGTCCAGCCGGTCCGTCAGAGCCGGGCGGCCCAGAAGGACCTGGAGGACCAATAGGGCCCGGTTGGCCATCGAGGCCCTTAGGACCGGGTCGTCCCTGCGGGCCCGGCGGGCCCTGCTGTCCCTCTGGGCCTCCGGGACCCCTAGGACCCGGGAATCCGACACCGTCTTCTCCCCGCGCACCCCGCGGTCCACGAATAAGTATTTGTTGAGTCGGAGGTACGAGCGATTTAAGCAGAGTATTATTGTAAGGCAAATATACACTAGTCGCGGCCACCACCCACTTGGAGTGGGGGCTAAGCTGTATCGGAGTGGCTAGATTAACTGTAAAATGCGAAGGCGTATTATTCTCGTAAAGCCCCTCCGACGCGTCCGACAGGAGATACAGATAAACGTCGTCGGTAATCATTTTTTATTTATGCTACTGGCCGCCAGCCACTGATTGAAAGAGTCTGGATAGCCTAAATATTTTACAAGTACCTGCCCGTTCCTTCCTCTCTTCACAATTTTCTCTATTTTAAATTCAGCTTTGGAAGGATCAAATTTAATAGGAGTAATTTCCTCCTCGTAAAACCCGGTTTTTATTCGCTCGCCAGCCAGATCCGCCAAGTGATACAAGGGTCTGGGCAAAAGGCCTGTCTTATGGCTAGTTTGCACATAAATTATTCGAAAAACCTCTTCTGTAAATGTCTGAGCGTAGCCGCGCGTAAAGGGGCTTTTATTCGATGTGTCCTAACAACAAAGTCCTATGTTGCGCGCTGCCCGAATACAAAGTCATAACTGCTACGCTCCCCGAATACAAAGTGCTAAGTGCTGCGTTCCCCGAATACAAAGTCCTAACTCGCATTTTTGGTTGAATTTAGTTTCTTACACCAATTTATTCAATAAAATACGCTGCTTCTTTTTTGTCTCGGATCAAATATTGGTATTTTGACCAGAAATGCCTTATTTCTTTGAAAAACGAAACGTCCGATCTCGCCACTGCAAGCCGGACTCCGAGCAACATAGTCCTATGTCGCACGGCGGCGCGGCGCGGCGCGGGGCTGGCGGCGCTGCGGCGGAGTGGGGAGGTCGACCGGCCCGGGAGGGGAATAGCGTTCGCGACGAAGTGAGACGGACGAGAGGGGACGAGACGCCGGTGTGGGCCAAGGGGGTGTCGAGGAGGACGGGAGGAGTTACTATTTATCACCGTCATATCAGGTAAATATTGATTTGGTATTGTTCAGGTGTGCTAAAGTTCCTTCTTGTGTCTGTTTGAACATGATAATACGTGCAGATCTAGTGGTTGACGAAGTTTATTTACTCGTTTCTCATTTTCTAACCTCTCTGGCCCAATGCCTGAATTTTTACTCTTCACTTAAAGCCTTACGTTATCTTTATCCTGAACATAGTCAGTCATCGTTCATTTATTCACGCCTTCGATGAAAGGCATGTTGTGCTGATGACTGCCATTGTTTAGTGGTTGTGATCAAATCACATCCAGTTTTTTGAATAACGTCCCTTCATACACAGAGGACCATATTTTTGTGCTTTTATCTCTTTTTAACTCAGCTCTGGAGTAAGATGAAAAGGAAGTGGTTGCTTTTGCCATATTTCTTTTTGCTTACTTTGAATGGTTTTGTTACAGTTCGATGTTACGATGTTTAGTCAGGGGAGAAAACTCCTGAAAGCATTACAGGAACAAAACCATCCAGAACTTGTACCTCCACCTCTCCCTCAACCCGAACGAGAATTGACAAGTCCACCACAGTCAAAAGAGAAAGGTATGTGATATTTATAACCTCATTATTTATGTTCTGAATTTGCAAACTAGCTTTACAAAAGTTGTTATTTTTACAGTAAATACATTCAAGTCCTTTTTCTCGCAATCCGAGAAACAAATCCTTAATACTCAATATGTGGCAGCGATGGATGCACTTCATGAGGAGCAGCCCTTTTCAAGTAAGTTAAAGTGATGTCTTAATTTTACAATGTTCGCCTAAATTCATTCTACGGTCGTACTGCTTTTCCTTATCTTTATGAAAATTGTGCAAGATTTAATACGTAACATCAATTATATTTTGTTGATATTTTGTTTAAACTGGGGACTGACATTGGGTTGTTTATTTCTAGGTCCTATTTATCCAGATATTCCAAGTGGAGGTCTCCACACAGAGTTTGAACGTGAAATTACGCTCAGTTCAGAGTTTGGGCCAGGAACACACCTGGTTGCTTCTGAGATCTGTAAGTCTTGCTTACTATTCCAATTTTGTTTGTCTTATTATTACTTAATTTTTAAAATATTTTAAATTGATACAGTCATTTTCATTTACAGCTCCAAAGAGTAGTCAAGTTTTAAGTATTGCCTCAGGTAATTCATTTCACGATAAATATTTTGGTCACTATTTCATGACTAGCAAGCTTTTAGTTTTGGTTCATATTAACTGAGACCACTCACTCCTATCACAAGCAGTTTAAGATGAAAGAATTATTTTCTCTTTCCTTTCCTATTATAATACATTAAATCTGAATGAGATGGGTATAAGAGGTGCCCCTGACTGGAGGTTCCCCCTTGAATTAATATGGGAACGCTAAAATTTCAACTGTATGCAAATATTTACAAAGAGACTATGGTCAGACAGCAAAGACAAGTTGAGAGGGTCTCCTTGATCACAAATATAATGGGCTGGGCTTTAAAAATTTCTTTTCCCTCTATTTTGAAAGAAATTGTAATGCCTTAAAACATAGATTACGGGGAAGCAGTTAATTCAAAGTTCTGATCTGTTTAGAGACAAAGAAATATTGCTGTTGCATTCTATTATGTACAAACCTTTCCTTCATAACTCTCTCTCCTTAATTTTTTTACTCTTAAATTTATTCCCGCATTTAACCCCAGGGGAATCTCCAGTCATGGGCACCCTAAGTGCGTATCCAATCTGCTGATGTTTGTACAAAACTTCATTTGTGCTTTGCCCCACTGGTGAATGAAAAGAAAGAGATCAACTGTTAAGTGAGGCGGACTTGTTTGCTATTAAAATAATAATTCTTAGCTAGTTCACTAAATGCTCCAACAACAACAGAATTTTTATAAAGTATTTTGTGGTATTAATTCTTAACAATTTTTTTTCAGTTCAAACTGTTAAAAAGAAGTTATTTCTAGAACATAGACCTGGAACTGTAAATTGTGCTGAGATAAGTAAGTTCTTTACTGTGTGACCTTTTTCTGTTAAATAGTGGAACATTTTTCTATTTTTTACAGTACTTTGTATTGAGAGTTTTCTTTTCTTTTCAGCACCAGATGATGAGCAATGTGCTTCTTATTCACCAATAAGTGAGTTCACTTTTGTTTGAAAATTCATTATGTTTTGACATAAGTGATTACATACTGAAGAAATTTGATACATATTTTAATTTCTTATATTTTATATATATATATATATATATAATTTTTTTTTTAATTTTACAGTTTTGAACTCCAGAAAGAGACTACCCTTTGGTTCACCAAACAGTGTTGATGCTGATCTTGGTATAGCTCCCCTAGACATGCCAATTTATACAGCACTCACAACAGTTAACTTTGAACATGTGATGACATCGGAAGTACCACCTACTGATTTGACTCTTGATGTGAACCAGAAAGCAAGTTTTGATTTTTGTGATGCTGTTCAGAATGAAGAAGATACTGTACCCATGGAGACCATGCATGCAATTGTGAGTCCGAATATAAGTGATGTATCAACCCAAGATTTCGCACAGGTCGAAGAGGTAGTCTTAGCAGTAGCAGAAGAAGATATTTCTCTTGATACAATCCAGGGTGGAGTTGTGGAGCCAAATGTAGTTACTGTTGATAGTGAGTCTCTGAAAAAAACTAAACGGGTAAGACAAGCTGTGGCAACTACAAGCACTCCACCAAGGAAGAGGCAACGAAACCCTTTACTCACCAAGGCGGCAAAAATTAAAACTGCTTACAACCTGGGCATAGCTCACACTACTACAAGAGGAAAATTACGGCCAGCTAGGAGTATGAGGCCAGGCTGTAATGGTAAATGTCGCAGAGGCTGCCAAGGCAAAATCAGTCAGGAAACTCGGCAAAGATTATTTAAGTCTTATTATTCTTCGGGTTCCAAGTCTGCCCAATGGCTCATGCTTGCTAGGTATGTAAAACCACTGCCCGTGAAGCGTAGGACGGTTGTTGAAGATAGTCCTCTAAGGAAAACTTCCTATGAATACCTTTTGCCCAATGATTCAGATCAGTTAATCCCTGTATGTCAGACGATGTTCATAGATACTTTTGATATAAGCATAACTGTTGTGAATACTGCCATGAAAAAAAATAGTCCAGACAAAAGGGGCAAACATACAGAAAATAAGAGAAGAACGCCTCCTACTCTTATACAAGGTGTAAAGGAACACATAAAATCATTTCCGAAGATTGAGAGTCACTATTGCCGTGAAGAGACTAAGCGAGAATACTTGCAAGAAAATTTAAGTGTGTCAAAAATGTATCGTTTATATATTATGTCAAGAGGACTAAATGCTCCGGACACAGCAACACTTCGGCAATATCAAGACATATTCAACAACTGCTTCAATCTTGGCTTTTATAAGCCCAAGAAAGATCAATGTTCCTTATGCGTCAGGTATGATGCCGTACCAGTGCAAGAGAGGGATAACCACTTGGATCTAATTAAAGAATGGACTGAACATACCGAAGCCAAGGTGCTTGTTAGAAACTTACGCAAAGAAGTAAAGGCCTTGAGCCGGAGTGAAGACAAAAAAGGCACAATGAAAGTAATTTGCTTTGATTTGCAAAAAGTCTTTTTTTGTCCTAAGAGTGAGGTGGGTGAGTTTTTTTATAAAAGGAAAATTTCCTGTTATAATTTCACAATATTTGATTGCACTTTGAAACAAGCGACCTGCTTTGTCTGGGATCAAACCATTGGTGGACGTGGAGCTGCTGAGATTTCCAGTTGTGTTCATATGTACATAGAACAAGAAGTAGCGAATGGTGTGAAAGAATTTCATGTGTACAGTGACTCATGCTGGTCACAGAACAAAAATCAGATCTTATATACCATGTACAATTTACTTTCCAAGAAATATAATATCAAGATAATTCACAGATATCTCCAGAAAGGGCACACACAAATGGAGTGTGACTCTGTTCACGCAAGAATTGAAAAGAAGACTAGGAGCACTGATATTTTCACACCAAAAGAGTGGTATGGCTTCATTCGTACTGCCAAAGTAAAGAGGCCTATGTACACTGTGATAGAGGTAACTCAAGAAAATATCTTAAACTTTAAAGATATAGCTAAAAGCCAATTTCTTTGGGAAAAAGTGCCAATTTCCAAAGTTCATGAGATTGTTATTGATCCAGCAACTCCTGGCACGATCACTTACAAGAAAAAATTAAGTGATCAAGGAATTTCTTGCTATGTGCAGTCCAAGAAACCTGGACGCCCTTTTAATTGGGTATCTTTTAAGGCACCAAAACTTTACAGTGGTCCTTTGCCCCTGAAGGCACCTCTTGTGAAAGATTTGAAATGGATGATTTCACAGAAATTAATTCCAGAGAGGGCCCTTCCATTTTACATAGCTATCACTAGCCCTGACTTAGGAGCTGTGTGTGAAAATGAAGATGATGACTACCCACTAGAGGTTCAAGTTGATGACTTCAATTTAGAATCACAAGATGAATCAGCTGTGGATACTCCTGCAGCTGTTGTTGTGGAAGAAGGAGAAGAAGATGGTGATAGTTCAGGTAGTGAGATTTATGACTGAGTTTGTAATGTGGTACTATTTTTAATTATTCAGGTTTAGTGAATTTTTGACTGATCTGTAAATGTGCTAATACCCGTACTAATTAAGATACAGTGAAGAGTATGTTTACGTTTGCAATGTGGTACTACTTTTAAATATTTAAGTGTAGTAAAATTTTTAGCTTAGTTTCAAATGTGGTATTATTTTTAATAATTTAGATAAAGTGGAATTTTTGACTGATCTTCAAATGTGCTAATACCTTTACTAATTTAGATACAGTGATGTGTATGTCTGCGTTTGAAATGTGGTACTACTTCTATTTATTTAAGTGAAGTAAAATTTTTAGCTTAGGTTCAAATGTGGTATTATTTTAAATCATTTAGATAAAGTGGAATTTTTGACTAATATTCAAATGTGTTACTACTTTTAATTATCTAGTTAAAGTGAACTTATGACTGAATTTCAAATGTGATACTTCTCTTAATTATTTATGGAGTTCTAGTAGAAAACGTTCTATGTGTTCATCAATAAAAGATTTAAAAAAAAAACATATTCTTTATTTAAGCATTCTAGTTGACCTTACAAAGCAAAAATGATCAACACATTAGGAAAGAAAAAGGAAAGTGATAAAAGGTGACAAGATTAAAAAAGAAAGAAAAACAGCAGTTAGGCTCATTACCAAGTTGTGTTGTCTTTAGAAGGTCTTCACTGGAGGTTAACTTCCTCTTGCCGGACAGCACCATGGAGAAAACAGACAAGCACCAGGCCCGAACCTGAAGTAGGTGGGACCGAACGGGCGGGCGGGGTGTTCGCCTGGCGCGCGGCCTGCTCGTGGTGGAGGAGGAGCGGTGCGCCGAGGGCCGGGCGGGGTGTTCGCCTGGCGCGGCCTGCTCGTGGTGGAGGAGGAGCGGTGCGCCGGGGGCCGGGCGGGGTGTTCGCCTGGCGCGCGGCCTGCTCGTGGTGGAGGAGGAGCGGTGCGCCGGGGGCCGGGCGGGGTGTTCACCTGGCGCACGGCCTGCTCGTGGTGGAGGAGGAGCGGTGCGCCGGGGGCCGGGCGGGGTGTTCGCCTGGCGCGCGGCCTGCTCGTGGTGGAGGAGGAGCGGTGCGCCGGGGGCCGGGCGGGGGCGGGGTGTTCGCCTGGCGCGCGGCCTGCTCGTGGTGGAGGAGGAGCGGTGCGCCGGGGCCGGGCGGGGTGTTCACGTTCACCTGGCGCCCGGCCTGCTCGTGGTGGAGGAGGAGCGGTGCGCCGGGGCCGGGCGGGGTGTTCACGTTCACCTGGCGCCCGGCCTGCTCGTGGTGGAGGAGGAGCGGTGCGCCGGGGCCGGGCGGGGTGTTCACGTTCACCTGGCGCCCGGCCTGCTCGTGGTGGAGGAGGAGCGGTGCGCCGGGGGCCGGGCGGGGGCGGGGTGTTCGCCTGGCGCGCGGCCTGCTCGTGGTGGAGGAGGAGCGGTGCGCCGGGGCCGGGCGGGGTGTTCGCCTGGCGCCCGGCCTGCTCGTGGTGGAGGAGGAGCGGTGCGCCGGGGCCGGGCGGGGTGTTCACGTTCACCTGGCGCCCGGCCTGCTCGTGGTGGAGGAGGAGCGGTGCGCCGGGGGCCGGGCGGGGGCGGGGTGTTCGCCTGCCGCGCGGCCTGCTCGTGGTGGAGGAGGAGCGGTGCGCCGGGGCCGGGCGGAGTGTTCGCCTGCCGCGCGGCCTGCTCGTGGTGGAGGAGGAGCGGTGCGCCGGGGGCCGGGCGGGGTGTTCGCCTGGCGCGCGGCCTGCTCGAGATCCTGTAGGAGCTGCGCGCGGCTTTGATGCGGAGTTGAGGGGAATGAGGCACTGGCGGCTCCAGGGGGGGGGTTCGGGGGTCGCGACCCCCCCCTCGGGCCAAGCCGAAGTACGATGTCGACGCCCGAAGGGCGTCGACGTCGTACTTTGCTCCTAAGCTCAAACTTCGGTCTTGCTTACAATCGGAAACGGATCAGGGTATACTAACTGAAAATAAAAGATTAAATGCACCTACTACTAAACGCCTAAAAATTCAAGCATACTCGAGTGACCTAAGGTAGCTAGGAGCTTCTTTTCTTTCTAGAGTACAACGCTACATCTACATTCGCGAAAGACACAGACACTGTATGCCGCTCAGAATCCGACCTAACGACTGGCCTATGGGCGCGCTGCCTCAACTCTGGAAAACCTTGAAACCTTGAAAACCTGAAAGACTGTAAGAATTTGTAAATGATCTAGAAAATCGTTGAAAACTCAGGAAAAATTTGAAAAAAAAAAACTCGAAGAAGTTATAGATTTGACTGAGCCCATGATATTGCTTGATATAAACGGAAACACTGCGATTGAGGTCACAAAAGTGTGAGGCTTGTCGAAAAAACTAGTCAGATTTTTGGACTTTATAAAAAAAAAAATTCCGCTCGCTTCGCTCGCGTTTATTCATCGAATCGGTATGCGGTTCTTAAAATTCAGGAAAATTCGAAAAGAAAGGGGGCTAAATATCGGGACTTATCGAAAATGTGAATAAAAACTCAGGGATTAAACTACACATTTTACTGAGCACATGATATTGCCTGATGTTCACAAAACCACTTCGATTAGCGGGTCACAAAAGTCAGAAGCTTATCAAAAAATGGTCCATTTTTGTTACTTTGTAAACAAAAAATTTCCGCTCGCTTCGCTCGCGTTTCATTAAGCGAACCAATATGAAGGGCTTTAAAGTCAGAGAAATTCCCAAAAGAGGTGGGATGGAAACAGGGGAAATTAAAAAATTTGTGGCAACCCTGCACAAACACACACACACACACACACACGCGCGCGCGCGCGCGCGCCAAATTCCCGACCCCGACCGGACCCCCCCCTCGAGTCAGGTCTGGAGCCGCCACTGGAATGAGGCGAGTTGGATGGATATTGAGGTCGAGACCGAGCTAGAAACTTTGTGTCTCTCTCACCCTTGGGGTCGGGAAATTTTTTGTGGGGTCGCGTCGAGGTTCCTAGTGTCTATGTCGCCTAGGGTCGCGGTTCGGCCGCCAGCCGGCCCCCGATACGTCATTTTCTGTGCGAAAATTCGGAAAAACCGCCAAGGAAGCCATTAACAGTTATTCATTTAAAAATAAACTATTTTTTTTTTTTAAAAAAAAAAAAGAAAAAAAACTTCTTAAAAACATAACCTTTTGAGTGGAGATGGGGTTGGGGGGTTGATATGGGGTCGCATGGAGTCGCGAAAATTCTTATGTTGGGTCGTAAGCCTAAAAAGCTTGAGACTTGCTGGCCTAAACTATTTGTCTTAGAGGAGGTGCCCCTGTGAGGTAGGCCACCAAACTATCGTGTTATTGCGGTTGCCTGATCGGTAGACTGACAGGCGCCTGTTATTATTTTGAGAAAATACGTGTTTGCTTGATTCGGAACATTTTTCTCAAAATGGTGCTGCTGCTTGTATACAGCAGTGAAGACTCTTGCTGATATGATTCAATAATTCATTAAATAAATTATTTTTTTTTGGCTCTCTGTGTTCGCTACGGCTAGACCTTTCATTTAAACCTAGAATTAGCGTTCTAGGTACACTCTACGAATTGTGATTGGCAGTTAAACCTTCAAAGCGCTTTATCTCGGCTCGCGGTTCATGTGAGTTAGGACTTTGTATTCGGGGAACGCAGCACTTAGCACTTTGTATTCGGGGAGCGTAGCAGTTAAGACTTTGTATTCGGGCAGCGCGCAACATAGGACTTTGTTGTTAGGACACATCGTATTGTTTATCAAGAGACGCACGTACTGACCCTTTCGATAACGCGGCTCTTTGGTATCTCTCGTACGGCTCATGTACTTCCTCATATATATATCAAACCAATCGCTCTCGCGAACAGAGGAAGGCGCAAAACCAGTACTGGAGTGAATGGACTGATTGTACGAATCCACAATTTGCTGTAAAATCGGACGAAAATCGTACGAACCACGAAAATAGAATACTTTCCACAATTTGTCGCGAAGGCTTCTATTAAATCTCTCAATTACTGAAGCTTTCACAGCCCCTCCCGTCGTACGAAATTTTATTCCAACCTTCCGCAAAAAAGCTTGCACATCGCGATTGAGAAATTCGGAACCCGAATCGGACTGAAGGTAGGATGGAACCCGCCCTCCCGCCCTCTGCAAAATTGCTTTTAAGCCTCTCACCACCTCCTTTCCCGTTTTAGACGCGAGCGGTTCACAGAAAGCCATCTTGTCAAACACATCGATAACAGTCAAAATACATGTGAATGGCTTGTTAAACTCTTGTATATTTTGTGTAATCAACAGATCGCACTCCCACGTTTTATTGGGCTGAAAAACATTGTAAAAATTAACCTTGTAATGTTTTCTGCCTAATTTATGGATTGTGTAAGTCGGTTGTTCATCTAACCAATTTTTAACAGTGCTGCGATTAATCGGAGCGCCGCTTTTTTGCAGCGATTTAATAGAAGCGAATGAAGCAGGGTTACTAGGATCATAATAAATTTTTCTCAACTTGTCATGCTTAATCGATTTGGAGTTACGTGAAGCGTTCTTCTTTTTGTCGGAGTCCTCTTTGGCGGAGAGGATTTTCGCTTTGGCACGCTTCGATCGTGTGACAACCATGATACAGGCAACTGTCCCTTTAGTTTGGAACGCAAAAATCGGCCAGAGGCTGCTGCCGAAGTCGACGGGTCCAGATCAGTCTTGGCGCGGCGTATAACTTTCTTTTTCGGCCGTGCTGGAATTAAAGCCTGCGAGATCGCGACAGTTGGAGCAGGCGAAACAACAGGACCCCTCTCGCGACTGCGGAACCACTCTAAAATTCTCTCTACTTTATCTTTTAAATGTTTCAGCGTTTCATAGTTATACTGTTCCTCTATGGCGGCCGGCTGTTCGGTTTTCTTCTTTTTTCGCCCCCTCCCCGGTTTTAATACTTTTTCGATGTCCTTTTCTAGTTTGGTGAGCTGTTCCCGCTTTTGCTCACCCTCAATATCTACATAACCCCCCTCCTGCTTCTGCTGCTGCCTCTCCATCATACTCTCTAATTGTTTTTTCGTAAACACAAAGTATTTTTTATAATGCGTCATTGGGTTGAAATCACTTTTGAGAGAATCCCAGAGATGAGCGCTCCCAATAGTACGCCAAGAAATCCTCCTCGCTGGACCAGGAGATTGCGTTTACGCTTCCAAGCCAGTTCCTTGTTGCTTAAGGCCAAACGTCTCAGTACAGATTTGTACTTTGCTAAAACTTTCTTACAATGCTTAGATATCGGTTGATTGCGTTTCAGCACGTTCAACGCACACTCGGATAGAGTAGTTATTACCTCCTTGTCTGCGTCGATCAACAAGCGTTTTCTTAATTTTTTATTGCTTTTACTGAGAACGTGAAGTAAATGATAATGCTTTTGAAGTCTTTTCCTCACAGCTTTATTTATCCCGGATTTCATCACTTTTCGCGAATATCGTTTGGAATTTATCGTCTGGGAAAATATTGGTGCGGAACCGGAAAGAGTTGTCTTTTGTCGCCGGGTGACAGTCTATAACGAAATAAGTGAAAGGTTTGGAGGTAACGTCTTCAAAAATTTTAGACAGCTCTCTCCAGTGTAGGGGACTGATCTGGCGAAAGAAGTGTGCTGCCTGTGCTTTATCGCGCAGAGCACGAAACAACACGTACACGTGAGTGTTTAAGCTAAGTGTGCGAAAATTCTTGCCGGGTGCAAACAAATTTTGAGTGACAAGACAGACCGTCTGTTTGTCGTGATGCGAGCCTCTCGTAAAAAGATTTAAAACCGCGGGATTATTAGCCGCCTCTGCTAAACAATCGTCAATTATTATCAACGAGTCAGATGGGAGAGCGGAAAAATCGTCAGGCAAACCTTTGTAGAATAAAACACCGCTGCCGCCGAGTTCTTTGCGGGGAACGGCGCTCTCGCTACCGTAATAGCACCAAACTACTCTCTGAAAGTTGTGATTAAATAAAGCGTTGCAATGTTTGACAAATCTAACACACCACACGCTCTTCCCGCTCTGACTCGCTCCAGAAACAATCCACAAGCTTGGGTGGATAAAAGACATACGACTAGAGGCTCGAATATAGTTTGGCTCTATTTATAGAAAAATTAAGCGGAAGGCGGGCGTGTCTTCATCCTCTTGTTCGTCGGCGATAAGTTCTGTCTTGTCCTCTTGTTCTTCTCCTCCTTCTCCTCCTCCTCTTCTCTTTCAATGTATTCAAAAATTATAAAAAACTTTTCAAGTTTAAAAATATTTATTTGTGCTTACTAAATGCTAAAAAAATATGGATTGTGATTAAATTAAATGAAATTATTGTGCTTCAATGCTAAAAAATAAGGATTGCGATTCAATTAAATAAAATTATTCTGCTTAAAATGATAAATGCTAGACATTGAAAATGGCGGATGTGGGGGGTCGGGTCGGTAGCCGCCTCGAAATCCGTCTATTCTGAACGCCAGTGCTATTTACAAGTGAATGGCCGAAAATTGGAATACTATTTTTAGACGTTTGTTTTGACTGATAAATACTCTAAATTTGGAATCTAAAATTTTAAAATTAGGAATTGATTGAGTTAATTTTATAACAGACTTTATGTATTGGCGTGTATCGCCAATTTTATGTAATTTTGTCGTGCTCAAAATAAATTTCACACGAAACTCGTTGACGTGTACGTGGCGGTGGCGAGAATTGTACTCGCACACGTCTTCGAGTTTATCTAAAAATTTTGCATGGATTGATTTGGCTGCACATTCAGGCGTCAGATAGACCATTCTGTGAGAGCAGAGAGAAATTTTGTGTTAATGGCCGTATGGAAGTAGTGTTCTTTCATCCAAGTAGAATGATTTGTCGTCAAAATTGAAAAGTGCAAGCCTATTTACTTTCAGAGTGTACAGTTTAAAATTTAAATTTTGGATTTTAATGAAATCGCAATGCAAAACCCTCCCCTCCAAGCATTCGCGGTAGCTATCAAATGTGAGCTTGTTCTTCACCGCTACCCTAGCCACGCCTTTCAATTTTTTTTTGGTGTCCTCCTTTGTGCGAATGGCGTAGCACTTGGATTTTATGAAAATTGCCTCCTCCACCACACACCCCCCCAATTCATCTTTAACACACAACAGCCGAGATTTATTCGAGAGCGAGTGAAGCCGGTGATTTTGTGGATAATTTGAGGTGTCGACATTGGGTATGTTTTCCAGATCTTGATAAACGTCCTTTGTGACGACTGTCACAAAGTAACTGTCTGTGTCCACGTAATTTAGAGTGATGCGGTCGCAGTAGAAAGGTTTGAGTGTGAAATAGTAGTATGCGTAGAATATGGCTTTTGCGTGTTCCAGAGTGCAAAATCCTAGAATATATGGCCGATCCATGACAATTTGGAGAGGTTTGTATTCTACGGCGCTAAGATTTTCATTTATGATTGTAAAACCAGTAAACAGAGGGCGTTTTACTGCTCTCGCAAGAGCTTTCTCTGAACCGAGCAAAACAACTTTCCTCTGTTTTCGTTTGGAGAGCAAAAAAGACCCAAATGTTGCATTTATAGATTTCTTTGCTGTATCACTCTCAATTTTTGTTGCAGACCGCTTTCGAATCTCAGTATTTGTCTCAATCCATTTCCGAAGCCACCAGCTCTGATCATAGCTCATTATTTTGTAAAATTTTTTAATTTTCATTCCGAGTTTTACGTATACCTGAAGAGGCGCTAAATGAATGACCAGGTTGTTTTTATCTCTCTGGCTAGCAATTAATTTCACTGAATTCTTAGGGTAGCGCATGTTTTGTTTTTTCAACAGCTCCCTTTGATACTCTGAAAGATCGGAATACAAAATTTTCTCTTTAGTAGGACACAGAGGAAAATTGCGTGTGAAATCTTTAATTTCGGCAGGGTACTCTAGATCCACTACAAAAATGTAACCCTTATCCCCATTAACATCTACGCTAAAAATATCAAAATCCCGTATTTCTTCGTTGCTCAATATCTGGAAGTTGCCGATAGGCATTTTATAAGCCCATTGCGCTGCGGCATACAGCGAGTTGTGGTCGAGAAGTAGCCCGTAGCTTGTGGGCGCGGACGGATCAAATGTGCTCATGTACGGATTGTTTGGTGTTGAATGTCTGTTGAAAACTTGAGACAGCCCACCACGAATTCCGCTTTCGATCATCAGATAATCATCAATATTAGTTAGCAACTCTAGGGATATGTTGCACATTTTCAAACAAGCGCTAAAATAATAAGAAGGACTACTTATATAATGCAAACAATCTAAATTATAATTTGAATAATTGACAGCTCTAAAACGCTGAAAACAACAAGCCAACAATAAAACATCCACAATGACATATATTGTGAGAAAATCTTTAATGGATTCACAGTTGAACATCTGGAAGACGCGCTGGCACTGCTCATACTCTTCACGTGTAATATTAGAGGCGCGCAACGAAGAAAAAAAGCGCTCATAACTGGGCAACTGTTTTTCTTCCAGCACATCAATATCTGTAATGTATTCATAGCAAAAACTTTGTTTTGAATTCCTCAAAACCTTTCTCTGCTCCTCGTCGGCAAAATATTGATTAAAGATTTCAAAATCTTTCTCGCCCAATGTGGACACAATGCTATCTAGACTAGCAGACATGAAGCTGAATGTGTCTACGAATCTCAAATTATTAAAGAAAATCGTCTTATATTTTTCACGCGTCTCCGGTATAACCTCGATCCTATCTATACCAGGCCTAAATATTTTTGCTATTGCTGAGAGAATGAAAAACTGATCGTAACTTTTCAGTGAGTGCGCCCACGCGCTCACGGTGGGCCGCGCTTTAAGCTTCAGATTGCATTCCTGACATAACACGAAACGAAATTTTCCAGTAAAATGATTGTGATCCCTAACGCGCGGCCCCGTAAATGGCAATTTGCATTTTTCGCACACGGCAGCGTCGCGGAAACGCTTCATTTCGCTTTCGGTCATAGGCTCCATGGGTTTTGCGGGCAGGTTTAACAAGCGAGACGCCTCTTTCTGCAAAGCCGCGAGGAGGTGTTCCGCCGCGTCTGGCCCGCAATACGTCTGAGGCGGAGTGAACAAATTACCATTTGAATCAACAGTGGCAAAACAGTACATGACGGCTTCGTGCGAGTGTGTTTTACTAGTAAACGAACTCTTTAACGATGGATCGCAGCCGTGTAATGGACGTAAAGCAGACTCAAAATCAAAAACAATAAAAAAATCAATCAGTTCGGTGTTTTCTATTTTATTAAATTTCAAAATCTTGTCGGAAGGCATTTTAATATTTTGAGGCGTGTAGTTTATACAGAGGTCAACGTGACACCTGAGCGAGCCGAGTGATCTAAAACTATGCAGGCAGAAATTGCAAAAGTTTGCTTTATTTTTTCTCTCCCCTCTTCTGAAAAGCCTTGATTTATTTTGTATACTTACATAGTGCGATTCGATGTACAGCAAATCAATCGGGAGCAAATCACTCTCGCGCCTCTTTGAAACACGAATAGGGAAAAATATTTCCTTCTCATAGCCGAAAACATTTACGGCTAGAGTAGGATTACACTTTTCAAATGTATTGATTTGATCTATAGAAACTGGATACGACAATTGACGCGTGTCAATCATGGCTTCAAATTTGTCAAGTTTTTTTCTTGATTTTAACCGCCAGTCCTTTAAGATAGAGGCCAAGACCGCATATTTAAAACACTCCACCCCTGTATTTTTTATATCAATGCAAGATTTGCTAGCAACAATCTTTTTACAGAGTAACTTGCCACATCCGCCGGCCAAAGGCGTATACTTTGCAGCGCCCAGCACAAGCGTCAACACTTCCTCCAACACAAACCCCGAGCCGTTTTCCGAAAACTCATCAAGCTGTTTCAAGAGAGCTAGACAACATTTTTCAATTTTTTCTTCCCAATCCTCTTCTTGTCTGTCGTTTAAAGCAAATGTTTCAGATCTTAAATGCGCTTCTACTAGATCTTCTTCGAGCGAGCTCGTGCCAAAAGAAAGTTTACTTAATAAAATTTTAGAATACAAAAAAAATTTTACACCCTTCCAAACGGACATGCACAAAGCTAATATATGCTTTACAAGTTCCAAATTATCAAAAAGGGCATAATTTAAGTCCACGGCGCCTCTTCCCAATACCCTAATTTCATAGTTTATTAAGTTTTTCCCAATAGAGTGATTTATCTCAACGTTTTCCGGAAAGAGAGTTTTGTCTGTGAGGTCGGCGATGGCTTCGCTCATCGTCTCCTGTTTCTTAGTGACTTGCCCGTGTTTTTTGATCATGTGGGCGTCAAGTGCGTACTGAAGCACGTATTTCCTATTGCAAATGGTGCAGACCAATTGCTGGTGAATTGTATCGTGTTTGTGCCTTATGTGAAAATATAAAGAGGTCGAGTACTTATATATGTTTCCGCAATACCTACACTGATGCATGTTATTCTACGCAATCCTTAACTATATCGCTATAAACCCTGAAACTCCGCCCAGGCCGCTCGCTCCTTATAAACCCCACGTCGTCCTTTTGGAAGTCGCAGTCCTTTTCAATATTCCTGCGTTCCTTTTGTTTTGAAGGCCCCTCTGCTTCATCTCTAGTTGTCTGCTTCCGCTTTCTCGCAGCCTCTCCTTCACCCCCCTCCTCACCCTTTGCCTGTCTCTGCACTTCCTCCGCCTCTGCCTGCGTAATTTGAAGATCATAAGCCATGCCCGTTTTACCTCCATATCTCAGATAAAAATGTTCTCCTTTCTTAATCTTGTTGTTTATCTCATCAATGTTTTCGGCGAGGGGTGCAAACCTTTGCGGCAGAAATACGCTGAAAACCTCCTTTTTTTTACGCGGACCCTCATTCTTCTCTAATTTAACAGTTATTCTGTCTCCGTACTGCGTGCTGGTAGATGATATTTGGAGGATTTTATACCGAAAGTTGCACTCTAGATCAACAATCTTCACGTAACTCGTTGCGCTGCACAGCGTTTTCAGCTTGTCCTGAAGACTCGACATTTTTCTACTCACTTGAGGGGTGAGGTTGAGCGGCGACCGGAGCGGAGAAAAGCGGAGAGCGGAGCGGAGAGCTGAGCGGAGAGCTGAGCGGAGAGCGGAGAGCGGAGCGGAGCGGAGGGCGGGCGGCTGAAGAAAATTTCTGTAAGCAGGGAAAACAGAAAATTAGCATAATTCTTTTTTGGGGCAAAATCAGAGGCGCTTTTCTCTTTTCCCTGCTTACCGGGGCGGAGAGCGGTTGGCCGGGCTTTACTCGTCGACGCAGACAATTTCTGTAAGCAGGGAAAACAGAAAATTAGCATAATTCTTTTGGGGCCAAAATCAGGGCAAAATCAGAGGCGCTTTTCTCTTTTCCCCCCGCTTACCTAGAGAGCACGGAGCAGGGGCGGAGAGCGGTTGGCCGGGCTTTACTCGTTGGCGCAGAAAATTTCTGTAAGCAGGGAAAACAGAAAATTAGCATAATTATTTTTTGGGCAAAATCAGAGGCGCTTTTCTCTTTTCCCTGCTTACCTGGGCGGGTCGGCGCGGGGCGGAAGCTGTAAGCAAGAAAGCTGAAAAATTAGCATTTATTGTTAAAATTAATCGCAAAACTTATATTTTTCTGTTTTCCTGCTTACCTAAAAAAGCGGGAGAGGGGGTGGAGCACTTCTAGAAAAAAAAAGAAAAGACAAAACAGAATATTAGCCATGTTTTTATTGTTTTATTTCGACTCAAAGTGGTTTTCTCTTCCACACGGCAAAGCCCTCTTCAAGCAAAATTTTTGCGCTGATCCGGCAATTTCCAATATCCCGCATGACTTCATTGTAGTACTCTGGATGGTCTAGGCAAATTATACCATCGCATACTACTGACTCTGCGCAATCATGGAGTGTGAATGAGTTTGAATCACGAATAGGGAAAGAATCAAATTTAATCTGAACAGTTTGAGGCAGAGCGCGCAACAACTCTATTTGTTTGCGAAGACAAGACATTAATTTTGCGAAGAAAAACGGTTTTATGCTGCTCAGTCTAAGCCAGGGGCAAGAAATAGAAGTTAAAGTAAGGTTTTCAATATTGAATCTATTCCACTCTTCGAGCGGAATATCTTGCCAAGATATTTGCAAGTGAACCGGAATTTTGAATACATCCACGTACTTGTGGTTAGCGCTGTACCAAATATCTATTCGCGTTCCGTTGATGTACGTGTCTATCGAATTATCCACAAGCAGAAAAAAAAATTTTTCAAAATATTCCATGAATTTAGGTTCTGTTTTTAAATACTCTAGAAGAATTATGCAAGTTGCTGCGCGAATGTCACTGATTCTCAAACGTATCAGAGTTGCCAGATATTGGAAAGCCTGAAGCCTATTCGGGAGCTTGGCGTACTCGTACTGAAATTTTTTCTCTCTAATATAAAAAAAATGTTCTATTTGAAAAAGTTTGCTTTCAAGTAAACGGATTAGATAGTAAATAAAGATGTCGGTGGAGGATTGTTTAGCCAACACTCTTGAACAATAATTAACAAGGCTTCTCGGTTGGTGCATGATTTATTGAGACCTAAAAAAAAAAAAAAAAAAAATTAAAAAAAAAAAACCTTGTATGTTCAATCAGTAAAGCTTGTCATATCTGATAAAACCATCCCTCAAACAATCTTGTACAAACGCATGCGCCACAAATTGCTCAAAATCAGCCCCGTGTGAATTTGTAACATGTTTCCAAAAATTAAATTTCGGCATTGTATAATTTTGAATTTTTAAATACGAAATGGGGAAATTATGAAAATCCTGCTGTTCAAGGTCTATGGGCTGGAACGTATTGTCATCTTTCGGAAACTTTGTAAGAATGACATAAATTTTGCGGGGCCTTTTTTTTTTCAACAGTAACGAAAGAAAGTTTTTGAGATTCTGGATCTCCGAAAGAAAGACGGATAGCCAGCCAAATTCTGGATCGCATGGCTGCCCCATGTAGCCGTAAGTTTGAAAATGAAGAACACATATTTTGCCGAAATAATTAAAATATGTGTCGAATTTACTCAGGCTGTTCACTTTCAAACATTTAATTTTGGAATTAAAAATTTTGGTTTTTTTAGCTAAATACCATTTTTTGACTGGAGCATAATTTATTCTCTCATCTTTATTATATAAACACTCTATAAAAAATTTATATACTGCCTCAGACCTGCTAGAATTTAATAAGTGCTCAAGACACGCAAAAATTTTGGCTATGGAAAATTTCGAAATTTCCGTGTTGATTTTACTATTTAAAAGAGGGAAAGGGGCTAAAGGTTGGCGGAATCTAAATAATTTCCATTCATGCGCTAGTACAAGATATTTTAAAAAAACCAATAAATCCGCCGACTTGCTGACTTTATCGCAACACTGATGGTACAGAGAATCCATACCTAAAAAAATGCAGCAAATGCCGTCCCAAACGAGCAGGTGCTGAAATCAGGGGAAAACAATTATTAGAAAATACGTTTAGGAATTAAATATTTTTATTCCTGAATTTATAGCCTAACATTTGGCAAAAATCACACTTTTCAACTGACTCATATATAAATCCTCTGACATACACGGGGGGCTCAGGGGTAAGTTTAGTAGATAAATGAAAAACTTTAGGTTTTAGCTTTAAAACGAAATCGAAATATACATTTAAATTGTTTTTTTGTTTCCTATTAGAAAAACACACGTTTTCAAACGAAAACGTAGACCATGTATTATCGTCAACATGTGAAGATTCTAAAGATATATGTTTAATTTTGCACATTCCAAAGTTCTGCACAGGCATTCCATCACAGCCCAAAAATAATTCGTTTTTAAACGAAAAGCGCGCTTTTTCTTCAATATACTTGCACAATTCCGTCAGCCCGCACACTCTTAAGGCGTACAAAAGCTGAATTTTGGTTCCGGCTTTCCCAACAAACCAGAGATGGAAAACTATGTTTTGAATAACTGTATAAAACTCTCGAATGTGCGCGTGCTTGCTCAGAAATAAAATATAAAAAAACGCGTTGCCGCTCATGAAAGCGGTTGCGCAAAGCTTCTCGCCGCTAAGCTCGAATAATTTTTTCACCATATCTATGAGTCTGAAACGGAGGGGAAAAAGAACTATTCAGAAATAAGAAAAACCTAAAACTGCTAAAAAACTATACAGAAAATTGACTTACCAAATTTAAAAAGGCGGACGATTAGGTTGCCAAATGAAGGAAGAGGGCTTGAGAAGCAGGCGCTGATTTTTTACCAGAGTCGGAACTGAAATAAGAAAAAAAAATCTGAATTAGCACAGTGTATCGCACGGCTCTGGCTGGGGGGGGGGGGGGGGGTGGACGGGCGGGTCCGGGCAGGCGCGGCGCGATGGCGGCTCGGCGTGGCTTATTCCTAACAGGGTAGCGTGCAGGCCTGGGCGGGGCGAGCGGGCCCCCGCCCGGCGGGGCCCGGGCGGGCCCGGGCAGGCGCAGCGCGATGGCTGCTCGGCGTGGCTTATTCCTAACAGGGTAGCGTGCAGGCCAGGGCGGGGCGGGGCGGGGCTGGCGGAGCCGGAGGGTCGGCGTGTGTCTTATTCCACAGCCTACGGCAGGGCGAGGCCGGGCGTTTCTTAGACTTACCTAGAGCTGTTCGAAGGGTGCACGCGACGAGCAAATCCTTTTTACGTAGCGGAGCGCGTCGAGGGCAAAATCCTAAAAAAATGAAAACAAATATGAATTAGAGATTATGCCTTCTCTCTCGGCTCTGCGGCGATCTGGGAGGGGGGTTGGGGGTGGGGGGGAGAAGCACTGCGGGCTGCCTGGACCCCGGCTGGGGTCGACGACGTGGAGCCTGGCGTCGCCGCGGAGTCTGGTTGCTAGGGGGAGCCATCGGTGAGGCTGGCGTCGTCGTCGACGTGGGCCCCGGCCTGGGGGCCGGCCCGGCCTGGGAGCCCAGCCTGGGGAGCAGTCCTGGAGCACGGTGCCGCCGTCGTCGACGCGGAGCCCCGGCCTGGGGAGCCGTCCTGGAGCACGGTGCCGTCGCCGTCGCCGTCGACGCGGAGCCCGGCCTGGGGAGCCGTCCTGGAGCACGGGCTGGGGAGCCGTCGCCGTCGCCGTCGACGCGGAGCCCGGCCTGGGGAGCCGTCCTGGAGCACGGGCTGGGGAGCCGTCCTGGAGCACGGTGCCGTCGCCGTCGCCGTCGACGCGGAGCCCGGCCTGGGGAGCCGTCCTGGAGCACGGGCTGGGGAGCCGTCGCCGTCGCCGTCGACGCGGAGCCCGGCCTGGGGAGCCGTCCTGGAGCACGGCCTGGGAGCTGCCGCCGACGGCGCGGAGCCGTCCTGGAGCACGGCGAGGCGGAGCACGGGCTGGGGCCCGTCCTGGCCGGCGAGGTGCTGGGGCACTGGGGAGGCACTGGGGATGCACTGGGGAGGCACTGGGGAAGCACTGGGGCGGTGTTCACTTACCTTTGCTGGATGTTGGCTGGTGGAGCAGGCTGGAGGAACTGATGATCTGGAGGGCCGGGCGACGCGCTTTTATGCGAAACCTCGGCTGCCGAATTTCTTACACGTGCCTGTCCGAACTCGCAAAACCGGGGGTATGGGGGACGGAAAATTTTGCGTGTCCTGGCCTGTGTGGTCAAGCCTGACCTATTAAAATGTTGCGCGACCAACGCGACTAGTGACAACGCGCGCAACAGTGTGCGTCATAGCGCACGTGGAGCCCGCGGCCGGGGTCGACGCACCGCTGCTGGAGCGGGCGGAACGGTGTGCGAGTGAGAGGCATATCCGGCTAGTGCCGGCCGCCGAGTTCGACGCTCCGGACTTGCAAAACCAGGGGTATGGGGGACGGAAAATTTGGCGTGTCCTGGCCGGTGTGGACAGGCCTTCGCCGCGTCTAGTGACATCTCACATGAAAAACAATAATATTTTTTTTTTGCGCAACGCGCGCAACGGTGTGCGTCATAGCGCACATGGTGCCCGCGGCCACTCGCCTCATGCGTGTCGTTGACCTACGGCGGGGGGTCAACGCACCGCTGGAGCGGGGGCGGATCGGTGTGCGAGTGCAACAAAAACCAGGCTGCTCGCCGCTGCCTCTCAACAGCAGCGGTAGCTCAGTGGGCTAGGGCGTGACGCGACATTCGCGCGCCGCTGGTTCAAATACGCCTGGAGTGTTTTTAGATATTTCAGCAGCGCAAAATGCAAAAGAGGATGCACTTGCATCTATCTGCCTCTCACGCCTAAGCGCCTCTCTTCAACGCCGCCTCGCGTCTGCGCGGTCATAGCTGGTGGTCATGCGGTATCACGTTATCCCTAGCCCTCTCCTCTGAGTCAGTACGGTAGCGAGTTTGCCAGAAACAATGAACACGGGTTAGCACTTGAGCCGTCGCGAGGCTCGGGGCCTCGTTACCGGGGCTGGGACGCGCGATGTGGCGCCGGGTAGGTAGGCAGACCAATTAGCGCCCGCGTCGAGTGTGCCGCATCGCAGATCGCCGCTGGCCTCTCGGCGGCCGGGAGGTGGCGCGCTCTCTGGCGCTGTGGCGGGCGGTTCTGGAAGTTCTGGCGCGCTGGCCGCGCTGCGGCGGGCTCCGGGCGGGCCGGCTCGTATAGTGGTGGCGGGCGTGGGACCAAAGACGGCGAGTAGGTCAGTACTCTCTCTCTGGAGCAACGCGTGCTTAATCAGCCTCCTCATATTAGATTTCTGCAGGGCGGCCGGACGATGCGCCTATCAGTGCTCCGACCGGGCCGCGGCGTGGCTACGTGCAGTGTGCCTCATAGCTGGGGGTCGGGCGGCTGCTGCGAGGGGGCTGGGGACCTAGATTTGTTTGCGGAACTGCTGCTAATGCTAATGAAAACCGTTGTGGTGTCCCCACAATGACAACTACTATCTATCGGTAAAATACTGTGCGGCCGTGGCCGAATTTTCATTTTTGCTTAGAATTACCCATAAGAGGCTAGTGTTAAACAAAGAACTCTCTGCGCCACCCCTAAATATTGTCCGATCTGGCTCAAATTTTCACAGGTTGATCTTATGGTACATTGGAACGGAACGCCGAGTACTCCGGAATTTCACCTTACTCTTGCGGAAAAAAAAAATCACCCTAGGGGCAGGAGCGTAATTTGGCGATGGGGGCGATTCCCCCCCCCCTCCCCCTCGGGTCCCCGTAGGGGAACAAATTTTGCATTGAACGCCTGTTTGGCAGCCGGAATTCAGGGTGGTCAGAGAAATTCCGGAAAAATCCGCCCGAAGTGTTTTTTGCTGTCATAGGAGGACTTGTGAGAAATTCAGTCCCGTGTTTTTTTTTGCGCTCGCTTCGCTCGCGGATGGGCTCAATAGAGGTCTATTGTAGACCGTGCATATCATCGAACAGACCGCGCGAAGCATCTGACGTGACACGCTGTAATGCAGCAGTTGTATCGGCGACAATTTTGTCGCCAAAACCTCCGCGTGTCGCCGAGAAAGGTTACATGCGTCTGCATTTCGGTGACACATACGAAGCTTTTGGAAACAAAATGGTCGCCGAAAAATGTCACACATTCATATGTCGCCGAAAAAAAAGGTCACAAAAAGGGAATGTTTCCTTTTTCGATGTGTCGCCACAAAAGAACACAAATTTGTCGCCTTTTGAGTTACAGTGAACAGAAAAAAGTCCAAATTTGCAGTATTAATGATGAAATGTCCTTGCCTCCACGAATTGGATTTGTTTTTCGCTCGCTTCGGTCGCGATCTGTTAGAGCTTTGAGCACATACAGGTGAACCCGTTGCGCCCTAAGTGCTTTTTGCTGTCGTAGGAGGACTTGTGAAAAATAAAGTCTTTTTTCTTCGCGCTCGCTTCGCGGATGGGCTCAATAGAGGTCTATTGTGGACCGTGCATATCATCGAACAGATCGCGCGAAGCACCCGACATGACTCGCTGTAATGAGCAGTTGTAGGTCAAATCCTCAATTTTTTGAAGAAGAACTTTTAAAGCGACAGCAAAGTCAGTTTTCGGTTCTAGAGGCTGACAATCAGCTGGAAAATGTACGCGGTGTCTAGGGAAAAAACAATGCAACAGCCCTCCAAAAATGAACATTTACCCCTGAAGGTAGGCACTTTGCCAAACACCCCCCCCCCTCTTTACGACGCACCTAATTACGCCCCTCGAAAGGGGTAAGTTTAAGAAAAGGAGGTAGGTTTTTGGTCGAGGAGGTAGGTAGGTCGACTAGCTTGCCACCGCGGCTCAAAATGCGATGACCGCCACTGGACATTATCCCTCATTTTACGATGTTTTTCGATGTTTTTCGACATTTTCCATATTTTTCGATATATTTTAACATTTTTAAGATATTTCGAGATTTTTCGACATTTTTGACGTATTTCTACATATTTCGACAATTTTCGACATATTTCGACAATTTTTGAAATTTTCGACACCCCTCGACGCCTATATCGTTAACATCGTTTCGACGAGCGTAATTCAGTGTTGCCAACTGCTGCCAAATGAGGTCCGAGTTCGACCGTTCCATCTGAGGGCAAACTCACGTATTTCGACATTTTTCGCGATTTCCGACCCCTTTTTTTTGGCCGAATAACTGACCGTTTAGTCACTATCGGCACGTTTTCAAAGCAGAAGGGAGCACTGTAAATCGAGGAGTGAGAAATCTCGCCCTCAGGAGAGCGAGATTGGTGACCCAAATTTTGTCATTCCTGGGGAGTCATATTATTAAATATCAGTCCTTTTGAGTCGCTTCTATGACTCAAAACGAGCGATATCTAGTGATCTCGCTCGATTTGAGTGAGGCTTATCACTCCAAATGAGCGATATAGAATTTCCTCACTCCTCTAGGGCGATGTTATATGCCTCGCTCAATTTCAGTCAGAAACATGACTCTCAGATTTACAGTGAGGGCTGTAGTTTCGGTGGTTCACCGTTACAAACTGCCTGTTTCCGAAGAGAATGCCTTTACGGGCCGCAGGCCCGATCATTTACAAGCTAAGAGGACGTTCTGTGTGACATAGGGGTCGGGCCGAAGGTAGAGACCTGCAACGAGCGAGCTAAGCGAGCTACGGCACATTGTCGGCGTCCACGTTTGCACGTTGCTCGTTTAGCTCGTAGGCAAATGCTCGCGAGCTCCGTTCGGGAGGCCAGAGCTCGCGAGCTAGACGAGCTAAAACGAGCTGCACAGCTCGTGTGCCGCGTTTTGCAGTGACCGGGACAGCGAACTGAGGTACGAGCAAGGTAGCTCGCGCGCTGCGGTGGGTTGCCTACCATGCACGGCGCACATGAACAATGAGGCAGAAGGCAGGCGGCAGGCATGCCTCCCGACGCCGCCGCCTCGGCCTCGCCGCTCCCTCCCCCTCCCCTCCCCTCCCGCGTCACGGTACAGGACTGCGGCCGGTCGCGGTCGCCAGTCGACGCCATCGCCGGTCGGCCGGGCGGGCCGTCGGCCGCGGGCCGACAACGCGGCTCCCGCCCACGCCCACCCCACCCACCCCACCGGACAGCAGAGGCGCATAGGTTTGCATGCGAGACCTAAACGCCACAAATAAACGCCCACAAGGGCCACGGAAGCTTTTTCCAACAGTAAGGTCCATCGGTACTCAAAGGTAGTTTCAAATTTAATAAAACGACAGGTATGAATATCAACAAAAATATATTTGTTCCTTATCAAAAGATATGACTTTTATACTGTAATGAATATCAACAAAAATATATTTGTTCCTTATCAAAAGATATGACTAGTATACTGTTATGAATATCAACAAAAATATATTTGTTCCTTTTCAAAAGATATGACTAGTATACTGTATACTTGCTTAGCAAAGCAACGAAGCGTTACTTTTTTTTTTGCAACCTTCTCTTGTTACTTAAAAAAGAGCGTACCAGTATATACGCGTTTACAAGATCAGCCCCTATTCTAGAACGGCGTGGGGTGATGATCAGTCCGGTCTTACTCCACACGCGTTCAGAAGGAGCGCGAGATGCCATTATGGCCAGATGTCTCCGGGCGATCCTCCAGAGCTTAGGATACTTCTTGCAACCCTGAAAGAAAATTGCGGGCAGATTTAAAATTTTGTAATTTCATTTTATCAAAATTGTTGCTAAAAACATGTATAGAACCTTAAACCTTACATTTTCGCGCCACCACTGCAGAGGGTCAGCTACGTAAGGTATGCCCTTTTCAGAGAGGTAGCTGTCCACTTCGTCATCATCCTCATCGACATCCATGTAGTTGGACCCGAAGCGCAAAGGGGAAGTGGCTGCTGCCGCCTGCCGCTTCCCCGGGTCAACGAAATCCCTGCCACCCACTCGAGCAGCACCACCCGCAGCAACATCCCGCTCTTCCTCCTCCCGCATGAGATTTCTGACATTCGCCATGACCTATTAAATAACATTAAGGCACGTTAAGGCACAAAGCATCCAGCGGCCACTGGGCAAAATGTTTAGCATGGAGGTAATGTTTTGCCTGTAGCTCTGATAGGCGATTCTGCAGCAAGCTGCACAACCGTGTGAACATGAGGTGGCTGCGTGAGTCCATACGAGCCCATCGAGTGAGTGCGAGTGCGCTACGCGACGCGAGCGCGTCCACCCACTTACCCACTTACACACACGCCACGACGACGCCCCCCCCCCCCCCCGTTCAGAACACTCGCGTTTGGCCCACCATTCGCCCGTACTCGACTCACAATAAGCAAGAGGCCAAACGCCCTCCACCCCCGTACCCATACCCACGTCCCCAGTACTCAGAGGCCTATCAGAAAAAAACGATATAATTTTTAAACATTTAACATACCCTGTCACGATCCTCTTGTTGGAGAACTCTAAGTCGTCTTGTATTAGGCCAGAAAAATGAGGCTGTCATCTGGGTGAGGTCTAGGGCAGCCTTGTCTCGCAACAGTGAGCCAGCCTCGCGGCGCAAAGCAGCTAGAACCTAGAGAGACAGGAACCTTAAAATATCGACTCTAGATGTGGAATCATTTTTGCGTGTAATTATTGTATGAAATTATCTCACAGTCGCCAGGCTTCTCGGCACAGTGGTCCAACAGTTCTCTAATTGAAGTGGCCGCCATTGCCAGAGTGGGGTAATTCTCGCCCTCAAGACGCTTTGATTCCTTCTCAAAGGGCACAAGGAAGGCGACCAGTCCATCGAGAAGAACTTCACTGATACCATCCGTCCTCTTTAAATGCTGAGCATTGCCCGTGGAAGCGGCGTGCTCCCTCAGAATTGTCTTGATCTAAAATTAAAAAGACAAAATCGGATCCTGAGACAAAACCATAAGGCTACTGCGTGCCTTAAAAAAAAAGTTTATTGAGAGTTGCACGCATTAGTGTTACGGACTTGCCTAATGCCTAGCCAGGCCTGATACCGGGTGTCCCAGAGAACACACGGCAGTGTTGCGGGTTTGCCTACCTACTCCTGCCTTAAGGCGCCATAGCCCCTGCAGCTCTGGCGAGTATGCAATCCCGCAACACTGCCGTGTGTTCTGTGGGACACCCGGTATAACAGAATTCACGCGGCAGTGTTGCGGGATAGCATACTCACTACGGCGCCTAACGGGCCAATTGGGTAGGCAAACCTGCAATACTGCTGCGTGTATTCTGTTACACCCCATACAGTCTGTAACAAACTCGCTGAAGTTGCAGGTTTGCCTACTCGCTAGCACGGCCCCTGCCCCTAGAACCGGAGAAAGTAGGCAAACCCGCAACTTTCTGGCGTCTTTTCTGTTACACACTATATAAAAGAAATAGCATAGCTGGCACTCATCTTCGCGGTATCTCTAAGTTAGGCAATCCTTTAAGGTGGATTTAGTGTTTCTAAGTTGTTACGTGAAAAAACACGCAGCGTGAAAAAACACGCTGCGTGATTTTTATGACCGGTTGCGACCGGTGTCGTTTGCGGCCATTTCTATGCTGTTCCGCAACAAGCCGCTAACACATACACTGGATGAGGATGTAAGGTATTAATCAAAATCAATCCCTACTACAAAAATCAGACAGGAACAGACACGAAGACGACGAAATTGACAAAACAAAATGTGCGAGATGTCATCTAGGCAAGGATAGCGAGAGGAAACATCACTGGAAAAACAAAGGTGCTATATAGCACACTTTTTGGGGTGCTATTGAATTTTATGGGGTGTTACTGCACTAATGCCTTTGTAAAGGCACAAATAGGGCCAAAAATAGCACCTTTGGGAGGCGATAGCTCCCTTCTAAAGGCACTATTTCACTAACGCCTTTAAAAGGCATTAGATAGCACCTTTGTTTTTCCAGTGATGAGCTGACCATTTATACCCCGACGTCCGAACGTCCGCGCAGACGGTGCAGACCTCAAAATCACGCAGCCGCGAGAAAAAAAAAGACGCCGCACCAACCAGCGTGAAAATCACGCGAGATGCTTTGAAGATGCACGGGCCGCACGGTGGCGATAATGCGGCGGGGCGGCGCGGCCACGGAGCAGGTCTTGCTGAGGCCCTTGACGACCAGCCCGCCGTCGTACCCGCACAGCTACGGCGCGCTCGGGGTCGGGGCGCGGCCCCGGAGCAGGACTCGCTGAGGGCCTTGTCGACCTGCCCGCAGTCGTACCAGTCGTACCCGCACAGCTAGCGAGCGCTCAGTGCTGCCAGGCCGGGCCAGGTGGGGCGGCGCGCGGCGCGGCCTCGGAGCAGGTCTTGCTGAGGGCCTTGTCGACCTGCCCGCCGTCGTACCCGCACAGCTACGGCGCGCCCAGTGCTGCCGGGCCGGGCGGGGCGGCGCTCGGCGCGGCCTCGGAGCAGGTCTCGCTGAGGGCCTTGTCGACCTGCACGCCGTCGTACCCGCACAGCTACGGCGCGCCCAGTGCTGCCGGGCGGGGCTGGGCGGCGTGTCCTCGGAGCAGGTCTTGCTGAGGGCCTTGTCGACCTGCCCGCCGTCGTACCCGCACAGCTACGGCGCGCCCAGTGCTGCCGGGCCGGGCGGGGCGGCGTGTCCTCGGAGCAGGTCTTGCTGAGGGCCTTGTCGACCTGCCCGCCGTCGTACCCGCACAGCTAGGGCGCGCCCAGTGCTGCTGGGCCGGGCCGGGCGGCGCTCGGCGCGGCCTCGAAGCAGGTCTTGCTGAGGGCCTTGTCGACCTGCCCGCCATCGTACCAGTCGTACCCGCACAGCTAGCGCGAGCTCGCGAAGAAAGTCTATCTACGCTCATGCGAAACCTGTGTAGCTGTAGCTCTGTACATCCGACAACCACGAATCGGGGTGGGGATCTCTCCGCCATCAGTCGGTGTAGAGCATGAGCCTGCCGGCGTGCATGGTGGGGGTCGCCTCGCTGGCAGCCGTTCACGGGCAAGTGGTGGATATCGCCGTGGGGAGGGGAGGGGAATGACCTACTTGCTGTTGGACGTCGACGGACACATGCCTCACTTCCGACGGGGTCGGCGGCAGTTTGCATGCTACATCAACGCCATCTGTCGTCATTGCAAGTTGTTTGTGTGTGTGTGGGCCGGCCCGGCCATGCTCTCTGCCTTTGGGTGTGTTATTACCTGGCCTATGCAACGCGGAGCTGTCTCGTGCATCACAAAGTTTAGCTCGGAGGCTCGGCGTGAGCAGCCGGTCACAGTTCTGTTTGGCCTCCATCAGTAACAACCTCCTCAGTATTCAGTACGTGTTCATACGTGTGTGTTCTTGCCTCTGTCTCGTGTCTTCGTCTGTCTCGTGTCTTCGTCTGTCTCGTGTTGTCTGTATTCTTCGGAGGCCACCTTTGGTGTCTGCTCGGTCGGTAGGGCAATGGCTCTGTAAGCTGAGGTTGGGTTTAAATTTAAGGAAATGGTAGCTCACTATAAAAAGAGGTAGAGTGGAGTGAGTTTTTAATTTGGGCGCCAGGCAGCCAAGCTGCCCCCAAGACAAAGCTGACAATAAAATGGATATATCTCACCATAAATAATATCATATAAATAACATCATAATATCATACATAACATAATATCAAAATATCACCACAATAGAAGGCAAAAACCAGATGGTCGGAACCATATACATATCACACGTTGATCACAGGTTTCAGGTTTCATACACCTAACATTGTCTCAACAAACAACATAAGAATTTAAGTATTATTAATTAGGTATTACAAGAATGTTTTGCTACAGTGTCGTAAACGAATCAAACGCATGAAAAATGTAATGTGAATTTACTTTGAGAAATATTTGAACTACTTCGAGAAATATAGGCCATGCCTTTAATAGTGGGAGAATGTGTCAGCCCCGACCAACGCTGAGCACTGTGGCGGTCAACCTGAACTGAACTAAGCTGAAACTAACTGACCTTATAACCGCCCCCATAAGAAATAACAAAAAAACACAAAACATTCAGTAATAGGCCTAGAAACATTTCAATAAACTAAACACGAGTAAGAGTTAAATAACTCAACACAAACAAGTAGAAAAGACACATGGTGCCACTCACATAGTGCCATGATAGCACAGAAAAACATTTAAACATAGAAAACATGTAAACACATAGAAAACATACAGATAAACACATATAACCTAGGTATATATAAAGGGCTGAGAACTGAATAGCCAGAGTTAAGTTGATGACAACCAAAATGAATTATTAACTGGCTAATTTCATAGGGACTGAACTAAATCAGTAAATGTAAATGTAAATCAAGAAATGTGCACAAGGCACCATAAGAACCAAGCATAAAGCTAGCTCATGACAATCAAAGGCTGATATAAATGCAATCAAGACAGAGAAAAAGGAATGCATTTAACCAATAGCCCATAATTATAAGACATAACTCCAGCGGAGTAGTAAGGAAAAGATCTAACCAACATCGGAAATGTTGCTATCAAGATTGTCAAAAACAATCCATTATGAAAGACAGATAATTCCCATGGAAACCAACACAAGCTTGATGCTAGATTGAATTAAAGATTTAACTGAGGTAAGAACGCGGATAAAAATACTACTCTGTACAGTGCTGATTATACCATGGACAAACCGATGGATAACCTCAGACGCCCTGTACAGAGAGCAAGTGCGCATGCATAGCAGCAAGACCAATACGAGAAGGATGAACATAATCTAACCTGGATTTAATCCATGGGCAATATCTGTCAAGGTGGAACTTGGATTTAGTTACATCATAAAATATAGAAGTAAAACTAACAACTTTAACTTTTGGCTTAAATCTCAGGTTTCTGATCTGAAAGTTAAACTGACAAAATAACCGGTCAAGCCTTTGGCGATACAGCCTATTAGCTACTGGAATCAACTCACAAATATATAAAACAGTGCAATGCCGGAGCAAGTAACGCACAAGTGCAACATAATCTGTCCAAACAGATTTCAAATCACACTGAGGTGATAATAAGTCATTGATTCCCAGTGACAACACAATGCTAGGTGGTAACTCAGCAGGAGGCATGGACTTTACCACCATTTTAACATCAGCCACTCTGCCACCACGAACACAAGTGAATTTACTCAGAGGATGGAATCCAACAGGGCAAGAGGCATAAAGCCGAGCAAAAATACTATCGCCAACTAAGAGTGGCATAATGCTTGAACCGGATGGAACTTTTAACACCAGCCTACGGACAAGGCCGAGGCAAAGGAAGAGACATGATGTAACTAAAACGGAGTACACGGATACAATACTTGACGTGTCCACGGCGGAGGAGAAGGCTTCACACGGCGCTGTAGGATGTGGCCTAGGCCACCATCATACGATGTTACAAGCTGGCATTGGAGTCACAGCTGGCGCCGGATTCCATCCCGGGGACACGATAGAATTAGCCACTCATCATGGCGTCACTCAAATTGAAAATCATAGCTTAAAAACCCTGAAAATGGAACGAGAGACACAGCACATGGTCAGTACACTGGGCACCAATAACCTCAACTTCACACCGGCCGGCTGGCCCCGATGCAAGGCAGCTTACGTACCGCGTACATGACAAGCCCACACATGTTAAATGATGTTGGAACTTGAGATGGATGGAAGAAAAGTAGATGTACCGGGTTAAAAGAAGCTACGAAGTGATACGCGAAGAAGTAGACGAAGTTGACGCGACGATGTCCCCGAGCTGAATGATCTCGAACCTGCTCTCCCGTCACAACCAATGAGTGCTGCTGCCCCCTAGCGGCGAGATAGTGAAACTTTCGAGAATGACCAAATGGACCATGATGAATGAAAAGGGAAAGGGTGGAAAAGAAAAAGAGGAACGGACCGCAGACAGAAAACCAGACGACAGAGGAAAATAAACATAGAGGCAGAAATAAGAAAAAATAAGGTTAGAAAAGGAAGGCGGACCGTTACAGCTCCTCGAAAGCGTCCGCGGCCTGTTGACGGCTTCAACCGCAGGCAAATACCTGCCACCGTTTTGATTTCGGCGGTGAAGGCGTACCCCGCGTTGTGGTGTAAAAAATCAGCGCAGTACAGAGGCAAAGAGGCTCGCGAGCGAGCGTGGCTGGATCTGCAGTCCAACACTCCAGATCTCAGACGCATCCCGCGTAAGTAGCCCACGCCTTTGTCCTTGTTGCAAGAGGCCCGTGTTTTGTTACCGACGCAGATTAATAATAATAGATATGTTCGTGCACAAATGCAGTGACTGACCTGAAGGAGAAGTGGCGGAGCATGGTGTCGCAGCGGAGGGTGAAGCTGCAGGAGGCTCGGGTGAGGAGCGGCCAGGCTCCGTGCGACCCTGACGCTCCCACGTACAAGTACGCCCACCTCATGGCATTCCTTGGCGACGACTTCGCCACTGAGGACACGGGCTCCAACTGGGATCAGCCCTCATCAGCTGCTAGCAGCACCGCCTCCTTGCCTGGCTGCAGCGCCGAGCTTGATGTGGTGAGTGTTACTGCGTCGGACTGCGTAATGTCAGTCGCGCTGTCCCGTACCACCCCGGCTGGATCTGTCGGACACGCCACGTGGCCGCACACAAGGCTCGAACGTTTTAGAGCCCTTCCAGCCCTGCACCAGCGTCATGGGGTGCTCGCTGTGGCTGCTCGCGGTCCGGTCAGGCGGGCCTGGGCTCGGGTATTCCGAACGTGGCCAGTTCGCAAACATCCGATCACGCCTCTCCAAAGTACTCCCGGATTTCTATGCGCGCACTCACATTTTTCATTTCTGCACAGGATGAGGAACAGGAGGACATGCCTCGCATTGTCGTGGTGGGGCTGCGGCCCCTACACACTGCCCCTGCAGCGGCGCCAGCGCCAGCTCAGCGCGAGCCCGTCGCCGACTGCTCCGCGGCCATCCACGCCGAGATGGAGAGGCGTGAGCAGGAGCGCCAGCTGCGACAACCTCCACCATCACCACCACCACTACGACCATCACCACCACCACTACGACCATCACCACCACCACTACGACCATCACCACTACCATCACCACCATCACTACCACCATTATCTCCGCCACCACTACTAGGTCCACCACCACCCTTCTCACCTCCCGCCCGTGCACGCGTGCTCTTTGGAGGGGACCAGCGCGCCGCACTGCGGAGAGGGCGCGGCTTCCGACGACTGCGCATCCGTGTGGGCGCGTTTGGCGAGCGGCGGCATTTGGAAGAGGACGCGGTCAGGGAGCCCAACGCAGACCTGGAAGCCGCCTACCTTAACCAAATGCTGCAGGAGGGACGCCAGGAAAGAGAGGATCAGCTGCGGCAGGCTATGTAAGTCAAGTATTCAGAAAATTACGTGTTGTCACTGTGAAAAATATACTCGTAAATTTACGACATTTTTTTTGTAATTTTGATTTACAAAATATGTCGTAAATTTACGACAGCCAATTGTTGCTCGTCGGTCAGTTCCAAGTCGATATGGAGTGCTTGTAAATTTACAATTTCCAATCGTTATTTTACGACTTTTATCATGGAAAATTTTCCCGTAACCCTTACGAGTATTTTTCACAGTGGTAAAGCAACGGAGTTGCCCTCTTAAATCGCTGGAAGACGTGCGTGTTTTGTTTCATATGGCCCCTTACGGCTGAAAAAAAAAACTGCCGAAGGGAATTTGATAATATGAAGCATACTTTTAGAATGTAATGTAGAACATTCGATTCTGAAGTCTAGTTGAATTCTGTATTGCAGAAATTTTGTAAATTTGAATTGAAATTCGAGTTTCTATGGTAATGCTCGACTCGTTTTTTTCCAAACTTGTCGATTTCGACACGGATCCGTAAATTTACGACACGGATCCGTAAATTTACGACCGCAGTCGTTAATTTACGACTGTAAATTCTTGACCGTTGGAGAAAAATGAGTCGACGTCTGATGTAAAATATTCATAACTATACAACTCAAAGTCGTAACATTACGATATGTCATGGAAATTCTTTCTGTAGCCCTCACGAGTGTTTTTTTTTCTTTTTTACAGTGAGGGAGGCATTGACGCTGACCTGCAGGAAGAGGACCCCGACGACCCGGGGTCACCGGGACACTGCGTGGAGGGCGCCAGGCCAGTCAGGCCTCCTCGCAACCCCAACCCGCCCCCTCGCCGCAGGTATGGAGCAGGAGCTGTGCGCAACCAGGGGGTGCGTGGTAGGCGCCCCGTCGCTCGGGTGAACAGGGCCGAGGACCTGGTGGACCGCCTCGAGGACCTGGACCAGAGACCAGAGGCTGGAGGAGACCCTGGCCGCAGGCCCACCCCCCGAGCCGCAGGATGAGTGCGCTGCCTTCGGCCTGATGGTGGGGCGGATGGCAAGAAACCTCAGTGAGGAGGATCGCGCCAGCGCGTTTGCTGATGTGCTGGCCGTCATAGGGGCCTACAGAAGAGGACAACCAATGATCCTCACTCCGCCAGATGGAAGGGAATAAAAACTACTTGCCTATTTTACAGTTATTACAGTTTATTTCTGAAATTGTCCCTAATGTCTGCCTTGTGAGGCCTGTAAGTCCTGGCTCTTACTCCCTCAGATATGTTTGGGTAAGAAGAAATTCTCTAGCAAGGTATGGGCCTTCATTTTCTCAAATACAATGAATGCCAGTGAAAGTAGAAAATGCCTATTCTGACACCTCAACATTAAGGGCACCCAGGACTGAAAATTTCAAGATTTTCACCAAATTTTGAACAATTTGTAGGTAAAAGTTGAAATTTTTCATAACTGGACTAGATTGAAAAGTATGCAAAAGAAACTATTTGTCTTTTGATAACGACTCAAATTTGCTATAACATGACCACCTTCAAATCAAAAAGATGTCGAATAAAAGTCTGAGCAAAATGAAAAAAAGTTACGTAAAGGTTTGGATGTTTGAAAATCCAGGCGGATACCTTTTTGAGTTGGGAAGTCAGGGTAAGGTTTTATTTCTTAGTTAAAGGAAGAGGAACAAAATGTATTGATTAGATTTTCAATATTTTAACCACAGGAAAAAGTTGATTTCACCGTTGAACTCAAAATTCACAAAATTTTTAAAATTTTGACCGTTTTAAAAAATTGGCAAAACACTTCAATCAAAATTCTTTTCCTACATTAAAATAAAATAATCCAATCAATACAAAATGTAGTTTGAACCTTTCTGATCCAAAAAAATCAGTGTCCCAACTTCACGGCACAAAATCTAATGCGCATGGAGCTCAAATAGTAAGCCTCTTAAATAATACATTTTATGCAATAACTCAAATATGGTTTGAGCTACAGGTTGGGGATTTTTTTCAAAAAAGTTTCTAATGAGGTACTATAAGTCCCTGAGAAAGAAAAAAAATTGACTCCAATGGTTTCTGAGATGGCAAATTCAGTCCTGGGTGCCCTTAACAATATAAATATATAGTGTGTATAGGTAGGTATACGGAAAATTAGCGTCGCTTTTGTGTAAGAAGGCACTGTCTTTAATTGAAGATAAAGAGTAATAAAAATGTACAGCAGGCGGATCAAGTGAACAGGTTGTATGACCACTAGACGAATTCAAAGACTACTTTATGGCGGGCAAGAGCTCGGGGAGGCATCAATATGCGTTCACACCCAATTCGGGCGGGAATATGAGTGCCGAAAAATGCCGAGGGGGCGGGGCAGACAGATTTTGTCTAACCTTTTGCCTACATCCAAGCTGACGGTAATATAAGTTGCTTACCCTGCAGGCGGCCTGTAAAACGCTCCAGTGAAACGGCGAGGGGCAGAGACACCCGGCCCGGCAAGTGTTCACACATCATGCTGTAAACCAGAGAGACATGTAAGAAAAGTAATATTTAACGGAGTGAGAGAAAAATGACAGAAACGTACCTCTATTTTCCGGATGAATCATGTGTTCCCACTGCGAGGGAATTCTGCCTGCCCGGCTAAGGAAGTAATCCCGGAACTGCCGTTGCACCGCCATCCCTTGCGCGTCGGTGCCCGGACCGGCCGAGGGGTCTAGCTGGACGTCCCTCCGGGGCGCTGCTGGCTGCAGGAGGTTGTCTTCTTGCCGTACCTCAGCCCTCCACCTTCCTGGCACCTGACGACCTCCCTCCTCAAGGTCCACGTATCCGGCGGGGATGTACCGGTGAGCTGCGTCGAGCACGTTCTCCTCATTTTGCACAAAGAAGTTGTGCAGGACCACACAGGCGGAGACGACGGGCCGCATCTTCTCCTCGCCGGCCTGGAGGCAGCGCCGCAGGACCCGCCACCTTGCTGTCATAATGCCGAAAGCATTTTCAATGACGCGTCGGGCGCGTGACAATCTGTGGGAGGAGGAGGCTAATTAATGAGACGTATTGAGGGGTGAACTCTCACGATATGTAGCGCCCATAATTTCTCAAAATACATAGGACACAATGCAAAACTTTGAATGACTGCAAATACGCAACCGGTGCACTGACCTGTAGTTGTAGATGTTCCAGTAATCTGGAAGAAACTGCCCTCCCTTGGGCACCATGAAGTGGGAGCTGAGGGTGAATGCCTCGTCCCCAACAATGACGTAGGGAAGGGGCTGTACCCAACCATCGGGCGTCCTCGGTGCAGGGAAATCTATCTCCCCTGCATTGAACTTCACGCCCAGTGCGGAGTGAACAAAGATGCCACCATCGCTGCGCCGTCCTCGCCCACCGATGTCCACAAAAATAAATTTGTAATTGGCATCGCACATGCCCAGAAGTACCATGGAAAAGTACTTCATGTAGTTGAAGTACTCGCTACCAGTGTTGGAGAAGCACTGTAATTTAAAACATTTTAATTAACACAGTTTAGCAAACAAAAACTTTCACGTGCATAATAGCTGGTAAACTTGGCGCAAATCCTTTCGTGAGAAGAGAGGGGGGGGGGGCTTCGTTAGGGGGTCGGCTTGTCCTCCCCTTCCTCTCGCCCTCTGCCCCCCCCCCCCCCTGCTCCTTCCCCTCCCGCGGAACAAATCGGCTCCGTCAAGCTAACCGCGGAGCAAATGTGTAACACCCCCTCCCACCCAGGCACGTAATAAAGGGGGGAGGGGGGAGAAAGGCGAGGTGATGTATCGAAAGTTGCCTACATTCAGGGGTCTGCAGCTCAAATTGCCTTCCTTCAGGCGGATCCATGACCTGACAGTGGGGAATTGCCCCCCCCACCCCCCTTACTACGTGCCTGCTCCCACCTCCCAAATTTACTAGAAAGGTCACTGCTTACTTGTGTCTCAATATGTTTGCCGTCGATAGCGCCAATCAGGTTCGGGAAATTCCATTTCTCTTCAAATTCCTCCGCGATGCGCACGAAGTTCTCCGGCGTAGGTAGCGGAAAAACTTCTTCGCCCAGCACTTCCCACAGTACCCAGCACGTCTCGGTGATGATCTGGGACACACTGGCGGGGGGAATCAGGAAAGCATAGCTCAAGGAGACCTGGTAGTCACCACTAGACAAGTATCTGCAAAAAGGATACCGAATTAGTCACAGAACTTAGCGGAATTTCCCTCACGAAAGAATTTCACAAATATCGACAGAAAAAGTAATTACCTTAGCGTCAGCGCAAGCCTTTCTCCAGTGTCGACCTGAGCAACACCGCGCAGCTCACGGCGCTCCAAGTGCGGCCGAACACGTGCATGCAGCTCGTCGAACATGGCCGGCGTCATTCGGAAATAGTTTAAAAACTTCTCCGGATCATGCTCACGCATGTGAGGTATGACGGTGTGCCACGCGCCCCACTGCTGCCTCATTTCGAATGTTGGCCTCACTCTCCATCGACGTGGGCCTTCCACTATGAAAAATATCTTTGTAGATTTACGATAAATTTTGTAAATCGTGATTTACGAAATATTTTGTAAATTTACGACGGACCTTTTTTGTTCGAGAATGAATTTCAAACCGATATGTAGTGCTTGTAAATTTACGATTTGCAATTGTAATTTTACAACTGCACTTCGTGGAAAATTTTCCCGAAAACTTACGACTATTTTTCACAGTGTTCATCCAGGTTGACGAGGATAGCATGCCGCAGCCTTTCCCGAATAACAAGGCGTCTCAAAGTAACAGCACGGTGGATCAAAGGCAGTCTCCGAAAGGTTTCGCCTGCGAAACACGACAAAAATACGTGACACCCCCATTCGCCAGCTACATGCAAACAGTACTGGTGGGAGAGCAAACAAAAACTTACCGAGCACAAAACGACGTCGAGCACGACGACGTTGAGGCCCTTGGACAGGCAGGCCCAAAGCCAGCTGCACTCGGGCACGAAGCACAACACGGTTGAGCAGCAGCAGACGTGCACGCGCGCGGTCCATAGAAACGCGATACGCGGCGGACGCCCGCACGCACAGCACACACACACGACAGCCGCGGATCGAACAGAGGCCAACACACCAGACGGAAAAGAAGACAACACGAGACAGACGAAGACACGAGACAGACGAAGACACGAGGCAGACGAAGACACGAGACAGACGAAGACACGAGACAGACGAAGACACGAGACAGACGAAGACACGAGACAGACGAAGACACGAGACAGACGAAGACACGAGACAGATGAAGACACGAGACAGACGAAGACACGAGACGGACAAAGACACGAGACAGACGAAGACACGAGACAGACGGAGACACGAGACAGACGAAGACACGAGACAGAGGCAAGAACACACACGTATGAACACGGACTACTGAATACTGACGAGGTTGTTACTGATGGAGGCCAAACAGAACTGTGACCGGCTGCTCACGCCGAGCCTCCGAGCTAAACTTTGTGTTGCACGAGCAGTGTTGGGTCAGATACTCGAAATTTTCATCTAGATACAGATACTAGATACTGGGTGAAATTTTATCTAAGATAAGATATAGATACTCGACCAGAAAAGTATCTAGATACTAGATACTAGATATTCAAAAGTATCTCAGATACTCCGTCAGATACTCGTACAAAATTAGCACAGAAGCCCCTTTATTCAATTTTTCCGACATTTTCCCGATTTTCCTGACTTGCAGCTGTACAAAGTCATGAAACAATTGTTAATGTAATGAAGAATGATTTTTATTTTTAAAGGGCAATAAGAGTACACAGAGAGGTTGTAAATTTGGACTTTGAATCATCACAAAAGGAAAGACAAACTCAGGGTGAAAAATATTAGTTTACCTTTGCTTCTCGTAGTTGTCGTGGAGTCAAAATTTGCCCCGCAAAGCTGAAGACGCGTTCGACGGGGGCAAAAAATGGCAAGCTTATCTAAAAACACGCTCACTATCTTATATTTTTGGAGCATATTGTAAGTTTGGTCCCTGTTTTCCAGATATGTTAAGCGTACTCTAAAAAATTAAGTGTGTGACATTGCAACACTTACAAGTGTATGACAAAATGTCCCACTCCAAAGAGTGTGTGACATCAATGACATTCACAAAAAAGTGACTAATGAGGAAAACTGTATAGTAGATAAACACAAAGGGTGTGTGACACGTTTGTCACGCACACTTTAGTGAGTGACATTCTGTGTCACACACACTTTTGCGTGTGACAGTTTGGCACTCACACTTTTGTGAATGGGATTTTGTCACATACTTTTATGTGTTGCAATGTCACACACTCTTTTTTGTAGAGTATCACAGTGAGAAGTCATTTCGTTGTTTTTGAACATTTTACGAGGGACGAAATAGTATCTGAGTTTTCTAGTATCTAAGATATCAAAGATACTGCTTAAAACTATCTAAGATAAGATATAGATACCGATCAAAAAAAGGATCTAGATACTGATTAAAGATACTAAAAAAGTATCTAGATACAGTATCTAGATACTTTTATCTAGATACTGCCCAACACTGTGCACGAGACAGCTCCGCGTTGCATAGGCCAGGTGATAACACACCCAAAGGCAGAGAGCATGGCCGGGCCGCCCCTCACACACACAAACTACTTGCAATGACGACAGATGGCGTTGATGTAGCAGGCAAACTGCCGCCGACCCCGTCGGAAGTGAGGCATGTGTCCGTCGACGTCCAACAGGAAGTAGGTCATTCCCCTCCCCTCCCCACGGCGATATCCACCACTTGCCCGTGAACGGCTGCCAGCGAGGCGACCCCCACCATGCACGCCGGCAGGCTCATGCTCTACACCGACTGATGGCGGAGAGATCCCCACCCCGATTCGTGGTTGTCGGCTGTACAGAGCTATAGCTACACAGGTTTCGCATGAGCGTAGATAGACTTTCTTCGCGAGCTCGCGCTAGCTGTGCGGGTACGACTTGTACGATGGCGGGCAGGTCGACAAGGCCCTCAGCAAGACCTGCTCCGAGGCCGCGCCGAGCGCCGCCCCGCCCGGCCCGGCCCGGCAGCACTGGGCGCGCCCTAGCTGTGCGGGTATGACGGCGGGCAGGTCGACAAGGCCCTCAGCAAGACCTGCTCCGAGGACACGCCGCCCCGCCCGGCCCGGCCCGGCAGCACTGGGCGCGCCGTAGCTGTGCGGGTACGACGGCGGGCAGGTCGACAAGGCCCTCAGCAAGACCTGCTCCGAGGACACGCCGCCCCGCCCGGCACGGCCCGGCAGCACTGGGCGCACCGTAGCTGTGCGGGTACGACGGCGGGCAGGTCGACAAGGCCCTCAGCGAGACCTGCTCCGAGGCCGCGCCGCGCGCCGCCCCGCCTGGCCCGGCCCGGCAGCACTGAGCGCTCGCTAGCTGTGCGGGTACGACTGGTACGACGGCGGGCAGGTCGACAAGGCCCTCAGCAAGACCTGCTCCGGGGCCGCGCCCCGACCCCGAGCGCGCCGTAGCTGTGCGGGTACGACGGCGGGCTGGTCGTCAAGGGCCTCAGCAAGACCTGCTCCGTGGCCGCGCCGCCCCGCCGCATTATCGCCACCGTGCGGCCCGTGCATCTTCAAAGCATCTCGCGTGATTTTCGCGCTGGTTGGTGCGGCGTCTTTTTTTTTTCCACGCGGCTGCGTGATTTTGAGGTCTGCACCGTCTGCGCGGACGTTCGGACGTCGGGGTATAAATGGTCAGCTCATGTTTCCTCTCGCTATCCTTGTCCACATGACATCTAGTATATTTGTTTAAGAATTTCATCGTCGTCCTGTATTTGTTGTGTTGCCCCGCTGCCGCCTGGTAAGACCAAGGTGCTGCGCTTTTGATTCTATATTTTGTCACGTCTTTCTCCTTTGTACCTTTTACTTCAGGCAGCTTGGCAAAAGCGGCAAGTGCATCTGGAACGTACCCTGCGTGTTCTTTCACGCTGCGTGTTTTTTCACGCAAGGTGTTATGTGCAATTTTCCATCCGCGTGTTTTTTCACGCAAGGTGTTATGTGCAATTTTCCATCCGCGTGTTTTTTTCTCGCAAGGTGTTATGTGCAATTTTCCATCCGCGTGTTTTTTCACGCTGCGTGTTTTTTCACGCAAGCTCTGAAGTCTGTCCAATTAATGAGCTACATCTGAGCTGGTAGCTGGACTACTATTGGCTGGTTTGGATTCGATGAATTGATATCATTCCGAACTGAAGCAACCCTTTTCACGCAACCGCGTGAATTTTCACGCAAGAACTTTGGAAACACTAAATCCACCTTTACTGACGTCCAGACGTAACACTCACCTCATTCATCTTTCCTTGGATTGACCTGAGGAGAGTGAGGTGCGAGTTCCAGCGCGTGGAGACCTCCTGCTTTAATGAGGTGGACAGTCTGCTCATGAGGCCAGGAGATCTCTTGAAGAAGGCAACCAAGTCTTTGCATCTTTCAATCAGGGAAACTGCCTCCATGCGAACAAGCTCAGTCCTTATCCTTTCCTTCATAGACAAGATCATGAGGGAGTCTTCGATGTCTGGCTCTACGTGATCTTGAATTGCAGGCAATGCCGACGTTGACACTGTGGGAGACTTCTCCCGATCACCGCCAATGTCCAATGGCCCAAGTAAAACAATTAAAGATTTTAGGTCGTCTGTGTAGACCATGCGAATGGCGTGGTGTAGCTCCGATCCCCGGTCCCTTAGACGCTCCTCAATCTAGGTGAAGTAAATATAGCAAAGACAACGATAAATATGTTTGTCATACCACATTCGCTATGCGACTAGCGCTTTAACTAATTTACAACAGAACACAGCGAGCACACACATGATGTTCGCGGCAGCAGAGCACACCACTCTCACTACGCGCAGGCGCGATTTAAAGGGGGCGGGCGCAGCCGCCTGAAAGGTGGGCAAATTATGCTACAAAACCCATGTATAAAGGCAACCTGAAGGGCACCCCAACTGTCGGTCAGACCTTAAAACGCCCCTGACTACGTGATGCGAAGCGCGGGCGCGAGCGCGGTCGACACACACACATACCAGGCACGATCGCCCACTAGACATGCACGACGCGCCAATTTCGGTCCGCCGCCGCCGCCGTCAGAAATTTCGCGGCGCGGCGTGGACGCTAAAAATTGTCACATTTTGACCTATACGGGCCCCTGTGCAATAGGCAACCAAACTACTACAGCTGTATTGTGACTGCTGCCCCGACTCATATCACCTAGTCCCGTGTCTGTTACAACGACAGCGGCTGATTGTTCTATTTTCCTTGTACAGTTAGCATAAATCTGATAATTAAGTAAATTGTGCCGAATTTTCTTGGCATTGTACGCCTTTTCTGTAACCTCAAGCCGGTAACGCCGCCGCCGATCAGAGCATCGTCGCGACGCCGGCCTGCGCCGCCGCCGCCGGCCGATTTTGGCCCTCACGCCGCCGCCGCTGAAATCGGGGTCGGCGTGCATGTCTACTCCCCACCCCTTTTCGGTCTCTAGATAGCCGCCTGGAAAGTAGGCAAATAGCGCGACAAAACCCCTGTATGTAGGCAACCTGGGGTGCCCCCCCCCCCCCCCCCCCCCCCCCCCTCCAGTCAGACCTTAAACCGCGCCTGACACACACACACTCACAAACCCCCCACACAGACACATACAAACCACACGAACTTACCTCAGTACGGTACAGTAAAAAGGAAGACAGCATTTTTACGTGACTGTTGGTAGCCCAGTTGGAGAAGTGGAGCGCTTTTCCAATTGCTTTGCTTTTTCTTGCTAGAGACGGTTTGGCTTCCCGCACTGCACTGTCACATAATTGAATCATATTCCGTGCTTCAGGGGCACTTGTTATGAGGCTCATGTATGTAACAGTGAATGTTCCCTCCTCGCACAGATTTAGTGCGTGATCGAGGCAGTAATGACACTTAAACTCTTCTAGTGCACTTTTGATATTACTACCACCGTCCGCAACGAATTCGATTTTTCTTGCGTCTTCAGGAGAAATTCCTATACTAGAAAACTTGCGGAGCATGTCCGCTCGAATTTCTTCCGCAGTGGCAGAACTGCTCTCAAATACGGAAGTAAACAGGTCATAGTTTTCCAGTGCCCCCTCTTCGTTGACATAGTGGGCAGTAACAGTGATAAAATGGTCTTTTTTAAAACCATCTGACCACATGTCACTAGTGGAGGAGCAGCGGCCGTCCCGCACTGCGTCCGCTACAGCAGGCCCAACTATCTCCATAACTCGCTCGCCCTCCTCCACTTTGTGACGGGCGAGCGTCGTAGGGTGCGGCATCATTTTTGAAGCATCAAGTCGCCCCCACTGCCCCCACTTCTGCCCTAGGTCAAGTAAGCCCTGGCAAAATTCAATAAAGGGTTCATGTCCCACCTTTTCTACGGGTATCATCTCCTCGCCGAAGTATCGGACGAGAAGGCCGTTCAAAGATTTTTTAGCACTGACAGGGGGAGCAGCAAGGACTTGGGGTTGAGGTTGCGGTTGGGCAAGGACACCTTCGCCGACGCCTTCACCCTCAGCGTCCACGCCATTTGGACACTTGTGCTTCGCCAAGCTCGAGCTTCCATTGCCATTTTCCTGAACTTTATAGAGTGCAGTGCAATTTCGGCATTTAGCAATCCAAAGCACATTCCCTGTTGTTGTCTCCTGCAAGAGCTGAAAGCGCACCCAAGGCCCAGACGAACGCGCTGTGGGGTTTTCTATCAAAGTGTATATATTGTGTCTAAGTTTCCTTAAAATGTCAGGCTTGTCCAGGTGGGACCTTTTTTTTTTTTTTTTTTTTTGGAAGGGGCCCCGCCCTCATCCCCATCTTCTTTCCTATCTCCTGCTGCGGTTGCGGTTGCAGAAGGCGCGCGATGCAAAACTGTAAAATTTACGTTAGCTATAGTTGCGGAAATTCATGATGACGGTGACGTACTAATAGTTTCCATTCAAGAGTGGCCGTGGAAATTTAGAAAAGCCGGAGGGGCGGGCGCGGGGAGGGCGGGGAGAAGGCGATAGCCAGCCCTGTGTCAAACCCGAAATGGAGACACGCCGCACGCACCCCTCGCCCCTCCCCCTCCCGTGCAGGACCGAACCGGAACCGAACTGAAACCCGCCCGCCACCCAGACCCAGGCCCCCTGGTATGAACGGTTTCAAAACAAGTAAGGGGGTTGGGGGGGGGGATTTCACGAGAGAAAGACGGACAAGCTACACAGTAGACATACATAGCGCCACCACACACCGTACCTGCCTCTCCTGCACGTGCTCCTCTACGCCTACGGCGACCTCTGTGGGCGGGAGTGGTGGTGGGAGTGTTGTTGCTGTTGCTGGCGCCCCCACCGTCTCCTTCCACCTCCTTGCCACTCATCTTCCTACTTTTTCCACTATTCAAAACAAAAGCGAAAAAATGATTTCCACGAGCTCAAAAATAAGAAGGGGGCGCCTGACGCAGGGGATGGGGGAGCCGCGCGCCGCCACCTCGGGCGGGCGGGGCGGGTGCGGGGCGGGCACGGCGCGGAATGAAGGAACAGGGAACAGGCAGGACCCCAACAATAAGTATAGTGCATACCTAACACCTGGTCTAGTCCTCCTCTGCTCTCGGTCAAGCAGACCGCACTCGCCTCTCCTACCCAGGCTGAGATAACCATGGTGGCCATAGCCACGGCCAAGAATTTACCATGGCCCCTTGCTCGATTACCATGGCCATCCTACTGGCCATGGTAAAACGGTCCATGGCCATCCGTGGCCCATGGCCATTGGCCATAGCCACACAATGGGCAGACAGTGGCCATGGTAAAACGGCCCATGGCCACTCGTGCCCATGGTCAGACCATGGCCATGGTCGTAGAATAACCATAGGCAGACAATGGCCATGGTCGTAGAATAAACATGGGTAGACAATGGCCATGGTAAAGATAGCCATAGTGTGGTCATGGCCATGTGGTCATGGCCATGTGGCCATGGCGAGGTCATGGGCCGGATGATAATTTAAATGCCTATAAAACCTGTATTTATAGGAATTTTCTGGCGAAACTTTGTATGTAGCTTCCTCCGCTTATAAAATCAAACTTATTTACTTTTCTCTAAATGTGAAATTTTGGGTGCCCCATTACTCGGAAACGGCTTTAGTTAGGCAAAAACAAACAGCAGCATCGGTCTTGTCTGGATTTTTACACCCCTGGAACATACTCTGATCTTATCTCCGACCTAAAAAGAAACTTACTAAGTGACCTCGTACTTCGCACTTTACATTCCTATGGTACACGAGGCCATGGCAGGCACAGGCAGGCCATGGCCATGGCTTGTCCATGGGCTATTCTGGCCACGACCTGTCCATAGCCTCTCCTGGCCATGTCCTGCCCATGGGCTGCCCCGGCCATGGCCTGTCCATGGGCTGCCCTGGCAATGGCCTGTCCATGGGCTGTGCTGGCCATAGCCAAAAAATCCCATGAGCAATTTACAATGGCCGTTTGGCCCATGGGCAGTGCCCATGGCAGGCCGTGGCCATGGTAATGCTCATGGTTATCTTAGCCTGGGTAACGCTGCTGCCGTAGCTCGCTGTTGTGTTGTCGGTCTGTGTCTGTCTGATCTGAAGTCCGTCCGCCTGGCGTGTCGGTCTGAGATGACAAGAGACTGACCTGAGCTGGAGCGTTGGCGTTTGGCGTTGCCTCCGCTCGTTCCCTCTCCCTCTCCCCTCCTTCCCCTCTCTCCACCGTCACCTGCTGGCATGGCTGTCGTCTGCTGTGAGAGTCAGCGTCAGCCACAGCCAGCCAGCCGTGGGCCATCCATGCGCTGCGCCGCCCAGCGCCCAGCATTGAACGCTGAGCCGCGCGCCGAGCAGCTCGGCCACCCACCATTCACGACGCAGCCCACTGGACCCCCGGGAGGCTGGAGGAGCAGCAAGCAGCACCGGAGTTAGCTCGCGAGCTATGTAGCTCGCCTAGCTCGCGAGGTCTCCGAGCTGCTCCCCGGCGACAGTTCGGGCAGGCTTCGGCTCTCGCAGATCGGGCGTTTCCGCTACGAGCAACGCCACGAGCTGTGCAGCTCGCAGTCCCGGCCCGCAGACCGTAGCTCGCTTAGCTCGCTCGTTGCAGGTCTCTAGCCGAAGGCCCGACCGAACGCCGCCGGCAGGCCAAGCAGGCACGCCCCCTGCCGAACGGAGTTGCCAGCGTAGCAAAGCGGAGCTGGCAACGACGTTTGGCGGAAGGGCGGGCCTGCTTGTTGTATATAAATATGTCTAATTTTAATGTTTAATTAAAGAAACAGATTGAGCAACTTTTCACTGTTGCAATTACTGGTGTGCTTTGATTCGTTTGAACGTCAATCGTCCCTGGACACACCCTGAAACTGAAATGTAACCTTTGTATGCTGAATTTCTGCCGGTTGCACTTGTGAGTTTTCTGATTTTCGCAACTTTGCAATAGTTTACTGTGTTGTTTATTAATTTGTGTACATTTACTCAAATGACTTGCTTCCTTTTTTATTTTATAGATCATATCTGACTTGAAGGTTTCTAGTGTTGCGCATAAAAAATTCCCGTATATTTTTGGGGCCTGTGGGCCAGTTGTATTACTGGAACTAGTCCAAAGGATGAAGCTTTTTCTGGAATTTTCTCTTCTGAGCAAGAAAAACAAGTATGTGGTGCCGTGGAAAGGACAGCGTTAACTTAACAGGAGGGGACTTCAGATGCACTGAAAGGCATCCGTACTACGACAAGAACCATCATGTGAAGCAAAGATTCAGATTTGCTGTTCTCAGCAGATGTCGTAAAGGTGACTTCACACCTTTCTGCCACATCTATAATGATGAGCGGAGACTGTTTTGGTGAGTGTTAGCTGGGAGCTCTCTCACGCTTTTCTCAGCTACGCCTGAATCTATAGTTCAAATTGTTACAGTGAAACATATTCTCTATGGAAGCCTAGGCAAATCTGTGTCTGTCATTTGTACGTGTACGTCCAGCAATGGCTAGAGCTTGGTGGTTGAGCCTGCCTTGCCAACCTAGAGCTCTTCCACAGCTAGCTGCAATGTTATCCTCTGCAAAGTGTTGCAAACTAGCTAAATCTCTTCATGAATCGGAACAAATCTTTGCAGCGAGTGGTGGCAAACCGCAATCAAGGAACAGCATTCATCATCCTGGCATCACAGAGGATGTTGGATCAGTTGGCATCAGCAAATAATATCTTTGCCGATGCTACATTCCGCATGCCTGCTGGTTCAGAGTGTTGCTATATATGGAAAGTGGTAAAATTGAGGAGGCACCATGTAAGTTGCTGAGTGTTGTAACCCAGTGACAGTAGAAAAGTTTAAATTATAACATCACATGGATATGTGAGAATTTAGTCACAATTGGGTTCATTACGCTGTTAAAGTTACATTAAGACCAAATTTGTTTTAATACTCACTTCTTTTAGTTAAGTTTCTGTTTTTTAATTTGTTTCATATTTTCTGTTTAATGTTTGCAGATTATCACTATGGTGCAAGTTTTGATGCAATCATAGTCTCAGGCAACCTCTGAACTACGAAAGCTGAAAGAGTTGCATCAAGCATTTAAACTTTCCAAAGCTATGTGTGACCTTGAACTTGCTCAACAAAATGCAATAATTGCTAAATTTCCCAACTTACCACTCAATGGCTGCCTCCTCCACTAGTGCTGGGTAAGTTTTCCATTTTATTCTTTTACTAAGTTTTTTTTTAAGAGTAATCCAATTTTCTGCACCATTTTTTAGAACAAAGAAGTTGCGTCTGAAAAGACTGATGTGAACCAACCGCTCAGCCAAGTCTGTCACTAGGTCAATGTGTGGGCTTGCGTTTCTCCCCAGTCACTGTATTCCAGCAGCCTCCAAGAAACTAAGACGCCAAGCAGTCAGAGAAGATGTTTATGAAAGAAAAAAGTATCTTTTCATGTACTTCCACATTTACTGGCTGAGGACAGACGTATTATCTGTGTATAAACGCACCAATCATGCATGTAGGTTCTCAAGAATATTCCTATAGCCACTTCAGCTTACTCATCCTGCACTTTCATGTAACTCCTTCCATCTGTTTCTCATATGGTAAATCTGATAATGGAACACTTTGATCCTACATAAAATTTCAGCATCCCACTGTATTCTGCTTTTTAAGTAAGTCTTTTCTTTCTTTTTACAACTGTGGCATCTTCTGCCTTACTTTTTTTCCATTTACCTTAAACATTGTGTTTTGGACTTGCTTTGCAGAGGGTATTCTTGAATCAGAGGATGAATCAACTCTTATTAAATCTTTGTGGCCTGTAGCATGCATAGGTTCCTAAGTAAGGTTTTTATTGACATGGTATTAGATTTCATCAGATTAGGGAAATGAGGTTAGAACAGTGACTGCTATAACAAGTGACACCCACATCTAGGTTTTTCTGATGACTGTCTTAGCATTCTTGTGTGTAGAAAATGTGCTGCTGCATGTTACCTTTTCGCAATGTTAATTCTTACATTGTTTTGTTTGGTTTCACGTACAACCTACTAGTTTCAAAAGATTTGCACCCCCATGTGTTTTTTTGTTTTGTTTACATTCTGACACAAGATTGTGTCCATTTGATGTTCATTGTTCTAGCATACTTGCATCCATTATAAATTCTTTCTATAAATGGTAGAAAAAAAAAGTATCTATATGAAGACCAGCAACGGTTATTGTAATATGAAGATACTATGTTTTACATCACTTCCGCATGGATGCTAAGACTGTATCTGAGATGGAATTTTACCCCTGAACGTGGATGACTTTCCTTGTATTCTGTTTGGCAGAGAAGCAGACGTGAGATTAACTTGCTTTGATTGACTTTTTCAAGTTGGCTTTAAGACATTCATGAAAAAAAGAGAAAATCGTAAAGTGTAACATCTTTTTCTTACTATTTCTCTTTTTGAATCAGTTTTCATAAGTGTTACTTCTGATTGAGCACAAAATGTTCAGTTAATTTTTCTGACAATTTCCTGCTGTATTCAGCATATAAATATTCAACTATCCATCCCAGAGATGCTGTTTTGTCTCATGTCAGTTATGTTTTAGGGGGAGTTAGTACATTTTGTTGCGATTTTAAGATAAAAATTGTATTGGTGTCGATGTAGTTTACTGTACCCGAAACAACACTACATTAATCAGCTTGACTCACCTTTTTGGTGTCAAGAGCCTCTTTCAACATGCATTTGTGTGGTTTTCTGGAAAGTTTTGGTCGCTTCACTTCCTTATCAGAACAATGCTGTCCTAAATTCATTGCTCTTGTTTTTCTTATAGAGTTTGTTGTCCTGAATCAGAGGAGCCCTCAACCGTCACTTTGCGTCAGTTAGTTTGAGAAAAGCATTGGGAAATGTTTAATTTCATTTTGTCTTCATGAAGCTTGTCTCACACTTCCTGAGGAACACAATTACTGAATTTTGATGCTAAAATGATGTTCAATATATCATGTCAAAGGGAATTTTACACAGGGGTCCAATTCTTACAAATATGTTGTCAGTGATTTTTAAGCTATATGAAATTAAAGGATTTTTAATATTTCAAAGTTTTACTGAAAATAAAGTAACTTGTAAAGTAGAAATTTTTTGATTGATTTTCAAGGGCCAGACTCTTTCCAAAACCAGAAGGGAAATGTTGTGATGGTTTTACGCACTAAATGGTGCATGAATGTTCAAAAATTGTGTTGCTAGAAAATGATTTGAATGTTTCTTTGGAGTTGAGACCTGCACAACGACCTCTCTCTGCTCTTAAAGATAACAACAGCTTAAAAACATAAAGTCCTCAAATCATTGATCTGGTTGCAAATGATCCATGTCATCAAAAATCTAGCATTTTTAAACGACTTTTTCCTCCATGGCAGCAGAGGTAGCCGCCTAACCCCACCACATATTTTCAAAGCCCGAAATGTCAGAAAGGTGACATTTAATGACTCAACATTGCTGACAAATGTATTGGGAGATTAATAGTGTGCCTTGCGATCATGTGCACCCAGTGACTGTTAATATTTTACGTTTTAAACCTTAAAAGGTTACGAACATGGCAGGAAAGATGCTGAAATCGAGCAAACCAACATTCATTTAGGCCAATAACTGGTACTTCCCCATTGCATGCAAGGATGTCGAAGAAAAACCTAAAGGACACGAGATACACAATACTAGGGATGCGAAGGCGGTAAATTACCCGGTAAACTTACGGTAAATTACGGCAAGTAACCGTAATTTACCGGAGAGCCGAAAAATCGGTAATTAACGGTAAAAATCGAATTTTATAGGTATTTTGCATCATGCACTTTCAATTCTCAATCTCAATGATAAAATAGCTTAATTAAAAACACTTTAACACATTTTCTGAAAAAGCCAACCCACTTAGGGCCTTATAATGACCTACGTGAGTAGGAGTGGGACGACGGTCGGGCGGTGACACTCTGGTTTTGCTGCAATGCATTGATTTAAACCCGCCGCAATCTCACGCCATTGCCTTCCACTGCCTCGGGAGCGTTCCTTCACACTCGAAGTGGAGGGTGAAGGAAATACCCAGTCTGGTCGTCTCAATCTCAACTTCTGTGCTCTGTCTCGACGACTTTTAGTATTTCAAACAACATCCCCTCCCAAGCGCACTCGGCGTGGGTAGCATCTAGCTCTTTGCATCATAATTTGTGTTTTTTGTCTTTTTGTGATGGATTCTTTGAAGGAGAGGGATTACATCCAGTGACATGCCGGAGAGCGCCGAGTCGGGTCTGTTGTCCAGAATGCTAGCGAGCTTGAAGGAGAAGGAGCAAGTGCCAGGGGGGGGGGGGGGGGGTGACGGGCCGCAGAGTGCCGCGTCGGGTCTGCTTTCCAGAATGCCAGCGAGCTTGATGGAGAAGGGGTACAGCCAGGGACATGAAGCAGAGCGCCGCGTCGGGTCTGTTGTCCAGAATGCTTGCGAGCTTGAAGGAGAAGGGGTACAACCCGGGACATGCCGTAGAGCGCCGCGTCGGGTCTGTTGTCCAGAATGCCAGCGAGCTTGAAGGAGAGGCAGTAAATCCAGTGACATGCCGCAGAGCGCCGCGTCGGGTCCGCTGTCTAGAATGCCAGCGAGCTTGAAGGAGAAGGGGTACAGCCAGGGACATGAAGCAGAGCGCCGCGTCGGGTCTGTTGTCCAGAATGCTAGCGAGCTTGAAGGAGAGGAAGCAGGTGCCAGGGGTGACGGGCCGCAGAGTGCCGCGTCGGGTCTGCTTTCCAGAATGCCAGCGAGCTTGAAGGAGAAGCAGTACATCCAGTGACATGCCGCAGAGCGCCGCTTAGGGTCCGCTGTCCAGAATGCCAGCGAGCTGAGAGGAGAAGGGGTACAGCCAGGGAGATGCCGCTGAGCGCCACGTCGGGTCTGTTGTCCAGAATGCTAGCGAGCTTGAAGGAGAGGAAGCAGGTGCCAGGGGCGGGCGAGGGGGGGGGATGGGCCGCAGAGTGCCGCGTCGGCTCTGCTGTCCAGAATGCCAGCGAGCTTGAAGGAGAAGGGGTACAACCAGGGACATGCCGCAGAGCGCCACGTCAGGTCTGTTGTCCAGAATGCCAGCGAGCTTGAAGGAGAGGGAGTATATCCAGTGACATGCCGCAGAGCGCCGCTTAGGGTCTGCTGTCCAGAATGCCAGCGAGCTTGAAGGAGAAGGGGTTCAACCAGGGACATGCCGCAGAGCGCCACGGTCTGTTGTCCGGAATGCTTGCGAGCTTGAAGGAAGCGAGCTTGAAGGAGAAGGAGCAGCTGCCAGGGGCGGGGGGTGACATGCCGCAGAGCGCCGCGTCGGGTCTGTTGTCCAGACTGCTAGCGAGCTTGAAGGAGAAGGAGCAGGTGCCAGGGGCGGTGGAGGGGGCGGGGGACGTTCCGCAGAGTGCCTGTTGTCCTGAGTGCCTGTTGTCCTGAGTGCCTGTTGTCCAGACTGCTGGCGAGCTTTGAGGAGAAGGAGTGGGTGCCAGTGACGCCGGGGACAGGCCGCGCCGTGCTAATATGGAAAAGGAATGTTATAGCGGCGGCTGAGGCTCAGCTGACCTGGCCCCGATCTTCGTAGGACGTCCTGGGAACCGTTCACCAGAGCTGGCCAGTCCCCTACGGTCCTGTTAGCTTAACGCGGTCTGGTAGGGAAGAACTTTGCCTCCGTCGTGCCCAGGGGTGGAGTCGAGTTCGCTTGATTTATCGTCTACTTACACGGCGGCGACGGGATGTGTCGCTTTGAAGTCACGTTTCTGTCACTTTATTTGTTGAATGGGCACGTGACCGTCACGTTAGTCATTGTTCAAGTATTACAGTCATTCATAGGTCACACCTGTCAATGTTCAGTCAGTGTACAGGGAAAACAGAAGTGAGGTCTCCTTAGTTTAGACACATATCCTCTCTCTACTGACCCTTGTTATTTTTCTCTGTTGATTGATTTCAATAAGTGTTTTCTGGTAATTTTTATGTGAGATTTGATCCTTATGATTCCAGCTTTTTGACCAAGCCCAAATTGAACAATAAATGTAATTTATAGAAATAATAAATGTAAATTCGAAAGAATACAAGAAATTGAAAGAACTATGTATGTGTCCTCGAATTTTTACTGAAAACCGTATAATTTTTATTACCACTTATCCAGGGTTATAAAGGTGTCATTTTCATTGGATAATATATATATATATATATATATATATATATATATATATATATATATATATATATATATATATATATATATATATATATATATATATATATATATATTGATGTGGCAAGTGTTTGTATTTATTAAGAGACAAACAACACTTGACCGAAAAAGTATAACAATTTCCATACTAACAAAATAAAATGGACAAATGAAAAAAACAAGATACCTTGGGTTTTCACAATATCTACAGAACACAGCAACAAAATACTTCTTTTCTATCCAATTTTCAATTTCATCCACAATCTCTCTTGATCAGCTGGGCTTCCTGGCTTTTGCTGCATCCAGCATGTCATTGAAATTGACTGGCCTGAGCTGTTAAGACAGTAGAAAATAATACACTTGTTGTACAGGCCTAATGAAATCACTGCACTCAATGGTTTTCATGTCAAGAGTAATAAAATCAAAAGACAATTGTTATTAGATAAAAAAATTTGACTTACATTATCTTTATTAACAACGCTGAGTTCTTCAATGGGCAGCGATGTTATGGGCTTCATGGATGTCTCACTGCACAGTGCAGTTAGCTGCTGGAGAGAAGTTCTCAGTGTGCTCAGCAATTAGAGCTATGTGACAATCAGTTAAATTGTGTGTGACGGCACCATTGTTCATAGCCTCCTTTAATATTTTCTTCCTACCCTGCAAAGATTAAATGAAAGTTTTACAGACCCGTTTAGAAATGAAAAGCTCCAAACTTGTTCCCATTCTGTTCCGAAACAGCCCGGACGGCTCGGACAAGTCCGTGGTTGGTCCGTGTGCCCTACGGACCTGGTCCGGCTTCTGCCCTTCGTCGGACTGCCTGGCGGCGGACTTGTCCGAACCGAGTTCCAGAACTGCAGCCTTCATCGGACTTAGTCCGTTGGAAGTTCCGGACCGGGCAGGAGCCCGATTTGTGTACCACCAAAGTACACAACCAGAAATCACAAATGCTTTCTTTAGAGAAAAAAATTTAACGAATGCGAGGTGGGGGCGAACTATGTACTCTAGCACTGCAACGCAGACGCGACATACCGAAATTCGCGGGGAGGTAATACGACGCGGGTAAGTGTGGTAGGGGATAGAAGCCGACGCGCACCTCGAGGATCTCATCATCAGAAGCTTGTCACAGTCGTCACGCTTCAAAAACCGCTGAAAATTTTATGGCATCGTTACGCTTTTCGATAAGTGTCTAATATGTTTATCGCGCTGTGTGTAGTGTGTCACTCACACCACAGGGTGTCGGTTGCTGACACTGCTGCCCAAAACCGCATTCGTGTACGTCGCTTCGTTCGTCTGCTACAGAGCATGACGATTCGACGCTGGGGGCGAGTCGATAAAGAGGCGATCCGAAAGCTTGTCCTCCATCAAGTCAGCGTAGCTCAGTTGGTTAGAGCGTCAGCAAGAAAGGGACAAGAGGTCAACATGAGACATTGCAATGCAGTGAAGAAACACATAAGCAATGGCTGAATAAAAAAAGGAAAATAGAAATGTGCACTTACAAAAATCGATTCTAAATATTCTGCATGAAGAAATGAAAGGTGGCGTCCGAAGCGTGCGAGATGCATCTGATATTCTGAGACAGCACTGCCGATCCGCGCATAAGCTCCTTCAGTTCACCGTACTCTGCCACCGTCACCGAACCTCGCGCGACTTAAGGTGGAAAATGGAGAATTCTGACGAGGAGATGAGCGAGCCCGGGGAGTACAGCTACCCGGAGGCAGAGGATGGCCATGAGCATGTGTGGCGGGGCACTAAGAGGGCCACATATTACCCATGCGATGGGTACTGGTTTATTAGGGATGGGAAAAATGATAGTACGGGAGAAACGTTTTTCAAGTGCAAGGAGAGCAAGAAAGGGACTCAGAAGGTAAGGGAACTTGCTAGGTGGAGTTTATCTTGTTCTCTTCAGTCTTCTGATAACATACTGAACAGAGTCACCCACAGAAGCATTGCTAATAGTCCTGGTTTGAAGTTGTGGCTCCAGGAACATTTCCACTTTCTCGCATCCTGCACAAATTAGTTTCATTATTATTATTATTATTATTAGTATTATTATTATTATTATTATTATTATTATTATTATTATTATTATTATTATTATTATGCGAAGGCAACCTACAGTCTTACTACTTATTAATTTCTTTATGAAATAAGTCCTCACCCAGATCTACATGACGAATTATTCCGGAGAGAATGTATGGCTGTTTCCCATCTTCATTCAGTTAGGTATCTTGTAACCAGGGTTACCACTGTAAAGCACGGGCCAAAAACTTCTTGGGAGGGCCACTGGAGAGGACCATAGGGCACCATAATCATCCGGTGAACCCTCATTTCACCCACTTCATGCAACTCAGGAGGGTGCTCATCCACCTGCTCCTCCAACAAAGCTACTGGCAGTCCAGGCTGCAAATCTACAAGGACTTTGTGAACAAGTAAGTGGTTCTGTTCTTCCTACGTCCAGGTTGCCCTCGAGGGGGGCCTCACTTCGGTTATTCGTGTACAGTGACTAGAGATAAAAAATCGGTCAATGACGAGAAGTGACTGAAAATGAGCAAATGACCAAAACTGCGAAGAAAGAACGAAAATGACTAAAAACGACCGAGACTGATAGAAATGACAAAAATTGATCAACATTGACAAAAAATGACAAAAAATGACAGAATTTGACTGAAATTGACCGAAAATGACAAACTTTGACAAAATGTGACTGAAATTGACCGAAAAGTGATAATAATTATCTGCGTGAAAACGATGAAAAAGTCTTTCAATTATTTCAAAGACATGCACAACCCGTCCTCCACGAAGGGATGTCTATTTAAGTTGTCTGCAGCATGAACGTTGACGCCTGCAAAACGCTGGTTAGGCCCCTCGGGCTTTTGCTTACTCATACCTGTAATTCAAACGCACCGGTAATAATAATAAACAATACGAAAAGGATGAAAATATTAACAAAATAAGGAAATAAGCTGCCGGGCTGGAGCCGTCTAATCAGCCCATTACACATTAACGTAAATCATAAGATCTGACAATTCGTTTACTACGAGTGCAAAAACTACAAATTCGAAGTCCTTCCGAGAATATCAAACACAGATTAATAAGGAATATTTATGCAGAACGAACAACTCACCTAAATCTTTATGGTTTGGGTGGCAAGAATCGCGGGAAGACAACTCGAGAAACTTCTCGCGACTCGTTGGCCCGGCCGGCTCCACACACACCCCGAACGCGTTCGGCCCGTGTTCGGCTCGCACTCGGCTCGCGTTCGCGTTCGGGCCCGAATGGTGGCGCGAACTACAAAGAATAGTATGAAGCTTTGTACCCTTGGTGCGCGTGCACCCCGTAGTGTCCCGACTTATTTCCATTCAATGATAGCACTCCGTAATGCTCACTTGATGCGCGAATCGCGAACGAGCTGAGCGGGCTTGTAGGCCGTCCCTCCTGGAGGCCACAAATAAGTTTGTGCCGACAATCTACACAGCATCCACACACAGTATAATAACTGTCGTTAAAGTGCAAGTGGATCCTAATGATGAATTGATCAAATATGAACGAGAATGATTGAAATTGACCAAATATGAACGAAAATGAGTAAAATTGACTGAAAACGACCGAAAATGATTAAAAATGAGTGAAATTGACTGAAAACGACCAAAACTTGATGGAATGACCTAAAATTGATTGAAAGACCGAAAATTGACAGAATGATAGAAATTGACGGAAAGTGACAGAAAATGTGACAGAATTTGCATGTGTACAGTGACCGAAAGGAGTGAGACCCCCCTCGGTTGCCCTCCCCCGGTCGATGGATACACAAGGTCACCAGTACTTTGACCTTCAGCCGGCGGTCACCGTGCTCCAACTGTTGCTGCTGATTGACGAGGTCACCAATACACCAACCTCCTCCCGAAGCTGAAAGTTTCCATGGCCGTGCCCCTCCTGTTGCTCCTGTAACAATTACAAAAAAACGGTCATAAATTCACAGATATATATTTTTACACCTGAACAGAAACCAACCATAGTTCGAAGTCTGTTTTCACAAGGAAGAAACAACTCTTACTGTTTGCACACAAATTTTGAATTGTTGGCTGAGCGATAGCGAAGCCTATTACGCCACTGGAGTGCTAAAAAAGTTCAATGTCCGTGTGTCTGTCTGTCTGTCTGTCTGTCTGTGTGTCTGTTCGCACGATAACTCGAGAACGAGTTAAGATATCGACCTGAAATTTTTACTGTAGCTTCTTGGCCTAAAAAGCTTGGACGAGTTCAAATATGAACACACTAGCTCAAAAATTGACCATGCTAAAAATTGATTTTAATTTTTTTAAAAATAGATTTTTAAAATTACAAAATTTTATGGTGTCTTAAGGGGTATCTCGGCGAGTTGCGATCCTCTGGGGGAAAATTTCGTCCGTTTGGCTCTATCTCTTACTGTTTAGCCGCTACAGCAGTAAATGTGGACGAAAAGTCGTCAAAATGCATGTTGGATGTCGTTTTCAGGGTAATCTGTCGAGATGCGATCCTTGGGGCAAAAATTCTGTCTGTTTGGAAGCCTCCTTGCCCTTTTTTAAATAAAGAAAAGCGGGGGTCCAGGGGGCGGCAGCCCCCTGGTTTAAATGAGTAAATCTCAAATCATGCAGGCTCGTAATAAAGAAAAGCGGGGGTCCAGGGGGCGGCAGCCCCATGGCTTAAATGAGTAAATCTTAAACCATGCAGGATCGTATAAAGGCGGGGGTCCAGGGGGCGGCAGCCCCCTGGCGAAAACGAGTAAATCTTAAATCATGCAGGCTTGCCAGCGCCGCAGGCCTAGGTAGATGCACGCAGGCCCGTCGCAGCGTAACAGTGTTTCGCGATCTATCGCGAAGCCTGTTACGAGAGACGGTGTCTGGCGTACATCTACCTAGTGGTAAATTGTTTCTTGGATCACTTGCAAGTCTAGCCTTAGCTTACATTTTCATAATTTGTTCTTACATTTTTCCAAACTTCTTAAATTTTGAGGCATACAAAATTTGTAGAGTTGGTTTACCCTCTCATAACAAACTAGTCCAAGAGGTATTTTCAAGTCTTGCAATCGATATTTAACAAAATCATGAATAGAATACTTTCTTTTCCTCCTTTTTATGACCATGTTAAAAGTGAAAGTGAAAATTAATTCTCTACATGTTGTTGAACTAAGAAACATCAGACTTTGAGTGAAGCCACTTTCTTTGTCCCAGACACCTAAGCACAGGGACAGCTTGATTGTTGTACTTCACATTTAGTGCCCAACATTTTTCTCCCACATTGTTTGACTTCAAAATCTGCTTCCAGGTTTTCCTGAATAATTAGAAAGACAGCAATTTGATGCAGAACATGTAATTCTCTGTAAAAACCAAACTTTTATATTAACAACTCACCACTATTTTCCTATACAATGTTTCATAAACACTTTGTTGTTACTATTGCTATACATATGAGGGAAAAATAAATTTATCCATTTTAGTGCAGCCCTTCAATTTTTATGCGTTATAAAAAACAATTTTTGGTAATACTGTAGTATAGAACAGTGACTCAGAGCCGATGAGTCACTCAAGTATACCATCGGAAAGGGCTTTTTTTTTTCAGAAGACTCAGAACACTATTAACTAATTGGCGCTCAAATTTGGTTTCCCAGTAAATTAAATAAATATGCGTCGCCCATAACCCTCAGATGCACTTTCAACACGTCAGAATAACTGACGTTTACGGCCAGTCCTGGCATCGATCGCGCTGGCTGGGGTATTTCAAATATTATTCCTGCATCAAAGACCACGATCGACTCTAAACATCAGCCTTTCTCCCTCTGATGTTGCTTAAATTAAAGTTTTTAGACTTCTTTCTAAATGCCTTCTGCTCGTCGTCGTCCGACCCGAAAACGTGCTAGAGAGCCGTCGAAAGTCTGTGGTCATTCGTGTCAACGTGCGAGTTGTCTTGGGGCTGGTGCGAGGCTAACACGCTACCAGTCCATGAGGCAGACGGGAGGCCGGGTCAATTGTTTTGGTAACCTCACCATCTACTGCCGGCCTTTCGAATTCTTCTCCCTTCTATTTGTTTCGCCCAACCCCTGTCGTCTAATGATTCGTTTTAATTCAAAACGGGTCTGTACGCGTAATGCAATGCGCGGCGCGGCGGCGCGGCGGCCCGGCGAGGGCATGCTTCGGCGCCCATCCGATAGAGTGCGTGCGGGTTGTTCTCGACACGCGCGGAGAATGACACGGGAGCCCAGCGCTCTCCGACTTTACCTTCACCAGCCGTGCTGGTTATACTATATCGCGTAGTTCAGCCCCTGACTGGCATAGCGATTCGGATTGAAAGTCCTGCCTCGTCCGCATTGCGCACATTACCTGTTACCGATGACTCTTGAGTTGATGTAGTCCTACACTGCATCAATTGTGATCAAGGAGTCCGTGTCAGTAATTTTCACGACTTATGCGCCTGAGTTATGTGTTATTCTATGATTAGTTTACTTGGCTTGTTAGCTTTGAGCCCCTATTTCTTATTCTCCCTAACGGTGCCAGGTGCCCTAGTATTGTTAAATAATTGAAAACTCTTCCAGTCATAGTAATTGTGTTTTGTCCCTAAGGGCATTAGGGAATTTTTGAATAAATGAACCACACAGATACTGATTTCACATTCTTAGTGAGTTTCCCTTCTATTTAGTTAAAGAGAAACTGTCCGTAAGCATCTGCACTATACAGCTCGATTGTGCTTTTTCCAAAGCTGAGCATACCACACAGTCATCGTACTGCTCGCCGGCAGGTCACCGCACTGCTTCTGTCATTAACAACTGATTCTGCCAGGGATACTGATTTCACACCCTTAGTGATTTTCCCTTCTATATAATTGAAGAGAAACTGTCCGTAAGCATCTTTATTGTACGACTCGAGTTGTGCTTTGATTTTTTTATAAGCATACGTTTAAACTCTGTGATCTTGTACGATTTTTTCCCCTCAGCGATTAGTGATTTCCCGTTCTATAGCTGTTTTTGCAACAGTAGATTCTGCCGGGGATACTGATTTCTCACCCTTAGTGATTTTCCCTTCTATGTAATTGAAGAGAAACTGTCCGTAAGCATCTGTTTTGCACAACTCGAGTTGTGCTTTTTCCAAAGCTGAGCATACCATACAGTCCTCGTACTGCTTGCCGGCGGGTCACCGTACCGCTTTTTGTCAACAACAACTGATTCTGCTCGGAAAACTGCAGGAATAGCCTGAAACTCAAGCCAATCTCTGACCTACGCTTGGTTCGGTCCAATTACAGCCAGATGACTTGAATGACGCCTCAAAACGGTTCTGATAAAGTAATGTTACACATCAGAGTTTTGTATTGAGTACATTTTGTGCGTGCGAGCCTTACAGAAACCCTTTAAACTTATTATGAAACTTGCAGTGCTGCAGGTGCTGCACGGTGGCATACGTGATCGTGTATTATGTTGCTTAATCTTTTGTTGCTGGGGTGAACCATCATTTGTGTACATTCTTTAGGGATACTGATTCCACAACCTCACTGATTTTCCCTTCTATGCAAATGAACAGAAACTGTCCGTAATAATCTGCATTGTACAATTCGAGTTGAGCTCTTTTCTTATTTAAGCATGCAGTCAGTTAAAGTGCTTAGACCGTGAAATATTCTGACGGTAACTCTACCAAGTAGGGTTAATTCACGTGCTGGATCTACCGTGGTAGATCTACCGTGGTAGATCCAGCACGTGAATTAACCCTACTTGGTAGAGTTACCGTCAGAATATTTCACGGGCTAAGCGTCTGAACTGACTGTATGCTCAAATTAGGAAACAGCTCAACTCGAATTGTACAATGCAGATTATTACGGACAGTTTCTCTTTATTTACGTAGAAGGGAAAATCAGTGAGTTTGTGGAATCAGTATCCCTAAAGAATGTACACAAATGATGGTTCACCCCAGCAACAAAAGATTAAGCAACATAATTCACGAACAGGTATGCTACCGTGCAGCACCTGCAGCACTGCAGGTTTCCTAAAAGTTTAAAGGGTTTCTGTAAGGTTCGCACGCACAAAATGTGCTCAATACATAACTCTGATGTGTAACATTACTTTATCAGACCCGTTTTAAAGCGTCACTTAAGTCATCTGGCTGTAAGTGGCCCCCAACCAAGCGTAGGTCAGAGATTGGCTTGAGTTTTAGGCAATTCCTGCAGTTTCCCCAGCAGAATCAGTTGTTGATGAAAGAAAGCAGTACGGTGACCCGCCGGCAAGCAGTACGAGGACTGTATGGTATGCTCAACTTTGGAAAAAGCACAACTCGAGTTGTCCAATACAGATGTTTACGGACAGTTTCTCTTCAATTTCATAGAAGGGAAATTCACTAAGGGTGTGAAATCAGTATCCCTGGCAGAATCAGTTGTTAATGAGAGAAGCAGTACGGTGACCCGCCAGTGAGCAGTACGATGACTGTATAGTGTGCTAAACTTTGGAAAAAGCAGAACTCGAGTTGTACTATACAGATGCTTACGCCCGCATGGAAAAAAGTACCATGGAAATGACACTTCGAAAGTCAAAGTAAATGACAGTTTAAAGTGACTTTTGAGCAGAAAATGTGTACTTGAAAGTGTCCTGTTGAGTATACATTCTGTAATATCTAAAGTAATTAGGTATACATAAAGTATACTTAAAGTATACTCTAACTCTAGCAGATTGGGAATAATATACTTTTGGAATACTTTGGCCGTCGAAATGTGAGTTCGAAAGTGTAACTAAAGTATTGGCAAAAGTGTCATTAAGGTGTTGAAAAAGTGTACCCAACACTGTGTTTGCAAAAGTTATTTTCAGCCCCACCCTCTTAAAATTTTTCCTCTTTTTTTTTCTTACCTACGACCTAGGTTTCTTCGCCAGTAACGAAACTGAACATCGAAGGACCTGGGAATTAAGTTGCGACCACTGGGAGTTGAACCTCGGACCTGCGATCTGAAAACACACACGTTAGACCACGCGGCCAATCTACCGTTATGCTCGTGCCGCGTTGGCTCGCAGTCACATGGTAGATGCTCTGAGCTCCATGCACTGTTGCGATAGTGTCGCTAAAGTATACTTAAAGAATACTTGAAGTATACTTAAGTATACTTAGGTATACTTGGGAGTAAACGTCCACTGTAGCACTGTTACCATCTATGTTTTAGGAACTTTTATTATTCAGAGCCATTATCGTGCACAGCCGATGAGTTAAATTAATAAGAAAGTGAAGAAAATGTAAACACGAATGTATTTTATCCCTGTATCTGTGGGTGCACGTCGTATTTCAAGGCGTGGAAAGAGTTTACTGAACAAGCGGAACTCCCAATCAGAGCAAATATTTGCTTTGGAATATAATATTTTTTTTTTATCCCACTTCTAGTAGCTTCCCCTGCCTACCTATGCATTTGTGCTGGGTTGCATACTTGACAGCGACCGTGCAGCGTTTCACATGCGCATTTACAACACAAAGACAATATTTGGTGTTTTTTATCTTCTCATTGACTCACACTTCTAAAAATATAAAGTAGTGTCTTGGAATATTCACTCAGCATGACAAAACTACGCCATTATTCAAAGTGTTCCTCGGGGCGTCTTGAGTTGTATTTCGCAATATGCACATTTTTGAGACTTACTGACACAAATTATTTGTGTCTAGTAATGTCCACATTAGATGACGAGAAAATAACAGAATATTTACATATCGGAAGTGCTCTCCCGAAGTGTCATTGAAAGCACACGTTAAAAGTATACTAAAAGTATACTTTCAAAGTGTACGTTTCGTGGAAGTATACTTTTAAGTGTCTTTAAGGTGTACTTTTTTCCATGCGGGCGGACAGTTTCTCTTCAATTATGTAGAAGGGAAAATCACTAAGGGTGAGAAATCAGTGTCCCCGGCAGAATCTTATGTTGCGAAAACAGCTGTAGAACGGGAAATCACTAATCGCTGAGGGGGCAAAATCGTACAAGATCACAGAGGTTATATGTATGCTTATAAAAAATCAAAGCACAACTCGAGTTGTACAATGAAGATGCTTACGGACAGTTCCTCTTCAATTATAAAGAAGGGAAAATCACTAAGGGTGTGAAATCAGTATCCCTGGCAGAATCAGTTGTTGATGACAGAAGCACTCGCTAAATCTTATGAACTTTTTTTTTTTATACGCAGCTACCGATTTCTGTAAACATGCCCTATATACGCATAATTTTGAGCGCAACTATGAAGAAAATTGTTCATAGTTGACTCATTTTGTTCATAACTGGGCACAAAATTATGCGTAAATAGAGCACACTGAGAGAAATGATTAGTTGCAGGGACTAAAATTTTAGACCACGGCACTAAAAAATTTAGTGATCTCAGAGCGCACTAAACACTTTGGTACAGGCGTCTAAAACGGTTTAAGCTCCGTCGTTTAGCTTCAGGATCTAAATATGTGTGTTGTAGGGACAAAGTTGTTTTCTGATGCATCTAAATGTGGCCAGTGTCATGAGTTAAATCCAGGTTGCTGCCATACGTCCAAACGCTCTAACACAAGAAGAAAAGTTGGGCCCGATTGGGACTCGAACCACGGACCGGACAGTCGTGGGTCAGTGCCTCTACCGACTGAGCCAACGGCGCCACTTCTTCATTACGGAAATAAAGCGCATCATTGTTCCAGTCACACACATGCGTCGCGTCGCGGCGCCAGCGGTGGCAACATTTCGAACTACAAGCAGTTTAAAGCGACGCGACGCCGATGGCTCAGTCGGTAGAGGCACAGTCCCACGTCTGTACGGGCCGTGGATCGTGTCCCGTTCGGGCCCAACTTTTCTTCTCAGTTCTCCCCCATCTTCTTGCTCTCTGACTAAACGTTAGCAATCAACTCCATTAATCGAAATTTAGAGACCGTTCCCAAAAATGTTACAGTCCACGACTGACCACGTTTGGATCGCGGATCTAAACAACTTTACTGGTGAGCACCTTGCTATTAGAGGTGGTTACTAAACAGGCTTAGTTGTGGCGCTCCCGGCGCGCACTAAACGAAAGTTTAGACTATGACGCTAAACATTTCTCTCAGTGCATGTTTACAGAAATCTGTAGTTGCGTATTTAAAAAGTTCATAAAAATTTAGTGTGGTACGGTGACCCGCCGGCGAGCAGTACGATGGCTTTATAGTGGTCAACTTTGGAAATAGTACAACTTGAGTTGTACAGTACAGATGCTTACGGACAGTTTCACTTCAATTACATAGAGGGGAAAATCACTACGGGTGTGAAATTAGTATCCCTGGCAGCAGCAGTTGTTGATGACAGAAGCAGTGCGGTGACCTGCCGGCGAGCAGTACGATGACTGTGTAGTATGCTAAAATTTAGAAAAAGCACAACTCGAGTTGTACAAGACAGATGCTTACGGACAGTTTCTCTTCTATTACATAGAAGGGAAAATCACTAAGGGTGAGAAATTAGTGTCCCCGGCAGAATCTTATGTTGCGAAAACAGCTGTAGAACGGGAAATCACTAATCGCTGAGGGGGCAAAATCGTACAAGATCACAGAGGTTATATGTATGCTTATAAAAAATCAAAGCACAACTCGAGTTGTACAATGAAGATGCTTACGGACAGTTCCTCTCCAATTATAAAGAAGGGAAAATCACTAAGGGTGTGAAATCAGTATCCCTGGCAGAACCAGTTGTTGATGGCAGAAGCAGTACGGTGACCCGCCGGCGAGCAGTACGATGGCTTCATTGCGGTCAACTTTGGAAAAAGCACAACTCGAGTTGTACAGTACAGATGCTTACGGACAGTTTCACTTCAATTACATAGAAGGGAAAATCACTAAGGGTGTGAAATTAGTATCCCTGGTAGCAGCAGTTGTTGATGACACAAGCAGTGCGGTGACCTGCCGGCGAGCAGTACGATGACTGTGTGGTATGCCCAGCTTTGGAAAAAGCACAACTCGAGCGGTACAGTGCAGATGCTTACGGACAGTTTCTCTGTAACTAAATAGAAGGGAAACTCACTAAGAATGTGAAATCAGTATCTGTGTGGTTCTTATTTAAAAGTTAAAAGGGAGCCTGAGGCAATTGGGTACAACATTTCTTCAAAAATTCCCTAATGCCCTTAGGGACAAAACACAATTACTATGACTGGAATAGTTTTCAATTATTTAACAATACTAGGGCATTCGGCTCCGTTCGGGAGAATAAGAAATAGGGGCTCAAAGCTTACAAGCCAAGGAAACCAATCACAGAATAACACATAACTCAGGCTAGGGATGGGCGAATATATTCGAATATTCGGATATTCGAATAGTTGGCTTTTCCGAATACCGAATATTCGGGCCGAATAGTTGCCGACCGAATATTCGGATATTCGAATAATTTAGGCACTATTCGGCGTGACACTCCGCTCCGCCCGACGTTGGCTCTCGACTGGCTCTCCACCTGCCTGCCTGCCTTCTCTGCCTGGGTTTCTCCCACCCTTTCCCCCACCCCCCTCACATTTTCAAACCTTTCGGCATAACAATGAGTAGGAGCATGCCTTCCAGTTTCGTGTGGAAGTTCTGCACGAAGCCCTCCTACACCGAAATGCAATGCAATATTTTCAACAAAAAATTAACCTACTCCCAGAGTACGACTTCGGCTTGGAACCATCTCAAAATTCATGGTATAAAGAAAGACAACGCAGCCGCTGCCGCCGCCTCCTTTGCACGACAACATCCATCTCAGCAGCTCAGCAGGAAAACACCTGCAGCACTTGCTGTTTCTGGGATCGCTGCAATTTGACGATTGGGAGAAATAAAAAAAAAGTAAAAGGGAATTCATTTCGCTTCATTTCGTGCAGTTAAATGCACGAAACAGCTTCCCGAATAATTTGTCCGATGATTCGGATATTCGAATAGTTTAGGCCGAATATTCGGCTCCCGAATATTCGGCTATGCCGGCTACCCGGGTATTCGGTATTCGAATAATTTCCAAAAGTGCCCATCCCTAACTCAGGCGCTTTAGTCGTGAAAATTACTGACACGGACTCCATGATCACAATTGATGCAGTGTAGGACTACATCAACTGCCCTTACGAGAATCTCAAAAGTCATCATTAACAGGGAATGTGCGCAATGCGGACGAGGCAGGACTTTCAATCCGAATCGCTGTACCGGCCAGGGGCTGAACTGAGCGATAGGGTATAACCAACACGGCTGGTGAAGGTAAACTAGGTGAGCGCGGGGCTCCCGTGTCATTCTCCGCGCGTGTCGAGAACAACCCGCGCGCCAGCCGCGCGTTGCCGATACGCACGCACTCTATCGGATGGGCGCCGAAGCATGCGCTCGCCGCGCCGCTGCGCCGCGCAGCGCATTGCCTTACGCTTACAGACCCGTTTTGAATTAAAACGAATCATTAGACGACAGGGGTTGGGCGAAACAAATAGAGGGGCGAAGAATTCGAAAGGCCGGCAGTAGAATGGTGAGGTTACCAAAACAATTGATCCGGCCTCCCGTCTGCCTCATGGACTGCACTCTAAATGTCAGGGGACAATTTTTGTCCATAGAGAGATGCTCCTGTGTGCACATCCTGCAAGATGCAAATATTCAACTTAAAAAGTTACAAATTTGTAAATTGTCACTGGACAATTTTTCGTTTTGTCCAACTACCAATGCAATCTTGTAACTTGTCACGACGCATATTTGTATCCTGCAAGATGTGCAGACAGGAGCATCTCTCTATGGACAAAAAATGTCCCTTGCCATTTAGAGTGTGGTAGCGTGTTAGCCTCGCACCAGCCCCAACACAACTCGCACGTTGACACGAATGACCACAGACTTTAGTAGTATAGAATACCCCTAGTCACCCGCCGCCATCTTGAATACGCCTAGTCACCCCGAGTCCCGGCCCCTAGTCCCGGGCCGCTATCATGAATACCCCGAGTCACCCCGGCCCCCGAGTCACCCCCGTCCCGGAGTCACCCCAGCCCCGAGTCACCCCGACACGTCGTGTTACCCAACCTAAGTGAAGGGCACTAACCCAACCTAAGTGAAAGGCACCAACCTAAGTCGCCATCTTGGCTTAAGAGGTCCTCGGTACACTGAGTGTCCAGAGATGTCAGGATGGCCGAGTGGTCCAAGGCAGCAGACTTATAGCCCAGGAAGATTAAGCTTCTGAGAGGCAAAAGCTTGACAAAATTGGAGAACAAGGTTTGAATAGTGGACTTTGTTCGTCTCGTTGAGTACTATAACATATCAAAAATCCCCGTTTGTACATGTTGAGCATTTTGAACACGGGGTGTTCAAAGTTCAAAATGCAGGGGTTTGGTAAAATAGCTGTAAAACTTGAACGGATAAAGCTAGCGGAATGCGGTTTAATGGGATCGACGCGGAAAGACTTGGCCTACAACATTTATTTTATAATTATTTTGCATTAGGCTGATAGTTTCGAACAGAAATGCGATCAAAGTTAAAAAATAGGTGTTCCAAAAGTGTTCAACTCTGTTCAATGGCAATTTGTGACTTTCCCTGCCGGGGAATTCCAAAATGCTCCGTAGAAACGTTGTAGCCCGTACTTTAACGAACAATTTGATATAAGTATGATGAAAATCGGACAATAAATGTGGCCTCCACGGCCCGCGGCGCAAGGCCGTGCGCGGCCCTGCTGGGCCCGGCGGGCCGGCCCCGCCCCGCCCGGCCCGGCCCGGCCCGGCCCGGCCGTGTTTCGCCTCTTTCGTCTGGCTGTACGCAACAAGTATCGCGCTTTCTCAGTGCACTATCATACATGAGAACGTGATCAGCTTTATGACAAGTGTTCGAACAACCTTGGACCCCAAATCCAAGATGGCGGACGCCCTGGGGCCTATGTACCACCCCGTTCACCCCGTTCTATTTCGCAACCGTTTTTCGCTGGGAAAAATCTCATTCGCATATTTTTGGGGTCACGGAGCCCAAAATAGACCACATTAGTTTTAATCACTTTATACTGCCGCTTGTGTAGCCCCCCCCCCTCCCCCCCCCCAATACAAAATTTCTACTTGTGGGAGTTGTTGCGGTGGCACTGTGGCGCGGGTCCGCGCCTTTGCGCCGCCGGCTACCACCTGCGAGTGTCATTATTGTTGCTCTTTCAAGTCGTCATGGCGATACAGGCTAGTACGGGAGAATATTGAACACGATGTCTTGTGTGATATGCAACTGCGGTTTTGAGACGTCTTCGCCTGTCTTTGTCGGGCCCAGTGGGCTAGTGACGCTCCGAAACTGTGCCCACTCACGCAAGCGGCGAGACGTCTTGGACCGCATATCGGCGGACAAGAAAACCAACAACGAGGTTTTAGTTCACGCGCAGTGCCGCAAAGCCTTCACGGACAAGCGGAAAGTTGACCAGCTCAAGAAGGAGGACAGCAAGGAGAATCGCCCACTGCTGCGCTCCGACCAGCCGCCCTTCGCATTCGACGCGCACTGCTTCTTCTGTGCCCAGGCATTGCCTACCCCGCGGGATATTAAAAAGAATCCCTCAAGGTATGCGTGTGTGAACTCGCGTATGTGCGTTCGTGTGTGCGTGTGTGAACTCGCGCGCGCGCGCGCGCGTGTGTGTGTGTGCGTGTGTGTGTGTGTGTGTGTGTGTGTAGGCGCGCGCGCGCGCGCGCGCGCCCCAGCTTAAGGGGTGTTTTTATTTTTCATTTAAGATACCTGGCCGTGAAGTGCATCCAGACTTCAGAGGCAGAGGCGACCGTGAAAGCGGCAATCAGCGGGCGCTCTGCTGATGAATGGGCGAAACAGGTATTTTATCGATTTTATCGAGAGGGGAAAGGGGGGGGGGCAGGCGCGTATTAAGGGGGGCAGGGGTCTTGAACTGTCTATAACTGGGCAGGTCCAGCTGCGCGTCGACAGCGTGCTGAGCCTGTTTGCAGCGGACGCCCGGTATCACCTGCAGTGCTACCGTAACTTCACCCATCCTCGTCACCTGGCCACGCCGTCACCGTCTCCAACACACTGCCACCGCGGCCGCCTCCCCGACCAGGCGAAACAGCGCGGATTCGAGGAGCTCTGCAAATTCTTGGAGGCAAACGATGAGTGCCAATTCTCCACTGTAGAGCTGTCCAAGAAACTCCAGGAGCTGACGGTAGGGGAGGCGTACTCGGAGAGGCAAGCTCTTCGCAAACTGCAAGAACGGTATGGAGAAAATATTGTCTTGGTGGTGAAGTCGGGGGGAAAGTCTGTACTCTGCTTTAAGGGCACAGCATCCAGGATTCTTACTGACAACTGGTATGCTGAGCGGAAGGCTGACCCCTCGGCTGAGCGGCTCCGGGTGGTGAAGGCTGCAGCAGCGATACTCCGGCAAGACATACGGGGCGCAATCTTTAACACCCAACAATATCCAACTCCTCAGCAAATTGCAGGTGGCGACACCGAGCCGCTGCCGGTGACCCTCCAGGTGCTGGTTAACGACGTCATCGGGGGGAAGGGGAAGGCCGCCACGAGGAAGGCTGCGTACATCGAGCAGTGCATCGTGTCAGCCGCAAGACCGAGGTCCTACGTCTCCCCGCTGAAGCACGGCCTTGCCCTGCTCCTGCACACGAGGTACGGCTCTAGAGATTTGCTGAGCGTGCTGAGTGCCGTGGGAGCAGTGGCCGACTACGCTGACGCCGTGTGCTTCGAGACGTCGGCGGCTCACGCCTCTGCCGAGTGCGCCGTCCAGCCAGGTGCCTTTCAGCAATACGTTGCTGACAACGCTGACTTCGACGTCGGCACGCTGGACGGCCACAACACCTTCCATGTCTTGGGTATGGTGAAGTCCATCACGCCGAGCACGGCGCTGACTTACCCGGAGGCAATAACTCGGGGGCAGTGTACAGCCGCCGCCAAAACTGTCTCCCACCTCGCCAAAGTCCCCCTCTACATGTATCCAGCTCCAGCTGTTCCTGGCTTGCAATTAATTAAAGTAGCGGAAATTGATTTTTCTGCGGGAGAATCGGAGGCGCTGCACTTCAAGCGGCTGAATGCTGTTTGGCTTTCATCTTTTTGGGCCGAGGTTGACAACTCTCCCGGCTGGAACGGCTTCATGTCGCGCGCTTTTCAGGCAGACGAAAATTATGCTGTGTCAAAGGTTTTGCCTCTACCATTCGTGCACCTGCAGCCATCCAATCCGTCGGCGATTTATTCCAGTCTCCTGTATGCGTCACAAGAAAGCAGCAAACTTGGCCAAGACCACTGCCTGGTCACGTTTGACTTCCCGCTGTACATCAAGGCCGTCGATATTGTGTACGCTAGCCCCTCTGACTCAAATCTCCGAGCAACAGTGCTGCGTTTAGGTGGCTTCCACTTACTTATGAGCTTTCTTGGAGCGATAGGCAGTCTGATGGCTGGATCAGGCATAGAAGAAATGTGGCAAACAGTTTACGCAAAGAATAGCCTAAAACACCTTGTGTCAGGACACGCTTACGCACGAGCTGTCAGAGCGCACCTCCTCTCGTTTCGCAGCATTGCCACTATACTCCTGACAGAAAATAATTTTCCTGACGAAGAAACAGTGCAGTCCGAAGTAGAGTGCATGGTCGAGCAAATACTTGCAGGGGAAGTCCAACACAGCGAGGCAGCGAACAGCGCACTTGCAGACAAGTTATTGCAGCACTTGTGTTTTTCTCTTGATTCTGCAGAGAAGAACGGCCGCACACAAAAACTGTGGGTCCAGTATTTTCGTTGTGTTGAAATTGTCACACTGTTCATCGCGGCTGAGCGCTCTGGAAACTTTAAGCTTCACCTGCACTGCATTGGGAAAATGCTGCCATTTTTTCACGCTAGCGGCCATCTGAATTATGCAAAAGGTGCCCATTTATATCTGCAGCAAATGAACTCCCTGGAGACGCTCATGTCACCCTTAGAATTTGAGAAATTTACTTCCAAGGGTTTTTTTACCATTCGCCGCACAGAAAAATTCTGGTCTGGCACTTGGTCTGACATGATAATAGAACAAGTTCTTATGAAGTGGATGAAGTCTGTGGGCGGTTTGACACGAGGGCGAGGTGTGTCGGACGAGGTTGTGGCACGCGCTCTTCACTCCCTTCCAGAGACGTCACGCATTATGGCTGCAGTTGAAGAGTTTTGCGGTATGACTTCTGCATCTTCAGAACAGCACGTCGAGCTTCGGGACTCCCGCCGTCGCCGTGACCAGCAAGACCTGGAGAAGTTTCTGCTTTTCCTCAAACTTCACAATCCATTTGAAAAGCACCCCGATGAGCTAGTCTCGCTGTCGTCCGGCGCTGTCGGTGATAAAACTATTAATTGTGACCGTGCAGAGGAGCTGGGCAAAAAGTCGCTGTTGATGTCTAGGGATAGCAACTTTATGCGTTTTAAAACTACAAATTATGCCAGAAAATTTCCCTTTCATATGCTCTTATTATGCTCTTAAAACAGAGTTTTATGCGCGTATTATGCGATCTATTAAAAGCCAAATTTAAGCATTTGGACGTGTTTTGGCGTATTGTGCGCAAAAAACAGTGTATTATGCGCGTATTATGCGCTAAAAACAGTATTGTGCGCGTATTATGCGATTTTTAAAACACCAAATTAAATATTATGACGTTTTTTGGTGCGCAAACGTACAAGATAGACAAAGGATAAAGGCACGGGGTGGTTATTTTTCTTTAAAAAAAAAATAGAAAAGGAGTTCAATAGAACTGAAAGGAACTTTAATTAATGTGAATATTCCAAAACCCGCCAGCGCAGCGCAGAGCGGAGGCGACCACTAGCGGGCGACCCCTTTTCCAGCTGGAACAAATGCAACGCGCGCGAGAATTCGAATGTTAGAGGCTAAAACAGTCGGAAAACGACTCCGTAATAGGCACAATACGTACAAAATACGCACAGGAAATGCCATAAAATGGCTAATTATGCGGCGATTCGATGCTCATTGAATCTCGAACCTACAGGTGTCAAGGATGTCGAATATATAAGTCATATTGTTCTAGGACACTGTTTAGTTTTTGGTCGAGCTTTACGAACTGATACGAACCGAAACCGGAGCCGAGCAAGCTCGACCTCAGTAACAGGCGCACAGCCCAAGCAGCCTAGCAGTTCCCGATATCAGGATGGACAACACCCAATTTTATTCCTCTTATATTTTTTTTTCAAATATCATGGTAATATGAACGAAACATAACAAAAATAAATTAAATATAAGGTCGGAGCTTAAACTTTATCTTCAGTACTTCACTTTTACACAATTTTAGGACATTTTCAATATAGTTTGTATAATGTTGTGTTGGTGACATTGTTGAATTTGCGAAACGTTGTGATTGGCTGGCATTTGGGATTCTGAAAGGCCATTGGCTTGAAATGAACAGCAGGAAAATTATCAACACTTAACCTTTCTATTCACGTGTAATAATGATGGCTCGAGAGTTCATTGACGAATTTAAAAGTATTTATTCTGACAATGAGATTAATGTTTTTCAATGTATTCATGAACCTGTACTGATAAATCAGTCAGAGTGCTGGAAATGTAAGTAATTTTTTATTTTCTTAATAATTTGAAAAATGTAAGTAATTTTTTATTAATAATTTGAATAATAATTTGAACAAGATATTAAAAGAAAAATTGGAGAACAACTCAGACTTTATTTGTGTCGTTGTTTTTTTTTTCAGTCGATGAAGTCATATACACTGATCAGTTCGTTGATTGCTTTGCCAGTTTCGACAGACCATTGTTGTCATCTGACACAGAATGTTTCAGCAGTGAAAGTACATCAGTGTCATTTAGTACAAAGACAAATAATATTATTAGTTTATAATTGATATTGATTCTTATTAAGTTATTGTAATTTTGCAGGTGTTGATGGCGATTTGTCTGTTTCTATGGCTGAGGCTATTAGTCCACAGGACAACTCCTTACCTAGTTTGGTTGACACTTACTTAAATTCATGGAGTAACAAATTCTATGTAAAAAGTACTGAACAATTTCATGGTCAGGAAATAAGTCAATCCAAATCTAAGAATGAGCAGTTTAATAAAGAAGTCTGTTCCTGTTGTGGTTGTTCTAACACAAAGTGTGTTAAACAAATGTTTACTTTTCCTTCAGTGTATTCAAAGATTAATGGATCATTGTGCTTGGACAAGTTGAAATTATTGAGGTATGGGTGTGGTGTAAATCTGACTAAGGGTCATTTACAAAAACAGGTGTGTCACTTATATAAGTAACTTTTGCAGGTGTAGGCAGTGGGTTAAGATTACTGGCAATGAAATATTGCTTACAGAAGATCCATCAAGGTTACACAAACGATATTTTATTTGTGGGGATCATTTTGACAGATCCGATTTCAGCAGTGTTCGATTGAAAAGAAATGTTATTCCTGTAAATGGAATTAGACCATTTAGTGATGAGAATATGATTGCATATGATTTGCGATGGGGTATTCCTTTGAATAGTGACTGTTCTGTTGATAAGGAATTGATTGATGTAGAAAGAGTACCTAATCAGGTAATTATATTGTATGTATTGATGGTGCATAGTGCAATATATTGTGTATGCTGATGCTTATGTTTTTTTTGTTTGTTTGTTTAAATTTAGGATGTAATGTTAAACAACAACAATGAAGATAGTATGAATACTAATGTTACTGATAACCATGATGAAGACAGTGGTAACAATTTTAATGTTAATAACGATTTTCATGTATCACATGCAAAGAAATGCTGTGTTTTGAACTGTACACAAAAAACACCAACTACTATGTTTACTTTTCCAAATTTGCGTGGTAAATGCAGTTTAACTTTGGAAATAATAACCAGGTAAGAATAAATTGTTTTGGCTTTATTGTGTATTTTAAAGTTCAGGATGAGTAATTGATTGAAAATTTTATTTAAACAGATTTGGCCAGTTTGTCAAAAAGTGTGGAAATATAAATTTAGTGCAGCAAAGTCCATTTTCCTTACATAGGAAATATTTTTTATGTAGCACACATTTTAAAGATTCTGATAAGTATGCATCTGGGAAAAGGCTTCATGATAAAGCCATTCCAACTAATGTTAATTGTGTTGCATTGCCTGATGAAATTATTTCAAACTATCTGTCAGATCTTTTTAAAACTTATGAGATGCAAACAATGGGCTTGGATTCTACTGATTTTTATTATGCTGCCCAATTTGAACAATCAATGAAGAATTTAGATTGGCAAACATGTGAATTTTGTAATGTAAAGATTTTGAGCTGGAAGAATGGTTGTCCTCATCAAAGGCATTGTGTACGTTTTAGATCTGAAAACAATATGGATCCAGGCAGTGTTCCAGTGGAATTGAAGGATCTTAGTTTTGTTGAAGAACAACTTATTAGTCAAGTGCATCCTGTCATAGCTGTGTTTAAACTAAAGGGAATTCAATATGGTTATTCCGGTAATGTCATCAATTTTTGTCAAGATGTGAACAGTTTTACAAAACAATTACCAATGAAGCTGAAAGATTTACCATCTATCTTGACGGTGAAATTTGATAATAAAGTATCTAATGCACATTATTTTAGAGTTAGAGCTGAGAAGGTGGTGAATGCTTTAAAGTGGCTAAAAGCAAACAATCCATGGTATGCAGATATTGAAATTAATGAGGAAAATGTACAATTATTGCCTGAAGATGACAACGTTTACAATGTGTTTGAGTCAGTATGTGTTTCTAGTGAATCATCATCTAATTTTCATACAGATATTGATGGTGAAGAAACTGAAACTGATGAAGAATATAGTGATAACATGCAAAATAGTGAGGCAGAATTTGCCAATGTTTATGTATCTGGACTTCCTCAAGTAAATGCTGAAAGCACCGAGAACCAAATAAAATCTCACTTAGAGTGGCCAATAATTGATGACAAACCCATCAATGAGTTTTCCACTGAAGGATACATTTGTAGAGCATTTCCAACTTTATTTTGTTATGGGACTGCTGATTTAAGAAGTGGTCGATTACATTCAGTATCTGCTGGAGAGTACTTTAAACATTTGTTAAACTACAAAGATGGCAGATTTGCCAGACATTTAACTTTTCGCTTCTTTGCTCTGAATTCATGGATGAGATGGAGTGCTTTGGATGATGGTAAATTATTTATCAAAAATAACAAGGAGTTTGAAAACATGACCATAGCCAGGTTGAAAACATTACTTCAAGAAAAACCCCATTTGATAAAAAAATTAATGTATTATAGTTCAAACCTTCGTGGAACTCGAAGTTATTGGAATGCAAGATGTGGAGAGTTAACTGATATGGTTTCACAGTTAGGACTGCCAACGTTTTTTTTGACACTGAGCTCTGCAGACATGCATTGGCCTGATTTATATAAGCTACTAGATAGCAATAATTATGAAAATTTAACAGAGAAACAGAGAAGAGATTTGTTGCAAAATAACCCAAATATTGTAGATGCATTTTTTAGTGAGAGAGTTGAAAAATTTATCACTCAGGTATTTTTCTTATCAAACATTTTGTTATATTTACAAAATAAATAGTGACATTTGAATTATTTTAATTCTTTTGCAGATTATTTGTAAGAAATTTAAAATTATAGACTACTGGTACAGGATTGAGTACCAGCACAGGTAACATACAATTTTTGTTTTGTTTTAATTTTTATAATATAAGATGTATGTAAAATTGTTCAAGTAATGTTTGTTTTTATTGTAGAGGCAGTCCACATATGCACGGAATTTTTTGGATGGAAAACGCTCCTGATGTTTCAAATTTAGAATTGGCTAGCCAAGAGGAACTTGTCAGAATAGCAGATTTTTTCAGCAATTTTATTACTGCTGAAAATCCTGATCCCAATATTAGTTGTGAAGGTGAACATCCATGTCGTATTTTATTTTCTGATGTTCCTAATAATAAAGAAGAAGAAGATAAAGATTTGGCTCGTTTGTTAGTAAAAGTTCAAAGACATACAAAATGTTCTCCTGATTATTGCATGAAGAAACCAAGAGGTGGAGGACCAAGAAAATGTCGATTTAATTTTCCATTTGCCATATCAGAGAAAGCAAGTCTATCATTTAATGAAAAAGGTGATCCTGAGTTTATTCCTAAGAGAAATGACCCTAAATTAAATAAGTATTGCAAGTTCATAATTCAAATGTGGCGAGCTAACATTGACATATCACCTGTGTTGTCTAAAAAGGCTTTATTACAGTACTTGGCTAAGTACATATCTAAATCAGAAATTAGATCTGAGTCATTATCAGAATTTGTGAATAATGTACTCAGTGATTTTGAAGATGATCAGAATGTTATTAAGGCAATTAAGAGAATTTTTATTCGTACTTCTTCTGAAAGAGATTATTCAGCACAAGAAGTATGTCACTTACTTTCAAATCGTTGTTTGTATAGTGCTGGAGGCAGAAAATTTGTTACTATCAATTTTGCAAAGCAAAAAGATTATATAGAAGTTCAAGCAACAGGAAGTAATGAAGGCCAGCATAGAGGGAAAAGTGCTATTGAGAAATATCAATTGAGACCGGCAAAACTGAACAGTCAATCTTTGTATGATGTATGCCATTGTTATAGCCTTGATGGTAAATGGTCAAATGTGAAAAAAAGAAATATTCTACGTGTCTTTCCTAAACTAAAACTGCTACCAAATAATGATTTAAATAATGAGGAATGGTATAGGCAAATGGTTCTTCTTCATGTTCCTTGGAGTGATGAGAATACATTTTTAGAGCAAAATAAATCTTGGAAAGAACTATATGATCAGTATGATGTTGAACATATTAATCAAAGAAATTTCAATATTCATTCTTTAACAACTAATCAGGAAGAGTTTGAGGATGATGAGGAAATAGATGACCCAAATATTGAAGCTTTGTCCAATCTTGAAACATCATTAGTTGCTGCCAGACTTGCTCCCAATACCAATGTACCTCATGTTAGAGCAGGGAATCGTGACATTGATTTGAAATTTGATTGGATGCCTGAAGCAAAGAAATATGAACAGTTTGGAACAATCAATTATTTTGAAAATTTCATAAACGTTATGAAAACAGGTTCTGGCAACAGTATTAATGAAGATGATTTAAACAATTTTGATATTTCTAATTACAGACTTAGTTCTGAACAAGAAGCTATAGTTAATCAAGTTAATTTGCAAATTCAAGCAGTGAATGAAAATATGGAGAAATCTACTTCTTGTGTACCTAATAAGAGGACAATTGTGCAAGGAAAAGCTGGTACAGGAAAATCTTTGATTATAAATTATATTCGATCCACTGTACTATCTAATTTTGGCACTAAATCTGTATTGGTCCTTGGTCCAACTGGAGTATGTGCAACACAAATTGGTGGACAGACAATTCATTCTGGTCTTCACATTTCTTCTAAGAAACCTTTCTCCCTACTTGATGGAAAAAGTGCAAAGGATTTTTGTGATCATTTGAGAAATGTGAAATTTTTAATTATAGATGAGTACTCCATGATTGGTTGTTCCATGCTTCGATATATTGATCTTCGTTGTCGTCAAGGAAAAGGTGTCAATGAACCCTTTGGTAATCTTGTTACTTATTTTCTTGGTGATATAGCTCAGCTACCACCAGTCATTGATACTGCACTTTATGGCAGTCCTAAAGATACATTTGGTTTGCAAGGTAAAGGTCTAATTGCAACTTTTGACAAAGTATTTTTTTTACAAAAATGTTTTCGGCAAGAAGATTCACAGTTTTTAGAAATTTTGGATCGCATTAGCACAGGAGCAAGTTCAGTAGAAGATTTTAAAATCTTATCATCTAGATTTTATACTGCAGTTACAAATAAGAAAAATTTTGATTCAGCTATGAATTTATTTTCGACCAAGCAAGAAGTATGGAAGTGTAATGATGAACATTTAGAAAGTTTGTTAGATCATGAAACTGGAGAATTGACCCCTGTTTTAAAAATAACTGCTCAGCATAATTGTCGAGCTGGAGCTAGAGGGAGTGATGACGATGCTGAAGGTCTACAGAAAGAATTACGTTTAGCCAAAGGTTGCAAGATTATGCTAAAGCACAATCTTTGGGTTGATAAAGGATTAGTAAATGGAGCATTGGGAGAAGTTGTAACCATAATATTTAAAGAAGACCATGATTTTCCTTCAATCATTATGTGCAAATTTTATAAGTATACTGGACCGTCAATTTCTCCATTGGAATGTATAGTGCCTATTCCAGCTGTAACTAAAAGTTGGATGTCCAATGGTATTTCTTGCAGCAGAACTCAATTTCCTTTAGTAGTCGCTTATGGTTGTTCCATTTATAAATCTCAAGGGCTTACTCTTGAGAAAGTAAGTTCATAGAGAAAAATGAAAAACAGTTCTAATCAAATTTACGTTGTCTTTAATCATCATTTTTTATTTTTGTATCAGGCTATTATTGATCTTGGTGAAAAAGAATTTGCATTAGGATTGACTTATGTTGCTCTTTCACGTGTTAAATCATTGAATGGTCTTCTGCTGAAATCTTTTAATTTTGAGAGGCTTACTTGCTTTAAAGATTTCAAGGCAATGAAAATGAAGCTGGAATTTATAGCCTATCTTAAATCTAAATCTTTAACAATTTAAGATCTTGAATAACTATTATGTATTAATAGTTAGTAATTCAGCAATATGGTATGTTCAAGCTGATATTTCATTTTCTTAATGAAGTTTTGTGCATTACGGTCTGTGGTCTTTCGAGCAAGACCATTCCGGTGAGTTGAGAAAGAAAGAAAGTTGAAAATAATAGCAAATATATTTATAAGGTTCGTAGGAGCTTCCCTCAATATTTTGAAAGATCATGTTAAAAATTATTTTTTACAGCAAATGTAATATGTAATACTTCCAACAACTGTTTATTTTGAAAACGGGTCTCTAAGAGATCTTTGGTTCTTCATTTCTTTCTTCTTTCTCGGGTAACCGGAATGGTCTATTCTAGCGACCGTTCAATTAACTTATAATAAGATAACAGAATAGTTTTAATTATATTTTTTAAAAAAATATTGGAATTTTAATTTAAACTGTTTCATTAGGTTATTAAAAATTTTCAATCACTGGTTTTGACCATTGGAGCATTGAAATTCGTTTTGATTCATTCATTCGAGTTCGAGAGTATCTATCTTTTTGCTATATAAAAAGATCTTGTTCTCAGATTCTTCTCATTCCGGTTCCGGTTACTTGACTGTGTGGCTGTCAGCTATCGGCGTTCCATCTATAACCTGTGAGAGCACGTGGAGAGTTGGATTTTCTTCATTGTACCTTATTGTACGGTTTTGGCTTCTTCTATCACCATCGTTTCGAGAATTTCATCGTGAAAGGTATGTTTATTTTTTATTATTTTGTTGAGATCAATTTGAAGAAAACTTGAAATATTTCATAATCTGAACCTCGAAAGCATGATTGCATTGCTTTTCAAACTAGCCTTTGGTTATGAAGTGCGTTTTGTGGTGTCAAAAGTTAGTTTCTTGTGATTCCTGTTAAGCTACGTTTTAACATCGTGCAAGCACAGATTGTGCAAGTGTAATTTGGATGGATATCATTTTGTCAGATGAATTCAGTGTTATTCTTTTCATTTAAATTAGTTGTGAACAATGTGAATGTAAACTAAATAGCCAAACACACCTAAATCCAGTTTTAATTAAAGACTAATGTACATTGTAGTGTAGTTATGATGTTATACCACCCATGTCTTAGTCATTCTTTTTGTTTCAGATGTCTACATTTCGTGAAAAGCTTAATAAATGCCGCAGTGCAAATTATGCTGCATACACGAAAGCTTTCCAATTACCTGTTCAAGTGGCTCTTCCTATTAAGAGTATCGAACGATACACCAAACCCAACGAAACTGAAGACAAACTTAGAGTTTTTTCTGAACCATCTCCAGGCGTTTTGATCCAAGTGTTTCTTGGAAAGAAATTTGATAGTCTTACAAAAGAGGATTGTGAAGCCATGAATCTGGAAATTAAGAATAATGTAGCCAAATGGTTCCTTGTATCAAGAGGTGGTATTGCCTTGGATAAAATTGTTCTTGACGTGATTGATGATGATACGAGGAAAACCTCTAGTATTCCTGTATTTGACAGTAAGTGTGTGCAGTTATTTGTTAGCTAAGCGATAATGAAGCCCATTACTAGTGAACATGTTGGTATTGTTTGTTACAGCATCACTTCATACAATCAAGCAAGTTGATAAAGATGGCAAACTGCGTAAGTATTTTCAATTACATCTGCTACTATATTATAACTTGTTCAAAATTTAATTTGATGTATTTTAGTTCCAGAATCCGATCAACCGTCTCCTAAGAAACCGAGGAATTTCTAGTCTGTCTCATACCCCGCTTTTGTAGTTATCTCTGCCATGACAATGAAATGTATTTTCGTTAAGACTGACCCCCCTCTTTCTTTTGGTTTTTAACCAAAATTATTTTGTAAGTATTTTTTTGTTTCTCTGTTTGTGACACAACTACATGTGTTGATTAGTCATTTTGTAAGTTTTTTTGGTTTTTCTGTTTAAGTGACACATAAATACATGTGTTGATTACAGTCAATTGTTATTATTGAACCCTTTTCCTTACTTTACATTCACTAAGATGCTTCTGCAATGGTAGTATAATTGACTTCAAAAGCATAACTTGAGTTATGTATAGTGTCAGACACCATGATGTATACATGGAAATACTATATTCTTGACATAAGGAACATATTAAAATTAAAACACCATGATCTAACCAGTAAAACACTCTTTGAACAACCTAATTTATGCCTTTGATGCCAGCAATGATGTGTGAGCACTCGATAGTCTCATAACCCGATTAAAATCAGAATTTTTTTCTTTCTTTAATTAAAAAGTAGGATTTAGGCAGAACTCAAAATATTGTGAAATTTTAACCAAATATAGAAATACAGAAGTTATTTCAACAACTTGCATTGGTTCTTCCTTTATTCTTCTTTTCAGTATCGAAGCTCGACTTTAGGCTTGGCCTAGAGCTAGTTTATGCTTTTATGCCAAAGCATAAAGTTGCTATCTCTATTGATGTCTGTAGGAAAGGACTTTAAAACTCTCAAACTTCACCGCAAAGATGCGTGCAAGTCATTGGCCTCGCTTTCTCAAACTCATGTCCGGGTGGGAGACGACAATGTTGAAATAAATTCTAACCAACTTTTCCATCGCTCGCTGTGCGTTTTAAAGACAGCCGAAGAAATAGAAGCGGCATTTGAGTTTGAAATGGCAGCTCGTGCTCCCGCCCTATTCGAAAATTGCGGATCTATGAGAAAGGGTTGCAAGTCAACACTCGCTGAAGTCCTCGTGGCGGAATGTGCAGCTGCAGTCACTCCAGCCCTTGATCGGCAAAGTCCACATGTCGTTGATGGAGGCTATCTTCTTCACAAAGTACAGTTTCCTCGGCCAGCCACCTTTTCCACTATCGCAGATACTTATTGCAGCTATGTCAGCGAGCACTGGGGTACCGGCGTCACGGTTGTCTTCGACGGGTACTCTGACAGGCCGTCTACAAAAAGCGAAGAGCAGCAGAGAAGGGCTGCCCGAGCAAGCTGCATTGACGTCAACATTCATCCGGAGATCACCACGTCAATTCCGCAGCAAAAGTTTTTGTCGAACAACAGAAACAAAGTTCAGCTCATCTCCCTCCTCACAGAAAGGTTGCAGGGCAATGGAGTGGAGGTGGTTCAAGCAGACGGAGACGCCGACACAGTCATCGTGCAGACCGCCCTCGCCGTGGCAAGGCGAGCAGGCTGCGCGGTCGTCGTGGGCGAGGACACCGACCTCCTCATACTGCTGCTGCATCACGTTGCTGATGAGAACCTCTCGGAGGTCGGCGAGCAGTTCGTGCGGATGCTGTACGGCGTGAAGGAGCGCACGCCTCTCAACCAAGTGCGCTACCAGCTGTATCAGAGGACCATCGCCAAGCAGCCTCTTACAGCGAATTTTGACCTGGCTGTGTTGCCACCGACCTCGGCCTCCACTTTGCAGCACTGCCTCCGTGTATACCATCAGGTGGGAAAATACGTCACCGACTGATATGCGTAATGTTTTGTGTTCTACGAAACAATCCGCATGTGTGCAATCGTTCAGGTCCAGCAATGGCTTGGAAGGGACCTGGAGGCAGCGGAGTGGGGCTGGAGAGTCGAGGGGCGTATCCTGAGGGCCGTGCCCACGCTGGAGGCGCCTGCACCGGCCCACCTGCTGGTGCTTGTGTTCTGCGGCTGCCGGAGCACGTGCACCTCGCGGTGCCAGTGCCGCAGAGCGGGACTTCCCTGCACGTCAATGTGCCGCATGTGTGCAGGCCACGCGTGCACCAACCGCAGCGCTGAGCACGACGAGGACGACCTGGACGACCCCGATGACCCCCCGCAAGCGTAGTAAGCCGCCAGCAAATCAGCAAATCAAATTAAAAGTTTAGGCTCTTTTAAAAATCAATTTTATGTCTTCAAAAGAACGCGAAAACCTGCACGCCGCAGAAAAGGCAGCGGCCGGGAGCACCAGGCTGAGGGCAGCAGCGGCGCGAGAATGCATATATATGTAACATATCAGCTATTGTGTGTGTGTGTGTGTGTGTGTGTGTCTGTGTGTGTAGGAGGCTACACAAGCGGCAATATAAAGTGATTGAAACTAATGTGGTCTATTTTGGGCTCCGTGACCCCAAAAATATGCGAATGAGATTTTTCCCAGCAAAAAACGGTTGCGAAATAGAACAGGGTGAACGGGGTGGTACATAGGCCCCAGGGCGTCCGCCATCTTGGATTTGGGGTCCAAGGTTGTTCGAACACTTGTCATAAAGCTGATCACGTTCTCATGTATGATAGTGCACTGAGAAAGCGCGATACTTGTTGCGTACAGCCAGACGAAAGAGGCGAAACACGGCCGGGCCGGGCCGGGCGGGGCGGGGCCGGCCCGCCGGGCCCAGCAGGGCCGCGCACGGCCTTGCGCCGCGGGCCGTGGAGGCCACATTTATTGTCCGATTTTCATCATACTTATATCAAATTGTTCGTTAAAGTACGGGCTACAACGTTTCTACGGAGCATTTTGGAATCCCCCGGCAGGGAAAGTCACAAATTGCCATTGAACAGAGTTGAACACTTTTGGAACACCTATTTTTTAACTTTGATCGCATTTCTGTTCGAAACTATCAGCCTAATGCAAAATAATTATAAAATAAATGTTGTAGGCCAAGTCTTTCCGCGTCGATCCCATTAAACCGCATTCCGCTAGCTTTATCCGTTCAAGTTTTACAGCTATTTTACCAAACCCCTGCATTTTGAACTTTGAACACCCCGTGTTCAAAATGCTCAACATGTACAAACGGGGATTTTTGATATGTTATAGTACTCAACGAGACGAACAAAGTCCACTATTCAAACCTTGTTCTCCAATTTTGTCAAGCTCAAATGCTAATCTTCCTGGACTATTAAGATCAGCGATTCGCGGGTTCGAATCCCGCTCCTGACATTTTACAGCATTTCCATGCGCGCCCAGGAGGCATGCTGTTACGCTCGTTAGAATTTTTAACGGAAAATCCTATCCCCCCCTAGTGGGAGGCCTATACGAAACCCACGATTTTGAGTCACTGTAGATTGTAAGCGAACTCGTACCACAACGCAACCCTCTTGGCGTTGAGCGCCGCGCAGGTGTGCAGAGGGAAGGTCGAGTGCTCGACACAGTGGGACTTGACGAACAAGCGTGCCAATTTTTCTAGTTTTGGACAGCCTATCTCTCCTACATCTACAACACAGGCGTCCGGGATCAGATGGAGCAGCAGGTTTTTCTTTTGCTCGCCCTTGACGCAGAGGAAAGCGTATGGTGCTGTCAGTGAGCGCAGTGTGTCTGCACACTCGCTGTAAGGTACAGTGCCGGAGTTCCACTGCAAGCCATGGATATTGTTTGTGACGTATGCATTCTGCTGCGTCACATCAGCACTCAACAGGTGTTGAGGATACGGCGGGGCGAATATTACCGTGTGACTCACGTCCCACCTCGCATCGTACACACTAAACTCACGACATAGTCCGTCCGATCCGCTGCGCAGAGCAGCTGCACATCGACGCCAGCATGAGACATGGTGTTCTACTCTGACAGCCAAACCGAAGTGATGCCATCTCGAGCGCTGCGCCAGCTTTTTATGCAGCGCCGTGTACGCTCGCTCTGCATATTTTCGGGCTGGACCGCGGCCGCGAGCCGCACCGGGCCATGCCAGGGGCTGGGCCGAGACGGAGCGGCGCAGCGACGCTAGCGCTGCCTAGCGGGCGATGGAGGTACGCCGCGGCACGCCACACCGCGCCGCACCGCGCCGCGCCGGTCCTTCCTTCCCCCCACTACACTCGATCCAACTCGAACTGGCTCACCAAGCGTGCGAGAGAGAGCGCCCCGCCATCGTGTCGTCTGCTGTACATTTCTTTTTAATCCTGGATTAAGCTATAACATCTTTTCATCACGACAAGAAAATGTGTGCGTGTCATCACACACTAGACTCGATTTGTTATGATCAACACACAACGACACCGACGCAAAATTAATGTAAAGTAGTCCGGAGTGCCAATAAGCATTTTCCTGGAAAAAATCAACCCACCCCTTCCTCGCCCCTGCCGCCCCAGCGAGCAGGACCCGTGCGCCGCGGCGTCATTCCCGTGTTAGACGCCATGGCTAACCGACGCCTCGAGCGGGACCTGTATTTGAGCGACGAGTCGACAATGGAGCCGCTTTATCTCAGCGAGGACTCCAGTTCCTTCACCTTGGAGCTGCACCCTTCGGGGTTATTGTATGATGAGGTAAGTGAAAATTCTGTGTCCTTGTTCGTGGGGGTTCCTCGCCATCAGCGCGGACCCAGACCCCAGCCACAGGTTGACGCCATGCCATGGTGACGCGGTGACCTGTTGCGTCCTTTTCTCGTAAAAATCTTCCTCGTTCTTAAAGCCTACTCTCCTAAATTCGTGTATGGGTGCAAGACATTGCCTAAATATGCATTCATTGGGCGCCGGCGTCCTTCAAAGAAGTTTTGGCGCGCACGACGCTATGTTGCGTCAGCATCATTTCATTGTGAACTTTTTTAGTTTCATTCATCAAAAGCGTGAATTTTCGCGAGTGATAAGCAGTGTCCTGCAAGCTCAGCCATCAGCCATTCATTCGCAAGTGGGTCCTGTAATCTCACGCGGCGCCAGCCATTCAATCGCGAGGTTAAGTTACGTCCTCGAGGGGAATCCCCTTGCACGAAGTAACGATTCATTTTCTTACAGCTGTCCCAGGACCTGTCGGCGAGTCAGCCCCCCGCCCTGCCCGCGCCGACCAAATCCCCGGCCGAGGTGGCCCCCGCCCTGCCCGCGCCGACCAAATCCCCGGCCGAGGTGGCCCCAGCCTTGCCCGCGCTCCTTCTGGAGGAGGAGGCCTGCGATGGTGTAAGCATCACACCGATGACGACGTTGTAATACTTCTGTGAGTCCATACTCCTTAAGATGTACTTGTTTCAGTTCCCTGTGCCTCCACCCACCCCAGCCCCCGCGCCGCCCGCGCCGCCTGCGCCCGCCCCAGCGAGCAGCGAGGCCCCCGCCGCCGCCCTGCCCGAGGAGGATGTGAGTATTTTTGCAGCACTTCAAGCAGATCGTCATTTGTGACAAACTGATGATATTCGCATGTTTCAGTGCGACCCGTGTGTGCGGCGCCGCTGCCGCCCCCTGGCCGTGGTGGCGGGGGCCCTGCGCCCTCAGAGAGTGGTAAGTATATCTCAGTTTTGTTCTGTTTTTTTTGGTCTCCACCTCTTTGATTTTTCTGTGTCTTCTTGTTGCAGTCTGTGTTCGAGCGCCTGGGGCCGGCGCCCCCACCCCGCCGAGTAAGTAACATAGTTCCGCAAGTTGTTTTTGTGATGGAGGAATGGATTGTAACGTATCTTGTGGGTTGTTGCAGGCTGCTTTCGACCCCAGGGCCGCTGCCGCCCCGCCCCGCCCTGTCCCCTACTCCGCCCCGCGCCTTGTGAGTACTCCCTTCGTCTGAGAGTGTTTTTAAGTGAAGGGTTACTATCAGCTTCCTGTCGCAGTCATATTAGTCTAACGTCATGTCATCTATTGCAGACATTGAAGCAGCTGGCCGAGGCCCTCCAGCGCCGACACAAGTAGATCATTTTAATTTTGTTTCAAAAATCATGTATTTTTCTATAAAAAAAAAACAACTAAAATCATTAAATTATGTGCTCAGGATTTTTCTGTTGTTATCCTTTCAATAATCCTTCCATACGCAACTTTGATGAGGGGGGGGGGAAGAGGAGAGATATTGTGCGATTCAATTTGTTTTTATTTGAAACACTTGGCGAAGCAGAAGTTACACTTACACGAGTCAAGTGATGTGGTTCAAACGATTTCACAAGTTCTGTCGACCCAACTTCGGAATCATGACATTTGAAGAAAAATACAAGTCCCAGACTCCATATTCTTGCTCTTAAACATAAGGACTCACTTTCCCTCTGTGATTTTACAGGATATAGCCATGAGAATTGACATGCACTTTGATTTTCATGTCTTTGGAACTTTATCAAAAATTCAACTTATCTCACACTCTAAAACCTAAGATTTCTGACTTAAATAAAATTTTTTTGCTGGAATACATTCAGTTTAACATAGTCTTGGATTTTGAAAATCTTTTAGGAGTGAGAATATCATAAAAGTGTTGGCGATCAGTCAACACCATGCTCACAAGTTCTGTCGAACCAGCTTCGGAATCATGACATTTGAAGAAAAGTACATGTCCCAGACAATAAATTCTTGCTCTTAAACATAAGGACTCACTTTCCCTTTGTGATTTTACAGGATATAGCTGTGGAAAATAATAATCACTTTGAATTTCATGTCTTTGGAACTTTATCAAAAATTGAACTGATCTCACACTCTAAAACCTAAGATTTCTGACTTAAATAAAATTTTTTTGCTGGAATACATTCAGTTTAACATAGTCTTGGATTTTGAAAAGGATTTAGGAGTGAGAATATCATAAAAGTGTTGGCGTTCAGTCAACACCATGCTCACAAGTTCCTTCAAACCAACTTCGGAATCATGACATTTAAAGACAAGTACATGTCCCAGACAATAAATTCTTGCTCTTAAACATAAGGACTCACTTTCCCTTTGAGATTTTACAGGACATAGCCATGAGAAATAATATTTACTTTGAAAATTGTGTCTTCGTCAACTTAGTCAAGAGTGAGGTTACTTTTTGAGAGGTAAGGTACTGTTTGCTTTTTTTTTATTCTAATAGATAAACATCCTTTTGTTAGTCAAAACAAAAACGAATGAGCAATCACGTTAACAACAAGTTTCTGTTCACTTTCCTAACCTACCAGTTCACAAGTATACTCAAACATAGGCGCAGGGAGATTATAGGGGAGTGATATTTCTTGAAGTTGGGTAAAGAAAATACACATTGCGCAAAGTTCACTTGAATATTTCACAAACTTCACAAAATATGTTCAAACAGAATTAAAAAAATGAATGTTTTCTTTTCTACGAGTCACTGGTGTACACAAAACTTCAGTGTTGACCTTCCACAGCTGACTTCTGCTCCGCTCGCCAACTGTCCTGAAGTCGAGCGGTGCTGCGCTCCAGTGGCGATTTGTGCAATCTGCACTCCGTGCAGACGACACTGTGCGGTGCTGCGCTCCGTGCAGCCGGACCGTTCCACCAGCACCAACCAACCTTACATCGCCGTGAGGTGGGTTGCCTATCTCCACGGTGCTATGCCCCTCTCCCCGACCAGTACGTGCACCCCGGTAGATGCACCCGGTAGGTGCACTGCGCCCCCCGCACCGCGCCTCGCCCCGCGCCCCGCCCCGCCCCACACCGCGCCCCGCCCCGCCCCACACCGCGCCCCGCCCCGCCCCACACCGCGCCCCGCCCCGCGCCGCCCCGCACCGCGCTCCGCACCGCACCGCTCCACACCGCGCCCCGCACCGCGCCCCGCACCGCGGCCCACACCGCTACGATGTGTAGAGCGATACAAGTCACGTTCAAACATGTATATGACAAGAGTCGCCAGCCAATCACAGCGCACCAGTGTTGCGATACCAGGGAAAAATTCCCTTTTTGAGGGAATTTTAAAGGGAAAAGGGAAAAAGGGAATTTTAAGGAAAAAATGGGAATTTTGTGGAAAATGAGACAAAACGCTTAGTTTTAGTTATGCAGGGTAGGGAAACAGCAATTACTTACTTCAGGATGACGTTGGACTACTAGGTTGTTGCTACCACTGTTTCTTTTTCCCCTCCCCACCCTATCCCCACTCCGTAGGTATTGCCAACTGCTGAGCGCTGCGCCGAACCTAAGCGGTAAGAAAATGAACCACAGGGACGCTCCGAAGCATTTATTTAGGAAGGACAAACAAATTTACGTAGTTTTCCGTGACTAATTTAATAAAACCGCATGCATACAAGTCAATTTTAGCACGTTTAGGGATGTGGGAATTTTTAGGCAAAAAAGGGATTTTTGGGAACCCTGTGAGGGAAAAGCGACCGAGAGGCCATCGCAACACTGCAGCGCACCTTATTATAACCAATCAGAGCGCAGTAGCCCTGAATTATAACCAATAGCGTACAGCGCGAGCAAATCGCGACGCGTCAGGTGCGCAGCGGCCGCGCGCTGCTTATGCACTTTCGTAGTTCCGCCGCGCACTATAGGCGGCGTTGTTGTCGCTGACTGCGCCGTATAAAATGAGCCCCCGCGCTCCACAGCGGTATCAGTCAAGTCACTCGATTCGTTCCGTGCACTTCGCTACTACTATGTCGTCGCTAGTTGGAGAGATTTTGGATGAGTGGGAGGGAGGGTGCTTTTACACCGATGAGTTGCTGTCCGAAGCCTACTCGGCGGTGCTCCTTGCTCTGCTGGACGCTTGTCCTGCAGACAGGGCCGATCCCCGGATCGTCCCCTTCTTGCTTGTGAGCCATCTTGCCTACGTGCGGGAGCACACTCCCGGGTTATGTACTTTTTAGTACATCGCTATGTACGTCTATAAACTTACGATGCGTGTGAACAAATTTAGTTCATCGTTACGCATAATATTATGTGTAGCTATGTACAAATTTTACATACCTACGCACAATATTATGCTTTACGATGTAATAAATTTGTGCATAAGCACGTACACAGCAATGTACTAAAAAGTACATAACCCGGGAGTGTGAGCAGAACGGTGCAGACCCGCACGCTGCACTCACCTACCGCATGACTCTTGCCATGTGCGGCACTGGCGCTAACGCCGCACCCTGCCCTGCTACATCCCCACCACGCCCCGCTTCACCCCAACCTGGCCCGTCCTCTCGTTCTCCTGGACGGGCCGAGGGTGCCAGCAAGCGTCCCCGAGATGAGGAGGAGGAGGAGGTGGTCACACCAACCATTGAGGTGCTCCAGAGTCGTGAGCGGGAACTTAAGCGGTTCAAAACTAAATTTCGGGAGGAAATCGTCCAGATAAGTGGTCTGGGCGACACTTTGCCCTCAGAAGAAGTTATGGAAGGCCTGTTTGACTCGCTGCTCCAGAGACAGCGGGAGGCTGTCAGTGCTAAGGATGATGACCGCGTCATTGTCGAGATTGAAAATGCTGAGAATGTGGATAACCCGCTCTGGTTCAGTATGCGGCGCGCTGATCAGATCAACGGGCGTGTCGTTCTAGACAAACTGGCGCGAGTTTTGAACTCAAACCAAGCCTTCATGGCCCAGGGACAACTCAAAGTGAGTTACATTCACATCCCTACACCTGAGGCGGGAGGGCGCCGCACTAACAGAGTGGCCAATGAGACCATAGATCAATGGATTGATCGCAAAACCGGGCCAAAAGGCTCTATTTACTCCCCTGAAAACAATGACAACATGTGTTTGACGCGATACGTCGCTGTGCTCATGGCACTGGGTGGAATGCATAAACAGGCGTTCTACAAACTAAAGCAGCCTAACTCTATAATTCAGAGAGACAACGCAAAAAAGTTGTGCGAAAATGCACATATTGATCCTGCTCAACCCTGCGGCCTTGATGAAGTTAGAAAACTTCAAGACTCGCTTCCAGATTACCGCCTGTGTGTCATTACCGACAAAGAAGGGAAGGAGTGTGTTTTCAAAGGTCCGTACGGTGCAGGGCGCAAAAATTTGTGTCTCCTGCTACACAACAACCATTTTTATGCCCTCCTTTATCCCGGTGCCGCATTTGATCGCAATTTCACTTGCGATCGGTGTGTTGTTTTCTACTGTAATGCGGGTGAACACCGGTGTGAAGGCACTTGCTGGCGGTGTCTCGCTCAAGGTCACCACGACGGCCCACTGAGACGCTGCGGTGACTGTGGTCATCAGTTCGCCGGGGATGAGTGCTTCAACACTCACAAAACAGTCATCATTCCCCGTACAGATAGCACCAAATGCCAAACATTTAAATTTTGTCAGGGGTGCGAAAAAAGTTATTCTGTCATGCGGGGCCAGAGACATGTGTGTGGGTTCGTCTATTGCTCCTACTGCAAAAATAATGTAGCAGAAAACCACCTCTGCTACATGCAGCCCTGGGCGGAGAAAGAAAAGAAAAGAGGCTGGAAGTACATTACGGTGTACTATGACATTGAAACAACACAACACACCCCTGTGGAGGGAAAGCCAGACACTTACGAGCACATTCCCAACTTGCTCGTGTCTCAGGCCGTGTGTGAGGAGTGCGCACACATCCCTCATAACGATTATTTCTGCACTGTCTGCCAAACCCGACAACACATCTTCCACAGTCTAGACGACCCTAACCTCAATGTCATTGGGCAGTTCTTTGACTATCTTCAGTCGTTTAGAGGCAAGACTAAAATTCTGCTTGTCGCTCACAACTCCCGATCATTTGATGGAGTATTTATGGTTCAGGAGGTGGTAAAACGCAAACTCAAATGTGAGATCACACTTCAGGGTGCTAAAATCCTCAGCATGGAAGTAGGCAACTGGAAATTTACCGACAGTCTCATGTTTTTGCCCATGCCTCTGAGCGCTATGCCCAAATCGTTCGGCCTGACTGAACTCAAAAAAGGCTACTGGCCTTTTATGGCCAACAAGCCCGAGTATTACGGTTATGAGGGGCCCCTCCTTGACAAGAACTTCTACTGCATCTCCAGTATGAAGCAAAAGGCTGCGGCCGAATTTAATGCTTGGCACGACGAGCAGACTTCTAAGGGCTCCGTGTTCAATTTTAGGCGCGAGCTTATAGACTACTGCATCTCAGATGTAACCATTTTGAGACAGGCTTGTCACGCATTTCGCTCACTCCTCGAGCAGACAGCCGGGTTCGACCCCATGTTTTATTGCATGACGCTCAGTAGCGCATGCATGGCGGCCTTTCGCCGTAATTTCCTCAAACCCAACACTATTGGCATTGTGCCCCCTGGAGGCTACCACGGCAGAGGGAAACAGAGTCACATTGCCCTCAAGTGGCTGGACTACGAGTCCCACAAACTTGGCAGGGTCATCAGCACCATTTACACCGACAGGGAAATAAGTGTCCTGGGCCGCCGCGTCGACGGCTACGTGGACGTCCCGAGGCAGGATGGTACGGTAGAAAAAATTATCTACCAGTTTCACGGGTGTTATTGGCACCATTGTCCCACACACTTCCCTGCCAACGAGGATTCCGGGGAAAATAGGTATGAAAAGACACAGCAGGTCACCTCCCTCTTCCGCAGGTCAGGCTACACTGTGGTAGAAAAATGGGAGTGTGAATTCATGTCCGACCTTGCCTCAGACCCTGACACAAAAGCCTACTTCGAGGCACACCCCACCACACGCACACCTCCTCTTGGGCTCCGTGACGCTCTGGCAGGCGGGCGCACGAGTGCCCTAAAGTGGTACTACAAGGCCGATTTGGCCAAAGGGGAAAAAATTAAAATGGTGGACGTAGTGTCGGAGTACCCCAACTCCAATCTCAGGGGCGAATACCCCTATGGCCACCCCGCCATCTACCTCGAGGGAGACCCCGCCATGCCACCCCTTGACACATGGAATGGGGTAGTTTAATGCACGGTCTTGCCTCCAAGGGACCTCTACCTCCCCGTCCTGCCCTACAAAGCCAAGGGGAAACTCATGTTCCCCCTCTGCAGGACTTGTGTTGAGGAGGAAAACACAGAGATGTGCCACTACAACGATCCCCAACAACGGCAGCTGACTGACAGTTGGTGTGCCCCTGAGCTGCTACTCGCCTTTAGGGAAAAGGGGTACAAGCTCGTTGCTGTACATGAGGTGTACCAGTACCGTCACACCTCCAAATACAACCCTGTCCGCCGCTTCATGGCGCTCAAAATTCAAGCCAGCGGCTGGCCAGCTGACTGTGACACGGAGGAGAAGAAGGCCCGATTCGTGGAGGACACCCTAAAACACGATGGGGTAGTGTTGGACCCCACAAAAATGGCCAAGAACCCCGCTCTCCGAGCCCTCAGCAAACTTATGCTCAACTCATTCTGGGGCAAATTCGGCGAAAAAACGCTCCGCTCCAAAACAGAGCTCATTTATGACTACGGGAAACTTGTTTCTCTAGTCACTGACCCGGCCAAGGAGGTCACAGGGCTCTTGCCCCTGGGAGAGGAGTGCCTCCAAATAACTTGGAAGCCTGTAGAGGACTCTGAGGTCAGCCTCCCTACCTCATCTCTCCTCCATGCGGCATACACCACCTGCCACGGTCGTATGCAGCTATACAAGTACCTTGACGTGGTCAAGGAGAGGGCTCTCTACCATGACACTGACTCAGTGGCGTACATCAGCCGCCCTGGAGAGTCAGAGCTCCCCCTCGGCACTCACCTGGGGGACCTGACAGACCAGATAGAGGAGGACTACGGCCCTGGGTCCTTCATCACAGAGTTTTGCGCAGGTGGCCCTAAGAACTACGCCTACAAGGTAGCCGTGGGTGGGGACCTCAGTAAAATCAAGGTGTGCATTAAGGTGCGAGGCATCAGCATAAACACCTCATGCGATGACCTTGTCACATTTGACAATCTCAAGGTGATGGTGATGGGAAGCCGTGATAAAATCACGGTACCCATCCCCCACTAAATCGCCCATCTCCCAGGGTGGAGAATTGTGACGCGCCACTCCACCAAAAACTGGCAGGCAGTCAACACCAAACGCCGTAGAGTGGATGTAGCCAACACCGTCCCTCACGGCTACAACGGTTGGACTATGGCTGACGAGGAGGACCAGGATCTCCTTGAGGTTCTGGAGGTACTTGGTGACGCCTAAAAGGTAGGCAATGCGCTGGGGAGATGCAGGCTGGCCCAAACGGCGCAGGGGAGACGCTGGTTAGGCCCCATTGCTATAAAAACACAGAGACATTGAGGTTGACTATCAGTCATGAAGATGGATCTCAGGTTCCAGCATCCATGCACTTCCCTTGTGGTAGGTGGCACAGGAAGTGGCAAAACTTTCTTTATGAATCGTCTTATTGAAAATAGGGATGAGATGTTCAACACTACATTTGAACACATTATTTTCTATTATTCCGAGTGGCAGCCTCTGTACGATACCCTAAAGTCTAATCACGGTGTTGATTTTAGGGAAGAACTCCCTCTGCTTGAGAACCACCCGACTGGGCAGGGTCCTAAACTCATTGTCATGGATGATATGATGCACGAGATTAAATCTCACCACAAAGAAATCCTTAAATTTTTCATAAAGGGTTCACATCACAGAAATCTCAGTATATTTTTCCTGAGTCAATGTCTGTTCCCTGATGGGCTGCGGCAAATAAGTCTCAACACACACTACATTGTGCTGTTTAAAACAAGTAGGGACTTGGCTCAAATACGCACTTTCTGTATGCAAGTCGATCCCCAGCATTTCCGTGCACTTCTCGAGGCCTATGAGGACGCTACACGGGCAGGTTACACGTACATCTTGTTAGATGTTAAGCCCAATCAGACAGATCACCTGCGCATGCGCACTCATTTTTCCGGGTGAATCTACTGTGGTTTACATTCCACGCGCAAAGTATGAAAGGGAGATGATGACCGTACTCTGAATCATTTGATGACACTGGCTCCTGCCGCAAAGACGCACAAAGCTGTGTTGCAGGTTCTTCAGTCAGCTAAGCCTAAACTTCGTAAAGCTATTCTTGATAATTCCGATAGAGCTCTTGTATACGCCATCTGCGAAATTTGTGACAATTTGCTGCGTGGAAATATTCCTATTAGTGAAAGTCACAAGGTCAAACTTAGACGACATCGGGATACAATCAGACAACTTGCACAGCGAGGCGAAGGGTGGCAAGTTAAGAAAAAGACACTCGAGCAGACAGGAGGGTCGTTTCTTCCCCTACTCCTTACAGCTGTAGCCTCCGTGCTTCCCTCTCTATTTCAATGAATCACGTTAAGAAAATGATTCTCGTGCCACACGAAAGTGTGGCTAGACTTCATGATCCGACACCCTCTACCACTGAGACACAGCTCAGTGCCCTGGACAATGAAATGGAACTCATTATGCGCAAAAAATACGCTGATGATTCACTTAAATGGAAATTGTAATTACACTTTAATAATGAGCGAAAGAAGCCCGTACGTATTTCTGTGGAAGATTTTTCTCTCGATGATACCGGGGACACCGCTCTTATTCGTCAGCAGCTCGCTGCCGCCATGCCAAAGACATATAAAGCGGCTGCACTGAGACTTTACGATTATTTGAGTACGACTGGCTCACGAGTCACGTGGGACTCCTCAGGACTTGTACCTCTGGAGGGTACTCCTGTCACAAACTCTAATATCATTGATCTAATTTCGGATCTCACTCGTTCACGCAAAAACTTTGAACCTGTGGGTGTTTCAAACTTCATTAAAACACTGTCTACACTCAACATTCCGTTGGAACTTATTCCTAACGAGAAACGTAGAGTCGCTATTATTCAAGCGCGAAACCAGGACGGCGGTGGCACTGTGGTCCCGATCACTAAGCAAAAACGCGTGAGAAATCGCGTGACTAAAATCAAACGTCTGACAAAACCCAAACAACCTAAACATGCCTGGCAATCTTGGGGACGTGTATCACGAGCCCGCTGACCCTGCGTCTTACGGAACGGCTTGGAAACTTTGGGATGCTACGGGAGAAAAAAAAAAGAAAAAATTACAAAGTATCTACAGGGTGAGGATGCTTACACTCTTCACAAACCTGCTAGACGCCGCTTTCCTCGTAATGTGACTTATGCAGATAATATTGACGAGAGCTGGCAGACAGATTTGACTGATTTCCAGTCTTTGAAAAAAGATAATGATGGCTTTAGCTATATTTTGTGTGTCATAGATGTTTTCTCAAAATTTGCTTGGGCTGTCCCCATCAAAGATAAATCTGGTCCTTCTATCCTTAAGGGGTTTCAAACTATTTTCAAAACGACAGATCGGCGACCTACACGCCTGTTTTCAGACAAAGGAAAAGAATACATCAACAAAACATTTCAGAAATTTTTGAAAGAGAACAACATTACCTATATTCACACCCATAATCCTGACATTAAATGTTCGATTGTGAAGAGATAGCAGCGTACCATTAAATCAAAATTATTAAAAAGATTCACTCATACTGAACAATACAGATATGTAGATGGACTGCTTGATGATATTGTGGATGCATACAATCACACCTATCACCGCTCTATCAAAATGCGTCCTGTAGACGTGACACCCGATAGGGTTCTGGAGGTATATAATAACCTGTACCACGGTATGAAACACACAAGTAAGAAAACAAAGTTTAATGTGGGTGATTATGTCCGAATCAGTAGAGAAAAACAAGTCTTCGAAAAAGGGTACACCTGGAACTGGAGCGAGGAGATATTTAAAATCGTTCAGGTCATTCCTCATACGGTGCCGGTGTACCGGCTGGAGGATCTCGATAAGGATCCAATTGAAGGCACGTTTTATGAGATGGAGCTTCAGAAGGTCACCAAGCCCGAGGCGTTCAAAGTCGCATATATAGTGCGGTCTAAAGGAACAAAGGGCAAACGACAACATCTCGTCCATTGGAGAGGTTATCCGAAAAAGAGTTGCTCTTGGATCTTCGATAAAGATCTTGTCTAGAAATGGATTTTTACGCGTTTCTCCCAAGTAACGCCAGTCCTAAGGTTTATCCTGACAATACAACCTGTCATTTTAAGACAGAATTGGCTCAGCGCATGGAACTCCATGGCCACTGGCAGGCCGCCCTCATTGAGCTGCACTACCCTAATACGATAGCACAGGTCCTAGAGGGAGAAAATGAAATCACAATAATGTCGGATACATTTGTTGATACAGTTTCCGTACGTCGTGGCTCATTTAGTTCAACAGACAACTTTGTCACAGGCATAGAAGACGCTCTGAAAATCCTGAAAGAAAGTTATGAGATACAGTATTTCACACTACTCCCTGACCAGCGTTGTAAGTTCATGCCACTTACTGCACATGATAACACGAAAGTTCATTTCTCTCCCCGCCTTGCCCTTCAACTGGGGCTCGCCCACGCTGGTCCGTACCCTGCTAATGAGGAAATTTTGGGCGTAAAACCTGTGGATATAAGTCTGGGAGTTCCCTCACAAATGTTTATTTACATGGACGTACTGGAAGAACAGATCATTGGCCATACTCGCGCACCGTTGCTCCGCACGGTCCCCCTGGACACTAAGGCACAGTACGCCTCCATGACCGTCGTGCACTTCGATCACCCCATTTATTTCGATCTTCGGACGAAAGCATTTGACACTCTGGAAATCTATATAAAAGACCACGCAGGACGTAACGTACCATTCGACTTTGGAACGTCAACCTTGTTGGTTCATTTTAAACAAGTAGCATGACGCGTCACGATCATATTACGGAGTTTTACCTGCATCAGGCAGGCAGCGGGCAATATTATGCGGGTTCTAGTTACCAAAAAGGACATGGTATTGGTTCATGGCTCGGCGGGCTGTTCCGGACGGTCCTTCCCCTTCTCAAGAGCGGAGCGGCCGCTGTGGGGAGGGAGGCGGCCCGAGCCGGAGCACACGTCCTTGCCGATGCACAGTGGTTTGAAACTGGTAAATGCTGGCATCAATTAATCAGAGTGGTATTTATTGAAGGATCGGTATTTATTGATGATAAATAAGACACCGTTATGTTTTTTTAAATGAAATTTGACTGTTTTATTGAATTTATGTGTGAATTTTTACAAATTTTACCCCTCAAAATGAATATTGTGGTCATGGAAGACAACATTATATTCATAGAAATACAAATATGTTGAAAGTAAAGCAAAAAATAGATTCTTGAGGTTCCTAGAAAATTGCGCACTGCAAAATAGGCCTGTAAAAGAAAAAAAAACAGGTTTTGAGGGTGACATTATAGTTTGACTAAATAATTTTGGTTTCAAAAACTTTTATGACGTACCTCGTACAGCTAGGCAAGCATATTAAAAATTTCCTCGGGCATATTAAGGTCGATCTTCTTTTTGGGGGAACGATGAGAGGAAAGAGCGACATCGCCAGACAACAGCAGCCTTGTGAATAAACCATACATGTTATCCTCCCTCCTCGTTTTGCGTGTTCTGTGTTGTCTGTAGTGTCTGATGTATTTGTTTGCTGCTCTAGAGCCTCCTCGGAATATGCACCCATAGGGAGATCGACTGATTTCATTATATCTGCCCCGTGTACTAAAATAAGGTGAACAGATGGAGGCATAGGGTACCATGGGTACTTAGTGTCGTATAATTTGTGGGTTTCTACGCAATACTCTCTGAATTTCTCTGTATCTAGTGGAAGGCAGAGAAATATTGCAGTCTGAATGTAGGAGTACCGCTCAATTAGACCTTCATCTACTCCCGTGGCAGCTGCAGCACGAGCAGGGTCAGCAAAAGATCGCCTAGCCGTATTTCCACTGTTCGTGGTGCCCACTCCCTGCTTCACCTGGTCAACAAGAAGTCCCATTTTGGTTCTAACACTCTCCTGTACTTCTTTCTTTCTAGCCTCATAGAGAGTTTTGTTGGCCCTGTGTTGCTGAAGGTGGAGCTTGTAACTAAGCTTTAAAATGTGTTCCAGACACCTAATTCTGGCGTGAAGCACAGACATGCCGTATTTAAAAGTATCTGTTCTAGCTTTCAGGTACTGCGGGTGGCCATGGTGCATTTGAGAACTAGTTGCTCCACAAATGCAACAGTTTTGGCTATGTGTAAGAGTCAGAGCTGCCCTGGCCTTCCCGTCGATCATTGTCAAAGTGAATTTATGTCTAACTATAAGCTCAGAGCCAGACTTGGTTTGGGCGTATGATGGCTGTAATGAATTTATTTCATGTGCAACGTGACTCTCCTCCTCCCTTATTATGTCAGCTGTTTCTTTTTTAAATTGTAATCTGAGGGGTTGGCAGTGTGTTGTGGAGGAGGGCGTTGTATTTGTCCAAAGGACTTCCCCGGTCGAACTTGAGCGGAGCTGTAGAGGAACGAGGGCAGTGAGCAGCACACTCTTATCAGAGCATTCACTTTCAGTGAAAGCTTGCTGATATTCAGAGTGTGCGCTACTGCCATCCACTCCCCATTTGTGCTGCATCTCTAATGTTCGATTTGGTAGAGATGGGACCGGATATGAAACCAAGTGGACTACTACACTCAACGCTCCCTAGCGGCCGGTCCCCGCAGGTTTGTCCCCGCTGGTGGTGCTACACGTTTGAACTTGTGGATAACGGCTACTTGACAATTTATTGAATTTACGAAGTAATAATTTGTTTAACGCTTTGGTAAGTTATTAATAATTATATTATAACATTGGAGTAACAAATGACGTAATAGTTTTTAAATTATCTCGAGTAATTACTTGCTAAATGATTTCAAAGCACGAAGTGACTGTTCGATGCTGGTAACAAATAATGCGGCCAAAATTCCGGTAAATTTCAATTACTAGGCGTGTTTAATCATGCTAAGAGTCTTATTAATTACCAAAAACATGTAATGTAATACAGATGAGTTGGTTTTTGGCGTTAGGTTATGGTTTCCGTTACACATGTAATTTTCTGCCCCATACATAACGTTTGCATTCATCTGTAGAGGCCTTTTTAGTTTTTCGTACACGAACAGTAATGTCTCATCTCATTTAAGCTGATTAAATTACTCTTCTCCCTCGGATTCATATGTTCTTCTACTCAAAGGAATTATCATTAATTGTTGAGTTTTACTTGTTTGCAGACTTCCAGGAAGGAAAAATGGCTCCTGTTCGAGGTGAGAAAGTACAGCAGGTAATGTGTGATTTGTTTTCAGCACCAGATGATCATGCACTTGCTCACTGTGTTGGCGCTGATCTTAGAATGGGTAAAGGTATTGCTGTAGATTTTAGGGTGAGGTATGGACATGTTGACTTTCTTAAATTGCAGGGTAAAGTTCCCGGTGAAGTTGCTGTTCTACCTGCTGAGATGTGCGGGAGGGCAGCTCCCATCTTTTATCTAGTCTCTAAGAATATAAGTACTGCTTATGGTCCTCGTTGGGAGGACTTTTGTTGTTTACAGGAGCTTCGCAAACTTTGTGAGGAAATGGGAGTAAAGAAGGTGGCCATGCCCCGTATCGGTTGCTTTAATGACCACCTCTCATTGCCCAAGGTAGAGGAAGAGCTTTACAGCACCTTCCAATCCTCTCCTGTCAGTGTTCTTGTTTTTTCTCCTCCTAATCCGGTGGTGGGTCATCCTTACCCTCTAGTCCTTCCCCCTCAACCTTCTTTCATGGGTTGGCAGGTTCTAGGAGATAGCAACATGGTTCGGTTTTGTGTGCGTTTTGGACTTTACAGTCAAAGTCCGCTGGAGAGGTTTCCAAAGCAGCTTGGCCTCTGCATCTCTGGTCAGCGCATGAAGAGCCTCCATTTCCTCATCTCTGCAGGAGCTCAACTGCATGATAATGTTATTGTGATGATTGGCACTAATGATATCCTTCAAATTTTCAGGCTTTCTCAGTACAGAACGGATATCAAGCAAACATTACGAGCCACTTTTTTCCAGTTATGTAAGATTCTGTCCTCCAGGTGTCGCAGGGTGCTATTTGTCACCCTTCCCCCCATCCCGGCACATGCAGAGTGTGAGGAAGATGTGCACTGGCTCAATGCCCTAATTCTCAAAGCTGCTAATCATCGCTCTAATTTCCAGGTGCTGAATACTTATCCGTTATTCCTTACAGCAAATAATGTTATTGACACTTCCAGGTTTGAGCAATGGATGGGTCCACCAGGTAATGTCCGTCCTGATGGCATACATTTGAACCACCAGGGATTGAGTCTGCTGAAGCTGAAGCTGGAAGATCATATTAGCTAGTGGTTTCTGTGTTTTGTTTATTAAATTCTGTTTTGTGCATGATTCTTCCTTTTCAGTTGTATTTATAGGCATCTACAATTTCTTGTATAAGGGTTCTGTGCTCTGTAATTTTTATTTCTGAGAGATTATTTGATAGTTAGAGCCTCTGGTACAACTTTCTAATAATCTCTCTACAGAAATACTTTCTTAGTAAATGTCTGATGGGCTGTTGTCTTTCAGACTATATTACTTGGACTATTAGTATCAACATAGATTACATTGATCTCTGTTATTTATGCTGATCAACATTAAGCTTATTCAGCTAAAAATACAAGCTGAGCTTCATGCTTTTTGGCCTCTTTTATTAACTTCATCGGCACTTATCATGTTGCTCCAGCTTCACTGTTTCTTTAAATAAATAAAACAGCCTAAATTGCTGTTCTTATTCCAAATTTTAATGCGGGCTATCAAATCTTTAAGAGATACAACAGATTTGATAGGCAGTGTCAACCCTGCATAAACGCAGAGACAAATATGGAATCGCTGAAATATTATATGTTACCTCAAAATTAAACAGATGCATTTTATTACCAACCGCCCATATGGTTGCAATCATACATACGATGGCCAACAATTGCAAGGAGGAGTTTGCAATGCCATAGATCTTAACAGAACACAAATTACACTATTTGTAACGCATAATACAACATTCATTGCTACTGATATATTTGATCTGCCGGTCATGGTGTGTCATCTCCACTCGAAGGCCACTATTAACATTTCTGGACCTATTTGAAAAATAATGGTACATTAAACTAAAATTTGTAATATTTTTTATTGTTAAATTTCAGTTTTTGGGTTTTTGAAAATACCTTACTATGACAGTTAAGAGAGAACAATTATATCATACTTTGTTTTTGGATTGAAGTCAGTGGGCAGTCCGTAAAAAATCCTTCAGTCCAAGTGTGTCGGTGTATCCTTTATAAGAATCATACTTTTTGAGGTTATATAAGTAAGAAATATATTTTCGTGTAATATTCTAGGCAGTATACTGAATTAAAATCAAAATTAGATTGAATGCCAATAGGAACGTTCTCTGAACGTTTGCAATGAATTGTGGCTGCACTGACTGGAACCCCCTCCGCATCCCCTCCACTCAATCCATCTCCCCCCACTCCCGTCTCCCGTTTGAACGTTAATGTAACGGTCATGCCGTTGCTTGATAGCACGATGGTTTTCAACGCATTACAGATTATTAATAACAAAAAGCACAAAAAATAAACATCCTTTTCCACTGAAACCCCCATTTCTATTCCAAAGAAATTCCAAGCGAATTGCAGGTGGCCCATCTGGCAACACTGCCGTCTCAGTGGCGTTGAAGCAAGTGAACGAGTCAGATCGCCGTTGTGTGGATCCCTGTTTAAATACACCATACATCTGTTATAGTACCCGTTACGAAGTACCTGTGTGGTATTTCCATGCAGTAGCTACTTAAAATTGCAGGTGAGTTTCAATAGGCTATTTCAGAGCCGGAGGGGAAGAAGTAAACTGGAAGAACAAAAAGCGCTCTGCGCATGCCCAGGCGGCGTGGTGGGGGGCGCGCGGGGCCGGAGTGGGGACCTCGGGCGCCCCCCACCACGCCGCCCGGGCATGCGCAGAGCGCTTTTGTTCTTCCAGTTTACTTCTTCCCGTCCGGCTCTGAAATAGCCTATTGGATGCTTGGAGAGTCGTTCGGTACGAAATACCGCAATATTCCAAAGCGTCCGTTTGAACGGGCTTCAACGTCAATACAGTGCTGGGGGAGATCCTTCGTGTGCTATCACACTGGTTCTGCGATACTAGTTGTCAATTTTTAATTATAATAGTAAATAAAATTTTATTGATTCATTAAGTAAATTTTAATTTAAAATGGATTCAAACACATCAGAAATTAGTGATGTCTCAGATGTTGAGGATTCTTCTGATGTCTCAAAAATGCCCTCATTAGATGATTCTGAGTCCAATAGCTCTAGCTCATCAGACGAAGGTGACTTGGTTGTTTCTGCAAATCCTTCAACTGTATCTTATCCCCGTCAGTGTCCATGTGGTAAAACCTATGCACACAGGCAAAGCTTTCATAAACACAACAAGAAATGCACTGGAGAAAAGTCAGCTCCTCTGTATCCAAGAAAATGTGATACGTGTAATGCTGTCTTCGAAAACAAGGTAAAGTTCTTTCGCCACAAGAAAACCTGCAGTGCAGTTGAAAGTGAGAGTTTAAAGGAGGTGATAAATCAAAAATCACGTACCCTCGTAAGTGTGAAATCTGCCACAATGAGTTTGGCAGTAAACAATCCTTCTCTCGCCATAAAATCCAGTGTTCTGAAGGTTTTGTGAAGAAGACAGCAAAGCACAGTCCTTGCAATTCACGAAGGGTGTACTCAGACATTTTACCATCGCACTAGCATGATTAGTCACCTCATTAATGACCACATGAAGGAATTCAAAATTACTTAGCTGTCCTTTGAAAATATGGCTGAGTTTAAAGCCTGGAAAGACCAAGTAGAACAGGAGTCATACACATGCTTCACAGCTCCCTGTGGTGCTAAAGGGACAGATGACATAGACAGTAGAAATTATCATTACTATACCTGTGTTTTTGATGCACATGCTAGGAGGAGGGAGACAGCTCCAAAGAACAAATGGAAGTGGGAAAAAGGTTGTATTCCAACAGAAATGTTGTGGCCTGCACGCATGCTTGTCACTGAAACAGAAAACAAGCAAATACTTGTCAAATTCATTGAAACACACAATCACCCTTTGACATATCAACTTAGTACACTTCACAGGGTCCCACTCTCTACTCGACATTTCATTCGTACCTGCTTAATGACAGGGATGAAAGCAGACAACATTCAGGAACTTTTAAGGGGTGATGTTGGAGATCTAAGCAACAGGGACAATGACACAAAGCCTAAGAAGGATTATTTCATAAGCATTCAATACATCAACCACATTAAAGGGAGGATCAAGGCTGAGGGTAGACTTCACTCAAATGACCATGTGTCAGTGGACATGCATGTGAGAAATTTGATGCACATAGGCCGCTTTAAAGTAGAGGGCGTACCCAATACAGATTATGATGGGTTTGATGATGGACAGTTCAGTCCAGTCTTGGTTTATAAACCACAGGGCAAACCTGTAGTTATTGGAGACAAGGGATTAAACTCTACAAAACATTGTGATAATTTGTTTCTTGTTGGATTTCAAACTAAGGAGCAGCTAGAAGTAATGAAAGAGGGGTCTAAAACAGTAGTATGTGTTGATTCTACTTACTGTACTAATGAGTACGGCTTCTACTTGATCAACATTGTTGTCCCAGATGAGTACGGTCAGGGGTATCCTGTTGCTCATTTCATTACCAATCATCAGGATGAGGAAACCATGAAATTTATCTTTCAGAGTATTAAAACGAGGTGTCCTGATTTAGAAGTAAATGTTCTAATGACTGATGATGATCAATGTGAGTGGAAAGCTTTTGTATCAGTTTTCCCGGGTACAAAACACATTTTATGCATTTGGCATATCAGGCGAAACTGGAATAAGAACATGAAATCTATTGGCGATGGTCAGTTAAAGCTGGAAGTTTCCCATAGCTTAGCTGTGCTCATATATGAGAAACATGAGCCTACATTCAAAAACTTACTCGAGGGCTTCATTACCAAAATTAGAAGTGAATGTCCGGATTTCTATAAATACTTTGCGAAAGAGTATATCAATAGGACTGAGGTTTGGGCTTTGTGCTATCGAAATTTCCCACATGGTAATACTGACACCAACATGTACTGTGAGTCACTGCACAACAAACTGAAAACATATTACATGGAGAGGAAACAAAACAAGCGGGTGGATGACCTCATACAAATCTTACTCAGGATGGAGAAAGATTACTTCATGAGACTTTGGAAACACAGGGCTGAGAACAAAACAAAAGTCAAAGTCACAGAGACACAAAAAAGAACACACAAACGGGGAATAAACATAAGTGATAATCATATTACCAATGCTGAGGAAAACTTTTGGGTTGTTAGGTCTCAAGCTGAGAACAGTGATGAGGAGTATTTTGTCCACAAACACCATGCAAAGTGCCCTATGGACCATTGCTTTAGGCAGTGTGTCAAGCAAGCCTGTAAACGATTGTGTGAGCACTTGTACAGCTGCACCTGTCCTCAGCCAGGCGGAATGTGTAAACACATCCATAAAATTCATTCCGTCTTTTTAAGAGACACACCAACAACTAAAGACACAGCTGATGAAGTTTGGGCTCAGGTTGACGACCAAAATCTTAATCTTATTAATCCTGTTAACATTGAAATTGAAAGCGAAAGCAAAGCAGATATGGAACAAAAGCTGATAGCCGAATGTGAAGCATTGTGCAATGTCCTAAAGGAGAGAGTCAGTCAGCCTGAAAACTCAAAATTTTTACAGCACATTAGAAATCAGCTCAAGCAGTTAGATGTCATGACTAGCAATTCACACAAACACACCATTGAAATAGTAGACACAGATAATAAATTTGAGCAAACCATGTCTGTTACAGGCCCACAAAAAATTGTTCTACAAAAAGATTTGAAATTCAAAAGAACTGTCCAGAAACCCATACCAAAAAACAATGTTTTGAAAAACCCCAAATTTGAAGAGAAGAAAAAGGTGAAACTCTCACTGCTTAGTTTAAAGGATAGGGAAACTTTGAAAAGGCAGAGGAACCAATTTGTTCCCGACATCCCACCTGAAACTGAGAGCAATGAGTCTCTCAGTTCAACAATAGAGGAGCAGCCTCCTCAAAAAATTGTTGGAGTAGCTAGATCAGATTCAGTACCTAAACCAATTAAAATAATAGCTCCTGTTAGGATTCCCCAGCAGAACGCTTCAGTAAGCTTAGTTGCCAATCCAACACCTGTACGACAGAACAACACCAACATCTCTCGAAACACTAGCAAGGGGAAGTCTTTCACTCCCAAAATAGGATACACAAGCAATATTCATGAACCTATACTTTTCTTTGACAAGAAAGGCAGCGTATCATTTGCAAACTTAAAAACTCTTGATCCTTACCTGACGGAAGCAGAGTGTTTATCCTTAAGTTATCCAAATTTCAAGTTTGTTAAAGGCTGGATCCATGAAGATGTTATTGATGCATTTCTGTACCACTTGTGTAATGGCAATGCCAAAGTCCATACCTTTCCTTGCTGCTTTGCAAACTTCTTAAATATGCCTGGAGACATGAGACCATCAGTTTCAAAACTGCTTAGTGATGAGAAGTTAGATTCAGTTGCAACTATCTTGATGCCAAGTAATCTCAACAACAACCATTGGGTCCTTCTAGTGCTGAAGCCACAGCTCAAGGAGATTCATATTTATGATCCTGCAAATGAAAGGTGCTCAGAAATGTATTTGAATTTTTTGCCAAAATTAACTGGTTTGCTAAATGACAGATTCAAAAACACTCAATCATGGAGTGTTTAATTTCCTACCCATTCATTACAGCAGGATAACATGAACTGTGGAGCATTTGTCTGTTTCTATGCCAACACTCTAGTATGTGGCACTCAGACTCAGAGTGTTGACATGAACAAATTTAGAGAGTATATTTTCCAAATTATTGCTGGGCATTGCTTAAAGAATAGAAATTACTCAACCAAAACTTGCTCGACTTGTCAGGTAAAGATCAAAAAGCCCCATGTGACTTGCATCAACTGCCATCAGCTTCATCACTTGTCATGCATTCCTGCAAACAATCAAGACATCTCACAATTCAAATGCTTTCATTAGAATGACATTTCATATCACCTCTGAGAGATGGACTAATGATATAGCTAGAGCCTTTGGTACAGCTTTCATTATGCCGTCTACAGGGGTGAACAACAAATTTTATCATTTCAGAGCAAAACAAAGTCACTTTATACCATTACTCTTTACATCTTACACTAACTTACCTCTGCGAGGTGGACCATCACTTCACTTTGCAACTGTTTCCTCCCCACGTCATTCACTTCAAATTGCTTCTGAGAGATGGACTAATGATTTTGCTAGAGCCATTGGTACAGCTTTTCATTATGCCGTCTACAGGGGTGAACAACAAATTTTATCATTTCAGAGCAAAAAAAGTAACTTCACATCATGACAATACATCTGAGTCTAAATTACCTCTGCGAGGTGGACTATTACTTCACTTTGCGACTGTTTCCTCTCCATGTCATTCACTTCAAATTGCTTCTGAGAGATGGACTAATGATTTTGCTAGAGCCATTGGTACAGCTTTTCATTATGCCGTCTACAGGGGTGAACAACAAATTTTATCATTTCAGAGCAAAACAAAGTCACTTCACATCATTACAATACATCTGACTCTAACTTACCTCTGCGAGCTGGAGTAATAAACAAAGCTAGAGCCATTCGTACAGCCACTCATTACGCCAACCACAGAGGTAGGGTTCAAATGTCAACACAACTTTCCATTCCTCTCTTGGCATTTTAATGAAAATATGACTCATAGCTTCCAAACATGCTTCTGTACATTTTATTCCGTATTTTGATGTTTCCACATCAACTTGGGCCTGTAATTAAGTATAAATACTTTTAACTTTATGTACTTTTATGGATGTTGAAATACCTTTCAATTTCCATTTTATTAAATTTTTTTATATTCTTTCATTAACCTGGCATCTACTATTAAGATATAACTCAGCAGATTGTTTATGTTACAGGTGAGGCTGTCCAATGAAGACTTCCTACTTCTGAACACTAGAATGAATAATAATTATGTCAAGAACATAATTCTTATTCAGGTTGTTTGGTTATTCCTAAGAAAAACAGCTTGACTTCAGGGCCTTATTTATTAACGTCACTAGCTTCCTTGTCATGTAGCTCCAGCTGAATTTTCCATCTTTAAACTTTAAAATTTTCTAAATATTTTAATTTTTGTAACAATATTTTTCTAATACCCTTAGACTAAATAAAGATAAAGCCGTCATCAATTTACTAAGAGTGGTGATACCAGTCATTCATTTTCAAACAGCCTAAATTGCTGTTGAGATTATTTCAAAATAAAAGCTGAGCTTCATGCTTTCGGCCTCTTTTATTAACTTCATCGGCACTTATCATGTTGCTCCAGCTTCACTGTTTCTTTAAATAAATAAAACAGCCTAAATTGCTGTTCTTATTCCAAATTTTAATGCGGGCTATCAAATCTTTTAGAGTTACAACAGATTTGATAGGCAGTGTCAACCCTGCATAAACGCAGAGACAAATTTGGAATTGCTGAAATATTATATGTTATCTCAGACGCAAAAATGCAGAGAAAAATTTGGAATGAATCATAGTTATTATAAATAAAGAAGTTTTATGAAACGTCTCATTGTGTTCAGTTTCTCTTCTATCTTTCCCCTCAACATATACTCTTCAACATGTACTTGAACTATCCGAAAATAAGTATGCCCACACATGAATACTGTAGCTGATGTTTTCTACCCATTCAAGTGACAGCTGTTCAAAACACATAAACATAGTTAATTAATAATGGGGAAGAGGTCGACAAAACGTAATCTGATAGAAAGCTACTGTTATTTTAATGTTGAAATATGACAAAATAGCAGGTGGCTGAGGGGTTATGGTAGTTTTGATACTTACGCGAAAAAATTGGATTCCTTTTAAAAGACGTAATAATTGTAAGGTATCTTGTAACTAAGCGTCTGTTGGTCCACGTAATTTAATCGAGCCTTTCGTGATAATTGTTTCATTTCCACGTTTACTTTCCCTTTAAGTGCCTATTCGCCCCGGCTCGGCTGTTGGAGTTTGGTGTTAGAGTCGTCAGAATGCGCCAGACGACGCGTAGTCCACTTGGTTTCACATCCGGTCCCATCTCTACCAAATCGAACATTACTGCATCTCAAGTTCAACGGGGCCCTCTAAATTATCGAACGGAGACGGCACTGAGCGCTCCAGTAGCCCCACGAGACGACGAGTGTTGTGGTCTACGAGGGACTGGAGTGGTACCTCAGCGCTTGTCTCTGTAACGATAAGGGAGGGCGGGGTGCATGCCTTTTTGGCTGAGAGGACAGTGTTGTAGCAGGGGAAAATATCTGCTCCGTGCTGCGCGACCTTTTCTCTCAAAGTGATGTACTGACCTTTGCTTAGGTCAAGGTGAACAATCAGGGCCACAGCTTCCTCCCCAGACATTTTTTGTGGTGGTGTGTAGGCTTGGTACTGGTTATAAACCTGTAGGATGTGGTCAGCTACAGAAGGGTCTTCCCCTATTTTTTGCACCAGTTGGGCAGCAGCCGTTTTCCCCTGTACCCGCAGCTGCATAGCAGTGGCATGGGAAAGAGAAGACACTGTTTGTCCTTTGCGGACGGCCTCACTTTTAAGCCTTTTAGTGCGCGGTGCAGCCTCATTGAAATCGACAACTGGACGACCAGGACCAGGTTTGGATGCCGGGGAGGGTGGAGGGGTGGGGAGAGGGTTTTTGCTTTCAAAAACATGAATTGTGTCCAGCCAAGATTTGTGTTTTCTTAAAAAGTCGTCCTCCCTGCCATGAAAAGGATCCCACCTTTTAAAATACTCATTTGCAAAATAGGATATTTGAGTGGATAAATCTCTCAAAACCTGATCAGTAATTTCTAAATTCCTATTCAACGAAGAAAAGTTGTTTATAACCATGTCACGAAGACTGTTCTTTTGAGCTTGTCTTCCCTCTGAAGCCTTCTCCTTCATGGCCTGAACTAGATTCCTCCTACTTATAGCATAGCTCTTCATCTTAATCACTGTAAGGTCAGTCAAAGTAAGTAAAAGTTAGTCTCAGTCATTTAAGCAACATAGAATCATAACAACAAATTAAGAAATAAATGAGTGAAAAATAATAAGGAAAGAAATGTCTAGTTATGTCTCTGAGCAACTAACAACAATGCGTATATGCTGGGTTCATTCGCTCAAAGCTAGCTCGGTCCAAAACAAGATCATTACATTCCCCGTTTCCTCACTCAAATTTTTCCATTTAAAGGTGTTCTCTATCCCATACTAGTCTAGCATTTTAAAAATTATGTTATTATCCATGTTACTAAAAAATAAAATCTCAACACACACAAAATTAGAAAATAAGTTTTTAGTAGTGATAAATTTTATTAGAATTATTATGATCTGAGTTCCGTTATTATCAGAGAAAATGTTGGAACACTTTCCCTGGCCTAATATCCCTCCCAGGCCAGGATAAATGTCGTAACATTTTCTCTGGTAATAACGGAATACAGATCATAATAATTATATTTAAATTTATCACCACTAAATGTTTATTTTTTTATTGTTTAGTGTGTTAAGATATTATATCTTGAGAACCTGGATGATAAAATGATTTTAAAAATGCTAGACCAGCATGAAATAGGGAACACCTTTAACTGGAAAACTTTGAGTGAGGAAACGGGGAATGGAATGATCTTGTTTTGGACCGAGCTAGCTTATTAATTTTAGTCGCTCAGAAACATAGCAAGACATTCATTTCCTTTTCAACTTTTACTCATATATTTTTAATCTACCTCTCCTGCCCCCTCCTCACCCCACCCCCTGGCCTTCCCCACAAACTTTCTTTTCCCTCTGAAATTTATCTCAGTTTTGATGCGTAAAGGCTTTGTGTTCATTATCTTCTTTAGTTTTATTTTTATCCACACCCAGCTCTAGATAAAGTATATTTAAGTGCACACTGCTGTAAAAGCAATCCCTTTTATCAGGAGTCATTCATGTCCCTCTCTGGATGCTCAGATGCATTCCTTTATGCACAGTACTAAAATTGAGACACAGACCACAAAGCCCTTTCCTAGCTACTCATCTGATGTTTTGAAATATAGCACACGTTCTGAAGCAGTCATAAAAACTTACCAAATCGTGTTGCAGCGCTTAAATGATAGTGCTCTGCTGTCACGGTACACGGTGTCCGTCAGCTAAGTTCGACCGGTTCGACGCGTCTCGACAGGTGCATCAGTGAGGTTAGGTGGCCGGCCGACCGCCGCGCTGCGGTCGGGCCGGACCGCGGGGGCACTTTGTCGAGTTTTTGCTTATTGTGCTGTTTCGGGGGAAAACGGGAGCGTACAACTTTGACGAGACAAAGAGGAATGTTGCCCAAGCTAGAGTCTGTTTTAAGTTCGCTGCCTAAAGCCACCTATCGATACGAAAGCATTACCTAAAAGTGGAGTACGGGGCTTCAACACCGAGTTACTTTCAAAAAATTATTAAAAATGAATGATTCGCACTGTATGCTTAGCAAGGGTCGAAAACGATAAAAAAACAATTGATGTTTGCATTACAAAGCGCCCGCGGCCCTAGGAGGCCGAGAAAATAGTATTAATCAGTGTATAACTAAGGCCTACTGAAGGCAGTGTCTCGACTGCTCCAGCAAAGACATATTTCACATCCCGCTTTACCCGGTTTATCGTGCGATTTGAAGGCATCATAAGCAGTTTTAGATTGTTTGAACCCTTAAGAATGAATTGCTATCAAAGAACAGCAGTTTGAAAGAAATTTAAAAATCACTATTTTTGCCAGCATTCTCCGATTTCGTACCACTGTGCGATGTAGCCAGTGGCGACACTTTTGTAGACAGCGCTAAGCGACACACGGAGGAAGCAGTTCAGAATCGAAAACGCAAGGCGGCATCCGCAATGAATGGGTCCGGTAGAGCTATAAAAAGGAAGAGGCTTGCGCCCAAACGTCATTCCACAGCTAAAGCTCGAAGTAGAAGGAGCTCTGCTCCAGACTATTTTACGTAATGGCTTTCATGCATAGCGCCTCCGTTGAAGCTCTCCCCACAGAGCTTAGTCTGTGGCTCTCTAGCGCAACATAAATGGGAGAGGAGCGATCTCAATGGATTATGGTCAGCCCCTTGGCTAATTTTGATTCGGCGACCACCATAGAGCTAGAAGTAGCTGGGGTGGGTTATGCCTATGCAGACCCCGCACACATGCTGCTCTACACTAAAGAAAAAATCGTGAATGCTGATGGCTCAGACATCACTGATGCTGACAACAGTGACGCCACACTTGTAAACTATGGCATGCACGCCCAATGGTCTCAGGTGGACGCTAGTATTAACGGTACAGTTATTTCTCAGTGGAGTATGACTTACCCATGGAGGGCATACGTTGAGGCATTTCTTAATTATGATAGGGCTGCAAAAGATACACATCTCCAACAGCGTATGTGGCACGAGGACACGCCTGGACACCACGACTCCTTGGATAGCAACCAGAACCTGGGGCTCGCGTGGCATCGTCCACACTCTCATGCGTTCACGCACTAAGCTGAGTCGCGAGTTTGAAATGATGGGCCCACTCCACCTTGATATTTGCAATACTGATCGGCTCCTACTCAATAATTGTACTCTGCGTCTAAAACTCACTCGATCTCGAGATGCATTTGCTCTCATGAGTACGAAAGGCACTGAAAAAATTAAGCTCTTGGACGTCAAACTATTCATTCGGAGGGTTACGATTTCGCCCTCTGTTCTGCTTGCTCATGCCCAAGCCCTTGAAAAATCACCTGCAAAATATCCTGTAAACAGAGTGGATATAAAAACAGTCACGATAGCCCAGGGCATGCACTCTAAAACCATTGAAATCTATTTTTGAATCAACTCCCTCAGAGAGTTATCATAGGGTTTGTCGATAATCGTGCTTTCAATGGGGATTATGCCCGTAATCCGTTCCGCTTCCAACACTTTAGTCTGAACTACCTGCAGATGCATGTGGATGGGCAGCCTGTTCCTTCACAGCCACTGACCCCAGACTTTTCTAAAGATCTCTACATGGAATGTTACAACACGCTCTTTACCGGGACGGGTATACACTGGAAGGACGAGGGCAACGGCATTAGTTGGAGTAATTACCCAAAAGGCAACACCCTGTTTGTGTTCGACCTCTCTCCTGACATGTCGGCGAGTGAGCCCCATTGGAATCTTCAAAAACAAGGGGCACTGCGTCTTGATCTTAGATTTGCAGCCCCTCTCCCACAACCTATAAATTGCGTCGTGTGCGCCGAGTTTCAGAATCTTATTGAAATCGATAAGGATAGGAACGTTATCGTTGACTACAGTGTATAATGGACGGCTTCACGCTAGATGCACTCATGAGGCGTGACAGACACGTCACCCCATTGTTTGAGGGCGTGTTTGCTGCGCACACCCTCCCTCGCAGACTCCACAAATGTCCCGCTCTGCTCATATGCAACACAGGCCCCATTTCAAAACCCGGCACACACTGGGTAGCTTTCTTCATTGATAAGCACGGCGTGGGTGAATACTGGGACTCCTATGGCATGCCCCCTATTGTCTCTCACCACAAAAATTTTCTTAAGAGACTCTGTAAAAAATGGACTTACAATCATACAAGTCTGCAAGCCATTGACTCTAAAGTGTGTGGTGGATATTGTCTCCTCTATTTGATTCATAGAGCGCACGGCTACACTCTCCACTCCTTTGTACATAAACTCTTCACTTCTAATCCGCTGAAGAATGATGAAATAGTACGCACCCTTTTCAAACGTATGTTTGGAAAAAAACGAGCATGTGTCATTGATCAAAGAAAAACACAAACATGTTGTGAAAGAAAAAGATGAAAAAGTTTTTTAAAAAAAAAAAAGATTAAAAAAAAAAGGTTAACCAAAAATTTTAAAAGATTAAAAAAGTTAACGTTACAAAAAAATTACGTTACAAAAAAATTTTACGTTACAAAAAAAAATTACGTTACAAAAAAAAATTGTTACCAAAAAAAATGTACGTTAAAAAAAATTGTTACAAAAAAATATTACGTTACAAAAAAAAATTGTTACAAAAAACAAATTTTACGTTACAAAAAAAATTTACGTTACAAAAAAAATTTTACGTTACAAAAAAAAAATTACGTTACAAAACAATTTTACGTTACGAAAAAAAATTTTACGTTACAAAAAAAAATTACGTTACAAAATAAACATGCCAAAGTTTTTAAGATGGGGTGTTCGATGTCGGTTTCGTATAGGCCTACCACTAGGGGAGGGATAGGATTTTCCGTTAAAAATTCTAACGAGCGTAACAGCATGCCTCCTGGGCGCGCATGGAAATGCTGTAAAATGTCAGGAGCGGGATTCGAACCCGCGAATCGCTGATCTTAAGTCTGCTGCCTTAGACCACTCGGCCATCCTGACATCTCTGGACACACAGTGTACCGAGGGCCTCTTAAGCCAAGATGGCGACTTAGGTTGGTGCCTTTCACTTAGGTTGGGTTAGTGCCCTTCACTAGGTTGATTTACACGCCGTGTCGGGGTAGTCAGAGGTGACTCGGGGCTGGGGTGACTACGGGATGGGGGTGACTCGGGGGCCGGGGTGACTCGGGGTATTCATGATAGCGGCCCGGGACTAGGGGCCGGGACTCGGGGGCCGGGGTGACTCGGGGGCCGGGGTGACTAGGGGTATTCAAGATGGCGGCGGGTGACTAGGGGTATTCTATACTACTGACTTTCGACGGCACTCTGGCACGTTTTCGGGTCGGACGACGACAAGCAGAAGGCATTTAGAAAGAAGTCTGAAAACTTTAATTTAAGCAACATCAGAGGGAGAAAGGCTGATGTTTAGAGTCGATCGTGGTCTTTGATGCAGGAATAATATTTGAAATACCCCAGCCAGCGCGATCGATGCCAGGACTGGCCGTAAACGTCAGTTATTCTGTCGTGTTGAAAGTGCATCTGAGGGTTATGGGCGACGCATATTTATTTAATATACCGGGAAACCAAATTCGAGCGCCAATAGGTTAATAGTGTTCTGAGTCTACTGAAAAAAGCCCTTTACGATGGTATACTTGAGTGACTCATCGGCTCTGAGTCACTGTTCTATACTATTACCCAATTTGTTTACAATATTACTCTTTCTGTTGCAGAATAGAAAACCGACAAGTTGCCTGGCTCTTTTCCACAAAAAGTATTTTTGCTGCTGTGGACTACGTGAGGAAGGACAAGAAGCCCAAGCCTCCTACGACCTTTGAGGAGGTGGATGACATTTTTAACAACCCTGACTTTGCACATCCTGGTACGTGTCAGTAATGAGAGCCAATCAAGGGGGAAACAACTTTGAATGAATGAACTTTAAGTGATTAGAGTACACATTTTATGAATTTTTGTGAATTTCTCTGAATTATGGGGTGTACAAATATTTTTGAGTTATCTCCCCCTCAGAGCCAATACACAATACACATGTGTGAGGGTGCAACATGTTAAAGTTGCTTTTCCTTTTTAGAAGTCAAGTCATTGATGATCACATGTACTCAAAAATTATTGTACGAGGTTCTACATATGATAGTAACAGTTGATTTACAATGATCGCCTTTTGCAATTTTGAAATAGAGAACAGTAGCCCTAACTTTTGTTATTAAATCTGACAGGTCGTACCTTGGATGATGGTGCCCAGTTGTACCAGGGGAAGGTGGGACCAGATGGTGAGGAGTCTCTGGTCTTTGCCTCCCCTAGGGCATTGAAGATGATGCTGGAGTCAGATGTGGTGGCTTCCGACGCCACCTTCGAGATTACTCCCCGGCTGCCGGGTGCGTTGCAGGTGATGATCTTTGCGGTGTTTACCTTCGGACATGTAAGTTGAAGCAAGTTAATATTTAGTGTCAAGAATGTGTTGTTGGCTTATTCACATCAGTGTAATTTATCATAATGTTTTCCTCACCACTAATCTTGGAGTAAAGATCCATACCTTCTTTAAGAGCAAGTATTTATGAAAGGGGATGTTGATTACCATAAGATACTTTAACTTAGATATTTCTCTCATTCCAAATTTGGAACATAAGTAGCAAATACAACCAAACCATAACAGACCTCCCCAGCCATTAGCAAAATTGGATTGTTTTGATTTTAGTTCGTTGTGTGAATAAGGATAACTTTTGCACGAAGATGAATTCAACCTTTCAAATGAGATTTGTCGCCAGGAAATCAGCAAACAGCGAGACCTTGTACGAGTAGTCCGCAGTGTGCTGGAAAGCACAATTTACCTAACTCTAAAACTAAAGGCTGATCCGTCTTTCAGAAAAATTATTCACTGATTTGAGCTACTTCCACAATTTCTTTGGACCAGATATGTTTATCACATGGTTTATTTCCAAAAGTAAATTTTAAAACAAACCACGGAAAATTCTTAACATAATTTTGTTCGGGCAACTATTCTTCTGATCCACTAACCCAATAGGAGGATGTATTCAAGGAGTCAAGTCCTGTAATCCCTTCCGGTCCCAAACATTACCAAAAGGATGGTATTTCATTCCTCCAGTGGGAGCTACACTTCACTGGGTGAACTTTGGTACTGAAGGTGAAGGGTGGCCAAATCTGAATTTTGGAGTGCCACTGTAATAATGAAAGTATGTACATTACTTAAGCTATAACTTAGGCTTTGAATTTCTTTGTTTCCATCTACACTTTGCAGCGTCAATTGGTGTTAAAATTTGAATCACTTTCAAAAAGTTCCCATTATGGTTTCTATTGATCACATAGAACTGTGTGCGTCCAAGTGTATAGAATTTAATCGTTTCGCAAACGTTTAAAATGTGCACACCATGTAATGTGCAACATCATAACTTACACAGGTTGGTGTTTAAATTATGCACACTTGTCTTACCAGTGCAGTCTTTATTATTATTATTAGTTTAATTTTTAATTTTTCCTTATATTTGGGAGTTTTTTTAATTACTACGAGGTCAGAGGTTGCCCCCCCCCCCCCCCACCCCTCAACGGCAAGACAAACAAACGAACCAAATATTGTCGCATTTGGAGAGAACTGTTTGTCTTGCGACCATTCACATGGAATCATTCTTCAGAGAAAACGTTAACTTGAAAGCCGAGGCTGCTATTCAAGAAAAACATTAACCTTTTCAGGCTCTTCCCATTGCAACAGTTGTAATGCAGTCCAAGACAGAGGCTGCATACACTGCTGTCATCCAGCACCTGAGACAACTGGGGCTGAAGTTCAGGACGGCCATCACGGACTGGGAGGAGCCAGAGTGGAATGCCTGGAGGACAGCCTTCCCAGGAATTCAAGTGTATTATGGCTGTGTCTGGCACTTCATCCGAGTGAGTAATGACGGCTGGCATTTTCAGTTCCACTTTTGGCATTTTCTTCACAATTTTCAAAGGTCCTGCATAGGCTGCTGAAAAGAAAAGAACATAGCAATTAGTGGGCTTTGTCAACAATCAATTGCCCCAGCACACCCAACTGGGGTAGACAAAAGTGAAATTTACTATTTAGCACATTATATGGTAACATTGTGCACACTTGCAAATTGAGCAAAAATGACCTTATCCTATTACCCCTAAAAATAATTGCACTGATTACCAGTCAAAGTGAATACTAGAAAACATCATGTGGGTCTCCAGGCATGAAAAAGACAAAAACAATATTCTTGAGTAAGGCACTTTTAAGTATCTTATGGTCTGCAGACAACTGAATCCATTTTAAACCAAAAGAGAAAAACACACCAGCTGACTGTTTTAATGAACATCCAGCTCAAGTAATATTCGTCACGTGTGCTTCCCCATTGAGTAAGGTGTTTGTCCAAACCCGGGTGGAAGGATCTCGATTTGGACTGTAGTTTAAACTGCACTACCCAAACTGTAGCTGTGAACTGCTATCTAAAAGTCTGAACTAAATAATGTTTTTCTGCAAACACTAACTCATATCCTTTTCTGTAGTTGAAACTATACAATGACGGCAATTTTACTGGTTTTACATTTATAATGTTGGCTGCAGTTTGTGAAAGTAGTTGAAACTATAGTTGCATGCACAATAGTAGAAAGGATATTTTACTGTTTAGAAAATCATACTAGCTAGAGTCCTTGACTACGCATAAACACGACTAAAAAGTTAAAAAAATACTACGTTTTGGAGTATACTTTTGGCTTCAACTCGTATAAGCAGCTGCTTCTACACTTATATCGCAAAAGCACTCTTCTTATTTATAAAGTAAAGATAAAAATTTCAATCAAGATTGTAAATGAAAGCAGATGATACTAAAATGTAATTTTTATTTTTGGATTTTGCTGTGTTGCGCTTCGCGGACTGCGAGCCATTGAGCCATTCATCAGTTCCCCCTAGGTACAATATACCCAGGGTACGCGCTTGGTTTTTGAACTTGGGAGTAAAAGCTAGCTGACACCTTATTATGTCTTGCACTTTTGTGTATTAAGGCGACGTTACGAAAATGTGCGTACGAATAATTTTACTTCAGCGCCTTCTGCACTTACGGGGTTTGGGTAGTCAGCCACCGTTACACATGTGTTTGGCGGGTCGACCCACCCATGGTCTGGCACATACTGCTATAAATGTGTTACACTCGGAAGAGCCGCGAGCGTGACGCCGCCGGGCGCCGCAAGGCAACAATACCATGGGTTGGAGCCTCGCCTGGTCCCTGCTTCGGCCCCGCTGGCCCCGCTGGCCCCACCTCCCCCTCCCGACCCCCCTCGCCTGGCCCGCCTGGCTTCCCCCTCTCCAGGCCTGCACACGCGCCGCCGCACCGCACGCCGCGCGCCGCCGCGCGCCGCGCCGCACTGTGACAACCCGGCCCGCTCTATACTATTGCGAGAGTACAAGCCGATGAAACATCAATTCTCTTTAGTTTCTTTTTATTTTATTTTTGCTAAGATGTATCATCTGCTAATAATTTATTTTGCAGTTCGTGAGTGTGAATATGTTTGCACTTAACTTATCAATCGACTCCATGTGACAACGCACATGTTGTGTGTTCTCTAGAATTCGTGTTGTTCAAGGTGAGGCGATGTTGTAGAGTTTACTTTTGTGGGGCAATCTTTCCTTCTAGCCTCAGTTGCAACTACAATAACTTTGTACCTGATCCTGATCTGTGAGGTTTCACGTCCCGTAGGCACCCTACGTACGGGGATTCTACCCATCTCGAACTTGCCAAACAGCCGGTGGTTTTTCCATATTTCCACGTCACTGGGGCTGCCCCGGCCCCCGGCCCGGCTATCCCTGTCCTTTAGTGGGGTCCTGCAGCAGTCAGGCTACTATCCAGGTACTTGACCGAGATTCCCGGTTAAGAAATCACTAACAACCGTATTTTAGATTTTGGGGGTATGAAACAAGGAGGCGGGGCCGAGAAAGGAACATGTTTTGTCAGAAAGCAAACAAAGCTAAGAAATCCAACAGGAGCCACAGTTACATGGCAAACAAACTGGAGTTAAACTGTAGTTAGACCAGTAGGCCGGCTGGCTGAGACCCTTGGCATGACACCATGTTACTGCGATACCAAGCTATGGTGTCCCAGTGGCTGAGTAGTCAGCATGACGGGCTACCAGCTCCGAGGTCCGGGGTTCAACTCCAGCCATCAGCCGCTCAAACGTCATCATCAAATGGTAAGTAAACATGCAACAATGAAGTAAAATGTGAAATAAAATACTAAGGCGGAAGGCGCTTGAGAAGAAAGAAAAAGAAGAGGAGGAATTTTTCTTTAAAAAAAAAACTGAACTCTACTTCATGAGCATATGACAATGGGGCTTTATGCATAGTCCGAAAACGAAACAATGTGCAACTGAACTAAGTTCGAACTACAAACTCAATCTAAAGACACACTGCATATGTAAACTACAGTTTAACTGCAAACGGTCCGAACTTGTTGCATTTGGACTATAGTCAAGCTGTAGTTTAACTTCAAAAATCTGAAAATAGTCTTCACTTTTCTGCAGTTCAACTACACTGCAAACCCTGGAATCCAATTTCTCACCCAAAATAGGAGAGGACACTTTTCCATGCTAAATTGGAGTGAGAATTTTTAACCTCACTCTTTTCGAGCGAGATATTTTTTAGCCTCGCTCTATTTGAGTAAGGATTTTTTAACCTCACTTAATTTGAGCATGAATTCTCACTTAATTTGGGCGAGGTCTCAAAATTCTTTCTCATAAAGGGCGAGGAAAAAAATTCTTACTCTCCAGAGAGTAATAAAATTGCCCTCAAATTCTCACTCGTGAGGGGGCGAGAATTATGACTTCTAGATTTTCAGTGTACTTTTCAACCGCACCGCACATGTTATTTAATAGTTTGACTATCGTTACTTTGTAAAATTTAAGTGCATCTATGAGTAAGTATTATCTGTAACTGCAGTACATGTAAATTGAGGTCGGACTACAACAAGAATTTCAGTTCGTTTATTGTTAACTTTTACATTTCAAAGTGGAGATCCTTCCTCCCGGGAACTTACTGCTTCTTCAGAAAGTTTCACTTGGAATGATGTTTCATACATCAGTGCGGATGCCATAGGCCAGTTGTCTTTGAATTTTAGATTGCCGGATCCACCATATATTTACTTTTAAAACAATTCTTGTGTGTTAGAAACTTTTAAGTATCTTATGGTCTGCAGACAACTGAATCCATTTTGAAACCAAAGAGAATAAAACACTAGCTGAGCTGGCTGGCTGTTTTTCTCTGTAACTTTTTTCAAACATGCGCTCAGGATTTCTTGGGCACCGTAAAAGGTTCAACTGTGGGTAAAAGCTTAAAATGATCACTATACATATAGCTAGAAGACAAGGCAGAGTTTTTGTCGAAAATAATTTTCAATCTTCAGTTCCAGTCAAATGAATGTCCTGAACCGGCAGAAAAACTGTCATAAGTCCAGATTTAAATATTAAAAATCATAGAAAAGATTTTATCGAAATCCGTCTGCCTTGTGTTCTTCATTAAGACAATATTAAGATCTGGCATTTCTTTTTTTCACATTTTCAAAACAATATTTGGCTAAGAAATCCTGCGCGCAAGGATTGTTACCGAAATGTTGACCAAATACTCAAAATTTGTCTAACATATAAAGGAGCCACCACAAATTCAACAATTCTGCTGTGAAGCGGAACAAGGAGATAAGTTGACGCCCCAAAATGAGATTTTATGCCATGTTATAGTCATCATAGGCTGCCTCTTCCCCCAAAATATTACAACAAAGTACCCCATAGGTTGGGAGATATGAGGGCTGGTAATAGGAGATAAGTCGACATAACCCCTTTTTAAAGTGCATTTGTTCGCAGCAAAAGGAGGTCAGTCGACTTATCTGAAAAGTCTAAAAATTTCAACTGAGCAAAATGAGTTGAGTGGACTTGACTCTATTTGATTGAGATTTTAAAAAAAGGCATGTGAACTTAGCCCCTTTTGCACAAAAAAAAAGCAAGCATATTTCTTTTTATTCTGTGGTGGCACTACAGAACTGAGTTCCAGATTAGAAGTTGACGCAGGGAGTTCTAATATTTCTTAATTTTCTGTGAAGCTTTCGGAGTATCCTTTGCATTAAATTTTGAGTTTAGATCTGGTTGTTATCTATATTATACCTCAGTTGAACCAGAAAATTATTTATGAGGATTTACTACTATTGCCTTTATATTTTTGCTTCGATCCACTTAATAGGTTACCGATGGGTTTGAGCTCCTCAGCAGAGATCTTGCAAAAGAAACTCACAGAGATTATTGTGGGAAATGATCTGAAGCAGATCGCAGCCAGGGGAAAAGTAGCCATTCTAATGGACGATATTTTTGTCTTTGCTGACAATGAGATAGAACACGATAAGATCTTATGGGAGGTCCTTCGAAACCTATCTCAAGCAGGAATCACCTTAAACAAAAACAAATGCCACTTTAGAGTAACGTCGAGCATCTACTTAGGCTGTATGATTAGCGGGGAAGGTATTCAAATGGCCCCAGATAAAATAAAAGCCATCAGAGAAATGGATATACCAGGCGATGAAGCCACATTGAGAAGTTTCCTGGGTTTGGTTTCATACCACATCAAGTTCCTGCCTAACATGACCGACCTGTTAGTCCCACTCCGAAAAATGTTGACGACAGGCATCCCTGAGATCTGGAGCGAGGAAGAGGTAGGAGCCTTGAATGAGGCGAAGGCCATCATGCTGAGTCCTCCAACGTTAGCCAGGTACGACGTGACAAAGCAGACCAGAGTTGCAGCTGATTCATCGTCGTATGGGTTAGGAGGGGTCCTCCAACAGAAACATGGGCAAGAATGGAAGCCGGTATACTACATCTCCAGGACCCTTAATGAAACAGAAAGAAGATACGCTCAGGTAGAAAAAGAAGCATTAGCGTCGACATGGGCATGTGAAAGGTTTTATTACTACCTTTACGGGCTACCTTCTTTTGAACTATGCACAGATCACAAACCTCTGTTGTCAATCTTAGGAACCAAAGCAATCAGTGACTTGACGCCTCGGTTACAAAGGTTCAGGATGAGATTACTTCCCTTCTCATATGTTATGAAATTTGTTCCAGGCAAGGAAATCCATGGACCAGATGTCCTTTCCAGGAGACCATTAAAGGAAACGATTCCGAATCAAGATATTCTGCGAGAGGAAATTTGTGTTGCAGCCTTGACGGAGGCTAACCTGATGACTCAACCTTTCTCAGAGGCTATTTGGAAACAAGTGACGAGAGCCCAAGCAGAAGACCCCACGAGTAACCAGCTGGCTGCAACTATAATCAAAGGCTGGCCACAGCACCCAGATGACCTGGACAATCAGCTAAAACCCTTTTTTAGTGTCAGGGGCGAGCTCAACATTCAGCACTCCTTGGTATGCAAAGGCAACAGAATTTATACTCCAAAATCCCTTCAGAAGTGTTTCCTTTCTAGGCTCCCTGAAGGCCATTTGGGGTTAGAGAAGTGCAGGAGCAGAGCAGCAGTCTCCGTTTGGTGGCCACACCTTTCCACTCAGCTGACACAAGCCGTTGAAGGATGCGAGGAGTGCATCAGGCAGCGGAAAAATCCAAAGGAACCTTTGATGCCAACAACACTCCCAGACTACCCGTGGCAGATGGTAGGCGCAGACTTTCTACATGCTCAAGGTAAAGAGTATCTGCTAATCATAGATTACTTCTCCACATTCCCTTTCCTCATTCCAATGAAGAAGAAAACTGCGGGGGCAGTGATTCAGGAGTTGGAGCCCTTATTTTCAATATTCGGGGCACCTGAGATTTTCAGAAGTGATAATGGCCCGCCTTTCAATAGTTTTGAATTTGAAGCCTTTTGCAGAACGTGGGAAGTAACCTTGATAATTAGCAGCCCAAGATACCCCAGAAGCAATGGAAAAGCAGAAGCAGGAGTCAAGAAGATGAAGGATATTTTGAACAAATGCTCCTCTATGTCTGATACTTATCGAGGGTTGTTGGCTTACAGGGACGCTCAGTTACAAGACGGTTGTACCCCAGCCCAACTCTTTTTGGGAAGGAAAACGAGGACGCTGCTTCCAGTACTCCCAGCAGAGCTCCGCCCTCAATGGCCAGATTTGCCAGCAGTGAAGCAGGCCCACCAGGAAAGGATTCAAAGAGCGAAAGAACACCACGATCGAGTCACCAGGGCCAGACTGCTGAAACCGCTCTCTCCAGGTCAGAAAGTATTTATTAGAGACCTAAATATTTTTTGAAACCATTACAGAACCGGCCACGGAACCAAGAAGCTATTGGGTATCCGCCCTTGGGAGAAGATACCGCCGAAACCGGGAAGCTTTGATATGGGCCCCCACTCCTACCATCCAGCGGCCAGACTTCTACCACTACAGTAGCTCAGGAGCAGCTGCAAGTAGCGCACAAGGAGCCTCCGCTGAAGGAGCCCAGAGATCTGCCTCACCTGGGCCCCCGCAGCTGACCCCAGAGGTGTTGCGTCCTTCGCCGCCTCCACTCACAGGGAATACCACAGGGTCAAGAGCAAGAGGCAACAGGGTCGAGAGAAGTCGCCCCTCGGGAGAATCGCGTCTCAGGACTTCCGGACGACGCATCAAGAGACCAACATCTCTACGTGATTATGAGCTGTAAATTGGTTCTCCTTAATATGTATTTTTATGGAGATACGTGAAAGTTGAATTGTGACCTTAACTATGTTTTTTTGTTGCCCTCACAAAAATTTTATAGTTAGATCGCGTTTTACAATTTTGTAAATTCGTAATAGGATACACCTCTCCTATTGCTAAAGGATGTTTTACTTTAAACAAAAAAAGGGAGGATGTATAGGGACTCGATAGCAACGCCCTCTGCTGGGCACCCACCCAACCCCCACCCGACCGAGCCCGGACGGGTCAGTCTGAGTTGAGCTAGCCGCTAGGAGAGACCTGCTTGTTCCCTACTTTGTGCCAGAATATATTTATTACATCAGTGATCTGTCATCTCCTTATTTATTACGCCCACCATACAAAACCACTCCTCACTCCTGTGCTCTTCAATACTTTGGGCTCAAAACTAATTTTCATTCAAGTTGTTTAGCGACGAAAATTATTTTAGGGCAAGAGGAGTGCTTGGAACACTTTCAGTGGCAGGGTCAAGAAAATCCAGTGTACTTTTATCTTTCTAATGATCATTTGTTAACACTCATATGTCCTCCTATTGAAAGGATAATAGGCCATTCCGCTCGAGCGATCAGCGCATGATGAAGATGACAAGAATTACAAAAGCTGGGTGGTGGGAACAGGGGCGTAGGAACAGGGGGGGACAGAAGGGGCGCTGAGGCGCGGCCCGAAGGGGCGCCAAGGCCAGGCCGAAGGGGCGCGGGCGCGAGGCGCGGGCCGCGGGCACGGGGTGCGTGCGCGAGGCGTAGGGCGCGTGGCGTGGGACGCGATGCGCGGGGCGCGGGCACAGGGAGAAGACAGGCGGGTACCGGCAGTCTGAGGCGGCGACGGGTGGGTAAAAAAGTCAGCTGTTCACCGTTCCATGCCGGTATGCATGGTCTACAAAACGCGGTACCATCTTTTATGTTTGCATTGATATTCTTTACATATTAACAATTTTCCTAATCAGTTTAAGGAGCATTAGCTTTGAGATACATTCAGGATACACTCCTTGGTACTACAGGAATAGTCAGCAGCGCTGTCAAACCCACTAATGATGTAGCTTCTCTTAAAATAATTTCTTATCTGCCGCAGTGCTAAATTTACATCAGGATACACTACTTTTCACTCACCCATGACTCAGCAGCGTTCTCATACCTACTGAAAAATCATCCAAAATGAACGAATAAGCACACATGAGTTTTTTTAACAAGATTTTTTTGACAAGGCTCTCAGGTTATCCCATTACTGCTGACTTGCCGTCTTAGGCAATATGAATTTTCGGAATTTTAAGTGCTTTGATTGTTTCCTGACGTTATCCTGGCCGTGCCGCATCTCTGTTCCAGCCCATGGCCATATATTCATAATTTGTTTTGTTTGACTTTTTGTGTAGAATGGAGGAGGCCCTCATACAGGGAAAGTTGGTGGCGATTTTTGGCAAGGAATTGGAGGATGCCGAAATTGCCGCCGCGAAACGAGTGGCGTCGCTTCAAAAGCGAAAATTTGTTTTATTCCCAGCGAAACCAGCATCCCTGGTTTCGTCTAAGAACACGTGGCCGTGAGTATTCTTCGACTTTTTTTGCGGTTACACTGAATTATTATGAAACGTAATAATCCTGTCTTCCCACAGAGTTATCGTCTTGAAGTCCAGCCAGACGTCTCTCCAAGTCATGAAGAACATCATTCAAAAACGTTCAGGAATTAGTACTGCGCCCTTACTTGTCCTCAATGACGACAGTTAGTAGAATGGGTCACTTTTTGCCAAGATATTATAGTTATGCATCTTTGTACACATACATAAATGGTAATCACATTTCTCTCTTGGTGCGTTTCAGATACAAACCTAAATTTGACTACTCTGCTGAAAGAAAAATCCGACTTGGTCGTGGACAGGGCGGCGGAGGCGGACGGCAGGCCTTTGTCTCTGCTAGAGGCATTCGTCGCCTCTGCCGTCCTGGTACTGTCGGAGTTCCTAAATCAGCGCCCAGGCGAGGCAGCCGGACGGCCTAAGAAGGCAAAAATTTATGATGTAGGTATCAGAACTTACTTATATTGCTCTGCTAAACAGGCGTACATCAACCTACTATGACTTAACTAATCCTTTCTTCAGGTCATCAACGTCGTCCGGCGGGCTTATGCTGTGCTTCTGTATCAGAACCCGCCCTCCGGCGAAGCTGTCCCCGATTGTCTGTATTCATTAAAGGCGAAGGGACTGGTGGAGGCCTTGCCCCACCAGTTCGCCTACCGTTTTAGTGTTAGCCCAGCAATCTTCACTAATGCAGAAACAATCGAATTTTGTGAGTTAGAACACAAAAAAACTAATTTTCATCCGGGCTGTGGAGTGTTTACTGCAGGAATCAAACGAAGAGCTATGGACCAGGCCATTCCACTTTGATTCGGCTGTTCCATTTTTTATGAGTCACTCGGTAAGCACAACTTTAACAGAATAAACTTAAGAGTTATTAATCAGTTTAAAGAGCAGGAGCTTTGAGATTCTATCAGGATACACTCCTCGGGACCTGACCATGAGTCAGCAGCGCTGCGATAAGCACCTCATGCATAGGTACTTAATTTTTTAACGTTAAAAGCTGACCGGCCCTCACCCGGGTCTGGCGCGGGTCTGGTCCATCCTACACACCGGCCCCCCTCCGCCCGACCCCCGGGGGGACCGTTATCATGGGTTAACCCCCTGACGCCTAGGGGGTAGGCAACATGGGTGCCGCAACCCCCTGACGCCAGTGCAACTGCAAAAAACCTTTCATTGCAGTGACACCAGCCGGCCCGACAAAGCTGCAGCAGAAGGGTCCTGTCCGTGACTCTCCAGTCGACACTCTCCTTGCACCAACAACTGCACTCTCACCACCTGCAAAGGAGTCATCGGCGTTGTCCCGTCAAGGTAACCTGCAAAAAGAACTATACAGTAGAAAGACTACTTGGATCTATGTCTTGAAACACAAGCAAAAGCTACAGGAATAGTCAGCAGCGCTGTCAAACCCACTAATGATGTAGCTTCTCTTAAAATAATTTCTTATCTGCCGCAGTGCTAAATTTACATCAGGATACACTACTTTTCACTCACCCATGACTCAGCAGCGTTCTCATACCTACTGAAAAATCATCCAAAATGAACGAATAAGCACATATGAGTTTTTTTAACAAGATTTTTTTTGACAAGTCTCTCAGGTTATCCCATTACTGCTGACTTGCCGTCTTAGGCAATATGAATTTTCGGAATTTTAAGTGCTTTGATTGTTTCCTGACGTTATCCTGGCCTATAGTTCAAAAATTCCCGGGAATTTTCTGTCGGGGAATATTCCCGGGAATTTCCAGTGGAAGATTGGGAAAATATGGGAAAATACGGGAAAATATGGGAAAATAAGAAAAAGCAGGGAAAATAAGCCTGAGTAAACGAAAACTTATAAAATCCTACCTTCACCTCCAGGTTGTACAGGAGATTCCCCTGCCGAAACTTACAGTTATTACGGTAACTACCAACGAGCAGCTGCAGCCGCGCCACGGGCCCTGGGCCTGGGGGCAGCGGGCAGCTGCCGCGGGAAATCCATTCCCAGGCGTGGGGCCATCATCCTCGCGCACTCTTAGCACATTTATCAGTTCAAATTTTGTGGCTTTATAGTCGAAAGTGGCCCCCAAACGGTTAAAGTGTGATTATATTAAAAAAAAAAACGTGCAGTTTCGTTACAAAGCATCTCATGTCCGTCTCCATTGTGCTGGAGCCACCTATTAGGTGTTGTATGACGTCTTTTTTGGAGATCTACAAGGCCCAACCAAGAATGTCGAACAATTTTATCACTGGTAGGAGCAGCACGATCGATCCAAAGGGGTCGAAACTAAACTCCGATGCTTTCCAAACTCCTCTATTGGTGGAAAAACTCGCCTTTTTCTGGAGTATGGCAACACTGCAGACTCAATTGTCCCGCCTAGTTCTTACGTCCATAATCAAAGGTACTTTAACCCTGAGTATCGTTTTTTAAGCTGCTACTCACACAGAGCTAAAGGGGCTCAAAGTCGTTCCACGGGTTTTGAGGCGCCGGCTTCGGAGTTTATCAGCCACCACTCCACAGCCAAGACGGGTTCAGTGAAAGGGTTGGTAGCACTACATCACGAAAGTGTGACAAGAACCCAACTTTTTCCGATCGAAAAGTCGGTGCGAAACGCGATCAGCTGGTGGTGAGACGGGGAGAAACTTTTTTTTCTGGTGCGTATATTTTTGCGAATAAACTCCGTTCCTGCCCTAGTTTCCATTCTGTAATGTAGAATCGAAAACCCTCAGAAAGATCTTTTGATAATAGTGTACTATTCAAGTCCTATTAGGTTTGGGGTGACCTGTTCGGGCAGGAGGGCCGGTTTTGGATTTCCTCAGAACTAAACTCCGATGCCATTATCTCTAATAATTCTGGGCGAGCCGATTTCGGCCTTTTCAGTGCTCCGCAGCCGCACACGCCACATGCGCACCTCGGCCGTGACTCGCTCCCGGCGTCTCGGAGTCGTGGTATTGCCAGTGATAGAGGGGGCCGAACGCCCGAAACGTAGACAACACGTCAAACAGCCTCATGGGTTGCCTAACCGCGGCTACGGACCAGCTCCGCAAGATGCATTCCAGTATTGCTGGACGAGCGGTGTATAGAATTACTATCAAAAGAGTCTAGATCGAGCCATGGAGCTGTATTTTGCACGTGTAGGGGAGAACTGTGGAATTTCAGTAAACTCCGATGCCTCGTTTTTTGCATGAATCGCTCTTAAACCTCTGAACGTGGTCAGACTGTGGGACAACTTTAGGAATGTAACCTTTGGTTACTAAGAGACAACATCCAACCCGAAAAACCTGGCAAAAAAAAAAAAAAAAAAAATTGAAACGATAAACTGCACGTTTTTTTAAAATAATTACCCTAAAATGCCATTTGAAATGCTTATTAAGGACCTTTCCTTCATAGGGGAATATTCCCCGAGGGTCATGGAATATTCCCTGGAATATTCCAAAATTCCGGGAATATTCCAGGGAATATTCCGGGCCTTCGGAACTATATCCTGGCCGTGCCGCATCTCTGTTCCAGTCCATGGCCATATATTCATAATTTGTTTTGTTTGACTTTTTGTGTAGAATGGAGGAGGCCCTCATACAGGGAAAGTTGGTGGCGATTTTTGGCAAGGAATTGGAGGATGCCGAAATTGCCGCCGCGAAACGAGTGGCGTCGCTTCAAAAGCGAAAATTTGTTTTATTCCCAGCGAAACCAGCATCCCTGGTTTCGTCTAAGAACACGTGGCCGTGAGTATTCTTCGACTTTTTTTGCGGTTACACTGAATTATTATGAAACGTAATAATCCTGTCTTCCCACAGAGTTATCGTCTTGAAGTCCAGCCAGACGTCTCTCCAAGTCATGAAGAACATCATTCAAAAACGTTCAGGAATTAGTACTGCGCCCTTACTTGTCCTCAATGACGACAGTTAGTAGAATGGGTCACTTTTTGCCAAGATATTATAGTTATGCATCTTTGTACACATACATAAATGGTAATCACATTTCTCTCTTGGTGCGTTTCAGATACAAACCTAAATTTGACTACTCTGCTGAAAGAAAAATCCGACTTGGTCGTGGACAGGGCGGCGGAGGCGGACGGCAGGCCTTTGTCTCTGCTAGAGGCATTCGTCGCCTCTGCCGTCCTGGTACTGTCGGAGTTCCTAAATCAGCGCCCAGGCGAGGCAGCCGGACGGCCTAAGAAGGCAAAAATTTATGATGTAGGTATCAGAACTTACTTATATTGCTCTGCTAAACAGGCGTATATCAACCTACTATGACTTAACTAATCCTTTCTTCAGGTCATCAACGTCGTCCGGCGGCAGGGTTGTTAACGTTACAGTAACGCAGTAACGCGTTACAGTAATTTCGTTACTCGTTACTGTAACTGTAACGGTAACGCGTTACTTTTTTCCTTAGGCAGTAACGGTAACGCGTTATCGTTACTTACGGTCAGTAACGAGACGTAACGCCGTTACATTTTACTCGTTACATGGTGTACATTTGACACTGTAAATACCAGAGTGAGGATTCTCGCCCTCAGGAGAGCGAAAAATTTTGTCTCACTCTTTGAGAGCGAGGTTTGGTTTTCTCGCTCAATTAGAGCAATAGTCTCAAAAATCTCGCCCTATTTGAGCGAGGATTGGGAAACCTCGCTCTTTTTGAGTGAGGATTATTTTCCTTTTTTTCTCACTTAATTTGAGTGATGTGGTAAATTCTTTCTCAATAAGAGCGAGGTTCCAAAACTCTCATTTAAATGGGGCAAGAGGAAAAAATTCTCTCCGTTTTGATGAGACATCTCAGTCTTGCATTTGCAGTGGACAAGCATGTTAAATTAAAATCATGTTGTTGCGCCTGGCACAAGACAAAATCTCCGCGTCCACCTCGGCGTCCCCTCTCTTCCCCTTGTTTGCTCGGACAGGAACTGGAACGATTCTTGCAGACATCACGATCTGCCTCTGTGGAGGAATGTTAAGCTTTGGGACCATGTGGGACCAGGAAGTTCCCCCGGCTGGCTCAAATGTTCCTCAAATATAATGTCGGGGTGCCTTCCAGCGCCTCGGTGGAACGTCTGTTTTAGCAGGCCGAAACATCGTTTTCTAAACTTAGGAACAATTTAGAAGACTTTACTCTCGAATGCGAGGTCCTTCAAATAGTTAATAGACAGTTTTGGAAAGCATAAAACTACTCAGGTCCTGTCTGTCAATTCATTATTGATATTGATATTCATTTTTGATATTAACTCTTGAGTTCATCTAACTTTGTCTTTAAATACTGTACCTTTGATTGTAAAATGCATGTAACGAGTAACGAAGTAACGACGTTACAGTAACGGTAACGCGTTACATCTCTGTGAAGGCTGTAATGGTAACGCGTTATCGTTACCGTGTTCTGGGTAACGAGGTAACGGTAACGCGTTACATTTTAAATGTAACGTTAACAACCAGGCAATATGAATTTTCGGAATTTTAAGTGCTTTGATTGTTTCCTGACGTTATCCTGGCCGTGCCGCATCTCTGTTCCAGTCCATGGCCATATATTCATAATTTGTTTTGTTTGACTTTTTGTGTAGAATGGAGGAGGCCCTCATACAGGGAAAGTTGGTGGCGATTTTTGGCAAGGAATTGGAGGATGCCGAAATTGCCGCCGCGAAACGAGTGGCGTCGCTTCAAAAGCGAAAATTTGTTTTATTCCCAGCGAAACCAGCATCCCTGGTTTCGTCTAAGAACACGTGGCCGTGAGTATTCTTCGACTTTTTTTTGCGGTTACACTGAATTATTATGAAACGTAATAATCCTGTCTTCCCACAGAGTTATCGTCTTGAAGTCCAGCCAGACGTCTCTCCAAGTCATGAAGAACATCATTCAAAAACGTTCAGGAATTAGTACTGCGCCCTTACTTGTCCTCAATGACGACAGTTAGTAGAATGGGTCACTTTTTGCCAAGATATTATAGTTATGCATCTTTGTACACATACATAAATGGTAATCACATTTCTCTCTTGGTGCGTTTCAGATACAAACCTAAATTTGACTACTCTGCTGAAAGAAAAATCCGACTTGGTCGTGGACAGGGCGGCGGAGGCGGACGGCAGGCCTTTGTCTCTGCTAGAGGCATTCGTCGCCTCTGCCGTCCTGGTACTGTCGGAGTTCCTAAATCAGCGCCCAGGCGAGGCAGCCGGACGGCCTAAGAAGGCAAAAATTTATGATGTAGGTATCAGAACTTACTTATATTGCTCTGCTAAACAGGCGTACATCAACCTACTATGACTTAACTAATCCTTTCTTCAGGTCATCAACGTCGTCCGGCGGGCTTATGCTGTGCTTCTGTATCAGAACCCGCCCTCCGGCGAAGCTGTCCCCGATTGTCTGTATTCATTAAAGGCGAAGGGACTGGTGGAGGCCTTGCCCCACCAGTTCGCCTACCGTTTTAGTGTTAGCCCAGCAATCTTCACTAATGCAGAAACAATCGAATTTTGTGAGTTAGAACACAAAAAAACTAATTTTCATCCGGGCTGTGGAGTGTTTACTGCAGGAATCAAACGAAGAGCTATGGACCAGGCCATTCCACTTTGATTCGGCTGTTCCATTTTTTATGAGTCACTCGGTAAGCACAACTTTAACAGAATAAACTTAAGAGTTATTAATCAGTTTAAAGAGCAGGAGCTTTGAGATTCTATCAGGATACACTCCTCGGGACCTGACCATGAGTCAGCAGCGCTGCGATAAGCACCTCATGCATAGGTACTTAATTTTTTAACGTTAAAAGCTGACCGGCCCTCACCCGGGTCTGGCGCGGGTCTGGTCCATCCTACACACCGGCCCCCCTCCGCCCGACCCCCGGGGGGACCGTTATCATGGGTTAACCCCCTGACGCCTAGGGGGTAGGCAACATGGGTGCCGCAACCCCCTGACGCCAGTGCAACTGCAAAAAACCTTTCATTGCAGTGACACCAGCCGGCCCGACAAAGCTGCAGCAGAAGGGTCCTGTCCGTGACTCTCCAGTCGACACTCTCCTTGCACCAACAACTGCAGTCTCACCACCTGCAAAGGAGTCATCGGCGTTGTCCCGTCAAGGTAACCTGCAAAAAGAATTATACAGTAGAAAGACTACTTGGATCTATGTCTTGAAACACAAGCAAAAGCTACAGGAATAGTCAGCAGCGCTGTCAAACCCACTAATGATGTAGCTTCTCTTAAAATAATTTCTTATCTGCCGCAGTGCTAAATTTACATCAGGATACACTACTTTTCACTCACCCATGACTCAGCAGCGTTCTCATACCTACTGAAAAATCATCCAAAATGAACGAATAAGCACATATGAGTTTTTTTAACAAGATTTTTTTTGACAAGTCTCTCAGGTTATCCCATTACTGCTGACTTGCCGTCTTAGGCAATATGAATTTTCGGAATTTTAAGTGCTTTGATTGTTTCCTGACGTTATCCTGGCCGTGCCGCATCTCTGTTCCAGTCCATGGCCATATATTCATAATTTGTTTTGTTTGACTTTTTGTGTAGAATGGAGGAGGCCCTCATACAGGGAAAGTTGGTGGCGATTTTTGGCAAGGAATTGGAGGATGCCGAAATTGCCGCCGCGAAACGAGTGGCGTCGCTTCAAAAGCGAAAATTTGTTTTATTCCCAGCGAAACCAGCATCCCTGGTTTCGTCTAAGAACACGTGGCCGTGAGTATTCTTCGACTTTTTTTTGCGGTTACACTGAATTATTATGAAACGTAATAATCCTGTCTTCCCACAGAGTTATCGTCTTGAAGTCCAGCCAGACGTCTCTCCAAGTCATGAAGAACATCATTCAAAAACGTTCAGGAATTAGTACTGCGCCCTTACTTGTCCTCAATGACGACAGTTAGTAGAATGGGTCACTTTTTGCCAAGATATTATAGTTATGCATCTTTGTACACATACATAAATGGTAATCACATTTCTCTCTTGGTGCGTTTCAGATACAAACCTAAATTTGACTACTCTGCTGAAAGAAAAATCCGACTTGGTCGTGGACAGGGCGGCGGAGGCGGACGGCAGGCCTTTGTCTCTGCTAGAGGCATTCGTCGCCTCTGCCGTCCTGGTACTGTCGGAGTTCCTAAATCAGCGCCCAGGCGAGGCAGCCGGACGGCCTAAGAAGGCAAAAATTTATGATGTAGGTATCAGAACTTACTTATATTGCTCTGCTAAACAGGCGTACATCAACCTACTATGACTTAACTAATCCTTTCTTCAGGTCATCAACGTCGTCCGGCGGGCTTATGCTGTGCTTCTGTATCAGAACCCGCCCTCCGGCGAAGCTGTCCCCGATTGTCTGTATTCATTAAAGGCGAAGGGACTGGTGGAGGCCTTGCCCCACCAGTTCGCCTACCGTTTTAGTGTTAGCCCAGCAATCTTCACTAATGCAGAAACAATCGAATTTTGTGAGTTAGAACACAAAAAAACTAATTTTCATCCGGGCTGTGGAGTGTTTACTGCAGGAATCAAACGAAGAGCTATGGACCAGGCCATTCCACTTTGATTCGGCTGTTCCATTTTTTATGAGTCACTCGGTAAGCACAACTTTAACAGAATAAACTTAAGAGTTATTAATCAGTTTAAAGAGCAGGAGCTTTGAGATTCTATCAGGATACACTCCTCGGGACCTGACCATGAGTCAGCAGCGCTGCGATAAGCACCTCATGCATAGGTACTTAATTTTTTAACGTTAAAAGCTGACCGGCCCTCACCCGGGTCTGGCGCGGGTCTGGTCCATCCTACACACCGGCCCCCCTCCGCCCGACCCCCGGGGGGACCGTTATCATGGGTTAACCCCCTGACGCCTAGGGGGTAGGCAACATGGGTGCCGCAACCCCCTGACGCCAGTGCAACTGCAAAAAACCTTTCATTGCAGTGACACCAGCCGGCCCGACAAAGCTGCAGCAGAAGGGTCCTGTCCGTGACTCTCCAGTCGACACTCTCCTTGCACCAACAACTGCAGTCTCACCACCTGCAAAGGAGTCATCGGCGTTGTCCCGTCAAGGTAACCTGCAAAAAGAATTATACAGTAGAAAGACTACTTGGATCTATGTCTTGAAACACAAGCAAAAGCTACAGGAATAGTCAGCAGCGCTGTCAAACCCACTAATGATGTAGCTTCTCTTAAAATAATTTCTTATCTGCCGCAGTGCTAAATTTACATCAGGATACACTACTTTTCACTCACCCATGACTCAGCAGCGTTCTCATACCTACTGAAAAATCATCCAAAATGAACGAATAAGCACATATGAGTTTTTTTAACAAGATTTTTTTTGACAAGTCTCTCAGGTTATCCCATTACTGCTGACTTGCCGTCTTAGGCAATATGAATTTTCGGAATTTTAAGTGCTTTGATTGTTTCCTGACGTTATCCTGGCCGTGCCGCATCTCTGTTCCAGTCCATGGCCATATATTCATAATTTGTTTTGTTTGACTTTTTGTGTAGAATGGAGGAGGCCCTCATACAGGGAAAGTTGGTGGCGATTTTTGGCAAGGAATTGGAGGATGCCGAAATTGCCGCCGCGAAACGAGTGGCGTCGCTTCAAAAGCGAAAATTTGTTTTATTCCCAGCGAAACCAGCATCCCTGGTTTCGTCTAAGAACACGTGGCCGTGAGTATTCTTCGACTTTTTTTTGCGGTTACACTGAATTATTATGAAACGTAATAATCCTGTCTTCCCACAGAGTTATCGTCTTGAAGTCCAGCCAGACGTCTCTCCAAGTCATGAAGAACATCATTCAAAAACGTTCAGGAATTAGTACTGCGCCCTTACTTGTCCTCAATGACGACAGTTAGTAGAATGGGTCACTTTTTGCCAAGATATTATAGTTATGCATCTTTGTACACATACATAAATGGTAATCACATTTCTCTCTTGGTGCGTTTCAGATACAAACCTAAATTTGACTACTCTGCTGAAAGAAAAATCCGACTTGGTCGTGGACAGGGCGGCGGAGGCGGACGGCAGGCCTTTGTCTCTGCTAGAGGCATTCGTCGCCTCTGCCGTCCTGGTACTGTCGGAGTTCCTAAATCAGCGCCCAGGCGAGGCAGCCGGACGGCCTAAGAAGGCAAAAATTTATGATGTAGGTATCAGAACTTACTTATATTGCTCTGCTAAACAGGCGTACATCAACCTACTATGACTTAACTAATCCTTTCTTCAGGTCATCAACGTCGTCCGGCGGGCTTATGCTGTGCTTCTGTATCAGAACCCGCCCTCCGGCGAAGCTGTCCCCGATTGTCTGTATTCATTAAAGGCGAAGGGACTGGTGGAGGCCTTGCCCCACCAGTTCGCCTACCGTTTTAGTGTTAGCCCAGCAATCTTCACTAATGCAGAAACAATCGAATTTTGTGAGTTAGAACACAAAAAAACTAATTTTCATCCGGGCTGTGGAGTGTTTACTGCAGGAATCAAACGAAGAGCTATGGACCAGGCCATTCCACTTTGATTCGGCTGTTCCATTTTTTATGAGTCACTCGGTAAGCACAACTTTAACAGAATAAACTTAAGAGTTATTAATCAGTTTAAAGAGCAGGAGCTTTGAGATTCTATCAGGATACACTCCTCGGGACCTGACCATGAGTCAGCAGCGCTGCGATAAGCACCTCATGCATAGGTACTTAATTTTTTAACGTTAAAAGCTGACCGGCCCTCACCCGGGTCTGGCGCGGGTCTGGTCCATCCTACACACCGGCCCCCCTCCGCCCGACCCCCGGGGGGACCGTTATCATGGGTTAACCCCCTGACGCCTAGGGGGTAGGCAACATGGGTGCCGCAACCCCCTGACGCCAGTGCAACTGCAAAAAACCTTTCATTGCAGTGACACCAGCCGGCCCGACAAAGCTGCAGCAGAAGGGTCCTGTCCGTGACTCTCCAGTCGACACTCTCCTTGCACCAACAACTGCAGTCTCACCACCTGCAAAGGAGTCATCGGCGTTGTCCCGTCAAGGTAACCTGCAAAAAGAATTATACAGTAGAAAGACTACTTGGATCTATGTCTTGAAACACAAGCAAAAGCTACAGGAATAGTCAGCAGCGCTGTCAAACCCACTAATGATGTAGCTTCTCTTAAAATAATTTCTTATCTGCCGCAGTGCTAAATTTACATCAGGATACACTACTTTTCACTCACCCATGACTCAGCAGCGTTCTCATACCTACTGAAAAATCATCCAAAATGAACGAATAAGCACATATGAGTTTTTTTAACAAGATTTTTTTTGACAAGTCTCTCAGGTTATCCCATTACTGCTGACTTGCCGTCTTAGGCAATATGAATTTTCGGAATTTTAAGTGCTTTGATTGTTTCCTGACGTTATCCTGGCCGTGCCGCATCTCTGTTCCAGTCCATGGCCATATATTCATAATTTGTTTTGTTTGACTTTTTGTGTAGAATGGAGGAGGCCCTCATACAGGGAAAGTTGGTGGCGATTTTTGGCAAGGAATTGGAGGATGCCGAAATTGCCGCCGCGAAACGAGTGGCGTCGCTTCAAAAGCGAAAATTTGTTTTATTCCCAGCGAAACCAGCATCCCTGGTTTCGTCTAAGAACACGTGGCCGTGAGTATTCTTCGACTTTTTTTGCGGTTACACTGAATTATTATGAAACGTAATAATCCTGTCTTCCCACAGAGTTATCGTCTTGAAGTCCAGCCAGACGTCTCTCCAAGTCATGAAGAACATCATTCAAAAACGTTCAGGAATTAGTACTGCGCCCTTACTTGTCCTCAATGACGACAGTTAGTAGAATGGGTCACTTTTTGCCAAGATATTATAGTTATGCATCTTTGTACACATACATAAATGGTAATCACATTTCTCTCTTGGTGCGTTTCAGATACAAACCTAAATTTGACTACTCTGCTGAAAGAAAAATCCGACTTGGTCGTGGACAGGGCGGCGGAGGCGGACGGCAGGCCTTTGTCTCTGCTAGAGGCATTCGTCGCCTCTGCCGTCCTGGTACTGTCGGAGTTCCTAAATCAGCGCCCAGGCGAGGCAGCCGGACGGCCTAAGAAGGCAAAAATTTATGATGTAGGTATCAGAACTTACTTATATTGCTCTGCTAAACAGGCGTACATCAACCTACTATGACTTAACTAATCCTTTCTTCAGGTCATCAACGTCGTCCGGCGGGCTTATGCTGTGCTTCTGTATCAGAACCCGCCCTCCGGCGAAGCTGTCCCCGATTGTCTGTATTCATTAAAGGCGAAGGGACTGGTGGAGGCCTTGCCCCACCAGTTCGCCTACCGTTTTAGTGTTAGCCCAGCAATCTTCACTAATGCAGAAACAATCGAATTTTGTGAGTTAGAACACAAAAAAACTAATTTTTATCCGGGCTGTGGAGTGTTTACTGCAGGAATCAAACGAAGAGCTATGGACCAGGCCATTCCACTTTGATTCGGCTGTTCCATTTTTTATGAGTCACTCGGTAAGCACAACTTTAACAGAATAAACTTAAGAGTTATTAATCAGTTTAAAGAGCAGGAGCTTTGAGATTCTATCAGGATACACTCCTCGGGACCTGACCATGAGTCAGCAGCGCTGCGATAAGCACCTCATGCATAGGTCCTGTCCGTGACTCTCCAGTCGACACTCTCCTTGCACCAACAACTGCAGTCTCACCACCTGCAAAGGAGTCATCGGCGTTGTCCCGTCAAGGTAACCTGCAAAAAGAATTATACAGTAGAAAGACTACTTGGATCTATGTCTTGAAACACAAGCAAAAGCTACAGGAATAGTCAGCAGCGCTGTCAAACCCACTAATGATGTAGCTTCTCTTAAAATAATTTCTTATCTGCCGCAGTGCTAAATTTACATCAGGATACACTACTTTTCACTCACCCATGACTCAGCAGCGTTCTCATACCTACTGAAAAATCATCCAAAATGAACGAATAAGCACATATGAGTTTTTTTAATAAGATTTTTTTGACAAGGCTCTCAGGTTATCCCATTACTGCTGCATTGCCGTCTTAGGCAATATGAATTTTCGGAATTTTAAGTGCTTTGATTGTTTCCTGACGTTATCCTGGCCGTGCCGCATCTCTGTTCCAGTCCATGGCCATATATTCATAATTTGTTTTGTTTGACTTTTTGTGTAGAATGGAGGAGGCCCTCATACAGGGAAAGTTGGTGGCGATTTTTGGCAAGGAATTGGAGGATGCCGAAATTGCCGCCGCGAAACGAGTGGCGTCGCTTCAAAAGCGAAAATTTGTTTTATTCCCAGCGAAACCAGCATCCCTGGTTTCGTCTAAGAACACGTGGCCGTGAGTATTCTTCGACTTTTTTTGCGGTTACACTGAATTATTATGAAACGTAATAATCCTGTCTTCCCACAGAGTTATCGTCTTGAAGTCCAGCCAGACGTCTCTCCAAGTCATGAAGAACATCATTCAAAAACGTTCAGGAATTAGTACTGCGCCCTTACTTGTCCTCAATGACGACAGTTAGTAGAATGGGTCACTTTTTGCCAAGATATTATAGTTATGCATCTTTGTACACATACATAAATGCTAATCACATTTCTCTCTTGGTGCGTTTCAGATACAAACCTAAATTTGACTACTCTGCTGAAAGAAAAATCCGACTTGGTCGTGGACAGGGCGGCGGAGGCGGACGGCAGGCCTTTGTCTCTGCTAGAGGCATTCGTCGCCTCTGCCGTCCTGGTACTGTCGGAGTTCCTAAATCAGCGCCCAGGCGAGGCAGCCGGACGGCCTAAGAAGGCAAAAATTTATGATGTAGGTATCAGAACTTACTTATACTGCTCTGCTAAACAGGCGTACATCAACCTACTATGACTTAACTAATCCTTTCTTCAGGTCATCAACGTCGTCCGGCGGGCTTATGCTGTGCTTCTGTATCAGAACCCGCCCTCCGGCGAAGCTGTCCCCGATTGTCTGTATTCATTAAAGGCGAAGGGACTGGTGGAGGCCTTGCCCCACCAGTTCGCCTACCGTTTTAGTGTTAGCCCAGCAATCTTCACTAATGCAGAAACAATCGAATTTTGTGAGTTAGAACACAAAAAAACTAATTTTCATCCGGGCTGTGGAGTGTTTACTGCAGGAATCAAACGAAGAGCTATGGACCAGGCCATTCCACTTTGATTCGGCTGTTCCATTTTATTTATGAGTCACTCGGTAAGCACAACTTTAACAGAATAAACTTAAGAGTTATTTATCAGTTTAAAGAGCAGGAGCTTTGAGATTCTATCAGGATACACTCCTCGGGACCTGACCATGAGTCAGCAGCGCTGCGATAAGCACCTCATGCATAGGTACTTAATTTTTTAACGTTAAAAGCTGACCGGCCCTCACCCGGGTCTGGCGCGGGTCTGGTCCATCCTACACACCGGCCCCCCTCCGCCCGACCCCCGGGGGGACCGTTATCATGGGTTAACCCCCTGACGCCTAGGGGGTAGGCAACATGGGTGCCGCAACCCCCTGACGCCAGTGCAACTGCAAAAAACCTTTCATTGCAGTGACACCAGCCGGCCCGACAAAGCTGCAGCAGAAGGGTCCTGTCCGTGACTCTCCAGTCGACACTCTCCTTGCACCAACAACTGCAGTCTCACCACCTGCAAAGGAGTCATCGGCGTTGTCCCGTCAAGGTAACCTGCAAAAAGAATTATACAGTAGAAAGACTACTTGGATCTATGTCTTGAAACACAAGCAAAAGCCCTTGCTGAGTCGAGCGATGTGCTACGCATATGAATTAGTACATCCTAGGTTGAAGCAGCCAACCAAGATTTTGGCGGTAGAAAGACGCCCTGAGGAAGAATTCTCAGCCTTGTTCGAGGGATTGGGGAAAATGCCAGGACAGTATACAATAACAGTGGACCCATCGGTTACAGCTTTCCACATCAAGCAGGCCAGGAGGATTGCGGCGCCACTGATGGAGCCCACAATCATGGAAATTTTACACATGGAGAACGAAGGCATCATCAGCCAGATTGACACCCCGACGGACTGGTGCGCAGGGATGGTGCCGGTACCGAAGAAAGATGGAACGATCCGAATTTGTGTAGACTTCACCTCGCTCAACAAGGCTATTCAACGAGAGAGGTATGTTATGCCCAACCCTGATGAGTGTCTTGCCAAAATCCCCCCGTCAGCAAAGACGTTCTCAAAATTAGATTGCAAACAGAGCTATTTTCAAATCAAGCTAGCCCCGGAGTCAAGACATTTAACCTGTTTCATGACACCCATAGGTAGATACATATTTAATAATTCAAATAGAGTAAAAAAATGACATATTATCGTTAAACGACTTAGCTCCTTTTTTCAGAATGGCATAAGGAGGCAAGGCGACTTGACTCCTCATCAACAAAGTTAAGTAGACTTAGCTCCTTTTTCCAGGTTTTCAATGGCTTAACTGTAAAGTCTCAACAAGTAAAACGAGTCAAGTTGACTTGCTTCGTTATGTCTTTGATGGTAAAAAGAGTCAAGTCCTGTATCTCAGCGTAGAAGCATGACACAAAAAAAATCATAAAGCCAGTAATATACATGGGATTGCATTTTAATATTATCATAACATTTTTGAAAAGTTACGTGCCAATAGTTTTTTCAATTTCCTGAAAAGTATGGGTTTTGGACTTAGCCCCTTGTTCCGCTTCCCAGCAGAATTGATGGAAAGGGGGGAAAAATGTATGGGGAGTCTAATGGTGGCATCCATTTTGAAGTCAAAAAGACCGTTGAGTCAGGATAGGAAACTGAAAATGCACGGCAAAATGACAGATTTCACTGTACCCTCCCCGTGAAACTTCAGAATCTTTACATTTCGTTTGCTTCACAGCCCATTTCCAGCTCAAATTTGCCAGTGTACACAAACATTCATATCTTACTTTGCAGTGATTGCATGGAAAGGCCAAGTCCCTTGGGCGGGAGAAATTTTGGTCGTACTGCAAGCGGGACGACGAGGACGCCACCAGCCACTTGCTGAGGATGTGCTGCCTCCTACCTCGGCTGCCTTGGGATGCCATGAGGAAGGGCTAGCAATACGTGGAACAGCTCTTGCGAGACCTCCCTGATGACACCCAGGTCAAGGGCTTTCAGTTTGTCCAATATATTTTCAAGCAATGGGTCAACAAGCCGGACACTAGGCTGCAGGAACTGTCCGTGTATGAGCATGGCGTCGCCATCACAAGCGGGTTGGAGAATATCAATAGAAAACTCAACAACCATGTCCCAGGTGCGCGACGCACACCCAACGTTCTGGAAGTTCCTCAGTAAGTTTAAAATTGGGTAGAAACCTTGCTTTTGAGGAGAACAGCACTGTAAAATAGAATGTTAACATGAAATTAATTAATGGACAATCTTATTCAAAACATATGCAGGTTTTCTAGCAGTGTTGCTGTTTGTCATTCGCATATCATCGCTTAATTGCCTGTTTTGCAGCAACTTCATTTTTGCTGTATTCATTTAACATGATAAATTCACTTACACTTACTTGTATATCAATACTGTCCCCATGTTAGCAGAATCTGGGCTTCGGCTCTGTTTAGAGCTGTCTGCTGCCTGATTAGTTGTCCACAGTGAATAGAGAACCCCTGCATAGGCGTTAATGAAGGGACAGACAATCTTGCTACAATTGGCTTCTCCATCGTTTCAGGCCTAGTTAAAGAACAGGAGATGGACACCAGGCGAATCTACTCCTCAGTCAGGAGCTCTGGGAGGGGCATCACGGCCTCGCGGTCAGGTCGACAGCCCAAAAGGCAGATGCAGTGGGACGCCGACATTGCCGTGGCCAAGGCCAATTGGGGAAGAAGGAAGGAAGAATGTGGCAGACTTCCTCAATTACTCCTAGGCCTCTCTTGAAAAGGCTTTTGAGACTCTGGAGCTGGTTCCTGATGATGGCCCAATTTGGTGAGTACACTGTAGATTTTAGGGGTGTCACACTTAATCGAGAGAGGCATTTAAAGCATTTTTTTTTATTTATTTTTTAAATTTTGTTTTGAGTCTTTCGTTTCTACTTGAGTGTATGATTGCCCTGGTAAGCGGTTACATATAAATCTGTAGTTTGGGTTTTCTAAATCAGCATTTCAAGAGGACAAAAATCAAACGATTTGAGAATACAGTATTAAACCAAATTCAAAGAGATTATCAATGCCAAACTCTAATTTAAATTTGAAAAGTATGCTAATATTTCAGTATGTTACTAAAAACTGTACAGCATTCTACCAAAATTATGTTACAAATCAAATTCTGAAATTCTAAAATGCTGAATCAGAAAAACCTCATTACAGTTTTTTTATACAATTCTTGCCAATGCAATCATGACCCCAGGCTTCTGATCCAGACAACTAAAAACTCTATGAGCACCATTTGCAAAAGATTTAGGAAATGAGTCAACCTGATCGTTCTGAGGTTGTCTTTTGGCTCAGTAATGTGCACTGAAACAACATTCACTCCCAAATTGACCATGAACATACATACAACTACTAAGGCCTCGAAACAAAATTCTAAAAACATGCCAATGCTGCATCTCTTCAAGTTTTATAACAATTAATTTTGATTCCTGTCTGCTATTTTGGCAGAGATAGAGCAGGCCCAAAGTGGGAGCTGCCCCTGACTTGATGTACACATTTAATTCAAAATTCAATAAATTAATGAAAAGCCACCCCAAACAATAAAAATCAATTCGGATCATAGCTCATTCAAACCATTTAAATGACCCTGAATAAGTTTATGGTAGTTCACAGCAATAAAAAGTCAATGCTCAAAATCAGAATTTACTTTCCACTGTAGGGAGCTACAAATTTCTAATTGTTCAAAAGATTTGCATTATTCCTATTTTTCATTTTCTGCCTTGTATCGATTCCTACAGCCCACTGTCCAATGGCCAAGCAATTCGTGATCGTGATCACAGAGTGTAAGTAAAATTTCTTTAATACATCAATAACCTTGTTTGCTCTTACAACACATTGACATGGAGAAATGAATTCACTGCAAAACAAATCAGAAGGGTGGGCTAGAAATAAAACCTCTATCTCGATGTTAATTATTGCCCACAGTGCTGTGCGCAATATACAACAGTTTTCAAATGTACTGTGCAATGAGGAATCTAAACAAAGTGCGTTGTTCTGGGAAAAAAAAAAAAGATGGCTAGTTTTCAATTTACAACAACACTCTAAAAAAAATCAGTACAAAATTTTGTAACACTGATTGGAAGTTTTTTCAGTAACCAGATTACAAATTTTTGTAACATTATATGTTACAAATTTTTGTATCGAGATGTTACAAATATTTACTTCCTAGTTACAAAACTTTGTAACACTATATGCTACAAATTTTAGTGTAATGCCTTACATATTTTTGTTTCCTGATTAGAGAAGTTTGGCCCTGGCCAATTGCCGACATCCAACATTTGAACTATTTACACATTTTCCTTACAGAGAGTCAATTCTGCTTATAAAGAATTGCTTAGCTGAGCGCATGAGTTGTACCCGGAGGCATCTTAGTCGGAAGGATACCCCGAGCTTTAATCAATCCCGCTCTGGGGAGTCGTGCTCCCAGTTTCGGGGTCACGAAAGGCGAAGCCACAACTCCAAAAAATTTTAAGATTCACGTAGACATACCGCTGCCTGATCATATCTTAAAAGAGGGGGACGTTGCCGTACCCAACCAAGGAGACGGAGCAGGGACCTGGCGCGCGTTCAAGTTGAACTAATTATTTCTGGCGCATGGTTTACGATTTAAACATAAAACCTGCACAGGCACAAAAGGATTTGTCTTATAAAACAAAAAGCGTAAAATTAAATGTTAGTATTTTGTCAAAATGTGATTTTACTGCGAAAGAATCGGTTTTGCATGTGACGCTCTGACCGTGACGCCACCTAGCGGCATTTCTTGGCGACACGCACGCACTTCAGAATCTCCCGTGTGACAGAGTTTTGCCGTCGTTCGGCAGCTAAAGCAGTTCTTCCCTGCCCCTCCACTAAGTTGACCAGAAAAATGCTAGTTTGTCTTGCGCTTTGGATTTCGGTAACCGCACTTCACAGAACCAAATGTTACAAAATTTTATAAACTAGATAACAACTTTTGCAATGTGAGAATTCAAAAATTTGTAACATTTTAGATTACAAATTTGTATATCAAATTTACGAAAAATAATGTCCAGATTACGACAACGTAGAACCAGTTTACAAATATTTGTAACATTTACAAAAACATGTAACAGTCACAAAAATTTGCATCAGTGTTCTAAAATTTTAAACATTGATTATAGTTTTTTGTAACAATTACAAAGTTTTGTTTCAAGATTACAAATTTTTGAATTCTCACACTAGGTTACAAATTTTTTTTTCAAAATTGATACTAGAACTTGTAATTTTTTTTTTAGAGTGAAATTGCATTTCTGGTGCCAATGTGTGTTCTAGTGAAGAACCATTTTCAATACATAATCATGATTTCCCCCCCAAATTTTCAGTGATGATCAACGCAATGTCAGCAACTTTGATGACAGTGACCCAGACAACGACTTGTAAGCATAATTCAATCAAGTTCAGCAATGGTTTATCCACCGATAACTTGACAATATTTTACTTTCCAGGCAAGGATTTGATATCCAATCACCAAGGTTTGTACGGCATGTAGTAATGGACTCAAAATTTAATACATTATATAACACCCACTAAACTTACATTCCAAAACTTGCATTTTAGGACTAATGAGGACAATGTCCATGGCCACTCTCCTCCAGTGTCAGATGGGTCTCCTGGTGTGGCCAGTCAGCACCTGTAAGCGATGTTATCACATAAATTCATTATGTTAGAAATTGTTTCAGCCTCACTCCCCACTCAAAAGCCCAAAGTACGGGAGAGAGAGATACTCAGGGAACGTCTGAACACACTGGTGTATTCTCAAAGACTGACTGTTCCAACAGGGGTTGCCCTGAGGCGTAGCTATGGTAGTACAAAGGTATCATGCGCATGCGCGGCATTAGGGAGAGGGTAACAAGTGTATCAGAAACACCAACTTCATAACATTACTCCCTCTTTTAAAAGAATCTTGTTACCAATAAAAGAAATTATAAATAACCATTTTGAATTAATCGAGTCATCCAAATGAAGTGTTCCCTTTTGGGCGAGGGCTCAGGAATTTTGCAACCTGGCCAATCATCCGCATTTGGATATCTCAATAAATTCGACAAATTAAATCATGTGTCTAAAATGCAGTGTCCCCTTTTAGGCTTGGGTGCAGGACTGTTTGACCTGACCGATCAGCCACATTACTTACACAGTAATTTACTATAAAAGTTAATGAGAATAACGAATTGACTGGATGAGGTTGGAAGTTGAAGGCCCAGGTGACAGGAACTGGAATAGGTCAGACGATCAACTGGAAAACAAGAAAATCCTTGATCCATGAATGTTGTTCACATTTACAGAGTTGTTGCTTAAATTTATTAGCCCTGTGGTGACAAATGCTAACCTGACCATCTGACCTAACAACACCACTGCAGTTTAAGACTGCTTACTTCTAAAAAGACTTAACATTTCATGCGGAACCCAAATACTTAACTTATGAAAACTTGGAGTGTCATCTCAGTTGATTTCAGGACTGGGTTTGTTGTTGTCTCTGCTGGAGCTAAGTCGTTGAGTGCCGGTAGATGTCGTCTGCTTGTCGAGACTCTGGACCACTGCTATCTGCAGCCTGTTGTTCTGCCAATAGTGTACTCGCTGCTCTCTTGTTCATGCTCGTGAGAATATGGTGGTTTTTGGCGGTTTCCTACTTCCCCTCATCGAAAAGAAGTGGATAATAGCATATTTCATGATTTATTTGAAAATAGGAACTCTTTTCTTTATATTTGTACTCAGGAAAATCAACCATTGAGCAAGTTTACAGGTACTGTCAATAGATCAGGTAAAATATCACATATTGCATGAACTCAGGTGGTGGAGGAATTAACATCCTGTTACTAGGATTTAAAGGACACAACTTACTAATATGTCCATAACGACGGCAACGATTGCACCGTTTTCTCTTCATCGGCGTCTTCAAGATGGGACGGTCAAGAGAAACTTGCTGATGGACCGGAGATGCTGGTGCTGAGGAGTCAACCGGCTTCGGCGTGAGGTTAGTCGGCTTCTTTGGACGAATCCGAATTAAAGTTACTGTCTTCGAAGGCATGATTGTGCACTCACGTCGTACTTTTGCAGGAATAATTGTGCATTCCCGTTTCACTTTTGCAGGTTTTGGTGCTTCCTGTTGAATTCAGTCAATTTTTTCACGGAGATCAGGAGCGGCTGCATTTAACTTCAGATTCTCAATTCTCTCACGAAGATCTGGATTGTCTGAAGTGGAGGTGGACGGCTCAACAGCAGCAGCACTCTTCTCACGGTGATACTTAGAAATTATGTTTTTGATGCTTGATTTTAATTTAATTTTATCGAAATTGAATTTGGAGGAATTTTTCTTTTCAGCAGACATGACGTGGAGATCAGTCGATGCTGTTTACAGTTGCCACGGTGACGCCAGTAGACTTTCTAAACTCAGTTTAGAATACTAGTTCAAGAGGGCTATGATGACTGAGTAAAAGTTAGCCATGCTGCTTGTATTGGCAAGGCGGGTGTGACATAACTGGCAAGTTTGTCAAGATGGACTATACGCTGAGTGTGAGGTGCATGAACCATCTGCACAGCTGCAACAGTGTCATTTATAATTTTGGTGATCTTGTATGGTCCTTCCCAAGGACTGTCAAGTTTTGGAGACCTGCCTCTGGATCTTACTGGATGATAGAACCAGACTAAATCTCCATTCTTGAAAGGTGAAACGGAAACGTGAAGATCATAATAGGACTTCATACGTTGAGCTGCCTGATGTGAGTGTTCTCGAACAAACTTGTGAATTTCTTGTAATGATGAACGCAGCCAAAATGGATAATTTTCAATTGATGTCTCAACAGGAACACTTGCTGGAGGAAGACCTCTCTGAAGATCCAGAGGTGTGCGGATTGGAGAACCAAAAATGACCTCATAAGGTGAAAACTTAGTGGCTGTGTGAGGAATGCTTCGATAAGCTTGACAGATCAGAGGTAAATGTTTAGGCCAGTTTTTCTGGTCCTTTGAAACCATCATTTTGAGATGTTCCTTCAAAGTTCTGATCCATTTTTCAGCCTTGCCGTTTGCAGGTGGATGTGCCAATGAAATTGTGTTGCTTTGAATTCCATAGAGTTTATAAATATCTTTGATTACAGAAGAGGTGAAACACCTTTCTTTATCTGACAAGATTGACAACGGGAATCCAAAAACAGAGAAGACGTCACGAATGAGAACCTCAGCGATTTCTTCAGAAGATTTTGACTTGATGGGAATAGCAAAAGGCCAACCTGAGAAAGCTTCCACAGCAACAAGGTTGTACTTAAAATTTTCTGGAGTTTGAGGAAGTGGGCCACAAATATCAACGTGCCATTCCCCATGAAGTACACCTTCAGTAAAAATTTGTAAGGGAACTTTTGACCTTTTATGATGCTTAAATCTTGCACATTTCTCACACTTTGATACAAATGAAGCTATGTCCTCCCACATTCCAGGCCAATAGAAAACCTTATGGATAGCAGCATAAGTTTTGCTAACTCCAAAATGGTTGCCAGTTGCTGCATTTTCATAGGATCTGATGGTGTCCACTACATGTTTGGAAGGGAGAACAAGTTGGAAACTCTCTTTGTTTGGATCAAGACTGGGATGTTCAAGTCTTCTATACATGACTCCATTATGCAAAACAAGAGATTTAAACTGCAACCAAAGAGATCTTGTCCTTGGACCATAGCCCACAATGTCTTGAAAGGTGGGTCTTAACTTATCTTGCAGTCCTATAATGATAGGCATTAATTCTTGGTCCAAAAGTTGATCTTTTTTGAGCTGGACAGGTGTGAAATCAGAATTGGGTACTATGGAAATCCAATACACTGAAAGTGTTTCCGGAGTGAGAATTTTGTCTTGCATTTCTAATTTTGAACATTTCTTGCAGTCACTGGAACATGGTCGTGGTGGTCTTCTTGACATTGCATCAGCTTCAACATTTTCACTTCCCTTAATAAATAAAATATTGAAGCTGTATGGAGCTAATCTGCTAATCCACCTAGCAAGAAGTACAGAGGGATTTTTTGAAATTTCGGAGCCACTTAACGCTGCATGGTCTGTTTTGTGACTTCAAAACGAGCACCAGCAAGGTAATGGTGAAAATGTTCGATTGCTTCAACTAGAGCTAAAAGCTGTCGGTGTGTGACACAGTAATTTCGCTGAGCAGCATTCAGAACTTTAGACCAAAAACCTATTAAGACTTCTTTGCCATCTTGTTCTTGTTTAAGGGCTGCACCAAGTCCAGTGAGGCTCGCATCAGAATATAAAATAAACGGTCCTTTAGAGATGTCTGGTACTCCCAGGACTGGAGTTGAACTGAGAAGTTTCTTCACCTTTTGGAAACCTTTCTCACACTCTTCAGACCAGATAAATTCAATATCTTTATGTAGCAGCTTGTACAGAGGTGCTGCTTCTGTGGCCATGTGAGGTATGAACTTGATATAATAATTTACCATTCCAAGCCATGTTCATAACTCTTTGACATTGTTAGGCGTAGGCCAACACATAATCTTGTCAACTTTTTTGTCAACAGTGCCTATTCCCTCTTTTGAAAGCACATGGCCAAGATATTCTACTTTGTCTTGGAAAATGAAACATTTCTTGGCTTTCAAAAAGAAACCTGAAGCACGGACACGATTGAAGAGAGCTTCAAGTCTTTGAAGCATGGTTTGAAAATCATCTCCTGCGATACAGATATCGTCAAGATAGACAGCACTGTGTGGACCAACATCATTCTCAGGAGTTGGATTTCTTGCATGCTTTATCAATCGGTCTGTAACTTGCTGAAAAATACCAGGAGCTGCAGACAAACCAAAACTGAGTCTTATTGTCCACTCAAAGTGTCGAGCTGGTAGGCCAAGATCTTCAGGCAATGTAACTGCAGTTTTTGGAATGTCTTTCTCATCAATCAGAAGATTGTGATAACCATGAGCTAAGTCAAAGGAATGATAAATTTTGCGACCAGCTACTTTCTGGGTAAGCTCATGAGTTAATGGTATGGGAATGGCCGGAACTCTTGTAATGTGATTTAAGGCTCTGTAATCAATACAAACACGGATTTCTCCTGTCTTTTTAGGCACACATAGAATGGGAGACGCCCATGCCGAATTACTTGGGCGAACAGCTCCACATTCTAAGCACTTCATGAAAGTTTCATAGACAGCTTTGCGGTAATGAAGAGGTATTGGTCGTGCTTGCATCTTTATGGGAGGATGATCTCCTGTATCGATGGTGAACTTCACCCATGCACAACAACCAAACGTTGTATTGTCTGGCGCAAAGACATCATGATGTTTCCGCAAAAGGTATTAAACTTGAGCCTCTTCGGTTGGAGTAAGATTTTTACATCTTTTAACCAAGTCATGTAAATCAGGTGGTAAAGGTTGGCTTGATGGCATTGCATCTTTTCTAGGGACAGGATCAAAATCAATTTCAAGAGAGGAGTGATCGGAGAAACTGGGTGACTGTGAATTTGGAGACTGGATTGCAGAGGCCTGAACTGGAACTTCTGATGAGCTGGAATCTTCTTGTGCTTCATATTCAGTTGAATTTAGTAGGTAGACTTCTGCCAGAATTGTATGTTTTGGAATTTTGGCGGGAGTGTCACCAACATTCTGTAATGTGACTTCCATTGGTGCAGTCACACACGGCACCACTTCAGACATAGTTGAAACATTAGGATTGAGCTGAGAGGGTCTTGGTCCTGGATCACTTGGGTCGTAAGGTCGAGTCATCAGACCAAGTTGTACCTTATGCAACCTTTCCTCATCCTCTAGCGACGTTAGCAGAGTACCCCAGTTACTGTCAGCCTTTGTCGAACCTTTGTTTATTTGGTTTATAGTGTGCACACTGGAACCACTTTTTGATTTTGATTTGGGCTGATTATTTATTTGAACTCTGGGAAACTGAATGTCAGTTTCCAGTTCTGTAACTATGGTGGCATCTGCTAACGGGGCCAGATTCAGAGTGCGGCTAGCCCGAGCGATAAAATACACACAACCAGAGTGAAATTTACCAACACTTGGAGTGTGGACCATCTCACACGGAATCTTAACTGGAGAAGGTAGGTAATTATTTGGAGAAGTTCTCCTAAATGTAATATATCCTTCTGAGCTTTCAATTCCGATTCCAAAATAATGAATGAAGTCATTTCCGATCAGGCAGTCATCCTCAATGTCACATTCGTACACTGGGAATTGTACTTCGATGTCTCCATAGGTAAAGGTGACTAGCCTTGGAACATACAACTTGCCTGTGCCTTGCCTTCTGTGACGCCTTTAAGACGAGCTTTGGCTTGCTTTGATGTAGGTCCAGGTAAGTGTCCGCTCTTTACTACAGTGATCACTGCTCCAGTGTCCTGAATACACTTGGACTTGACACCGTTTAATAACCACTTTGGGTCACTGGTACCCCTATGGGTAGAGAACGCGCGCGTGCAGGAACGACTCGAATCGCACGACTCGTTTTCTAGAAATCTCGCCGAAATGGTTTTTGCGCGCTCGGAAATGTTTTGAGCAGTGTACTCGCGGGGGGTCGCGACGCAGCGGATTGGACCTGAGCGACAGAAAGTAGACCCCTTGGGGATCACGAAGAGCCCCGGGTCGCGCACCTCGGCCCCACCAGTCGCGAGCAGCGGGGCCTCAAAGTCGGTGGTCCGCGCGGAGCACCTAATGGAGCCGCTCGGCCCCGGACAGAAAATCGCTGTGCGCACCGGGTTAGAGTTGTCGCAGCGCGCCCACACTTCGCAGGTCAACGTTTCTACTCATTATCTATCGAAAAAAGGCCACGTTCCGGAAAAAAATTTTGGTGCGGCCTAACTATCACCCGAGTGCCGGTGTACCTTTCTAACAGCGAAAACGTCGGAGCGGCGTTGGTGGGTTTCTCTTATTTCTCTACGAGCGGCAACGGGAGGGGAAGGGTAAGCATTGAATATTTACTGATGTTGCGAATATTGACTGAATATAGTGAATACTACTTGAAAATTGACTGAATATTGTGAATATTGACTGAATACTGTGAATATTGACTGAATATTGTTATTATAAATGAATATTATGATTATTTATGAATATTGTGATTACGAATGAATATTGTGAATATTGACCTGATTACCGCCAACTTGTACGATGAATATTCTAAGTTGTTGACCCCTCGGAACTTACTTTACACAATTTATGTTATCGAACTGATGATAAGGGCGAAGACCTGAGCCGCTGCCCACAACTTTTCAAAAGCACTCCTGGTGGAGGCAGTATGCACCAGTAAGTAATGCCTCACATAAATTCAAGCTGTTTAACATTGCTTCAAATTTGCTCTCCTCTCAAAGCCAAAAGCATTAATCTAAAATTCATTTTCCAGAACTTCTCCTGAAAATTTGAATTTGGACGAGTAAGTAGGCGTTTGCAATTGATATTTTGTTTCATGTTATGTAGTCGGGTGAACTCACTTTACAAAATTTACACCTCAGGACTGATGAGGATGACCACAGCCGCTCCCCAAAGCTCCTTGTGAATTTTCCTGGTGACGGCAGTCAGTATCTGTAAGCAATGTCATCACATATATTCACACTGTTTCAAATTGCTTTAAATCCGCTCTCCTCTCTAAAGACAATTCATTAATCTCAACTTAATTTTTCAGGACTTCTCTAGTAAATATGAATGTGAACAAGTAGAGATTTGCGACTGATATTTTGTTTCATGATATATCACAAGATGGACTTCATTTCAAAACTTTACATTTTAGGGCTGAGACGAAGAAAGACAAAAGGGATAGACGGGCATATGAGAGGAGAAAGTTGAAGAGAAAGATTAGGGTGGAAGCAGAAAGGCAGGCAAAGGAAGCAAAGAGGAAGAGAGTGGAAGAAGAGGGACAGCAAGTAGTGCAAGGAGCCAGGACAAAGGAACAGGAAAGAAGAACCAGAAGGAATAAGGCGAAGAGAAAGCGGGCAATGTTGGCGGATAAGGCAAGGAAGGCAGAGAGAGCAGTCAGCAAAACTTAAAAATAAAAATAAAACTAATTATACTGAAGATAAATAAATAGATAATAATAAATGATAGTAAATTTTCTGCTTTCTTTAAAAATGTTTAAAAAATATTTTAGGTCAACATTGCCACAATGTTATTGTTAACCTCCCCTAATATGGAACTTTAGCTCTGTGGGGATAAGAATTATCAATATTGTTGTATTGAGGGTTCTGTGGGGAGCCGATATCAGTGTGAGTCGTAGTTCACCTGAGGGAAGACTGGCGACGAGCTCAAAGCTCGCGCCCCTTTTATTGGGTGATTGGCAAAACAACAGGAAGAACAAAGGCGATCGTAAAACAAAACTATTGTTGGGTATGACTCCTCCGGACCACTATTAAGCCTGTTTAATAGTAGTTTAATCCTTCAAGGACGTCAACCACGGGGATCCGTTCCAGTTTAATTTGTGATTAGATCTTAATATCTTGATGTCCTGTAGTGTGACAGAGAACCTGTAACACACCAAAGCGCTGGGAACAGTACAAGTTTGATATTTGAGCAGCTGCCTAGGGCGTAAGATTCTTAGCCCTTGGTGTCTCCTACTCGGCTAACTACGTGACACCTTGAAAATCTAAACCTCTCATAACCTTTGATTTTTTTGAAGGTTATGCATACTTGCCTTTGGATTCTTGACGGAGCGCATATCTGATCCAGCGTCGTTTTCCTCGTTTCTGCGCTGAGTCTCCTTTGTCTGCGTTGCTGTGGTCTCTCCTTCGTCTTGACGTTTTTGAATGTTGCAATTTTAATTCATTATTCTCTTTTCCTCTGTGAGTATGCTATTGTTTACTTTCAGAAGCACAGTTGTTTGTATTTTTGTTCGTCTTTTTCTTTTCGACTTGCTTAGTCGATTACTCGAACTCGCGGTTTTATTTCCGCTAGTCCTTGCTGAGGACCCCTTTTCGTTCCTTCCGGTCGTTCCCCGAACACGTGGGGCTCTCCCCACTCCTTTTTGATCACGTGATCGCGCACGCAACACTGCTCTAGCCCCGGGATTGGTCAAACTTTGCGGTATTGTTACGCCCTGGATGAACGCGTCGCACAGTGCGGCCAAATCGCAAAAAGGCGGACATAATTCATTTTTCTGAAAGGTCTGGACGGCGATTTAATCTATTGGTATGTGAAGTTCAATGATTAAACTACTCTTCCATCACAAAAACCAGCTGCCAAACGCATGCTCATCACGAAATATGAGAGCTCAAACTTTCGGCTCCCGGGCGCAGCTTCTCTAACCTGAGAGTGAGCAGTTTTCACAGCGTTCTTTTCGCACTGTTATGGTGTTTTTGGAGAGACGCGTGAGTGGTTTGGGATTGCTGGGACTCTCCTCTACCCATTTACATATTAAAACATCTTTTTCGAGTACAGATTTACAAATAAAAACGTTTTACACTGAGTCATGTCGTCGAGGGACACCGTAACCTCTTCCTGGTTTTATAAAACGATTGCAGAATATTTCAGACTCATGCGTTATCGCAAACGAAAGCTTGAACCTTCGTCTATCCGACGCCGAAGAGTTTGGTTGGCGGTTTTTGGCGGTTTCTATGTAATTCTCAATAATGTGGAGGCCTGTGGCAGCCGGCCGGTCGCCACGCCGCCCAGCGCGCATGCGCAGCGCGACGGCTCGCCGTCCTGGCCAGCATGTAGGCGGGCCGGGCGGGCAGCCGTGCGGTGGGGAAGCCGATTCGGTGTCAGAACGAGCTCCTCTTTTGGATTTTGTAGCCTATTTGATCTTTCCACCCTGAGTTTATCTATTTAGAACCAAATGAAAAAAAGTAATATCCTAGAAGGAATATCCTGAATACGCGACTCTGAAAATTCACGAAAAATGCTTATAGACGTGTGAAGGCCTAGTTTTCGAACACCCCCTCATTTCTGTACCCTGAGTCGCCCCTAGTTAGACAAACATAGTGTCAGAAATGTTGTCAGCGGACCTCAATACCCGTTGAAACGTATAATTACAAAAAGATACAGCAATATTTTTGACGTTCCCCTCTTTTTATGCCCTGTTCCGCCCCTCAAATCTCAATAATGTTGTCAAAAATGGAATTAGCGACCCTGACAACCTATGGGATCGCCATGTGAGACGGTTCTAGCAGTTTTCCAATGTTTCCCCCCTTTTTATGACCGGTTCCGCCCCTCAAATTTCAAAATCAATATCATAAATGAAATCAGCGACCATCAAAACCCCATGTTTCAAAATTTCAGAAAAACACAGCAAATTTAAAAATTCTCCCCCCCCCTTTTATTAAGCTTGTTCCGCCCCTCAAATTTCAAAAATAGTGTCAAAACCGAATTCAGAGACACCTAAAACCTACGAGGCACGAATCTTACTTACTTAGCTCGAACAGTTTACCTGCTATGAATTATGTCCGCCTTTTTTCGATTTGGCCGCACTGTGCGTCGGTCCGCGTCGCTTGGCGTCAGTCTGCCGCGATCCACCAACCTGCACAGTTCAGTTTGATCCCGCGGATCCCCCTCCGTCCAGACCCGCTTTTCGTTGCTCCCAGGAGACCTTCCCTGTATCATGGAGGTTCACAGAATACTTATCCAACACTACGTGGGATGCCAGATTGGCGACCCAACGCTCCGCAGAGTGAGTACTTCACACCTTCTCTGACTGACTCACGCTCCGTGTCCGCTCTGTACTTCCCTGGCCCTCGTCTCGCCTTTATGTTCTGAGACCCGTTCCTCTTTTTCCTAGATTTGCCTATAATGCATTCAGGCAGCTAGCCGCAGTTTGTTTTGGTCTGTTTTGGATCCCAGCTTCTTCCAATTCGAACAGTTTGTTCCGGCGGTGCTCTTGGCAGAAGAGTGGTTCTATTGCTGCCACTGCTGCCTGGAACCCTGTTGTGTAAGTTTGCTGGTTGTTTTATTACTGCTTTTCTCTTGTTTCTTTTTTAAACAATCTTATCAACCTTTGTCTTTTTTTTTAGATTCTTCTTCAGACTGATGTCTTCCGGAATGGTGGCTTCCGGGCCAATGACTTTGAAGGGACCCCCTTGATTCCCCAAGTTCCGCCGCCTGGTATCCTCTACCCCGACGGCCTAGTTGCAGAGCCCGAATTTGTGGACCTCACTATGGACGCATCAGAGGATTAAGTAAGTACACTTGCTCCTTCTCTTTTACTTTTACTTCCCCCCCCCCTTTTGCTTATGCCGCTTGTTTGATTTGATTCAAGGCATGGCGGGTCACTGCTGGGGTCAACGGGGTCAACGGAGTCCACCGGGGTCCCTTCCTTGCTCTCCGCCCGGGGCCACCTAATTTAAGTGTTTCAATTTTTTATTTATTCAACAATGTCTTTTATTTATTCCTTCTGTGCATGTTTGTTGTGTTCCTTCATTTTTCCCTGTTTGTTTTCTCTCTTGCATGTTCGTTTCTTTTTTGCATGTTTTTTTTATTTTATTTTTGCATGTTTGCTCTCTCGCCTGTACTCATTCTATTTAAGAATATATTGAATGGGTTTAGTTTTGTGTCTTAGTTCCGCAACTTTATCCCCTTTCCTCCCATCGTCCATTTTTCTGGGGTGCTCGGTGACATTGGGCAAATAACTTCGCAAGGGTAGACTTATTTTGTTTATTTATTCACACAATTAGTTTTGACATCCAACGGGTTCATCTTAACAATTCAGCTCTCTCACTAATTTCTTTTCTTACTGATTTTGTCATTAGTACAATGTTTTGCTGAATGAAACCTCTGTCTACACCTTCTGCACCTTAATTTTTGCTTTGGATCACTCGGATGAATTTTTGAATCTCCTTTCTTCCGTTCTCTCTGCTCGTACAGTTCTTTCAACCATTCTTTCCTACCAAAAGCTGCTTGTAAGTCACTTATGGGATACAATTTCCACTCATTATTTATCATAACTCCTCCACACACACCCTCACAATTTTTCTGCGACTTCACTGATTGCAACTTATCCTCTATTTCCTGGATTGCTTGCTTCTCTATTTCCATACGCCTGTTAATTTCACTCAACCCTTCTTTTTCCTCACAATTCTCCTCTACACTCACTTTATTAATTTCTACCTCTACCATTTCAATTTCCTCAGCCAAATCGGACACATATCTTTTTTCGTTTACTTCAATTAACTCAGTTTCTGAATCTGAATCGCTTAGTTCTAGATCCTTAAGCAAGGAACTTGGTAAAACTGTTTCACTCAAACTTTTGGATGGCCCCGGCAGTTTGATGAGAGGAGGGAAGCTCAGGGTTGGAGACTCCTCCGCTTCCCGCAGGGACGCCCCCAGACTCCTGTCTGCTTCCAGCCGACGTTAGCTCCGGGCGCACGGACGCTACTAAGCCAACCTCTATCATTGAGACGTTGCCAGGCGCGCACCTTGGCGGCAGCGGGGTTTAACCCGGGATGAAATGTTACCTTCCGACAGTTAATAGATGAATGGCCTGTTAGATTTGACTCCGCGGTCACTAGGGCGCCTCCAGGGGTGTAAATACCGCGGTTTACGCGTTTCGCGCTTGAGAGAAAACAGTATGAAAACTAACGATAGTTATTCTGTAGGAACTGCGGCTCACCTGCCCTCTATGCAAAACCGATGACTCTATGGGGTAGCGGACACGAAACAAGAATAAAATTAAAGAAAACTCCCACAGAACCCTCAATACAACATTGGTGGCAGCGGTGCGATAGGAGAAAAGGAAGGGCTTAGAACCGGCGAGACCTGCTAGAGTCAAACGCCCGGGATCTGCGAGACCTCTTAGTGTCAGACGCAGAAGGTTAGAAAAGGCTAGAGCCTCACGAGACCTATGAGAGTCACACGTGAGACTAGGAAAGGATCGGCGAGACCCTCTGGTGTCATACGCTGAAATTAGGAAAGCCGGTGAGACCTTAATAGCGTCACACACTGGTCAGATAGGGACTCGCTCAGACCTTCTAGTGTCACATAGCGAGGCTAAGACGTAAACAGAGTTTGGTAGGAGGAATAGTATGCAAAGTAGCGCATCTGAGCATTCCGATTCTCCTATACAAACAAGTACAGTCGGAGCCGAAAGAAACTCAGTCACAGTAGAATGGACGCTGAAACCGACACAGACGGTCTCAGCATCAACCAGAGCGAGGCGGAGTCTGAGCACGACCAGCCTGGGCTCCCACCCATCCAACCAGTGCTCGCCAACGTCGTTGACGTCGGACAGGCTGCGCCCAACATGCCGCATATCTTCAACAACATACGAGCAAGAGGACGAGGGCGTGGACGTGGCCGAGGACGTGGACGAGGACGCGGAGCAGGACGACTCATGGAGTACGTCATACAGGAGTATCCTATGGCTGAGCGTCGAGGCGGCGGACGAGGACGAGGAGGAAGAGGAAGGCCTCAACGAGAAAGAAGACCTCCACGACGTCTTCTGGAAGAAGGACAGGATGAGCAAGCACCACAAGTCCCGAGGCCGCTACAGGCGCCGCTGAACGAGAACCGAGTTCAGCATCCCAGAGTGCAGCATCCTGGAGCCCAGCAGCAACAGCAGCGGTAGCAAGAAGACCAGCAGTATGCAGACCTGGACGACGAAGATCAATGGGAAGAAATGGACCTGGAAGAACCGCCAGAGATTCCAGTTAATCGACATCCAAATCGAGTGTGGATGCGGGAAGGCCGTCAGCCGGGTCATAGGAGGCCAGTTCACGACTATGATGGACGCCGCCAAGAGTACTATGACGGAGAGGCGGATGATGAGCAGGAAGAGAGGCAAGATCATCCTGCTACGAACCATTTCTTCATGAAACTGCTAGAAAAGATGAACAAGCCCAAAAAATATAATGAGGCTCCAAAGTATGACGGAGAGGCTGACTACTCCGTGTACCAACTTCAGTTCCAAACAGAAGCGGAGGCAAAGGACTGGGACGACAAAGATAAAAATACGATTCCACGAAATCCTGGTAGACAACGGAGTTTCTATAACTATGGTAAAATTATTGTGAGTGTATAATAAGACTGTAAGAAAACGCAGTAGTTTTGTTTAGTTTACGATAGTCAAGATAGTGACCAAACAATTATAAGTTCGATTTGATAAGGCGGGTTTCAAGCAATTAATACTCTCCGACAGTTAGGCCGTCATATAAACGACAAAAAAATTCTAACGCTAACGCGGTAAACGGCCCCCTAGGTTTTAAAACTAGCCACAGAATGAGAAAGAACTTAAGTCAGAACTATTTGCATGAATCACATCACGAATTTAATGATTTTATCCGCTAAACAGAAGTCCAATAAATAGACCATGTCGGTAAACCGAAAAGAACGAATGACAGAAAGAAGAAGCAAAGACGGGTTTGAGAAGTATAGAAGGCGGCGTTAGTTCCACCGTCGTATTTAGACGATTAATGAGACTCGCATAATGTTAAAAGATGACTCATCCGTCTAAAGTGTTAATTTCATGTCAAAAGCGCTGCAGTATATTGTTTTTTCTCGAAAACTGCTGAACTGAAAGAGACGGCACATCATAAATTTGCCATACTACGCTTTGCTTCTTCTTTCTGTTCTTCGTTCTTTTCGGTTTACCGATATGGTCTATTGCGCTATTATTTTATTTTTTCTTCTTTTTTGGTTAAGTAACTGAATATACCACGGTCCTAATTCCTCCCCTGCGCGCCACGCAGAGGTGCAGAGGGACCGAGCCGAGCGCCCGAGCACCCGAGCCTGCGACAATGCCGATTCGGCTTTGCACGCTGGCGCGCTGGCACTCCTGGCCGCAGGGCAAAAGTAGGCTAGACAATCCGCAGCCAGCTGGGGGAGGCGCCGCCGCCTTCGACAGAACGGAGCGCGTTTGAGGTGTGAGTGCCTAGTCCTGTCGTTTCTAGGTTCTAGGCTGGGACCTCTACTCAACAAAAGAAGGCCGGTGGCCCGGCTAGGGGAGGCGCCGCCACCTCCGACAGAACGAGGCGCGTTTGAGGTGTGAGTGCCCAGTCCTGTCGCTTCCACGGTTCTAGGCTGGGACCTCCACTAACGCACCAGCGACTATTTATTTTAGCTGAACAATATGATAGACAGCCGAAATAAATGTGAAAGCGGCAGTTTCAGACATGTGGAAATCGTTTCCCAAAGTTTCAAGGAGGTTTAATCAGTAGGTAAAAAATTGGATTCGTAAAATTATTTACGTAAATACACACCATTTCAAGAGTTATGTTCACCAGATTGAATTCAAACTTACCAAAACGTTTTCTGCTGGCGCAGAAACAATATTTACGCATTCAGTTCGACTTGTCAACGTTTTGATAACTTTATACAATGATTTAAAGTCGCGAGGTGGGAGCCTCAGCCCCCGGCCGTGGTGGCCATGGTTGGAGAGGGCCGGCGCGGGGCCGGCGATACGGCGCCACAAGGCGTCCCACCTCAAACCAACCTAGAATATATTTGGCAAGTTTTTTAATTTGGTGACGACGTTAAGTTATATTGCAGGCCTTTAGCACAGTTATGGAAGGCACTACACATTCACAAGGAACACAGAGGCAAATCGTGAATTTTATCCGTCTCACATTTCCAACACAAACATGGCGCCAAGCGGGCCAGCTGTAAACAACGCGCTTGGCAACCACTAAATCGAACCACCAGGCAAGAATTAAAGGGCTCTAGTTTAACATTTGCCACACACTTACCATTAAATGAAATAGAAATTAAAAATATTAGGTCAAAACTCTCGGTGAGAGCCCAAATCGTGAATTTGATCCGCCTCACATTTAAGACACAAACATGGCGCCGAGCAGGCCAGCTATAAACAACCCCCCCGCCCCCCGCCTTGGTGTCCACTCAAACCAACCCGAAATATATTTTGCTAGTTTTAGATTAAGTAACGACGTAAAATGGTGTTGCAGGCCTTTAGCAAACAACTGTCGAAGCCTCCACGCATTAACACGGAACACAAGGGTTGACCTAACATGAAAAGGATCACTAATCCCCCTACGTTACGATTTGAAATTATTATCTTAAGTTGGCAGACGTGCGCCGCAGTCGACTATTCGTTCGGTAAAAATGAAGTAGGTTTCGAGAAAGCGGTATGGTGGTCACGTGCGAATTTCACTGGTGTCATCTCTTTCTTGAGCGTTTCACTGAAACAAAGCTTTGTTTGAACGCAGACTTTAGAGGTTTCTCTTTCGCTCCGTGTTGGCTCGACTCCGCCTAGCCCCACCACGAAAAACTATCCCCTTCTCCTTGTGATTTCAGCTGACAAGTCGAGCATTACCATAGCAACTGAAATTTCAATCCAAATTTACAGAAAATCTGTAGTTTAAATTTCTATTAAACTTTCAGAGTGAGTATACAAGTTAACATACTATAACTGTAGGTAATATTATAAAAATCGTTGGAGCGGATTTTTTCCTCCCGTAAGGGGCCATGTAAAACAATTGACAGACGTTTCAAAGCGATTTTAGAAGGCAACTCCGTTGCCTAAAAAGACGGTATTGGTACAGGCGTTAACAGGAAACGCCACGGATGTCATAGCAAATTTGCAACATCAGGAAGTGCCAATAACATTTAAGAGTCTGGATGAGGCGCTGGTTAAAACATTCAGCAAGACAGCCTCCATGTGGGAGCGAAAGAAAGATTTTAACACGCTCACACAAGAAAGAGATCAGTCCATCAGACAATTCGCCCCACAAGTGGAACGATTGGGACGGTCCTACCTTCGAAATATGAAGGAAACGGACATTCAGGAAGCCTTAGTGGAGAGATTCATTAAGGGTCTTGCTGATAGAAAGGCAGCAGCACGACTAGCTTTCGCTGCCTTACCCACCCTGGATGAGGCCATGAAAACGCTTAACAGAGGCCTTAGCCTTGAAATAGACGAACCTCCAGCTAAGAGAGTTCGTGTGGCGAGGGCAGAAGAGGATGAAGAGAAGACGGAGGGGAAGACCAAGCATAAGGATGCCAAGGTCAACATGGTATTTCCCTCTGAACCCTCCACGAGCGCCAAGCAGGACGCGGACGTCTCCACACAGCGAGGTCGCGGTCGGGGACGTGGGCGCGGCAGAGGAGGCCGAGGTCGGGGCTTCAGCAGGGGCCGAGGCGGCTTCTCGGGAGGCTTCGACAACCCCGATAAAAACATGACATGTCGGTTCTGTGGCAGGTTAGGTCACAGAATGGCTAATTGTAGAGACATGGCTAGAGACAATCGGCAGTCCACTTGTCATAAGTGTGGAAAAGTAGGACATTTTATGAGGGACTGTAAAAGTAATAAGAATAAGGAGGACTTTTCAATGCCAAATATACCACCAGATTTGTATAAAGCAACTATGTTTATTAAAAATGGCAATTTCGGTTTAAATAACAAAAAGCCACCTCATGTTCCGAAACCAGATGAGGAGCAGGAAAACTAGAGTCAACCTCCAATGGCACGGTGGCAATGGAGGTTGAGAGAGAAAAGACTGATAGAATAAATGATAGTCTTAATGTAAAACCACCGGTGATGTCTCCAGACAAAGAATTGTTAAAGGAAAAAGAATGTTCCTTTCAGTCCGAGAATCATCGGGAGGTTCCTGAAGTTCCTTGTTTCGTATGCACAACTGTAAATACAGCACCTATGATAGATTGTAAAATCTTGAGTGAAAATAAAAGTGGATGCATTGACACTGCAGCTGTCATCACAGTTATTCCAAGGACTAGAGACCTCCCAGTTGCGAAACTCAAACTCAAAGGAGTTACATCACACAACGCCAATCTGTACGGTCCAGCAATGACCGAATTCGAGATTGGAGGAAAGGTGTTTCAACATAACACGTATGAGGCAGATATTCATGAGAATATCTTGGGGATAGATTTCCTACACAAGTTTGATGCGGTGATAGGCATCAAAAAGCAAGTTCTAGAGATGGGTGAAGGGTTTGACAGGGTACAAGTACCATTCACACTGGGAGAAACGGAAACTGCCAGAATTTACACAACAGACAGGGTTGCCTACACAATAAGAGCGGAAGGCAGTTTTAAATTAAGACCGTTTGTAGAGAGAGAGAGATACACACAAAATTAATAACGGATGCGGTAACTGATGAGCCAGTGGGTGAAGGAATTGGCGCCTTTGAGAGCAGTGGAAGCACTCAGGGTCTTGACTTGGGTGGACAGGGCCACACCCAGAGCAGGGTGGTCTTGGAAACTCACGTGGTGGACCAAGCAGTGTTGTCAGGCTCCAAAGGAACTGACAAAAAGGGATCCCTTAACAAGCGCGGCCAGTTACCAGGAGAGACTAAGCTGGGATTGTTCATTTCCAATCCAGCATTCGGAAATAAAGTATCTAGGCTACCACTAGGAGTGATAGCACAGTCTCGAGTCATACCCTGTCATACTGCACCAATCTCTATAACCATGCAAAACTTAGGGGACAAATGCGTTGCAATTCCTAAGTATGCCGTGTTAGGGGAAGTTTTCGTCCTGCATCCAGATAAGTATGAGCAGGAGTTCAACACAAATTTTCAGGAGGAGGAAGAGGTTGATGAAGGCATGGACACGGATGAAACAGTCTAAGTCAATGTAATCAACCATGACACAACCCATTCCGAATCTTCCAGCAATTGGGGAGAATGAGCCACTTCCAAAGGACTTGCAGGATCTGGTAGAAAGGTGTAAACAGCTATCTGAAACAGAAAAGCAGGAGTTGACTAACTTATTGCGGAAGCATCATGACGTTTTCGCAAAAGACAACACAACTTTTGGGAAGTGTCCCTGGATAAAGTTCCGAATAGACACTGGTGATCATCCACCCATAAAGCAGACAGCTAGGCCAATACCGCTCCATTATAGACAGGCAGTAATGGGAACTATCAAAAAGTATTTGGATCAAGGTGCAATAAGGCCTAGTCAGTCAGCTTGGGCTTCGCCCATCCTATGTGTTATGGAAAAGACTGGAGAAGTAAGGGTATGCATTGACTATCGCGCTCTTAATGCAGTCACTAGAGTGCCAGCAATGCCGATACCAAGGGTGCAAGATTTGTTACAACACATGGGCGGAAAAAGGATGTATCATGCTTTTGATCTAGCACATGGATATCACAATCTAGAAATCCACCCAGAGGACCAACCCAAAACAGCTATAATTCTGCCAGAGGGCTTGGGATTGTCACACCGACAGTTTGAATTTACAAGGCTAAGTTTCGGGCTATCTGCAGCACCAGGTGCCTTCCAGTACATAACAGGCAGAGTGATCATGCCCGCAAAGGAGAAAACCCCTGAAAATGACTTAGGAGACACTGTGTCAGTATACCTGGATGACATCTGTATTGGAGGAGACAATTTTCCACAGATGCTTCAGAGGCTTGAGGCCTTATTCAACAGAATAAGAGCAGCAGGATTTCTGTTGAAGGCAAAGAAGTGTGAGCTCTTCCAGTCAGAAGTCACATATCTGGGTCATAGGTTGTCTGAAATAGGAATAAAAACGGATCAGGATAAAATAAGCAGAATCCTTAGCTGGCCAGCACCGACCAACGTAAAAGAAGTAAGGTCATGGTTAGAGCTGGTTCAGTACTACTCCAAGTATGTTCCCCACATGGCAACTATAGCAACGCCAATATTTAAGTTGCAGAAGCAAGGGCAAAGCTTTGAGTGGAGCGATGAGTGTCAGAAGGCATTTGACAAAATAAAAAGCTTACTGACTACAGCACCAATATTAGGCACACCAGACATCACAAAAGGACCTTTCACCATCACAACTGATGCTAGTTTAACAGGTCTAGGGTGTGTCCTGAGTCAGGAGCAGGATGGAAAAGATGTCACTATAGCTTACTGGTCAAAGACACTCAATCCAGCTCAAAGAAATTACTGCACAACACACAGGGAACTACTGGCAGTAGTAGAGTCTGTAAAAGCATTTCACCATTACCTGGCAGGAGCTCCGTTTATAGTGAAGTCTGACCATGCAGCATTACAGTGGTTGAAAAACTTCAAAAACCCCACTGGAAAGTTGGCACGATGGTTGGAAAGACTCGCACCATACAAGTTCCAGGTAGTGCATGCCAAAGAAAACAGCATTGGGCATGCAGACGCATTGTCAAGAAGACCTTGTGATGATTGCAAGAAATGTGATCGTCTGGAAGAAAGAGACAAAACAGTGTTAGTTTGCCACTGCAAAACAGAAGTGCACTGTGAAGAGACATGTCCGGATTGCCTATTTGAGCAAAGAAAAATTACCAGAATGACAGAGGACACCATTGACGTTAACTGGACAAGAGTCATCCCTGATGCGTTGAGTCCAAAAGATATCAGAAAAGCACAGCTGCTTGATGCTGATATCATGCCCATCATGGTTGCAGTACAAGACCAGAGGAAACCAGAATTCCAGGAAATTGCACAAAATGACCACAAAACCAGGTCACTTTGGTACCAGTTTAATTCACTGGTAATAGAGGGAGGAATCCTCTATCGTAAGTTTGAGCACCCTAGTGGAATAAAAGAAAAGGAAGAATTACAACTAATTCTACCAGCCAAACTTGTAAAGCCAACGGTAAAAACGTACCATGAACAACTGGGCGCTGGAAATCATTTTGGTGTATCCAAAACCTTGGCATACATAAAGGGATTCTTCCGGTGGCCTGGAATGTTCGAGGACACTTATGAAGTGATTTCTCAATGTGGAATTTGTGCCAAGTTCAAAGGGCCAACTTATAACAGGTGAAAAAAAAAAAGAGAGAGAAAGAGAGGAAATTAAAAGAAGGAAACTTACATAGCAGGGATCGAGGCAGCAATGGCACACGTAGAACCATTCCTCGGATAGGAGACAGGCCGGCACGAATTGTTCAAATTGAACGAAGGAGGGATTGAGTACAGCCCAGAACAAGCTGCAAGTAGCAGCTTGTATGCATTGAAGGCAGATCTAAAAAGAAGGAGGCATACGTCTCAGAACAGAGGGGCGAGACAGACCGGGGAAGTACAAGGGACACGGAGAGCGCTAATACTCACTCGGCGGTAGGTAGGATCTCCTATCTGCACTCCTACAAAGTGCTGCACCAAGATTCGATGCACTTCCATGGCCAAGATGGGATGAAAAGACGGACTAGCACGAGAAGGGCGCGGCACGAAGGCGCACGGCGTAAATGCACTGTTCAAGTTGACGGACCGCGGCAGACTGACGCCAAGCGGCGCGGACCGACGCGTTCGTCCAGGGTGTAACAATACCGCGAAGTTTGACCAATCCCGGGGCTAGAGCAGTGTTGCGTGCGCGATCACGTGATCAAAAAGGAGTGGGGAGAGCCCCCACGTGTTCGGGGAACGACCGGAAGGAACGAAAAAGGGTCCTCAGCAAGGACGAGCGGAAATAAAACCGCGAGTTCGAGTAATCGACTAAGCGAGTCGAGAAGTAAAGACAAACAAAAATACAAACAACTATGCTGCTGAAAGTAAACAATAGCATACGCACAGTGAAAAAAGAGTAAGGAATCAAAATTGCAACATTCAAAAACGTCAAGACGAAGGAGAGACCACAGCAACGCAGACAAAGGAGACTTAACGCAGAAACGAGGAAAACGACGCTGGATCAGATATGCGCTCCATCAAGAATCCAAAAGGCAAGTAGGCATAACCTTCAAAAAGGTTAAGGGTTATGAAAGGTTTAGATTTTTAAGGTGTCACGTATATAGGATTAGCCGGTAGAAGACACCAAGGGCTAACAATATTACGCCCTAGGCAGCTGCTCAAATGTCAAACTTGTACTGTTCCCAGCGCTTTTGTGTGTTACAGGTTCTCTGTCACACTACATGACATCAAGATGTCAAGATCTAATCACAAATTAAACTGGAACGGATCCCCGTGGTTGACGTCCTTGAAGGATTAAACTAGAATTAAACAGGCTTAATAGTGGTCCGGAGAAGGAGTCATACTAGTGCATTGCTACATGCTAGGGGAGAAGTCAATTTCTTTTTGTTTGCACACTGAGTCAAGCTAGTAGGGTTGCGACCCGTAGGCTTGTACAAGGTGGAAGTCCACAGGATTAGTTAGGGATTTTAGTAAAGTTTGCAAATTAATTTATTGGAATTGTATAACGTTAACGTTAGAGCATTGAATTTTTAATTGTAAAACTGAAATGTGTAACGGAGACAAAGGCGAAAAAGTTAGGGAGTGACAAAACGAGGATTTTTGTCAAGGAGAGGGGTTCTAAAAAGAGGGAATAATGTAGTATTGTCGCTATAACCTAACCAGGTTACACCCAAACAAGCAGAAGGCTCTCCGAAGCACGGCCACCAGTGATCACTGTTGGTAGCGACATCCCCTTATACATGCAGCCAGAACTCAACAATAGTTTTGTTTTACGGTCGCCTTTGTTCTTCCTGTTGTTTTGCCAATCACCCAATAAAAGGGGCGCGAGCTTTGAGCTCGTCGCCAGTCTTCCCTCAGGTGAACTACGACTCACACTGATATCGGCTCCCCACAGAACCCTCAATACAACAATATATAATATTGTAACGTTAGGGCCCTAGATCAGTAGTGAACGCGCTGCTGCCATTCTCATGACTGTACGCCTAGTTAGCGTCAGTCTATTCTCACACAATCCTCTGGTTCTAGTACACTTTCTCGTCTATTCCTTTCAGTGCCGAACCTTACAATTGGCGCAGTCGGTAGCTGAAAGGAAGGGAGGAGGAGGTTGCTAACTTGGGATTTATCTGACCTCTCTGTACAGGCTTTCCCTGCGATTTCCTGACTTTATCAAGACGACCCCTGCCTGCCCCCGGTTTTCCCTGTTGCCCTGCTGTCTTCGTGCGCGCCTGCGACCCGGTTCCCGCCCTGGTCCGGCCCGTTGACTCCACCAGACCCCTGGTCACTAGTGAGTCCGATCGTCCCGTAGTTTTGAGTCGGTATGTGGCGTGATCGCCGACCTGGTCGGCTCGTCCGCGTCAACCCTGACGTGGTCGACGACGACCCAGGCCCGGCCGGCGCTGGCTCTGCGGCGCAAGCTGCCGACGCCGCGCCCGGCCCGGACCTCGCCGCCATTATGCAGGAGATCAACGCGCTCCGCGCCGCTGTCGCGGCCGGCGCCGTTGGCCCCGCTGCTGCGGCCGGCCCTGCAGGCCCTGCTGGCTTTGCTGGCCCCGCTGGCCCCGCTGCTGGCCCTGTTGGCTTTGATGCCCTTCTCGGCACTGCGCAGCCCGCTGGCCCAGGTGCCGCTTTTGCTTTTGGTCATGAGGCCGTCAGTGCTCAGACCATGCTTGCTCTGCGCAAGGCCGTACCAAAGTACGACGGACATGTCAGCTATGGTGTGTTCCGTCACGACTTTGACGACCTTGTGAGTGCCTACCCTGGCCTCACGGTCAGACAGCGTTTCATGCTGCTCTCGTCCGCGCTCGAGAAAGAGCCCAAGTCAATGCTTGAGGACTTGCCTCAGCGGACTTTTGCGGCACTGGACGATGCACTGCGCATGGCTTACAACAAGCCAGTGCATGCACCGACAGAGATGCGTGCATTCTTCCATCTCAGTCAGGGCTCTGACGAAAGTTTGGAAGAGTGGTGCACACGCGTCAGCCGCGCTGCTCACTGCGCCTACCCCGACACGGCCCTGGCCCGCGTCGAGGAGTACGCCGTGCAGCAATTTATCAGCGGCCTCAGTGTCAAGTACCCCACCATGCTGACGGCCTTACAGGCCTGCTGCTTGGCGCGCTCGCGGTGTCCCTTGCCGCCCGCCAAAAAGGCGCGCCTGGCCGCCGTGTGCGAGGCCACCGTCGTGGTGGGCCCGTCGTCTTCGACGGCGACCCCCACGGCCTCGGCCGCGCCAACCCCCACCCCCACCTCCTCTGACGCGATTGTTGCTAAACTGGACGAGCTGTCAAAGCAAGTCCAAGGCATAGTCCGTCTGACTCAAGCTGAGTCAGACCCGGCCGGCCCCGCCGCAGCGGCCAACAATGGCTCGGTGCGCAGTCGCGGCCGCGGTCGCCCTCGGGGCAGCGGCAGCAGAGGAGGAAGGGGAGGGTGGAGGGGAGGGAGTAGCACTGGCAGTGACGGCATTTGTTACAATTGCGGTGACAAAGGCCATTTTAGGGCAAACTGCCCTCACGCTGCCGTGCGTCCCCACCCCTATGCTCAACCAGCTGTGCAGCCACAGCCGGCTTACGTGCCGCGGGTACAGTCCCAGGTGCACCCCCAGGCCGGTCTGCCCATGGCCATGCCCATGGCCATGCCGCAGTACTATCACGCGGCCCTGTCGTGGCCCGTGACAGCCGTGCCTGCACAAGGTCAAGGTATGGTGGCTGCTGCTGGACCAGCAATCGTGGCGATGCCGCCGCCGCCACCTCCGTCGGGAAACGGAAAATAGCCTCTCTGAGCACTTGTGCTGACGGGACAGAGCAGGCTCTTTCGGTGACGCCCGTCGGGTCTCCGTCTTGCGTTTTCTCGAATTTAAAGAGAAACGTAACTTGCATTCTCGATACCGTTGCACGAATTTCTGTGATCCGTGTTGGAATGCTGCCCGGGCTCCGAGCTCAGCCGTCAAAGTTGCGTCTTAAAGACGTCAACGGCGGTGTGTCCGTCTTGTACGGTCCCCGCACGGTGGAGCTTATGATAGGTACAGTCAGGTTCAAATTTCTAGTTTTTGAGGCTGAGATTAATGACGAGTGTATAGTCGGTACGGATTTCATACGCGGCAATAGAGGTATCGTTAACGCTGACGAACTTCTTTTTACACTCAGAAATCCGGTCACAAATGAGAAATTCAGCCATCCTTTCACTCTCCAGCCCTCCCTGGATGTTGGAAAGTTTGGCGCCAGCTGTGTCTATGCTGTAGCTCGAGCTACACTCGGCTTTGAGATCCAGCCGTATAGTACAACTACCTGCACAATTAAATTATCTGGTCCTTCAGACATTTCAACTGATGATGTGCCGCAGTTGGCTCAGGTACTTCGAACTCAGTGTGTCCTCTCAAGCGATGGCTTGATCACATGGACCAGGAGTGGGGGACGCCCTACTAGGTCAGTAGTTAGTCGTGATCGGAGCACCTGGAGTTCAAAAGAAGGGACCATTGCACGTAGCAACACACATCACAGTGAGATAGTTACGTCTAAGCGCCGTGCAGTGAATGTTGGTGACCCAGTTACCACCCCATTTGTTTTGCAAGTACTGGACCGTCAGCACCCCACTGGCTGCGCTGATGACGTAGACGAGTCTCTACGCGCGTTGCCTTTCGCAGTAGTTGTCCCTTCGGATCTCCTGCAAGCGCGTCAGTGTGACATTACGCTTTGTATTGTGCCTTTCGCGCCCGGTCCGATTGAATTGGAAATTCAGAACACTTCAGGCAACCATGCACATGAATAATCAAAAACACCAAGCCAACATGGAAAACAAAGCCAAGCACCGAAGTCTTCAAACATTGGGTGCGTGAGGCCTATCTGATTATCGCGTATTCATAAGTATTTCTATTACTGTAACGTGCTCACAAAGGCGGTCATCTTTGCTAGGCGTGCAAGTGGTCCGTGACGAGACACGGACCACTTGTCTCGTGTGGGGAAAAACCCACAGGCTCGCTTGCCCCTTAAAAGCGTAGACTACGGCGACCCCTTTAGAATCGAGCTAGGCAGGATGCAAATAAAGCCTGACATTCTAAACGTTATTGAGAACAGGTACGCACAAAGAAAAAAAGTCCAGCATTTCAGTTACCAAACTTAATTACGGTACTGTAAATATTATATACATACTCGAATTTTAGGTGTGTGAGCTACCTAGCCTCGTTGTTGAAGGGGTTGCTAAGAATTCTCCCCGAGCAATCAGGGAGATTTTCGGCCATGAAACACCTCATGCCTGGGGTATGTTTAAAACCTTACGGCCAGAGGCCTCGGTTCCAGTCCCTGCCCCTGTCCCTTGCTGGTACGTTTGCTAATTTTCCATGTGCAGGTTTTTGCACCGTTAGCGGTAGCGGTAGTTGCACGTACTTCTTTATTGTTTTAGCAAAAGAGACGGACATGACGGTCCTCCAGCAGCAATGGGACAGGATGGCGAACGTCGACTGGGGGCAATACTTCGACGGCTCCGTACCAACATCGAGCGTGGAGCTGTGGACGGCGCTCTTCAAGTACGAGATAGGTGGGGAGCGGAGGTTTGCCGTCATCGCCGCCTTCGCCCTCCGGGTACTTACGACGCTTCTATCAAACGCGACCGTCGAGAGGGCCTTCAGCGTCATGAACCTGACAAAGACCAAGATCAGGAACCGCATGCAGACCAAGATGCTGGAGGCCCTCTTACGGTTGCGTTTGTGGTCGCACGGCCGCCACTGCTGTGCGGCCTTCGAGCCGTCGGCGGCGATGTACGCCCTGTTCAACAGGGAAATGTACGACGACGACCAAGTCGGCGGTGCAGATGGCACAGAAGCGGGGGCCGCAGATGAAATGATTGACGAAATTATTGTAATGATCAGCGGGGACGAAGAAATCTTGTAAAAAAAAAATAAAAACTGTAAATTTTGGCGATTATTGCGCATCTCTGGCGATTTTTTTGCTATTTTTTTAGTGTGTTTGGCAAATTTTACGCATCTCTGGCGATTTTTTTCCTATTTTTTTACAGTGTTTGGCGATTTTTACGCATCTCTGGCGATTTTCTATCACTATTAACTGTACTTGGCGATTTTTACGCATCTCTGGCGATTTCTTTCCCCTATTTTTTACTGTGTTTGGCGATTTTTACGCATGTCAGGCGATTTTCTGTCACTATTAACTGTACTTGGCGATTTTTGCGCATCTCTGGCGATTTTGTACGGTCGCGCCAAATTTCTAGGCCGTGATTGGCGATTTTCTTGGCGATTCTAGCGCCGCGGTGGCGACTTTTGGCGACTCGAGCGCCGCCTGGTGGCGACTCGACGCGCTCGGCATCTGGCAACACTGCATGCAGTCATAAAGAAGGGCAGTGTGGTGGCCTGCGTGCACCCCGCTTCTTTGGAGGAACCAGGGGGTAGAAACACGCCTGCCCGGCCTGGTCCCATGCGCGTCCCTGGCTGAGCTGCCGCGGGCCGTCGCGCGACCAAGCACTCGCACACCTTTAACACACTTTTTAACGAGTTTCTCTATGGGTAGGCCGCAATACATTAGTATCAATTTGAAGGGGAGGATTTGTCCTTAATTTTGGTTCTTTCCTCGTCCGATTTTACGCGCGTGCGGCCGTGAAAATGTGATTTAAAAATATTCGGAGGGTGGACCCAGCGCCGCCGAGATGCAAACAGAACAAAGTTTCGCCCATTTAGAGTGCTCAAACACCGCAACATGTTCGGTACGAAAGAAAGAACAAGAAACCAGCTGTCGAATGAACTAGGCACCATTCATGTCTGGTCTCGAACTTATGTGTATTAAAAAGAAATACGTAATTGCGAGAACGGGAGCCATCTTGTTTTCAGCGATTCCGAACAAATTTTAACAATAATCAAGTCTTTTAAGCGAGTCGCGGTGTAAGACATCTGGAGGTAAATTTCACGGGCTTTCTTGTGATGCTCTTCGTTTCAAACGAAAAGGATGCTAAATCAGAGAAAATTTGTTTCTTTTCAACCCGGTGCGTCAGAGTCGTAGAAATGACCACTACTTTGACTTGGTTCAAACATCAAAGTTACTCACCTGTGAGACGAAGTGCCGGTTTTTCTAGATAGAAAAAAATACGGTGGGTGCTAATATCCACTCAAATCTGTACAAAATTACGACTAGAAGCGATCATCTCACTAAACTTGAACTTGTGTTACAGCGGAAGACAAGCAGACGCCCGAGGCCCGGGCCCGGTATGGAAAATTCAGCGCTCGGCTCGGTAGTAAACACGAAACTTAGGCTGCGAGCTCGCTGAGTTGGTTGGCTGCTGTGAAGCATTAAATTGCATAGAATTCAATTTTAATATCGGGGTGTATACTGAGTTTGAAGGTAAGGCGACAAACTTTATTGCTCATGTGAATACCAAACGCTGTTTCATCTCGATTCAAAGGGCAGTCGCGTCTTTCCGACGAAATAATTATGTCCGGGGTCGTTGGTTATGTCCGCCAGGGAGAATGTTTTTCTTTACCAATTCTCAACGGATTTCAATCTTTTTAGCCCCCTAACTAACCGAAAACTTGTGCCCGTGGTGAATTCTGATTCCTGCAGCTACATTTCTGTCTCTGACATTGTTTTTGTGTTGACTTTGGAACAGACTAACAGCTATGTCTCTTTGCAGGTACAATGAGTCAAGTGAGTGATCAGGATATATTTGCTGAGGAATTACCACCTGATTTTAAGCCATTATTCTATGACGTGGGGGAAGAAGTGGTCATGGTCCAGCCCTCTGCTGAGGTATCTATTTTTTTATATTTTTTATTTTTAAAAATTTCTTTTATTTCTTTTTTGCAACATTGATTAATGTGAAAATTTTCCTCTTTCCAGGCTGGTGTAAAAGCTGATGAAGCATGTGATACAGGTGGACCCTTCAGTAGTGATGGGGAAACTATCAGAAAAAGAAAGCGGCCAAAGGGAAGCAAGGCAAGGCGCATTGGTCGAACAGCTAAAAGAAAAAGAACAAACCCACAGGTGAGTTTGAAATTATAGTTGTTACCCCTATTTCTAATATATTTTAGCCTCTAATATAATCGTACAAATATTTTTCTGGCAGGGTCAAGAAACTGACTTAAGTGTTGAGAGTACTACAAGCACTGTACAAGCAAATGTAGAAACCTCTACAGATGCAAATAAAAAAGTAAGGGGCTTAAAGTTGATAGTTTAAATTTTTTGTTTGAAGTTCTTTTTTTTTTTTAAAGTAATTTTCTTTATAGGAAGCTGAACCAGTAAAACGGCCTTACAGGAAAAGGAAAAACCAAGTACTTTCTAAACGGAAGCAGAAGCAGAAGCCATCTTCTAAAATAGAGAATGCTGATGGATTAATCATGAAGGCTGCTGATGAAGTGAGTGTGATTTGAATTTATTATGTGTTGATTCTTTGCTAAGTTTAGCCAAGAAAATAACAAAACTAACTCACCTCTTGCAGACCATCACCATAGAAAGTTCATTAGCAAAAGATAATGTTGGTCAACCCAAAAAATACAAGAAAAGAAAAGGAAGAGTCTCTATGCCTATGAAGAAAAAAAGATCAGTCAAGGAGGAGCCTTTTACTGTGAGCTTACTAATAATGATTTTAAAACACTTTGTATGTTTGAAGTCAATGTAATTTATTATAATATTTTTATTCTGTTTTACAGGCCACTGATGTTTCTGAGAATATTCTTAATGTGTCAATGGCAGTTGTTGAGCCTCCAGATGGAGATGACCATTTAGAGTATGAGTTTCTGCACTGTAGTCCAGTGGGTCAGAACCAAAATGAAGAAAATACCACATGCAGCAGTGCTTTGCTTAGGAAAGACTTTGAAACAGTAAGTGGACTCTTCAAAACTAATAAATACTTTCATTTACAAAGTGTTGGATTTTCTTTATATTATAAATTATTTTTTCTTTTAGGAGGAACTTGCAATGCAAGCATTGGCAAGTGCTGTTGCCCAACTGTTGGGTGAGGATGAGTCAACAATGTGGACAGTAGATGTCAAAGACTCTGCTTGTCGATTAAGCATGCTCACTGGTGGATTAAATCCTGCAGTGGAGAGATCAATGTCATGGACCTCTGAAGGAGAATTGCAAGTGTACATCCACAACAAAAAACTCCCAGAGAACAGTTTTTTGGGAAATCCACAGACTCCAGATCCGTTGAGTCTCTCAAATGTTGCACAGTTTTTATTTCATCAGTCAGCTGTTATTGAAAGTGCAGTCATTTGTAAAGGTGTGACAGCCTTTCCGCAATATTGGCAAAATGGAGAAGAGTGTGGGTTGGGCTTTATTGAAAGTGAGATTTTCACAGGATCGTCTTGCTTTAGAAGTCAAAACTGTGCCTTGATTTTTATGGACCGTATCAGATGCCCTAAATGTGACAATGCAAGAGAGAAGTTTAAGAAGAGGAAGAATCGAATAACAAATGCCAGGGGAAAGGATGCTAGAAAAATTAATAACCGTTTCTTGCCTAAATCAGCTTTACAGGCTAAGACTAAGAGTCTATCAAAAGAGAAAAAAATTTTGAATAAGACTGTAAAATATTTGAAGAGAAGAATCAGGAGACTTATAGAAGCGGAATCAGTTGCTCTAGGGTGCGACACCAGTAAAGAGCTGTGCAGTATTTTTAAAAAGAATGTATCTAATATGAGCGACCTTCAGAAATTGGTTTGGGGTGAGCAGCTGAAAGCCATTTCAAGACAACATAATCCACGGTCTGTAAGGTGGTCACCTATGATGATAAAAATAGCTCTACACATTCAAATGCAGTCTCCATCAGCATATGAATATTTAAGAGAAAGTGGCATACTCAAGCTACCCTCTCAGAGACGCCTTTTTGACTTCACCCATTTTACTGAAGCAAAGAATGGCATACAGGATGATATTTTAAATTTGTTGGAGGAAAAGATTAATAAGATGGTAAAAGAAGAGCATGAGAAGTATTTCAACCTTTTGTTTGATGAGGGGAGCGTTTCAACTGGTCCACCCTTTCAACTGGTCTACCCTTTCATGTGGTCTACTTTGCAACTGGTCTACTCTTTCAACCGGTCTACTCTTTCAACTGGTCTACTTATACCACTGGTCCACCCTTTCAACTGGTCTACTCTTACAACTGTCCTACTCTTTCAACTGGTCTACTCTTTCAACTGGTCTACTCTTTCAACTGGTCTACTCTTTCAACTGGTCCACTCTTTCAACTGGTCTACTCTTTCAACTGGTCTACTCTTTCAACTGGTCCACTCTTTCAACTGGTCTACTCTTTCAACTGGTCTACCCTTTCAACTGGTCTACTTTACAGCTGGTCTAGTGATTTACCGAAAAGAGCGGTTTTCAACTGGTCCACCCTTTCAACTGGTCTACTCTTACAACTGGCCTACTCTTTCAACTGGTCAACTCTTACAACTGGTCCACCCTTTCAACTGGTCTACTCTTTCAACTGGTCTACTCTTTCAACTGGTCCACTCTTTCAACTGGTCCACTCTTTCAACTGGTCTACTCTTTCAACTGGTCTACTCTTTCAACTGGTCCACTGGTCCAGTCAAACGTAGGCGCGCGGGTGTGCTAGTAATGCGCTCTGTCGGCTGCCTCGAGAACCACCTCGCCGCGCGGCGCGCATCGCTGTCCGCTTGCCCTGCCGTCTGTCCGGGTCGGTTACGGGATGAGAAATATTGTGTACGTCCACAAAACAAGCAAGTGGGGATTGGCCTGCATTCTGCTTCACCGGTTTCCAATTTTAAAATATCAGTTGTATTATTAATTAATGGTGCATTACTCGTCTGCCGTGTTTCCGTCTTTCTCAAAGCGTCGCGTAACATACGACGACGCGACCGCCAGTGTCAATGTTTGGACTAGTAGCTCTTGTAATACGCTACTCAAGGTGAGCGGATATAACCTCCCGTGCGGCGTTATCCCAGCTTATACTTAAACATTAACATGCATTAAATTGGTTTTTGCTATTTATAGCTGTGTGGTTCTGTCTGCCGCTACTTGTCACACACTTTCGTACTACCACGTAATGCCCGAAATTCAATGCATTTGTCAATCACGCTCGCACTCACCCATCTAAATGTTTGGTTGCTCTTGCATTTTCTTTGTTTTGATGGCTTGCAATCCGTGCACGACTTCAATAGAAATATAATGTGTCATTGATTGTATTCTTACTAATATGCTTTACATTTATGTTTCAGGTATGAACTTGATCTCCATCGCGCCAGTCCTCATTCCCTTAACAACATCGTCCTTGTTCTTTCAACCCAATGGCACACAGATGACAAAGTAAAGAGGTGTATTGTTTGAAGTGTATGTAATTGTTGCTGTTATGCCATATTCATAATTATTTTCTGGAGTGAAAAATCAAGTTTTGTATTTGTTACAGTAATACCTGAGTATGCAGTGCAGAACAGAAGGGGACCTTCTGCTCCGTCAGTGATCATAGCCAGTCAAGAAGGACAGGCTCAGAAGAACACATGAGTGAGAGAGGCACTCACGGCCACAGGAGGACCACCATGGCAGGGGGCACATTTATTGTTCCGAAGAATCTTCGGTGTGGCATCTGCAGAGTAGTTTGCACGTTACTATACTGTGTGTAATGGTAAGGCTTGGCTAAAAATGCTAGATGTGGGTAAAAATATTTTGAGATCAAGAAGTAGAATGTAAGGGTCAATAATATTAAAACTCAATGGTAACGCCCCAGAAATATGTGGGTGGGGGCGGCAAGGATTGGACCAGCCTTTCCTTGTCGTGGCAAGGCTTCTCGTGCCCCCTACCTGGGAGGGTTTTGGTTAGACTTATTGCTTGAGTGTTACTCGCATGTCCGCTCTGCCGCCCTGCTGATATGTCCGAACGCGTCTCTCCTCGTTAGCAAGGGTCCCGTGTGTTTGTGTGTGTGTGTGTGTCTGCTCTGCCCGCCCTTTCAGGTTGTGGACTACAAACGTCCGGACTTCACCGTCGCGGTCTTCTTCTTTATTCCGCTGCCAGTCACTCTCCGTCCTCCTGCTGCTCGGCCGGCCAGTCCTCTAGTTCCGCGAGTCGCTCCGCCGTGGCGGCCTCCTGCGCCAGGGCACGCTGCACGGTCGCCTTCCAGGTCGAGGCGGTGGGAGAGGGCGAGTGTCCTTTCCTCCCCCCCCGGTCAGCGTTGCGCTAGGTCACAGTAATAGTGTTGCACTTACAGTCCTTCCTGGTGCCCTGCCCTGTGCCCTGTATCTGTGAGTCCTTCCAGGTCGCTGGCGCGGCTGGCAGCCATTGGCTGGGGCTGGATGGGGCCCCCTGGGCCTTACCTGCAGGAAAATGAGTCCGGGCTGGTCCTGGTCCACGGCAAGGTGCGGTAACGCCCTCCTGCGCCGGAGCGCGCTGGACGGCCTCCTCCGGGGTGAGGGTGAGGAGGTGTATCAGGATGAGCGCTCCTTCCCCGAGTTCGGCCGCTGGGCCCGGCGGCGCGGCGCTCGCGCACCCTCTGGCTGCAAGGGCTCTTGGCACGCCGGGTGGCCGGCCGGGCCCCACGCCTCCGTCTCTGTGCGATGCACCGGGAGGCGGTGTTCACGGTATCAGTGTTAGTGCTGCACTTACGGTCCTCATTGGTGTCCTGCTTTCCTGAGTCCTTACAGGTCACTGGCGCGCCCGGGAGCCGGCGGATGGACCTGGCCGGGACTGCCTGGGCCTTGGCCTTCAGGTGCGGATCCGGGATCCGGGCCGGCCCCGGTCTCCGGCAGCGTGCTTCGGTTGCTGTCCGGCGAGCTCAAGTCGGGGCTTCGCGGGGTCGCCGGCGTAGTGGTAGTGTGTGCGACGCCCGTTTAAGCCTGCCGACACGTCGTTCTCCGGGCTGCGACGTACGCTGTTAGGGGGCGTGGGGGGGGGGGGGGGGGGGTGTTTGAGGGTCATGACGGGCGCCCTGCTGGCGGCGGCCGCGGAGAGGCCTGGTGCGGCTGGAAGGCGACGAGAACAGGCAGGCCTCCATCATCAGGGCCATGGGGGGCGCGGGTGCGGTACTGGGGCCACATCCTGCGCTGCCCCCCTGCGCATCCTCTCCGGCGGGTGCTACAGTTTGCGGTGGGGCGCAAGACGGTGGGCCGCGTGTGCCACACTTTCAACTCGGCCCTGACGGCGGACCTTGCCCGGCTGCCCGCCCCTGCAGGCGGTTGGGTTGCGCTGGCCCGGGACAAGCTCGGGCTGGCGACGCACGTCCGGGAGGCTCTGGACGAGGACGTTTCCTCGGAGGAGGGCGACTCGTCGGCGGAGGGGGGCGGGGAGGGCAGAGGTATGGTGGCCCTGCCCCCGTTGGAGCCGGCTAGTGAGGGGGAGGATGGGGCGGAGTAGGCAGCTGGCTGTGTGCGGGCTTGTGGAGCCGGCAGGGGAGGGCCGGCGGGGCCGGCAGCGGTAGGACATCGGCAAGGTGGCAGGGTAATTGCTTTGTATTGTATATTCACCCCTTCCCTACCGCAGGACCCCGGTTGCGCTTGGTGGTTGCGCCGGCCTGATCATGCGTGGAGCGTGGTTGGGGTGCCCCCGCATTCGCCCGATTCGGGGAGGCCCTAGGGCGCGGTCTCTACGTTTTCCTATTCAGGAATGGTGGATGGGCCCCGTGAAGGCGGATTATAATACCTTCTTCGGCTGTGTAGTCGCGCCCTGACACCCTATCTATCTATCTATCTATCTAATTATCTATCTATCTATCTATCTATCTATCTATCTATCTATCTATCTATCTATCTATCTATCTATCAATGGAAACGCCCCAGAAATATGTCTCTGATTCCCCAGAGGTATAACATATCAGGGTTTAAAGTCAAAAATAATCGCAACAAACCATACCGAGATTTTACTAAAATTAAAAAATTTTGTTGGGGTCTTTAGCTTATCCATCACTTTAAACATACTTATATTATAGCTTTAAAAACTCATAAATAAGATATTTGTGATCAAAGTAAAGAGGTGTATTGTTTGAAGTGTATGTAATTGTTGCTGTTATGCCATATTCATAATTATTTTCTGGAGTGAAAAATCAAGTTTTGTACTTGTTACAGTAATACCTGAGTATGCAGTGCAGAACAGAAGGGGACCTTCTGCTCCGTCAGTGATCATAGCCAGTCAAGAAGGACAGGCTCAGAAGAACACATGAGTGAGAGAGGCACTCACGGCCACAGGAGGACCACCATGGCAGGGGGCACATTTATTGTTCCGAAGAATCTTCGGTGTGGCATCTGCAGAGTAGTTTGCACGTTACTATACTGTGTGTAATGGTAAGGCTTGGCTAAAAATGCTAGATGTGGGTAAAAATATTTTGAGATCAAGAAGTAGAATGTAAGGGTCAATAATATTAAAACTCAATGGTAACGCCCCAGAAATATGTCTCTGATTCCCCAGAGGTATAACATATCAGGGTTTAAAGTCAAAAATAATCGCAACAAACCATACCGAGATTTTACTCAAATTAAAAAATTTTGTTGGGGCCTTTAGCTTATCCATCACTTTGAACATACTTATATTATAGCTTTAAAAACTCATAAAGATATTTGTGATCAAAGTAAAGAGGTGTATTGTTTGAAGTGTATGTAATTGTTGCTGTTATGCCATATTCATAATTATTTTCCGGAGTGAAAAATTAAGTTTTGTATTTGTTACAGTAATACCTGAGTATGCAGTGCAGAACAGAAGGGGACCTTCTGCTCCGTCAGTGATCATAGCCAGTCAAGAAGGACAGGCTCAGAAGAACACATGAGTGAGAGAGGCACTCACGGCCACAGGAGGACCACCATGGCAGGGGGCACATTTATTGTTCCGAAGAATCTTCGGTGTGGCATCTGCAGAGTAGTTTGCACGTTACTATACTGTGTGTAAAGGTAAGGCTTGGCTAAAAATGCTAGATGTGGGTAAAAATATTTTGAGATCAAGAAGTAGAATGTAAGGGTCAATAATATTAAAACTCAATGGTAACGCCCCAGAAATATGTCTCTGATTCCCCAGAGGTATAACATATCAGGGTTTAAAGTCAAAAATAATCGCAACAAACCATACCGAGATTTTACTAAAATTAAAAAATTTTGTTGGGGCCTTTAGCTTAACCATCACTTTAAACATACTTATATTATAGCTTTAAAAACTCAGAAAGATGTTTGTGATCTCTGACCATAAGGTTTTAATTCAATTGATACATGGCACTTATTTCCATTCCTAGCCACAAATTATCTTTACCTACATTAGGTTCTTGCAGCCAAGCCTTCCCATAGTGTGCATTTTGCAGAAAAGTGTGGTATGCTTACGGAGAAAATTATGATGTTTTTGTGTGTGTTGATGTGTACATCAGCCTGCTGATAGTAGTCTACCTTCTGCCTTTCTTTTCTTTGCTTACTTACTTACTGCATAGGGAATATTTGTTCATTTAGTTTGCAACGAAGCCTTGCTTACCTCTCCTCCAATACATGAGTGAGATGTTAATGTGAAATTAACTTTTGTAGTATGTGTATGTGTTTGCTTTGAAGGTACCTTTGTAATTGAACATTTAGGAGCTGCCGCCTTGCTTTAACTTAAAATGCATCCTAATAACTGTAGATGTAAAGATCTTGCATGGCACCCTAATATTTAAAATTCAGTTCCTATAATTAATCAAGTCTCTAAACCCAATCAGGTATTATGTTTCTTTTCTCCTCTTTTTTGTTAATTGCCTTATGTTTATAAAATAGTGTGCTTACTGAGAAAATTAGCATGATATTGTGTGTGTGAATTTCTAAATTTAGTTTACAACCAAGCCTTGCTAACCTTTGTCAGATGTTAATCTGGAAGCTATTATTTTGAAGTGTGATAGTTGTTTAAGCATAGTGATTCACAGTGGACATGTAATTTTCTCTGTGTGTTACTGAAAAGTTTGAATGGACAGCATGCTTTCCTTCTTATTTGCATTTGGAGCGTTGTGGTTACGTATGCTTTTCACGTTGGGGAGCCATTTGGAATACTTTAATTCCTAGCGTCAACACATTTTTATCCACATTTGACTTTTTTATTCATGCCTGTGGCTTTTTTTAATCATGCCTTGTTGTTCACTGGTTGACGTGTTGTTCTCATTTTCAGAAAGAAGTCAAGCGTGTGATGTGGAAAGGTGATGTGTGCTGTGTCCTTTTATTACCACTAAAGGAGTGAATTAAAAATGGTTTTGTGTGTGTAAATCAGTTTGCTGATAGTAGTCTACCCTCTGCGTTTCTTTCCTTTGCTTGCTTTCTAACTTATTAGGGAATTCATGTAAATTTAGTTTTATCCAAACCTGTATTACCTTTTTTATAAGTCATCATTGCAAGTGTGATAGTACTATGTTACGTTTTACAGAAATTATTGAGTTGACAGCGTTTCCCTTGTGTCCAGTTGCATTTGAAGATTATCACATGTAGTGTGTATGTTTTCTATGATACTCTAGCTTATTTTGTAGTGTGTATGTGCGTGTGCGCGTGTATCTGTTTTGGCTTAGGTTGTAACAATTAAGTGTTATTTTAAATTATGAGTTAGTGAAAATGGCTATGAAGGTACCTTTGTAATTGAACCTTCAGTGACTGCCGCCTTGCTTTAAATTCAAATGCATCGTAATATCTGTACATGTAAGCTTGCCTTAATATTTAAAAGTCAGTCCCTATAATTAATTATTCATCTAACCCAATCAGGTACAGTATTATGTGCTTACATATGCCTTTCACATTAATGACCCATAACAAGTACTTTAACTCCTAGCGTAAATGCAGGTCTGTTTATCCACTTTTGGCTTTTCTATCCATGACTTGTTCTAAGTGTGCATCTTGTTAATGTCTGCAGTTGATATGTTATTCTCATTTCCACCAGCAAGTCTAGCGTGTGATGTAGAAAGGTGATGTGAAGTGTGTCTTTTTGAAACCACTTAATGAGAAAATTATAATGGTTTTGTCAATGTAAATCAACTTGCTGATAGTAGTCTACTTTTTGTGTTTCTGTCCTTTGCCTGCTTACTTACTGTATAGGCATTATGTGTTAATTTAGTTTTATCCAAACCTGGATTACCTTTTTTATTAGTCATTGTGGCAAATGTGATAGAATTGTTTTATTCTTACAAAATTATTTTCTGAGCCAAATAACTCTGTCTTAATTATTTTCTACTTTTATATTGTGGACAAGTATTTATCTTTCTGAAATGTTGACTGAATATTTATTCTTTCTGTGACTGGCTCTGAATAGAATGAAAATAATACATAGCTTTTCACTGCAAAGTAATATTTTTTTCCTTCCTTGTTAGATCAATGAGACGCTAATACACATAATACACGGATTTAAAGTACATCACAGATTACATATAGTAGTACGTTATACACATTACATAACACACAATAAATATTTCTCAATACATATTAATTGTTACAGAATATATAGTACATAATACACAATACAGAACACACAGTACAGAATACACAAAATATAATTTAAACGGTAAAAACAGTACTACACAATACATAGCAAATTAAAAACTAATAAAAAATCCTATCGCGAAAGGTCACAAACCCGCATCCCAGTGGGCAGGGTTCGAAGTTTTCTTCTGATAGCTGGTTGCAGGGCTCACACAAGGCTAGGTGGCGGCAGGGCATCAGCAGCACGACGGCACGGCTGGCCCAGCACTGCTGGCACTGAGGGGGGCCTTCTTGTCCTGGCTGGTGCTGGCCGGGGGCGGGCTCGTCGGCTGGGAGCTGGGGTGGTATCTCTACATTCCTAACCGGGGAGGGACTCCTGCTCCTGATCTGCTCCAGCCAGACCTCCTCTTCGAGCACGAAGACTGGGTCGTCCTCGGCAGGCAAATCGTCGTGCTCCGCGGGGTGCATGTCTTGCTGGACGGCGGGCTGGCCGGCTGGCTCGAGAACTGTTAACAGACGAATGGGGCACATGAGCACTGCGCTGGGAATCATGTAGTAGTAGTAACCATGTCGTCAACCCGGCACCCCGACTCACCGCCTAGATTCCTCCTGGCCCTCTGCACAGCTCCCAGGGGTATTTCCTCGACGCCTGCTGCCGCGCCTGCTGCCGCGCCTGCTGCTGCGCCTCCAGGGCCACCCACACGTTGTCGCTGAACACGGCCTCGCTGAGGAGCCTGGTCTCGGCCACGGCCGCGCTGTGCAGCCTGTCCACGGCCTCGCTGTGCAGCCCGGCCTCGGCCACGGCCTCGCTGTGCAGCTGGTGCAGCCTGGCCTCGGCCACGGCCACCACCGCGCTGTTCTGCCTGGCCTCGGCCACGGCCTCTGGCACCGCCGCGTCCTGCCTGGCCTCGGCCACGGCCACGGCCTCTAGCACCACCGCGTCCTGCCTGGCCTCGGACTCGGCCACCAGCTCTCCGGCGCCCTGCTGCCTGTACACGGACAAAAGGGTCGTCGACATCCTCTTCGTTTTCTGAGTCAGTGGCCGCGTCCTCCTCGGGGGCGTCCAGCTGGTCCACTGCGTGAGGAGGGACTGGAGGCGGCCTCCCCATCTCTTCCTGAGGGATGAGGTCCGCGACCTCCGGGGCGACCACGTCTTCCTCTCCAGCCCGCAGTGCTCGCTGCTTGCGCAGGGCGACCCTGTTGTAGGTGGTGTGGCAAAGGTGGCTGGCGATCCTCAGGAATTGGATGGAGGTGATGCGCCGGGCTTCCAGCCTCCTCGTGGCATTGGCAATGCGCCTGTCCAGAAGCACATACTTGCTTCGCTTGGCCCGCGAGGGGTTGTACCCGGCGCCTGCCTGGAGATGCCTAAGCCGGTGCTGCTGCTCATGGTCGCGATAGTGGTCTGAGTACAGAGAACAACATTTGTGGATTACTTTATTGTCAGATTGACTCATTGTCATACCTTCCTACCGTGTAGGCGTGGACTTTATTCTACATTTGCGCCGATACGGTTACGTTCGGACCCTGTGTCCTATACCAAAACAATTATCTATGCCTCGCCTACACGCTCACGAAGTACTTCGAGTCAGGAATCTTCCTGTAGTCTTTAATGTAAAAATGAACTGTGTGTCAACTCCACAGACCGTCAGATTGCGAGTTTGCCTACCCACTCCGTCAGTAAGGCACTCATACTCATTGCCCCCTGGTGTAAGCGAATCCGCACTGTGTGCTGCACTTGACCCACGGGCTGTCTCATTACTGAAAAAAAATGTGAGGGGCTACATACCCATCCATACCCATGGATTGCCATGGGGCTGCCCCAAGGTGTCCACCAGGGTCCTATGGTAGGACTCCTGGTCGTTGTTCGTTCTCCTCGACCTCCTGTACACACTGATATGCTCCGGTCCAATGTCTGCAGCACAAAATAAGTGGAAAAACCGTCATGCATTTGTGTAAGGCTCGGATAACAGAGACCTGCACCGGGTGGGCGGTACAGAGAACCGTTGCTAGACTTAGCACCGGTCACTACTGTTTTAGCAAACGTGGCACTTTTAGTGATACAGAAAATCAAATAGTTACCATTCAGCCACGTGTTTTCCACGTAGTCCAGGAAAGGCTCCATCGTGGGATAAAAGTCCCGCAAACGGGCAAAGCGCCGGAGCTCCTGGAAGGCTGGCCGGATCAATTCAGGTGGCAGCAAGGGGATTGCCATGCACATCCGCACCAGCTTCCCAGCTTGTGCGTTGTTCGGCTCCCGCAAATACGCCGTGAGACCCCCAGTTGAAGCCGTCCACCTGCACATAGCCTGGAAGGTGTAATCAGTTAGACTTGTGCGATGACGCAGAGAATTGGCATGTTTAACCGACAGTATTCGATCGGGGGGTGGCGGGGCAGTGCACAGCGGGGCGCACCCGGCGCACTGCGGCTGGGCGTAACGGGGCGGGGCGGGGCGGGGCGGCGGGGCGGGGCGGCGGGGCGAGGCGGCGGGGCGGGGCGGGGCAGTGCACAGCGGGGCGCACCCGGCGCACTGCAGCACGGCGGAGTATGGCTGGGCGTAACGGGACGGGGCGGGGCGGCGGGGCGGGGCGCGGCGGGGCAGTGCACAGAGGGGCGCTCCCGGCGCACTGCGGCTGGGCGTAACGGGGCGGGGCGGGGCGGGGCGGGGCAGTGCACAGCGGGGCGCACCCGGCGCACTGCAGCACGGCGAGGAGTACGGCTGGGCGTAACGGGGCGTGGCGGCGGGGCGGGGCGCGGCGGGGCAGTGCACAGCGGGGCGCACCCGGCGCACTGCAGCACGGCGGAGTATGGCTGGGCGTAACGGGACGGGGCGGGGCGGCGGGGCGGGGCGCGGCGAGGCAGTGCACAGCGGGGCGCTCCCGGCGCACTGCGGCTGGGCGTAACGGGGCGGGGCGGGGCGGGGCGGGGCGGCGGGGCAGTGCACAGCGGGGCGCACCCGGCGGTCTGCAGCACGGCGGAGTACAGCTGGGCGTAACGGGACGGGGCGGGGGGGCGGGGCGGCGGGGCGGGGCAGTGCACAGCGGGGCGCACCCGGCGGTCTGCAGCACGGCGGAGTATGGCTGGGCGTAACGGGACGGGGCGGGGCGGCGGGGCGGGGCGCGGCGAGGCATTGCACAGCGGGGCGCACCCGGCGCACTGCAGCACGGCGAGGAGTACGGCTGGGCGTAACGGGGCGTGGCGGGGCAGCGGGGCGGGGCGCGGCGAGGCAGTGCACAGCGGGGCGCTCCCGGCGCACTGCGGCTGGGCGTAACGGGGCGGGGCGGGGCGGGGCAGTGCACAGCGGGGCGCACCCGGCGGTCTGCAGCACGGCGGAGTACAGCTGGGCTAAATTTTTATAAACAGCAAGTGTTTTGTATAAGAACTTGCTGTTTTATTTTGATAAAGCCATGAATTTTAAACCGTAACCTGTACCATGGCCTCATGAACTGTCATTTTTGAGAATGCTGGCTTTGCATGTCAATGTTTCAATGTGTAAATATTTCGTGCAAATTTATAATGAAAATAACACCACTTTGAAAAAGGCTCAACCTTTAAAGTTTGAAGACATGTTGAGAAGCACTACAGTTCAGAGGTGACAATACAATAAAATACATGCAATCAGTAAAAATATTCCTTGAAATAAAGTAAACAGGTCATTATAGAACAACACAGATTACACAAGATTATCCAAACAATTTATGTATAATTTTATGAACTAAAAAAACTTATTCATCATATAACACTTGAAAAAATTTAGTAAAGAAGATACGCTTAATTTAACTTCAATTGAAATTAAATGAAATGGGTTGGAATGTTTGTAAACAGTAAGAAATGGTTTGATAAGTATTTCCAAATTACATTCAATGATATTATGGCAATAATGTGTTATTTGGAAGGAGAGCCACTAAGGGAATGTGGTCAGAAAAATATGACTGGTATCGTTCAACGCAAATATCCCAGCCCAATCCTCGGGCCTCCTCATCTGGGCAGCAGCCGCAGGCGAGGAGGAAGTCGCGCCCTCAGCAACGGAGGAAGCCTCAGCCTCCGAAACGCCCAATGGACCCGATGAGGGAGGTGCAGCGCCTGAGAAGTCAGGTGAAGCAGCTGCAGTTCAAACTGCTCAAATCTGAGAGCAAAGCAGCTGCTCTCCAATTTCAATTAGACTCTCTAAAGGCGGAGCGTAGTGCTGCACCTGCCCCCGCGTCTCCAATGCCCATGCAAATGCCCATGCCAATGCCCATGCCCATGCCCATGCAATGTTATTACATGCCTCAGTGGCGCTAATGATTTTAATTTGTTTTAATTTTTGGTTTGTTCGTTTGTTTGTTTAAATAATTAAATTCGACCTAATTTCATTTCTCTATCGCTTTCGAAAGAGAGAGAGAGAGAGAGAGAGAGAGAGAGAGAGAGAGAGAGGGAGTTGGTATTTCTAATTAGCAGTTGGTGTTCCTGGTCGACTCAACTAGCAGACGACAAGACTCCAGCAGCATCCCTGGTCGACTCAACTAGCAGACGACATGACTCCAGCAGCATCCCTGGTCCTGGCACAACAACTTTGAAAGTTAAGTACTGTTCTGGTGAGAGGTGTCATTAAATATTTAATGTCACTCTTAGTCAGTTTCAGTTTAGCTGTGCCTTGCCAGATGTCTGTTGTCAGTCATCGGCAGTGGATTCCTAGAGTTTTTCCAGCTGGGTAAAACCGCTAACCCTTTTCCCCCGCAGCATCCCATCTTGTGATGCACTTTACTTTCCATAGATGTTCACTGTTCCCAGTCCGAGTCTTGTCCGGTCCTGTTCCTGTCCCTGGCCCGTTCCTGTCCCAGTCCTGGTCCAGTCTCAGCATCCCGCTCCTGCATTAGTGGCCTTGCCAGCCCCACCGACTTCAGTGACGTGAAGCACTTCAAGAGAGGAGTCCGGCCCCGATTAAGGAGGTGTCCGTTTCTCTTGTGCCATCGTCCCGGAGGTGGCGCTTCTACAGTGGTCCGGCCCCGATGAAGGAGGTGGCCGTCACGTAGCGTCGCCCCGGTCGAGCCATCTCAAGCGGCATGAGATTTCCTAGTTTTGTGATGACCACTGGTCAAGGTTTTTCCTTACCCTTGTTAAGGTTTTTCCCTTGGCCCATTGCTAAATGAAGTGGTACATCGTAACTTCCTGCTGCTTGAGCCTTGTTTAGTTTTGGGGTGGTCTTTGTCCTTCTAAAAGAAAAGGAGGAGGAGTTGTAACGTTAGGGCCCTAAATCAGTAGTGAACGCGCTGCTGCCATTCTCATGACTGTACGCCTAGTGTCAGTCTATTCTCACACAAGGCTCTCGCAGTGTTGTCCGTAGTAACGCCTCAACAACCAGACCAGGGCGCCTTAGTCTAGCCTGAGCTCTCGTGCCAGCCAGACGTGTTCTTGTACTGAGTATCGCCCAATAAATCCTCTGGTTTTAGTACACTTTCTCGTCTATTCCTTTCAGTGCCGAACCTTACAATATAATATATAATATATAACATATAACTAATTATATTACGTTTTTGTGCGCATAGCTCGTCCTAAGCTTTCCACCCAAATTGGGCGAATGGAACTGCTTGCGCTAACCGCACAAACGTCTTGGTCTTTGGGCTTCCAGCCCTCCCGAAACTGTCTACCCCAATTGGGCGATTGGAGCTGTCAGCGCTATTCGCCGAAATTGGGCAAACAGCAGCTCTTATGTAGAGCGTTTTTTGTAGGGCGTTTTACAGTTAAGTCGCTATTGGCCCAAAGCTAATCGTTTTGTGCGCTAAAATGCCTTAAATGAATGACGTATTCGACCCAAACCACACTTAAAGCTACCAGAGTTATCTCTCGAACTATCGGTCTGCACATTTTTCTCATTAAACAGTAAAGTGACCCCTGCTTAATAGGCATGAATTTGGTAAAAAAATTTCGGGTGAATATCTGCAAATTTAGCCCCTCACTGCAAAAACAAAGGTAGGACGAGAAAGGTTTTAATGTCTTTACCAACACTGTTAAAAAAGTTCTTAAAAATAAGGAAAGATTTTCTCTTATTTTTAAGAACATATTCACAAGTTATGAAATTTTATAAAAGTTTATCGAAATTGAGAACATTTTTGAAATATCAAATTAGGATTTAAAATATAACAAGTAAGTTCTTAAAATTAAGTAAATTTTATGTAAATTTCATAACAGCATTATTAGACTTACGATTGTCTTGTACATTTAAGAAACAGTTCGGAAAATTCAAAGTACTTCTTAAAAATTCATCCAAGTTTTGAAATTGGGACGTGGAATTTTCGTGTTTAAGTTTTACTGCAGGAATTAATATCGAATTTTACCCGGCTGTATATAGCGATATATTTTGTTGAGTGCCTAAAGTTCAATGATAAACGTGCTCCTTGCGCACTAAACAGCTTGTCATCCTGGGAATGTCCCTTTGGGTAGCGGCGCATGAGGTCGGAGCCGACCGCTCTCTGCGCAGGTAAGTCCCGGTGGCCCCGTGGTCTAAGGCGTTGGAATTCCAACCCAAAGGTCCGAGGTTCGATTCCAGCCAATCGGTAAAGTACAAACAAGAACATAATTGGAATAGAACTGTAACTTGTAAACCGGAAGGAAAGATTCAGTCCGCAGGAAATCGAAATATTGTAGATTTTTGCGTTTTCTTGCAAGAAAAATTACTTTTTGACTTTTCATAACATGTTCTTAATTTTCAGAAAGCATTTGTTCTTAATTTTAATGTAAAATTTTCTTTGTAAATTGCTTCCAAACACATGTTCTTAAAATTAAGATGGATTTTTTTAACAGTGAAGGCATTAAAAATTAGCACCCCTGCAATGGCATTAAAACTGCCCAAAGGTGTTAGTAGTATAGGTTCCCCCTAGTAGCGGGCCGCCATCTTGGTTCCCCCTAGTAGCGGCTGACCCCTGAGTAGCGGGTGACCCCTGAGTAGCGGGTGACAGGTCAGGACGTGTAACCCAACCTAAGTTCACGACAGATCAGGACGTGTAACCCAACCTAAGTTGGGACATGTAACCCAACCTAAGGTGCCCCCCGGCCCCCGATCGTGTAACCCAGAGGGGCGTAACCCAGAGGGGCGTAACCCAGAGGGGCGTAACCTAAACCTAAGTGAAAGGCACTAACCTAAGTCGCCATCTTGGCTTAAGAGGCGTAACCCAACCTAAGTCAGAAAAGATGTCAGGATGGCCGAGCGGGTAAGAGCGCTATCCCTCTGGGAGCAAGGGGGTGTGGGTTCGAGTACCGCTCCTGACATTTTTTTTATTACAGCATTTCCATGCGCGCTCCGTGACAGTTGTCTATACCGCCGCGCTATCTGCCGCGCTGTCCGCCACGCGAGCCGTCGTGCCGGAATGGCTGCCTACCTCAACAGGCGCTCCACAGCGCAACGCTCCGCAGCGCGACGCCCACTTTGGCAACGCTGTGCGGAGCGCCTCAACACAACTTTGAATCGCGCGCCAGCATGCTCCCCCCACCGCCGAGCGCAGCGCCTTACCACACAAACTTGAATCGCGCGCCATCACCCCCCACCACTTTGGCTTCTGCTATCACGACCCTTCCTGTGTTTGTTGAAGTGACTTATGATACATGAAATAATTTTTGGAACGATAAAAAGACGTCGTTAATGTTTCGAAGTGCCAATAAGCATAACTATCGTTTTGACATCGAGAGTGCCGCCGAGCCCACCCCTTCCCTACCGCCCCGTCCCCCCTACCGCCCCGCCGCAGGACGCCGCCGCGCAGCCGCCCTGACCTCAGTCGAAGCCTAAGTCTTGAACGAGGTGGAAGCGTCTATCTGTACGAAGTGTTGTGTTGTGTGCTAAAAATGGAGGACACATTGGAGCTGGGAGTCGGGGACTCCACGCTGGAATTTTTGGTGAGTCATATTTTTTTCTATTTATCCTAATTCTTTTCTTTATTCCCGTCTTTTTAACGTGCCTATTGTTTCTGGTGGAAAGTTCATGTCTCGCTTTCTAACCTTGTCTCTGTGTCCCGCCCTCGGCGTTCCCTTGTCGCTATGGTTCTGTGCTAAATTCTATGCTTCGCGGTGAGGTGTATCTCAACTCCTGTCCTTAAAAAAAAAGTAAGATTTTTAACCTGATATTCGTGCCGTTTCTCTTCCCGCGTTCTAGCCTTTTCTATCTCCCGACCTCTTCGCGTTCTGTGTTTTATCGAAGCTTTGGTAGTCTATGTTACGCGTGCTCTCTGTTAAACCGGAGAACACACGCGCGTGCTCTCACGCCCGTGTCATTCCCCTCTACGGTTCCCGCGCGTGCGTAGCCACCCCCCCGTTTCGGACGCACCCCCCGTAAGCGGCCTTGCGCGCCGAGCGCACAGCGCTGTGCGCTGATTCGCACGCACCCCCTCAGACTCCCGCTTCGGACGCATCCCCCGTAAGCGGCCTTGCGCGTCGAGTGCACAGCGCTGTGCGCTGACTCGCACGCACCCCCTCAGACTCCCGCTTCGGACGCATCCCCCGTAAGCGGCCTTGCGCGTCGAGTGCACAGCGCTGTGCGCTGACTCGCACGCACCCCCTCTGACTCCCGCGCTGCGCGGTCGAGTGACGCCCGCTTCGGACCCAACCCCCGTAAGCGCCCTGCGCGCCGAGTGCACCGCGTTGTCCGCCGATTCGCACGCATCCTCGCCCTGATGGCGTGTTGCTAGGGGAGGTCAACTCATCGCGTACGATTTCTCCCTCAGGATCGCGCCGCCGAGGACACCCCAGCCGAGGACACCCCCGCCGAGGACGCCGGCAGCAGCTCCAGTGCCCCCGCCGAGGACGCCGGCAGCAGCTCCAGTGCCCCCGCCGAGGACGCCGGCAGCAGCTCCAGTGCCCCCGCCGAGGACGCCGGCAGCAGCTCCAGCACCCCAGCCGAGGACGCCAGCAGCAGCTCCAGCGCCCCAGCCGAGGACGCCGGCAGCAGCTCCAGCGCCCCCGCCGAGGACGCCGGCAGCAGCTCCAGCGCCCCAGCCGAGGACGCCAGCAGCAGCTCCAGCGCCCCCGCCGAGGACGCCGGCAGCAGCTCCAGCACCCCAGCCGAGGACGCCAGCAGCAGCTCCAGCGCCCCAGCCGAGGACGCCAGCAGCAGCTCCAGCGCCCCAGCCGAGGACGCCAGCAGCAGCTCCAGCGCCCCAGCCGAGGACGCCAGCAGCAGCTCCAGCGCCCCAGCCGAGGACGCCAGCAGCAGCTCCAACCCTGAGGGAGACCTGGCCGGCGACCTCGCCCTCTCCACGACAGTGGAAATGGAGGAGGGTGAGGATGAGGAGCAGCAAGAGGAGCCTGAGGTGAGTTCTTCTACTGTCTTTTATTTCCTTCTTCTGATTGATGCATGCCTAACAGAGTTACAATTTTTTTCACAGTTCTGCCCCCTTGCTGCTGCCCTCATGGAAATAACCACATTAATAATAGGGTGGGAGTGGAATTGCGAGTTAATAATGAAGGAGAATGGGGGAAAGTGGGGTTTTGGGTAGGTGATTTTGGTTAAGATATAGTAGGGATGTGTGTTATAATAATGATGAAGAGATTGTTGAGGTGGGATGAAGGGGAAAGGAAGGTGAGTAGGGGTGTTGTGAAAAAAGTTGGTGGAATAATAAAAAGATTGGTGGGTGGTATTTGGGGGATTGGTGGTTTTGGGTAGGGAGGAATATAGTTAGGGGGTGGGGGGGGAATGAAGGGTGGTGGGAATGGGAAGAAAAAAAAAAAAATTTGGGGAGGAGTGAGGGGGGGTGGGGAAGGGGGGGGGATGGGGGGAAAAGGTAAAATTAATAAAAAGAAAGAAATGCCTACATCTTGAGCCTGACTGTGAGTTTGGGCATGTGTGTGAGTGAGTCAGTGAGTGAGAGTTTATGTGGACTTATGGCTTGTGTTTTTGTTTCAGATGACAGCAGTGACCTAAGTCACATGTCAGAGGAGGAGGAGGGAGAGGAGGACCACGAATAAATTTTTTGATCAGGATCTATGTGTATTTATTTCAAAGTCATGAAATCATGAATCGATGGAGTCCAAATATTTTTTCTATGTCACATAGTGTGACGGAGTCCCAATATTTTTAAAGGTAACATTTCGCTTACATGGTGTGATAACTTGGAGTGTGCGATAATTTTTTTAAGGAATCAGAGCCTGATTTTTTTAAGTCTGGTTGGCTCGGACATGGTATCGTAAAATGTTGGGTGCTTTGATTTCTCACTTCAACTTGTGTGGTGAGATTCTACTATTTTTTTCTCAATCACTCGGGTTTTCCATATATTTTTCTTGATAGAGAACAGGTAAATGTTCATGTGATACTAACTTGGAGTGTGAGATAATTTTTTAAGGAATCAGAGCCTGATTTTTTTAAGTCTGGTTGGCTCGGACATGGTATCGTAAAATGTTGGGTGCTTTGATTTCTCAGTTCAACTTGTGTGGTGAGCTTCTACTATTTTTTTCTCAATCACTCGGGTTTTCCATATATTTTTCTTGATAGAGAACAGGTAAATGTTCATGTGATACTAACTTGGAGTGTGAGATAATTTTTTAAGGAATCAGAGCGTGATTTTTTTAAGTCTGGTTGGCTCGGACATGGTATCGTAAAATGTTGGGTGCTTTGATTTCTCAGTTCAACTTGTGTGGTGAGCTTCTACTATTTTTTCTCAATCACTCGGGTTTTCCATATATTTTTCTTGATAGAGAACAGGTAAATGTTCATGTGATACTAACTTGGAGTGTGAGATAATTTTTTAAGGAATCAGAGCGTGATTTTTTTAAGTCTGGTTGGCTCGGACATGGTATCGTAAAATGTTGGGTGCTTTGATTTCTCAGTTCAACTTGTGTGGTGAGCTTCTACTATTTTTTTCTCAATCACTCGGGTTTTCCATATATTTTTCTTGATAGAGAACAGGTAAATGTTCATGTGATACTAACTTGGAGTGTGAGATAATTTTTTAAGGAATCAGAGCGTGATTTTTTTAAGTCTGGTTGGCTCGGACATGGTATCGTAAAATGTTGGGTGCTTTGATTTATCACTTCAACTTGTGTGGTGAGATTCTACTATTTTTTTTCTCAATCACATGGTGTTTTGTCTTTTTTTTTGTGCTTTTTTCTTATATTAGTTTTGTATTGGGTTTTCCATATTTTTTTCTTGAACAACATTTACAGCATAGCAAAAAGTTTCTCTTTAAGAAACTCAAAGTGATAGCAAACCATTTCATCCTTTATCAGGTGGGGAAACAAGGATGGCTGATTGAGTGCCTCACTGAGCACTTCAAATTGCTGCTCATAGTTTAACTGTTTGAAACCTCTGCTCATACAAAAGTTTTTGCATTGCAAAAGTAAATCAGAAAAATATTGCTGAGCTTGTGTGCACATTGCCTGTGTATAGGCTAATCTATTTTGCATGATTTTTTTGGCCTTATTTATCATGAGCCACGAACTACCACCAAGGTAAATTTTAGGTGGAGTATTTTCTCGTTCAACACACACAGTAGTGATATAAGGTGGTCGCTCTTGAACTCTGATGCTTAGTGTGAGCCCTCCAATAGTGAGTGGATCAAGGCATGTTTTAGAGTCCACACCATTTTTAATATGACTGAAAACCTCAGCAGAAGTGAGCACTTCGAATTCATCAGGTGTGATATTTATACAAGGGCGATTTCCCTTGGGATTTGCATCACCCATTAGCAAAATGTAGGGAGTGAAATGTTTCACATCCATGCCAATTCTAATTTGTTTAGCACTATTTTTTGTGAGAGCGAAATCTCTGTAGTCAACCTCAAGAGGGAATTCATATGGTTTAGGAGCGACAACCATTTGGGGTGCATTGCTGTTGAGACCAAGCTGATCGAGTATCTCATTTGAAATAGGTTGATCACTATTGCATATGGCATCTAAATCAATGTGAATAGTAGAGCCAGGGGCAGAACCTGGAGGAACAAAGCCAGGGGCAGAACCTGGAGGTTGGTGAGAATTGTCCACACTCCGCTTTGCAGAGGGGAGAGCAAATGTGGATAAGCGTTTGGAAGCCATGTTCACTTGTAGACAAGACAGTTCAGAATGATACTTTGGCACTCCAACAAGGTCTCTTTATATACTAAATCTGCAGCGACACTAGCGCCGCCTATAGTGATTTTGATGAACTGAAAAAATACTTGTCTGAACCTGTTATGAGGGTCCAGCCTTAAAACACTTGTGGGGGGGAACATCCTTAATTTTTTTATAGAGTTTTTTTCATTTATAAATTTTTTTTGTACTTTTATCTTTTTAATTTTTTTTTTACATTTTTTTTTAAATATTTTAGCGGCTTTTTTTCACATTTTTTTTAAGCCTTATTGAACTCGTACCACAGGCCAATTCTTTTGGCATTGACAGCTGCGCATGAGTGGAGCGGATACAAGGTATGTTCTACACAGTGTGCCCTTACTGGGAGGTAGGGAAGTGCATCCAGTTTTGGACATCCCATCTCCTCGACATCAACAATATGACACTCAAGAATAGATTGCAGCAGTGTTTTCTTTTGCCTTCCCTTGACATAAAGTGTCATGTAGGGACAGGTGACAGTGCGTAGAATGTTGGAGAGTAAATGGTAAGGCTCAGAGCCACAGTTCCACCTCAGACCGTGGAAATTGTAGGTCACAAAGTAGTTTTCTCTCAAAATGTTTGAGCTGAGCATGGACTCTGCACAAGGCGGCCCGAACACCACCGCTCTGCTTGCGTCCAGACGAGCATCGTAGAGACTGAACTCCTTGATGATGTATTCCCCCTCAACCCCCCTGAGCATTTGGATATCAACCGCTGCGTGAGACATGGTGCTGTGTAAGGTGCTGTGTGACAAGTCAACCTAACCGATGTGATGTACGTTCAGGCGCCGACCCGCCTTTTTATGCGTGGGCGGCTGCAGTCGCCGGGCGCGCTGATTGGCTATAATTAACTGCGCTCTGATTGGTTATAATAAGGTGCGCTGTGATTGGTAGTTGCAACGCGTTACCGAGCCGAGCAGGCAAGTGAGCGGGGCCGAGCCGTGCGTAAGAGCCGAGCCGAGCCGGAGCGCTACTTCCACCACCCGCCGATAGGTGGCGCTAGGCGTGCACTGCGGCGCGGTTGCCAACAGGTAGCGACCGGTGCAGCGCGTTACCGAGCCGAGCAAGCAAGTGAGCCGGGCCGGGCCGTGCGTATGAGCCGAGCCGAGCCGGAGCGCTACTTCCTCCAGCCGCCGATAGGTGGCGCTAGGAGTAGTGAAGTCCCGCATATAAATAGAAAGCGGCTTTCCTCAAGGGTATCATTGTCACTCCGGCTTCGTCCGCGATACATCGTCACTCCGGCCTTGTCCGCGATACTTCTCCTTGCTATCATTGAGTCTTCGTGCTCTCTCACACCTACACTGAGTCTTCGTGCTCTCTCACACCTACATTGAGTCTTCGTACTCCCTCACACCTACTCTGAGTCTTCGTGCTCACACACACACACACACACACACACACACACACACACACACACCTCTCGCCGCCATGGACTCCACTCTGTTGGAGATTCTGGACGAGTGGGAGGAGGGGATGTTCCCCTTCCCCGAGTTGCTCACAGAGGCCTACTCCACTTTCCTAGGGCATCTCATCGGTGCAAGCGCTGCAGAGCGAAATGACCCCAGAGTCATTCCATTTTTGCTCGCGGGCTACACTGCTTACGTGCAAGAGCAGGCAGGGGCAGACCCACACGCTGCACTCACCTACCGCATGGCTCTTGCCATGTGCGGCACTGGCGCTAACGCCCCACCCCGCCCTGCTACACCCCCGCCACGCCCCGCCACGCCTCCACCGCACCCTGCCTCACCTGGTCCCTCACGCTCTACGGCCAAGCGCCTGCGGGAGGAGGACGAGGAGGAGGTCACACCTACACTCGAGGTGCTCCAAACTCGTGAGCGGGAACTGAAGCGGTTCAAAGCCAAATTCAGGGAGGAAACCATGCAAATCAATGGTCTCGGCAACACTTTGCCCTCAGAAGAGGTTATGGAGGGACTGTTCAACACAGTACTGCAGCGGCAAAGGGAGGCTGTCGGCGCTAAAGACGATGACCGCGTCATTGTCGAAATTCAGAACGCCGAGAATGTGGATAACCCGCTGTGGTTTAGTATGCGGCGTGCCGACCAGCTCTCAGGTCGTGTTGTGCTCGACAAACTGGCGCGAGTTTTAAACTCAAACCAAGCCTTCATGGCCCAGGGGCAACTCAAAGTGAGTTACATCCACATCCCCACACCCGAGGCGGGCGGGCGCCGCACTAACAGGGTGGCCAATGAGACCATGGAGCAGTGGATTGAGCGCAAAACAGGCTCAAAAGGCTCCATTTACTCCCCTGAAAACACTGATAACATGTGTTTGACGCGATGCGTCGCTGTGCTCATGGCTCACGGGGGTATGTCAAAGTTCGCCTTCATGCGGCTCAAAAAACCCGACTCTATAATTCAGCGGGACAGTGCAAAAAAGTTGTGCGAAAACGCACATATTGATCCTGCTCAACCCTGCGGCCTTGATGAAGTCCGACAGCTACAGGACTCGCTCCCAGATTACCGCCTGTGTGTCTTCACTGACAAAGACGGAAAGGAGTGCGTGTTCAAAGGTCCTTACGGGCCTGGGCGCAAAAACTTGTGTCTCCTTCTACACAACAATCACTTCTATGCCATTCTTTACCCCCTGGCTGCCTTTGATCGCCATTTCACTTGTGATCGGTGCGTGGTGTTCTACAACCACAGGGGCGACCACCGCTGCGAAGGTGCGTGTTGGCGCTGCTTCGCTCATGCTCACCATGATGGCCCAACAAGGCGCTGCGTTGACTGCGGTCACCAGTTTGCCGGGGATGAGTGTTTCAACACTCACAAAACTGTCAACATACCACACACAGATCGCACCAAATGTCAGACATTCAAATTTTGTCAGGGGTGCGAAAAAAGCTACTCTGTGATGCGGGGGACAGAGACATGTGTGTGGCTTTGTCTACTGCTCTTACTGCAAAAATAATGTTGCAGAAAACCACCTCTGCTACATGCAGCCCTGGGCAGAAAGGGAAAAGAAAAAAGACTGGAAGTACATTACAGTGTACTACGACATTGAAACCACACAACACACCCCTGTGGAGGGTAAGCCGGACACATACGAGCACATCCCCAACTTGCTCGTGTCTCAGGCTGTGTGTAAGGAGTGTGCGCACATCCCGCACAATGATTATTTCTGTCGTGTCTGTCAAACCCGACAGCACATTTTCCACAATATGGACGACCCTAACCTCAATGTCGTTGGACAGTTCTTCGACTACCTTCAGTCTTTCAAGGCCAAGACAAAAATCTTATTGGCAGCTCATAATTCCCGCTCATTTGACGGGGTATTTATGGTTCAGGAGGTGGTGAGACGCAAACTGAAATGCGAAATAACGCTCCAGGGTGCTAAAATTTTATGCATGGAGGTTGGCAACTGGAAATTTATTGACAGTTTGATGTTTTTGCCCATGCCCTTGAGTGCCATGCCCAAATCGTTCGGCCTCACGGAACTCAAGAAAGGCTATTGGCCCTACCTAGCCAACAAACCCGAGTACTACACGTACGAGGGGCCCCTCCTGGACAAAAGCTTCTACTGCATTTCCACGATGAAGCAAAAGGCTGCGGCTGACTTCACTGCCTGGTATGACGAACAGACTTCTAAGGGCTTCGTGTTCAATTTCAGACGCGAGCTCATAGACTACTGCATCTCAGATGTAACCATTTTGAGACAGGCTTGTCACGCATTTCGCTCACTCTTCGAGCAGACAGCTGGGTTCGACCCCATGTTTAACTGTATGACGCTAAGCAGCGCATGCATGGCCGCCTTCCGGCGCAATTTCCTCAAACCCAACACGATTGGGATTGTGCCCCCTGGAGGCTACCACGGCAGAGGGAAACAGAGTCACATTGCCCTCAAGTGGCTGGACTACGAGTCCCACAAGCTCGGCACGGCGATAAGCACCATTTACACCGACAGAGAAATCTCTGTCCTGGGCCGCCGCGTCGACGGCTACGTGGAGATCCCCCAGCAGGATGGGATGGTAGAAAAAAGAATCTACCAGTTCCACGGGTGTTATTGGCACCACTGCCCTACACACTTCCCTGCCAATGAGGATTCAGGGGAGAACAGATATGAGAAAACGCAACAGCTCACCTCACTCTTCCGCCGCAATGGATTCACAGTGGTGGAGAAATGGGAGTGCGAGTTTGAGTTGGATCTCACCTCAGACCCTGACACAAAAGCCTACTTTCAGGCGCACCCTACCACACGCACCCCTCCCCTTGGTCTTCGTGACGCTCTGGCAGGCGGGCGCACGAGTGCTCTTAAATGGCACTATAAGGCCGATTTGGCCAAAGGGGAAAAAATTAAAATGGTGGACGTGGTCTCAGAGTACCCTAACGCCAATCTCAGGGGCGAGTACCCGTACGGCCACCCCACCCTTTACCTTGAGGGAGACCCCCACATGCCACCCCCTGACACATGGAACGGGGTAGTGAAGTGCACGGTCTTGCCTCCACGGGACCTCTACCTCCCCGTCCTTCCCTACAAAGCCAAGGGAAAACTCATGTTCCCCCTCTGCAGGACATGTGTGGATCAGGAGAACACAGAGATGTGTCATCATAATGATCCCAAACAACGGCAGCTTACTGACACTTGGTGTGCCCCTGAGCTTCTGCTCGCCCTTAGGGAGAAGGGTTACAAGCTTGTTGCTGTACATGAGGTGTACCAGTATCCTAACACCTCTAAATACAACCCAGACACACGAGAAGACGGGCTGCTCTCTGCCTATGTCCGTCGGTTCATGGCCCTAAAAATACAAGCCAGTGGCTGGCCAGCCGACTGCGACACGGAGGAAAAAAAGGCTCAATTCGTGGAGGACACCCTCAAACATGACGGGGTAGTTCTGGATCCCACTAAAATGGAGAAAAATCCTGCTCTCCGAGCCCTGAGCAAGCTCATGCTCAACTCATTCTGGGGGAAATTCGGAGAAAAAACGCTCCGCCCCAAAACTGAGCTCATCTATGACTATGCCAAGCTCATTGCGCTAGTCACAGACCCCACCAAGGAGGTCACGGGGCTCTTGCCCTTGGGAGAGGAGTGTCTCCAAATAACTTGGAAACCCGTAGAGGACTCCGAGGTCAGCCTCCCTACCTCATCTCTCCTCCACGCTGCCTACACCACCTGCCACGGCCGCATGCAGCTATACAAGTACCTTGACGTGGTCAAGGAGAGGGCTCTCTACCACGACACCGACTCGGTGGCGTACATCAGCCGCCCTGGCGAACCAGAGCTCCCCCTAGGCACTCATTTGGGTGACCTGACCGACCAGGTGGAGGAGGACTACGGCCCGGGGTCGTTCATCACAGAGTTTTGCGCAGGTGGCCCTAAGAACTACTCTTACAAGGTAGCTGTGGGTGGTGACGTGCACAACATCAAGGTGTGCATTAAGGTGAGGGGCATCAGCATAAACACCTCATGCGATGACCTTGTCACCTTTGACAACCTGAAAGCCATGGTTATGGGAGACACAGAAAAGCTCACTGTGCCCATTCCACACCAAATTGCCCGTGTTCCAGGGTGGAAAATTGTGACGCGCCACTCCACCAAAAACTGGCAGGCACTAAACACAAAGCGCCGCAGGGTGGATGTAGCTAACACAGTCCCCCACGGCTACAATGGGTGGACCATGGCAGAGGAGGAGGATCAGGACCTCCTTGAGGTTCTGGAAGTCCTAGGTGACGCCTAGGAGCTAGGCAATGCGCTGGGGAGATGCAGGCTGGCCCCACCGGCGCAGGGGAGACGCTGGTTAGGCCCCATTGCTCAAAGTTCTCTGTGATTGGTTAAAATAAGCTGTGTTCTGATTGGTTAAAATTATTTAGAACATGTTGAAACCTGCTTTTAGTTCTTCGAAAACACTTTAGGGTGCGCTAGTGTCGCTGTTTGCCGGGTATAAATTTAACGGCGCAGACGGGCAGTTTATCATTTGAGTTGTATCAGTCCAACTGCACACTCAGCCTCCATAATGGAATCTTCCAACAAACGCCCCGCTAGTGACGACTTGGCTGCTCAGCCAGCTGCAAAGCGCCGTCTCTCGTTCCCTTTGAGGTACAAGGATTTTGAGATGGACTGGGGTGAAGAAGGTGGCTTGGATCTAACTTCAGCACTAGACCTTCAACCCCAGGTGATGGCTGAATTACCAAGCAGTAATCAGGCTAAGCCAAAGCCTTCCATACCACCCAGAGAGGTCTATGCCAAGAATTTTCCCCTCATTAAAAATGGGTTGAAATATTTTAAAATTGGTGTGGACCTGAATACCTTTACACCTTACGTGTCACTGGTGTCAGAAACCACTAGTAAAACCATACAACTTTCCATGGTTGAACTCTATGACCTTGTTTCTGAACAGACGTTTAACATAGTTCTTAAAAATTTTGAGTCCAAAAAGACAAAGCCAGTTCAATTTGGTGATGTACTAGTTAGCATCAAAGCTTATTCAACTACAAATAATGTCTGCATTGAAAAAAAGAATATTAAAGTTTATTTTGCAATGTCATCATGGAAATTCATCCAGAGAATTAAGCAGCTGATGAAAAATTACCTGTCTGATTGTGAAACACAATGTCTCTATGGCACCACTAATTTTAAGCCACTCATAACTCATGCAAAAAAATTCTGTCTACCACTTGGTAAAGATCTGGCTAAAATACCAGAAAATGACTTGTTCACCACTCTAAGTCATGCCTTGGATGTACAAAACATCTCTTTTCCTGAGAATATGAAACAGGAAATGCTTGCATATCACTTGGACTTTCTGAGAGATACTCTTATGCAAAGTGCCTAGTAAAATAAACAGTGCAGGGGAGAGAGACAGGCTGGCTCCACCGGCGCAGGGGAGAGGCTGGTTAGGCCCCATCGCCGCAAGGCAAACAAATAATTTTGCTATAAAAGACAGAAACATAGAGGTTGACTATCAGTCATAAAGATGGATCTCAGGTTCCAGCATCCATGCACTGCCCTCGTGGTAGGTGGCACAGGAAGTGGCAAAACTTTCTTTATGAATCGTCTTATTGAAAATAGGGATGAGATGTTCAACACTACATTTGAACACATTATTTTCTATTATTCCGAGTGGCAGCCTCTGTATGATACCCTAAAGTCTAATCACGGGGTTGATTTTAGGGAAGAACTCCCTCTGCTTGATGACCACCCGGCTGGGCAGGGTCCTAAACTCATTGTTATTGATGATATGATGCACGAGATTAAGTCTCACCACAAAGAAATCCTTAAATTTTTCATAAAGGGGTCACATCACAGAAATCTCAGTATATTTTTCTTAAGTCAGTGCTTGTTTCCTGATGGCCTGCGGCAAATAAGTCTCAACACACACTACATTGTGCTTTTCAAAACAAGTAGGGACTTGGCACAGATTAGGACCTTTTGTATGCAGGTCGATCCTCAGCATTTTCGTGCACTTCTTGAGGCCTATGAGGACGCAACACGGGCAGGGTACACGTACATCTTGTTTGACTTCAAGCCCAATCAGACAGATCACCTGCGCATGCGCACTCTGATTTTTCCGGGTGAATCTACGGTGGTTTACATTCCGCGCGCAAAGTATAAAAGGGAGATGATGACCGTACTCTGAATCATTTGTTGACAATGGCTCCTGCTGCAAAGACGCACAAAGCTGTGCTGCAGGTTCTTCAGTCAGCTAAGCCTAAACTTCGTAAAGCGATTCTTGAGAATTCCGATAGAGCTCTTGTATACGCTATCTGCGAAATTTGCGACAATTTGCTGCGTGGTAATATTCCACTGAGTGATAGTCACAAGACCAAACTTAAACGACATCGGCATAAAATCAGAGAACTTGCACAAAGAGGCGAGGGGTGGACTAAGAAAAAAGAACGGCTACAAAAAGGAGGTGCATTTCTACCACTATTGCTTAGCACGATAGCTTCTGTGCTTCCTTCCCTTCTACAATGAATCACGTTAAGAAAATGATTCTCGTTCCACATGAAAGTGTGGCTAAACTAAATGATCCCACTCCACCCACCTCTGAGACACAGCTCAGTGCTCTTGACAATGAAATGGAACTTATCATGCGTAAAAAATACGCTGATGATTCTCTCAAATGGAAATTGTACAATGAGGCGCTGCAGCGCTACTTACACTTTAATAATGAGCGAAAGAAGCCCGTACGTATTTCTGTGGAAGATTTTTCTCTCGATGATACCGGGGACACTGCTCTGATTCGTCAGCAGCTCGCTGCCGCCATGCCAAAGACATATAAAGCGGCTGCACTGAGACTTTACGATTATTTGAGTACGACTGGCTCACGAGTCACGTGGGACTCCTCAGGACTCGTATCTCTGGAGGGTACTCCTGTCACAAACTCTAATATCATTGATTTAATTTCGGATCTCACTCGTTCACGCAAAAACTTTGAGCCTGTGGGTGTTTCAAACTTTATTAAAACACTGTCTACACTTAACATTCCGTTGGAACTTATTCCTAACGAGAAACGTAGAGTCGCTATTATTCAAGCGCGAAACCAGGGTGGTGGGGGAACTGTGGTTCCGATCCGTCGCGTGAGAAATCGCGTGACTAAAGGTCGAGTCACTAAACCTAAACATGCCTGGCAATCTTGGGGACGTGTATCACGAGCCCGCTGACCCTGCGTCTTACGGCACCGCGTGGAAACTCTGGGATGCTACGGGAGAAAAGAAAGAGAAAATAACGCATTATCTAGAGGGTGAGGATGCTTACACTCTTCACAAACCCGCTAGACGCCGTTTTCCTCGTAATGTGACTTATGCGGATAATATTGACGAGAGCTGGCAGACGGATTTGACTGATTTTCAGTCTTTGAAAAAAGATAATGATGGCTTTAGCTATATTTTGTGTGTCATAGATGTTTTCTCAAAATATGGATGGGCTGTCCCCATTAAAGATAAGTCTGGTCCTTCTATCATTAAGGGGTTCCAAATTATTTTCAAAAGCACACATCGCCGACCCACTCGCCTTTTTTCTGACAAAGGCAAAGAATACATCAACAAAACATTTCAGAAATTTTTGAAAGAGAACAACATAACCTATATTCACACCCATAATCCTGACATTAAATGTTCGATTGTGGAGAGATGGCAGCGTACCATTAAATCAAAATTATTTAAAAGATTCACTCATACTGAACAATACAGATATGTAGATGGACTGCTTGATGATATTGTGGATGCATATAACCACACATACCACCGATCTATTAAAATGCGTCCTGTAGATGTAACACCCGATAGGGTATTGGAGGTATATAATAACCTGTACCACGGTATAAAACACACAAGTAAGAAAACAAAGTTTAATGTGGGTGATTATGTCCGAATCAGTAGAGAAAAACAAGTCTTCGAAAAAGGATACACGTGGAACTGGAGCGAGGAGATATTTAAAATCGTTCAGGTCATTCCTCATACGATGCCGGTGTACCGGCTGGAAGATCTCGATAAGGATCCAATTGAGGGTACGTTTTATGAGATGGAACTTCAGAAGGTCACCAAACCCGAGGCGTTCAAAATCGCATATATAGTGCGGTCTAAAGGAACAAAGGGCAAACGACAGCATCTCGTACACTGGAGAGGTTATCCGAAAAAGAGCCGCTCTTGGATCTTTGATAAAGATCTTGTCTAGAAATGGATTTTTACGCGTTTCTCCCAAGTAACGCCAGTCCAGGGGTTTATCCTGAAAATACAACCTGTCACTTTAAGACAGAATTGGCTCAGCGCATGGAACTCCGTGGCCATTGGCAGGCCGCCCTCATTGAGCTGCACTACCCCAATACGATAGCACAGGTCCTAGAGGGAGAAAACGAAATCACAATAATGTCGGATACATTTGTTGATACAGTTTCCGTACGCCCTGGTTCATTTAGTTCAACAGAAGCCTTTGTCATAGGCATGGGGGACGCTTTGAGAGTCATAAAAGAAAGTTATGAGATACAGTATTTCACACTACTCCCCGACCAGCGTTGTAAGTTCATGCCACTTACTGCACATGACAACACGAAAGTTCATTTTTCTCCCCGCCTTGCTCTTCAACTGGGGCTCGCCCACGCCGGTCCGTACCCCGGTAATACAGAAATTTTGGGCGTAAAACCTGTGGATATAAGTTTGGGAGTTCCCTCACAAATGTTTATTTACATGGATGTTCTGGAGGAACAAATCGTTGGTCATACACGCGCACCGTTGCTCCGCACGGTTCCCGTGGACACTAAGGCACAATACGGATCCATGACCGTAGTACACTTTGATCATCCAATCTATTTCGATCTTCGGACGAAATCATTTGACACTCTGGAAATCTATATAAAAGACCACGCAGGGCGTAATGTACCATTCGACTTTGGAACGTCAACCTTGTTGGTTCATTTTAAACAAGTAGCATGACGCGTCAAGATCATATTACAGAGTATTACCTGCGACAGGCAGGCGGCGGGCAATATTATGCGGGTTCTAGTTACCAGAAAGGACACGGTATTGGTTCATGGCTCGGCGGGCTGTTCCGAACGGTCCTTCCCCTTCTCAAGAGCGGCGCGACCGCTGTGGGGAGGGAGGCGGCCCGGGCCGGCGCACACGTCCTTGCCGATGTAGCCAGTGGCGACACTTTTGCAGACAGCGCTAAGCGACACACGGGGGAAGCAGTTCAGAATCTAAAACGCAAGGCGGCATCCGCCATGAGCGGGTCCGGTAGAGCTATAAAAAGGAAGAGGCTTGCGCCTAAACGTCATTCCACAGCTAAAGCTCGAAGTAGAAGGAACTCTGCTCCCGACTATTTTACGTAATGGCTTTCATGCATAGTGCCTCCGTTGAAGCTCTCCCCACAGAGCTAAGTCTATGGCTCTCTAATGCCACACAGCTTGGGGAAGATAGTTGTCAATGGATTGTGCTGAGTCCGTTGGCTAATTTTGATTCGGCGACTACCATAGAGCTAGAGGCCCCTGGGGTGGGATATGCCTATCTCGATCCCGCACACATGCTCCTCTACATTAAACAAAAAATAGTGAATGCTGATGGTTCAGATATTACAGCGGCTGACAACAGTGACGCCACACTAGTGAATTACGGTCTGCACGCGCAATTTTGCCAGATTGATGCTAGTATTAACGGTACAGTTATTTCTCAGTCGAGTATGACTTACCCATGGCGAGCTTACATTGAGGCATTTCTTAATTATGATAAGGCTGCAAAAGATACACATCTCCAGCAGCGCATGTGGCATGAGGACACGGCCGGGCACCATGACTCCTTGGATAGCAACCAGAACCTGGGGCTCGCGTGGCGCCGTTCACGCACCAAGCTGAGTCGCGAATTTGAAATGATGGGTCCACTCCATCTCGATATTTGCAATACGGATCGGCTCTTACTCAATAATTGCACTCTACGTGTAAAACTGACACGATCGCGAGATGCATTTGCCCTCATGAGTACGAAAGGCACTGAAAAAATTAAATTTTTGGATGTTAAACTCTATGTACGGCGAGTAAACATTTCCCCCTCTGTTCTGCTTGCTCATGCCCAAGCTCTAGAAAAATCACCTGCAAAATATCCTGTTAATAGAGTAGACATAAAAACGGTCACGATAGCCCAGGGCATGCACTCTAAAACCATTGACAATCTATTCATGAATCAGTTGCCACAGCGTGTTATCATTGGGTTTTGTGGATAATCACGCCTATAATGGAGATTATGCTCGTAACCCTTATAATTTCCAACACTTTAATCTGAACTACCTGCAACTACATGTCGATGGTCAGGCTGTTCCATCACACCCACTGACCCCAGACTTTTCTAAAGATTTGTACATGGAGTGTTACAACACGCTCTTTAGCGGCACGGGTATACACTGGAAGGACGAGGGCAACGGCATTAGCTGGAGTGATTACCCAAAAGGTAACACCCTGTTTGTGTTCGATCTCTCCCCTGATCTGTCGGCCAGTGAGCCTCACTGGAACCTGCAGAGACAAGGCACAATGCGTCTCGATCTTCGATTTGCAGCTCCTCTCCCACAACCTATAAATTGCGTTGTGTACGCCGAATTTCAGAATCTTATTGAAATCGATAAGGATAGGAATGTTATCGTTGACTACAGTGTATAATGGACGGCTTCACGCTAGATACACTCATGAGGCGTGACAAACATGTCGCCCCATTGTTTGAGGGCGTATTTGCAGCAGATACCCTCCCCCGCAGACTGCACAAGTGTCCCGCTCTGCTCATATGCAATACAGACCCCATTTCAAAACCCGGGAAGCACTGGGTAGCTTTCTTCATTGATAAGCACGGCGTGGGTGAATACTGGGACTCCTATGGCATGCCCCCTATTGTCTCTCACCATAGAAATTTTCTTAAGAGACTCTGTAAAAAATGGATTTACAATCATACAAGTCTACAAGCCATTGACTCTAAAGTGTGTGGTGAATATTGTCTCCTCTATTTGATTCATAGAGCGCACGGCTACACTCTCCACTCCTTTGTACATAAACTCTTCACTTCTAATCCATTGAAGAATGATGAAATAGTACGCACCCTTTTCAAACGTATGTTTGGAAAAAAACGCGCATGTGTTATTGACAAAAGAAAAACACAAACATGCTGTGAAAGAAAAAGATAAAAAAAGTTTACAAAAAAAAATTTAAAAGATAAAAAAGTTTACAAAAAAAATTTAAAAGATTAAAAAAGTTTACAAAAAAAAATTATAAAAGTAAAAAAAAAGTTACAAAAAAAATTACGTTACAAAAAAAATTTACAAAAAAAAATTTCGTTACAAAAAAAATTTACAAAAAAAAATTTCGTTACAAAAAAAATTTACAAAAAAAATACGTTACAAAAAAAAATTACAAAAAAATTTAAGTTACAAAAAAAAAGTTTACAAAAAAATACTTTTAAAAGTGACCGATAGGGGGTGCGACGGGTGGCGCTGCGCACATATAAATGCAGAGCGGTGAGCCGGGTCGTGTCATTCTTGTGTCTCGCTTGGTCGTGTTCACCATGGCGTACGCATTTTGTGATATACAGATGCTGAGAGGCGCTAAAGATGAATATGTGGTCAAAGAGTTCAGCTTGTACAGCTCTCAGTTCGATGGCAGTCGTGGTACGACAATATTTAAGCCACCGTACGCTGACACCATTTTGTCACCTGAGCAGCGTAAACGCAATACCTACATCACCAGACACATCCACGGTCTGAAATGGAACAGTGGCACTGTTCCCTATGAGCATCTAGGTGATATGATCCAGGAACTGCTTAGAGACTATAATCGCATCTATGTAAAAGGAGTAGAGAAGTTGAGACTTCTCCTTAGGTACGCTCCTCCTGGCGTACTTGTGTATAACATTGAGCGGGACGGATGTCCACGACTCAAAACACTCCCTAAGCTCTTCGTCTCATTCCATGGCAGTGATCATAGCGTTTTTCCCACACACAACTGCGCTGAACTCAATGCAAAGCGCATGGGACTGTGGTATGAGTTCACTCGGGCTCAGCCCAAGTGCAGATGTCGCAAATAATTTCGCTTGTCGGTTTCGTATAGGCCTCCACTAGGGGGGATAGGATTTTCCGTTAAAAATTCTAACGAGCGTAACAGCATGCCTCCTGGGCGCGCATGGAAATGCTGTAATAAAAAAATGTCAGGAGCGGGATTCGAACCCGCGATTCGCTGATCTTAAGTCTGCTGCCTTGGACCACTCGGCCATCCTGACATCTCTGGATACTCAGTGTACCGAGGGCCTCTTAAGCCAAGATGGCGACTTAGGTTAGTGCCTTTCACTTAGGTTTAGGTTACGCCCCTCTGGGTTACGCCCCTCTGGGTTACGCCCCTCTGGGTTACACGATCGGGGGCCGGGGGGCACCTTAGGTTGGGTTACATGTCCCAACTTAGGTTGGGTTACACGTCCTGATCTGTCACCCGCTACTCAGGGGTCACCCGCTACTCAGGGGTCAGCCGCTACTAGGGGGAACCAAGATGGCGGCCCGCTACTAGGGGGAACCTATACTACTGGTGTTAATTTTAATGCCTTTGGACAATTTCGTGCCCTTGAAAAGGCATTAAAATTTCACACTCCTAGGAAGGCATTAAGTCCTGCCTTTGTTTTTACAGTGCTGCCCTGTCAAAGAACATAACTGCAAAAACCGTTGGATTGGGCGAATACGTCATCCTTTATAGCACGCCCAAATCGGGCGATCTTAGCAAAGTTGCATATTAGCCCAAATTTGGGCGCCCCCACCAAAGCCGCTATCTGCCCGGGCTCCCGAGTCCTTGCATTAACCACTAATTTTGATTGGAGGTAAATTTACCTCTACGGCAATATACCTCTAATAATATTGCTGCGAAAATACCTCTACAAGATTTACCTCTACGGTCAGGAGTAAAACATAGAGTTGGGAATTCACCTCTAAAAAGTTTTAGGAGTAAAACCTCTCCTACTGTGTTTTACATGGAAACCTTGACGCGGCGTAATCACGGCTACGTCAGTTACCTCTCTACACCTTAGATGAAAATTGCGCAGTTTGGGAAAGACGTGCAACGGTCACTAGGCGAAAGCCGCAGTTGTCGAAAAAGGAATAGGTATCATGGTCGGTGCACACCTCAAATTCATTTTTAATTTTTTTAAAAAGAGCTATTTAAAAAAAATTGAAAAATTGGTAGGCCCCTACCTAACTCGCAACCTGCGAGCCCCGCCTGCTTAACTTCGGAGTTCGGATGGGATCCGGTGTGTTCCAGGCGACCGCCACCCCGCGGGCACGAGAAGTCCTCTCCGCTTCGGGGAGAGTCCATGGGAGAGTCCCCGCTTAAGGCTGGTGGCCTGTCAGGCCCGCCGTACTACCCTATTTAAACAGCGCCTTGAAGCCGTAGGTAGAATTTCAGACCAACGACTGGGCACCACCGGACCGCATGACCGGTCAGTGGGAGGTAGAGGCAAGGCAGGACGATAGAGTGGGAGAAGAGCAGAAAGAGAAGTTTTTGCGGAAGAGTGAGCGTACGGTTGGTTAGACCTGTACTGACCCGCTCCCGCACAGGTCATGGAAAAGCTGTTTACTAAGGTGCCAGATTCATAGGCATTATTTCCCCACGAGGGACCACCCCCCGTGGCATGGGACGGAACTTCCTGACAACTCGCTTTCGCTGCCAGTGAAGAACCTACCTGGGATTTGAACCCAGGCCCCAAGTGCCGAGTCTCATGACACCCCGCGGCTTTCGTGGTACTTAACCACTAGACCGTCGGCGATTCCACGAGGGAGCTCCGTTGAAATTATGGGGGTTTGAATTACACGCCAAGCTGCTGTCCTCGGAAAAATTTATATTTTATAGCAAGATTTGAACCAGGGTTCTGAGGCCCCCGGAACATCACTATGCCGGCACGGCTACGACACCACGGTACACGACGCCTGCCCACTAGGGGTGACGCTGCGAAGAGCCGTATTCGCTGACGAACCTGTACCGGTGGCGTCATCAGTACGCATGCTCTCCTTGCCAGGACAGCCCAGCCGCGTGACGACTTTGGCATCCACATCGGCACCGTTAGCAGGACTGGGTGGGCACAGGTTCGAATACCGATCACAATTTTTTTTTTTTTCGAAGTAGCTTTGTCTCTTTCAGTTGCCCGAGGCACAAGGACAGTGGATAAAAAGAATTAAGTAGGTAAACAATAAATCAAAACAAATCCGCACTCGACATTGATGCCGTCGCCGGTGAAAGCACGAGTTGGACAGAGGTTTTAATACCGCCCTGTTTTTTCTTCTTTTTATTTCTTTTTATCAGTAAGAAGTTTTGCCTATTTGCAGTTGCGCGATGCATTAAAAAAGACGTTTTGTTTTTTTAAGAAAAAAAATTAACCGCGTAGCAAAGCTTCCAACTTAATAAAGAAGTTTCCTCTTCGATGGAAATTTTGCCGTATTCTGTTAGATTGAAAATACGTAGATGGAAATTAGCGATGTGAATTCTTTTAGAAGCATTTTCTTTAGATGAATCGGACCCATCCACTGTTGTGGATGTAAATTTCAAAGCGTGCTGTGGATGAGATTTCGCTCCAACGCACCCGCCCGAAATATTCATCCACACTGTGGAGGATATTTCCCGTGGAGGTAAATTTTCTTCCACAGACTGTGGAGGAAGTTGCGCGTGGAGCAAAATTCTCCTCCACAAATTTTAGGAGGATTTTTCTGTGGAGGTTTCGTGCCACACCCTGGGGCCCGTGGTGCAGTTGACGTCGGCGGGGCCGCGACCCCGCCCGGCGGGCTGCCCGTCAGCCGGCGCCCGTCCTGCCCCGCGGGCCTGCTGCTGATCGGCACGCGCGTGCGATATGGCCGACTCTCTGGCACGCATGGCACGTCGTGCGCCCAAAGTGGCAGCTCGCACGCTCATGGTCGCCTAAGCAGCCTGCGCACTGGCGCTGGGCTGTCTTGTTCTGCCATCGGAGCAGGAAAACTTCCGTGTCCATCCCTGGCGCCACCTCGTCTGGGTCAGGTGGGGGCGGCCCCTCGGCCCCCGGCCCGAAGCTTGGGCACGTGGCGCGAGGCTCCCTGTACCAACTGGCCGCGGGCCCCCTATAGGGCTCTCGCGGTGGCTGGTAGGCAGAGCCCAACTCGGGCTCTGAATACGACGCCAGGTTTATGGAGGCCCACGCGGCCCCGCCGGGCGCGCCCTTTGTCCTGCGCATGTCACGGTCGCCGTCCTCGTAAGATTGCAGGAGCGTGATGCACTGCTCCAGGGTGCGCTTGTGCGGGTTGCGGAGCAGCCTAGCCCGTGCCTCGGGATGGGCCGCTCCCCGCATCAGCTGGGCCTTGATACGCCCCTGATAACCGGCTTGAAACTCGCAAAACGAGGCCAAACGGCGCAACTCCGCCACATACGCGCACAACGGCTCGTCCGGCCCTTGACGGCGGTTGAGAAATTCGTCCTCTGCTACGGCCGGTGATGGTTCAAACGCGCTGTAGCGGGCCTTGAGGGCGGACAAAATCTTGTCGTACGGGACAGCGACAGAGGACACAGGGGTTGGATACACTGATAATCCAAGTGTTCAACCCTTCAACACTTTTAAGTGTTCAAATACCATTTACACATATAAAAGTGTTCAACAGAGTTGTTGTGCACTTACAAGTGTTCAACTCAGGAGTTGTGCACTTGTAAGTGTTCAACTCCCCAGTTGCACACTTCCCTAATACAGTGCGTCCAAGCTAAGGAAGTGTGTAACTGGGGAGTTGGCCACTTTTAAGTGCACAACTTCTGAGTTGAACACTTGTAAGTGTACAACAACTCTCTTAAACACATTTATATGTTTAAATGGTATTTGAACACTTTAAAGTGTTGAAGGGTTGAACACTTGGATTATCAGTGTACACATAGCTGGCGATGGCCTGCTCGTACTGCTCAGCGGAGCAAATAGAGACCAGCGCGGTTTTCTTTTGCTCGTCCGTGGTAAACCCCTGCGCCTCCAGCGCGAACTCCAGGCGCGACACATAGTTGGACCAGCGCTCGGCGTCCGCGCGAAATGGTTCAAAACGGAACCGTCCTGTCATTCTCGTACGTCGATAATGTGGCTAATACGCAGCCGTCAAATCGGCACACGTGTCCCCTGTGTCTCCAGCAGCTCACGGGATACAGCCTACACCCCCGCGGTCGGCCCGTCAAATGGGCCCTGACCGCCGCTAAAATCTTGGTCAGGTTGATAAAAAACGGCACGCGTGACCCGCACACGTCCGCTGATAAAAGCAGCTAAAACCGGGGTGTACACTCTGGTCGTTACAATCCAAGAACGTCCATGTGGGCCGTACTCACCGTGCGACGAAGTCTTCTGCTGCTCATGTGGTGGCCGGTTCGTCTCGTCGTCGCCAATGCTGGGTTCGACAGGGAACGGACACGTAGAGTGTGGTAGCCGATTTATTGTACACACAGAACACACGATACCCGAAGGTGAGAGCGCAAAGCCGCAGCCAAACGCAAACATACACACAAAGTACGATAGCTAACACACTACACTAACACAAGAGGCACTGGTGATCGGGCTGAGTCGGACCGGGATGTCGGTGCCGGCTCAGTACGATGAAGTGATGCGCTCTCGCTCTCCGCGGCCGGGCTGGCAGGTCGGCTCCGGCGGCGCGGAGACCGCGCGCTCTGGGCGGCGGAAGCCGCAAGCGCTAGGGCCGGGAGGCTCCAGCATCCGCGCTCTGGCGGCTGGGGCTGGAACCGCTGAGGCCGGGCACGGCCCCAGCATAAATCACACGGGAAGTTCAAATTCTGGAGCTGAGGACAGACACGGAAGATACATTTCACCCCTTTGGACCGGTTTTCTTCCATTTTAGAGTTCAAAACAAAGACATGTTTCATTGGTTACAAGTAGTATTCGTGAGGCAGAATACCCAGGAAGAAACCGCACGTCGAAATGTTGAAAAATGGCTGAGATATGCCAAGAAGACACAAAATTGGTAATTTTTTTTTTTTGGCAACTGCTCATAGGTAGGCTGGCTGGCTGGTGCTGGCTGGCTTGGCTGGCTGGCTTGACTGGCCGGCTTGGCTGGCCACTGGTCGGTCACTGGTCAGACACTGGGGCTGGGGGTCAGAGCAGCGAAGAGAGCGAGCCGAGAGGCTCGTTGCTACGCCACGCCACCTCTGTTACGAGGCTCCGCTCGGCGCTGGCCCTTCGCATCCGAGCCGAGCGGTGGCTCGGCTCGGGAAGTGAGGGGGGCCACTGGCGAGCCGGGAGGCTCGTATAGGGCTCCTCAGGCCGGCGGTGGTGGGGGCCGGTGGCTGGCTGCTGCCTGCCTGCTGCTGGCAGGCAGGCCGGCAGGCCGGCAGAGCCCTGCAACGAGCGGGCGCTCGTGCCTACTTCGTTGCGGTGGCGGTGCCGCCAGCACCTCTCCCACTCCACTCGAGGCTCCCGAGTGCGACCGAGTCCGGTCCCCTAGTGTTGCCGAAGAATAGCCGAACGTAACGGGCGGATTTGCCCAGGTAGACATGAGCGCCCGACTCCCGCCGCCCGGCCCGGACCCGGCTCTCTCGCCAGCCTGCCCGGCCGGCCCGGCAGCGGCCAGGCCGGCAGCCGAGCCGAGCTGAGCCGAGCCGCCGCTCCCCGAGGTCCACAGGGCCCAGCTAAAACTTGCAGTAGCAAACTTAGAGTTACGTACACTAAATAACTGACAACAGGCAACCGCAACACGCAAGGCAACGCGAGCGAACCGCCCCACCCTTCCCTTCCCTTCTCGCTAGCGCCGTGCGCTCTGCCCTGCGCGGGCCTGGCTGCTGGCTGCGGATGGCCCCGCGCCGCGGGCGAGGCGCCATGTCCTCCGTGTGGCTCCGCGCCCTGCGCCTAATCCCTATCCCCTCCTCTCCCGCCAATACCCCCCAGCCGCGCACACACGATGTGACGTGTGACGTCACTCAGCAGCCGGAGCCGAGGCCCAGAGCATCTAGTCCCAGAGCCGAGCCGTCGTCTCGCTTCGTCCCGTCCTCTCTCCTCTCTCTCGCACTCGCACGGGAGCGAGAGCCGAGTCTAGGTTGCCTACATGCCGAGCGGGCGGGCGGCGGGCGGGCTCTGTTGGCTCGGGCGGGCATCTTCTCTGCCCGCCCGCTACGAGGCGCTGAGGCAGCGGGCAGCCGAGATGCCCGCTCGTTGCAGGGCTCTGCAGGCCGGGCGGGGCGGGCGCGTGCGTGCGAGCTGGCAGCCAGGGCCGGCAGGCAGGCAGCAGCCAGCCAGCAGCAGCAGACGGCTGTCGCGAGCCCGCGCACAATTTAAAGTACATTGCAACGCTGAAAGAGGAGCAGGAAACCCAAGTGTGTAAATGTCCAACACTTGTTGGTTATATATAATATATAATATTGGTGGTCTTCTTTCAAAAGTAAAGGAAGAAATACGATTTCACGAAATCCTGGTAGGCACGAAGTTCGTTTATGGTTTTGTTTCACAAAATACTTCGGTGGATGATGGTTCTTGAAGAAATTTAATTTAAATTTTTTAGCCTAGTGGGTCCTGTTTTTGAATTTGCTCTATCTCAGAGTCACTAGTACAGCGGGTCACATGCCAAATTCTAGCTTTCTAGCTGAAACGATTTAGAAGTTAGTCTCTCAGTAAAAATTGTCCGATCAGCTTGATTTTTGAACTGTAGGCTCGTTGTGCAATGGGCATTAGAGCACTGCTTTTACATTTTTATTTAAATGTGTCGTTCGAAATTTTACTTTTTGAACTACTGTGCATGAGTTGAATCAACAAGTCCCCGGCCCCGCCGGTCCTCCTCCCCTGCGCGCCGCGCCGAGGGGTCGAGCAGCCGCGACAATGGCGACTCGGCTCGGCTCCCCTTTCCACGCTGTTTTCCCGAGACAAGTCGAGTATTACCATAGAAACAGAGATTTTAGATCGAAATTTCTCAAAATTGGCCACCAACTTTGGGCTGGCATTTCAGCAGTGAACTAAGGAGATCGAGTTCTACTACTCTGCCAAGCCTTATCAAAATCCTATAGAAAAATCAGGATTTAGGTAAGGGGCCGTGCTTATAAAAATCGGATCCTGAGACAAAACCATAAGGCTACTTCGTGCCTAAAAAGGGGGAAAAGAAAACGGCGGGTCGGCTGCGTGCGTGCGAGACTGACTCGTGAAGACCGCGCTGCAGCAGCTCGCCGCCGCGGGGGCGTGCGAGACTGACTCGTGAACACCGAGCTGCAGCAGCTCGCCGCCGCGGGGGCGTGCGAGACTGACTCGTGAACACCGAGCTGCAGCAGCTCGCCGCCGCGGGGGCGTGCGAGACTGACTCGTGAACACCGATAACATAAAATGCAAAAAGCAGTTCCACACTGAAAATCCAAGTGCACGAATGTCGCACACTTGGAAGTGTTTGAATATTATTCGGTCACTGGGAAGTATGAGAGTAGGCATATGCAGTGAGCGAATGATATTTACCCACTGCTAAGTGTGCAACATTTGTCCACCGAGTGATCCCAGTCCAGTGATCGCAATCGTCATGCTCGCACCGCGAACTCATGTGCAGCATGCAACATGCATTTACATGATTTTGTGCAACGGTTTGCACAAAGCTGAAACCTACGTTTCGTTTCTCACATTTGTGCGCAAAACACATGGTTTCGTACGCCTTTATGCACAAAGTTCAAATCAACACTGACACGCTGTAAACGCACTGGCCATTCTTAATGCAAAAAATTTTGGCGTTCTCTAAGGAACGCCATTTTCTGGCCATTTTTTATGCTAATTTTTTGCGTTCTCCGAAAAGAACGCCAATTTTTGGCGTCATAAGAGGAAGAATGCCAAATTTTGGCGTTAAAAGTGGCCAAAAGTTGGCGTTCTTTTGGAGGAGGCCACTGGTTTAACAGTGCATGTACAGAAATGAATGTTTAACTTTCTACCAAAAAATTTACAAATGAATCATGCATTCGTGCGAGTCTGTGTGAATATCACTCTCGCTTATGTGAACATCCATTCGTGCACTTTTCAAGTAAAATTGAAAACTGTGGACAAAAATCGAATTTTCCATGTGCAAACCGAATTAAACCACTGAGATACCACACATTGAGTGATATTCAACACATGAGTTTTTACTCTGTGAAAAATAGTCGTAGGTTTTTGGAAAAATTTTCCACGAAGCGAAGTTGTAAAATTACAATTGTAAATCGTAAAATTAAAAGCACTACCTATTAACTTAAAATTCAAATACGAGCAAGAAGGGTTGTCGTAAATCTACAAGATTTTTCGTAAGTCGTCATTTACAAAATATATCGTTAATTTACAAATATATTTTTCACAGTGTAGAGCGAGACGCCCACACTGCACTTACCCTATCCCACGCATCCTGCACTGATTCCAACATTGCTAGCTGGGAGTTCCATCTAGTCTGGACGTCTTGTTTTGTGGTGCGCTCAAGGCTGGCCTTGAGCCCAGACCTGTTAATGTAAGCTACCAGCTCCTTGCAATTTTCAATTACTTCCACTGCATCTAAAATGAGGCACTCTCCCAAGGCAGCACTTTTGAGGTCCACTACCATTGGTGAGTCCTCTTCATTTATTTTGCAATGTTTCATCAAAGCAGGGCGACGAGTAGGGGTAACCTGAGCAGATGTTTCGCGCGTGCCTCCGGTTTTGTCAAATGGAATCAAAAATGCAACAAGCTCAGTTATTTCTTCAGGTGTCACCTCTAGCTCGGGGCACATTTCCTTCAAATGATCTTTGACCTAGACAAAAATATTTTAGAAATTAATAAAGTACGATTTCCCTCACCCCCATGCATAGCATACGTAAAATTTGTTACAGAATTGTGGAAGAATTCTTACATTATAACAGTAAATTTGTGCATCGGTGTGCAACATTTTTTAAGTAGCCTATGCATGCACATAGATCTACGTAACTACGTAAACAAATTTTAGTATGCACCTCTTCAGCTCTCTCTCTCTCTCTCTCTCTCTCTCTCTCTCTCTCTCTCTCTCTCTCTCTCTCTCTCTCTCTCTCTCTCTCTCTCTCTATTTCTCTCTCTCTATTTCTCTCTCTCTCTCTCTCGCTTTCTCTCTCTCTCTCCCTCTCTCTCTCTCTCTCTCTCTCTCTCTCTCTCTCTCTCTCTCTCTCTCTCTCTCTTACTCTCTCTCTCTCGCTCTCTCTCCCCCACTGTAAAATGCTTGCAAACGAAATTCTTTGCAGCTTTGCGAAGAATTTTTAGAATTCGTATTACGAAGAATTTGTTGGTATTGCAAAGAACTTCTTTGCAAGCTACTAGAATTCTTACATAACTATTTTATTGTATTGCAGAGAAATAGTTCGTGAGCTTACGAAGAATTAGTTCGTAATACAATAATGCTTAAAAATTCTTTGCAGCTTACAAATAAAATAGTTTGCAATACGAACCAATTCTTTGCAAACATTTTACAGTGCTCTCTCTCACTCTCAAGGAGAGCGGACGGTTTGCGTATGACGGTTCCTTACCCGGGGCAGAGAATCACGCACTGAGCGCAGCATCTTAACATGAGACTGGCTTATCACATTTGATAGAGTCATGTTCAAGTCGTTCGCTGCAGCGAACTTTTGGGGCATGATTTTTCTAACTTCTTTGACCCAATTCGAGCAGCTTTCAACTATTTTTGAGGCCCAGTAATTACTTTTAAGACATTTAAAAATCGGATGAAAATGAAAAGCATGATTCAATACATTACCAGTAAATAAGTCTTACACTCTCAACCCACTATCGTACGTTTTGTATGCATGCACTAAGTATTTTGTGCAGCAATAATACTTTGGAAATTACGAAGTAATTACCGGGTTATGAATTTTTTTTTGGACGTAGCTATGTATGTCTACGTGCATGCGCAGTTTACGTAAAATTTCTTACATAAATATTTACTAAATCGTACGTAGTTATGCACAATTTAAGATTAAGCGTCACTATGTACGATTTTTTTCATGTAAGCTAAGCATTCACATAGACTTACATAGCTACGTACAGAAAAGGACATAACCCGGGAGTGTGTAATTAACACAATTTCTTACTTACTTAGTTAAAAATCACCAATAATATTGACAAAGTTCCAATAATTAGTAATTACTAAGTATTCTTTTCAATTCGAGCCGACTATTGGGGAGAATGTTGGTAGTGGGCTGAGCGTGTAAGAAATAAGATGGTGATGTGTACCTGGCAATTAGATCAGCATAGCTAACGCTAAATCGACACCTTAGACTGAAAGGCACGCAGTTCAGCCGCGCGTTCCGAAAGGCACGCAGTTCATCCGCCCATTCGAAGACTAACGCAGTTCAGCCGCGCGTTCCGAAAGACACGCAGTTTACCGCTCTAGACATAGGAACTGCGTGAGTATCGGATTGAGCGGCTGAACTGCGTGTCTTTCGGAGCGCGCGGCTGAACTGCGTTAGTCTTGGAACGGGCGGCTGAACTGCGTGCCTTTCAGTCTAAGGTGTCGAAATGTTGTTCTGACAACAATGTTTATTGCATGGTTAATGCAGTACAGTCGCAGTCCTTCCAGGGCCTTAACAATGTCGCTGCCATTGTCTGTTACCCATGTAAGTTGAGAAGCATCGAGATTGAATTCTGCTAGGGCAGAGTCAAGGGCAGCCCGCAGCTTCTCTGCTGTGGCCGGCCCCTTGTCTACCACGAATGGTAAAGTGACTAGAAGCCTAAAACGCAAAAATATTTAAGGGATACACTCACTGGTAAAACAGACGTACGGTTCAATACATCAATCTATGCATAACTTCTAGCGTGTACTGCTTACACAATAAATCGTGCACACACTCCCAGCCTATGGGCACCCAGGACCGAAAAATAACCAAAAATTTTGGAAAAAAGTCAAATTTTTAGAAATATTTTTTGTTATGTCCAAATTTAGGAAACCAATCAATTCAAAATGAAGTTTAGACCATTCTGCTCTAAGAAATCAGTACGCATAAAAAGCAACAAAAAGTGACATCTTTCACGTAATTTTTGCATATGGAAGAAATATTACGTAATCTCCACATGCATATAGATTTTCATAGCTACGCAGAAAAAAGTACATGAGCCGTGAGAGTGTGCACGATATAGTGTGTAAGTATTACACATTGTGAATAGTTCTGCTGAATACTTCGCATTTGCAAACAAACATTTTGCACAGCCAACTGCCCTTTTTTTCTTACCTGAACTGCATCGTCCAGTCATCAGAGATGAAATGGAGAGTGATGCCCGCAAGTTTCGACTTAGAGTGGTTCTCTGTCCAGTTGTCGGTTGTGGCGGCGAGACGCCTCTCTTTTAGATGATTCTCCACTTCTAGTTTCAGCGCCAATCTTACTTTATCAGCCTCGAGACCGACATATTTTGCAATAGTTTTGGGGTGTGATATCAGCTGTTTGGCATCAACAGGGTTGTTAACGATATTTTATCGTGTAACGACGATACGACGATATCGATACGATATTTGTATAGATATCGTAACGCGTTACTTTTTCGACCCACGGTGTATTGTAACGCGATACGATACGGAGACCCCGTAACGTCGTAACGTTCGATACGATACATGTGCTACTAGAGTCGGAAAGAAAATCACAATTTGCCATCCACGAGACCAATGCCCATTTGCCGAGCCGAGGTGCTTTGCCACCCGAGCCCAGCCGAGTGCAACACGGGAGTTCGGCACAGGCGACACGCCCCTGCACTGCCATCCAGTGGCTGAGTCGAGAGGTTCTTTTCGATTTGTGGCAATAATTTTTCATGCAAACGTGCTCAGCTCGCAGATAAGACTTTTCGAGACGAGTTTATGCTCAAGGCTAATTTTGATTACTGGAAGTAGTCCTGATGTTACTTTAAAACCCCTTAGCTATAATATTTAGCTAAATTTTTGTTAAAAATGCAATGTGTTGTATTTTATTTTTACAATTAAAGCTCCTTATTTTCATGTCTTTTAATACCGCCACACTAATTGCCTATTTTTAAAGCTTTTTTTTCTGTCGCAAGACTGTATCGTAACGACGTTACAACGATACTCGTAACGTAACGCGTTACATTTTTGACCAGACGTGTATACTAACGCGATACGATAACTCAGATCAAAAATTATCGTAACGTAACGCGTTACTTTTTTTTTGTATCGTTAACAACCCTGGGCATCAATGATGCCTCCCCCTGAATATCTACAACGTTTGAAAATAAGAATATTGAAATAATATAAAAAAAATAGAACTACAGTAAATTAATTTATATGCGTAAAAATTAGCCACAAAAGCAGAAAGGAAAAAGTACATTAGAAACAACCGAAGGAATGATTATCGCTCGTTTTTCGCGTTGTGAAGTTTAACTCAAATGATGGGTGTCTGAGTTAATGCGCTCCAGTGTTGCGGGATTATATACTCGCCAGGGGCCATAGCACCTAACGCGCGCATAGGGCAAACCCGCAACACTGAACACGGAAGGCAATTCAGCGCCCCACGGAACATGTGTAATTTCAAATGCATGAAATTCATTAGCAAATTAATGCCTTGAATTGTATGAACAGAAATTCACACACATTTTATTGAACAAAATGCAGACACTTGGGTTTTCCTTTTCAAGCATAAAAGCGAAAGTGAGAAGCGAAAAGAAAACGTATATATATATGGCAAGCAAAACAATAGCAAATAAATCTTACCGATTTTATAACCCGCGAATATAAAATGAAGTGTATACACACTTCCGGCTTATGCACTATTTTGTACGTGGCCATGTGCATGCGTAGCTTCCGTTACCTTCTTACGTAAAAGTGCAAAAATTCTCACGTAATTACGAAAAAATTGTGTCTTTTCATGCGTAACTTTGTAAGATTTTTTTTACGTAAGTTACGCATGCACAAAGATTTACATAGCTACGTACAAAAAGTACCCAAGCCGAGAATGTGTACAAATCAGTTAAACTGTAAAAATTTTAAAAACTTCTACTCTTCTGAACAAAAAAAAAAACAAAACCAAAAAAAAACATTAAAATAAGTTTACTTCGTGACTAAAAACGAAAAAAGATTACAAGTACACGTTTCACTCAAGCTGATCAGTTTTAGTTAGCTGTAGAAGTTTTTAGAATAGCGAACCGTAGTATGCATACCCGATTTGAAGACAGACTTGAACTAAGTTAATCATTTCGGGATGAAGAAAAGTAGCGGGGGGTTTCATTGCCCCCGCGCAGTACGCTGCTGATGCCATCAAAAACGCCTGCTTCATCTCTTGTGTTGGACTTCTGAGGTTATTGAGTTTTGTCACAGGTGCAAACTGATGTCTCTTGAGACAAAAGGCCAGGTGCCGCTTGAATGACTTGGTGCCAGAGTTCTCTTTGTACTCAAAGATAGTGTTACACATGATACATTGGGCACCATCTACCTTTTTTTTGTGGCCTTTTCTCTTAAGATATAAATATAGTCCCAGTAGTTAGTGCGGAATTGCTTCGTGGTTGCTTCTCTCTTATATCTTTCGAGAAAGTTTTCGCGCAACAGTTCTTCAATCTTCGCTTTCTTCTGTTTTTGGATCGGGGTGTCCTCGGGAGGGGGAGGGACCTGGCCGTCATTCTCCTCGTCATCCGACACAGTCTGTTCGCGAAAAAACAATACAAGGTTGCGTTTTGTGCTAAATAGAAGCATAGATCCCACCCAACCCCTTCTCCTGCCAGAACACCCTATCTTACGATTACGCAGCGCGATGGCGGTACCCGGTCCGGTACCCCGAGTGAGTCTTGTCTGTGCTATGGCATGAATTTCACAGTTGTCTCGGAAATATTTCCGAAAACTGTTGATAATCACTGGTAATCTGTAATCGTGTGTACATTCCTCAAAAGAATGATGAACCCCTAGTGCTAGGCGCCCCGCGGCCACGCCGGTGCCAAAGGGGAAATTGGATCCATACTACAGAGCGTCGCGGTATTTCGAGCTATTTCAGTTATTTCGCGCATATTTTGGATTATTCCGAAGTATTTCGCGACCGTTTTGCTTCTTATTTCGCGACTATAACGCACCATAACGTTTCCATTTGGCTGTAGGGTGTACCACTACGCAAGTAAATTACCCCTTGGCCAGGCTCGCGCTAACGCCCGCGCCCGGTGCCGACCGGCCAGGGGTCCGTAACTTATCATAACGCACACCACTTGTTAGTTACAAATTTTAACGTTATCGAAAATAAAATTGTAAGTTAAGTTAAATAACGTAACGTATTAGAAGGGGTTATTCCCATAACGTTATAGGTGTCACCAATTACTTTCACGTTAAATGCCATTTTCACTTATTTTGTGACTAATGTCGCACAGAGACGAAAACAGAAATATCGTACAATTCTTTATCTTACATATGTGTGTTATATCTATAACAGGTTACTTTATACCGATAGTGAATACGTTAATTCTATAACTGTTATGTGTCGTACTGCGCGTTATCAGCTATTCGGTATAACGATACCGGTTAACTTAACGTTAAGAGGTGCTTTTGTGATAAGTTACGGACCCCTGCGACCGGCTTGGCGCCGCCCTGTTCTCAATGTCCGTGAACGCGTTCAGTGCGCGCTGAGCATGAAAACTCTGTAACATGTGCATGTGCATGTTGGGGGGAGAGGGGGAGGGCGCCCCGCCCGCGCCCCACCCTGTCCTCAATGTCCGTGAACACGCTCAGTGCGCGCTGTGCATGAAAACGTTGTAACTCGTCCGTAATTTTTGACAAGGTACGGGTACGGAACGGGTATCGCTACCGCCACAGTACTGCGAAATCGTGGACGCAGTGTACGGAATGTTGCGTTTACTGCAGGCTTGCGTCATAAATGTTGTAGCTGCACTCTTGTCCCTTCTTCCCTGTCGAGGGGGAAAGCACTCGCGTAATCACTCGTACACCCTGGGCCGAAATGATTACGGAATCACCTGTAATCACCTGTAATCATCTGTAATCATCTGTAATCAGCTGTAATCTCATGTAATCATCTGTAATCACCCTGTAATCACCTGTAATCGCTGTGTCATCACCTGTAATCACTCTGTAATCACCCGTAATCACATGTAATCACAGGAAGTAACTCCCCGGGGGGGTATGCACTTGCGTAATAGTCGGGTCACACGTCCAGTAATAGAGGTGTAATAATCGCGTAATACACGTAATACTTCGTAATACATGTATTACACGTAATGCCTGCGTAATAGGCGTAATGACCGCGTAATAGTGCGTAATATTCACGCAATATCGGCGTAATATTGCGTAATATTCACGTAATATCGGCGTAATAGTGCGTAATATCCGAGCAATAGCCGCGTACACTGTGAGAAAAACCGTACCTCATACATCTACACTGTTAGAAAATACCATGCGCTGTAAATATGTTGTCTGGTCCCGGACCGTAATTTTTGACTACGGTCTGAATCTTACGGTTATCACCGTAGCCTGCAAATATGTCGAGGAAGTTCAGTGGGGCACACTCCATTCATCATAAAGTCGCATAAAGTACGGTCCGTACCGTAAGTGCACGGAACGGTCTGACCGTACATGAAAATTATGGTACTGACCGTACGCATACCGTAACTCCTCACGGTATTTTTAACAGTGTAAACAACGGTTTTGAATTTACGGTTTACGGTTTTCGTTGCCGTACATCACTAATTTACCCTATATCGGGTTCAATTTTAGTTCAATATTTTATTGTACTTCGAAATAACGGTAAAAAGTTGTAGTTAAATTGTAGTTTTTTCTCACAGTTTTTTCTCACTCCGACACGTCTCGATGACGGAGTATTTACGGATTTGTCTCTACCCCTCGCTCGACTGTTGTCCTTCCCCGTGAGGCAGTCGCAGAGGGGATGAGGGTAGGGGTAGTCTAGCCTAACCCAAGTCAGAGTCGGTGGTACAACCAGCCACAGTGGTTTTTTGCTTAGAATTTTCTTTGGACTTTTTCAAGGAAAATTTCTTTCATTTAAAGGTGTAATGTTTTGCAAGTAACATTTTAGTCTATGCCGTACTCGCCATTTTGATAAGTTTGAGTCGGTATCAGTTTCGCCACGTACGCCCACCGAGTACTTTCCTCAAAATGTAAATGATCCAGTTTGGGTGTTTGACTACGGAAACAAAAAGTGTGAGATTTAAATAAAACTGGTGCACGAATGTTTCGAAAATGGTCACAGAAGACAAACAAGAACAGATAGAAACTGCTCCTCCAAACTTTTCTGCTATTCTAATGGTATTGGCAGTCACCCTAGGGAATGTTTGGCGTGCTCTTCTCAAGCGTAATACGCATGTAATACTCACGTAATATGCCTGTAATAGTGGCGTAATAGGAGTAATAGGCGTAATAGGCGCGTAATAGTCTCGTAATAAACCCGTAATACACGTAATGGAATGTAGTAGGCGTAATAGACGTAATAGAATTCTATTACAGCGTATTACCTCATTTCGTAATAGTCGGGTCACGATTTTTGGGAGTGCATACCCCCTCGTAACTCCCTTATTAAGAACATTAATGCCACAATAACAGTAATTTTAGCGCACAAGGCCCTTCAAGACATGGAGGATTCTCGCTCTGCTCAGTGAGAGATGAGACAGGGTGCCGGCGGCGGACGAAATGCGTACAGGTGCAAGCTAAAACGCTCTTGCGTTGTATTCCGAATATTCGATTGTTCATAGAAGCTTTGCAGAGACGAGAGCAAACGGTACGGAATCGCACTATCGTTCCACTTTTTTAACCTGGCAAGATGTAAAATTATTTTTGTTTGTTGCAAAGTTAGTATTGTATTGTGGCATTCCAGGTACATTCCCCTCGTTCCTCGTTAACGGTTTGTGTCATTTGTGTAGGTTCTCCTTATCCACCTTATCTCTTAGAATTCGGTCTTGAAAACCAGCTAGGTACAAGACATTGTAGGAGTACCCTAAGGTTAGGTGTCTCCTATCAAATGTTTGCAGATAATGCTCCTTACGAGAACCAAACAGTTTGAACTCTCGCTTATTTATGCACAGTCAATTACGTTCCAGCTAGAGGACGATAACAAATATTTTATATGCACCATAACGAGAATAAATTGTCTGGTACTCACTACGCGACACTGTGGAAAAAAAAACCTCGTCGAAGTGATGGAAAAATTTTACGTGACAGTTGTTCTTTTTCGGTTTACGTTTGTAATTTATAAAGACGTAAATGTTGTAAAATTAATTATTACTAAAAAGTCGTAAGATTCTAAATTTTTTTAAAGTTAGCACTCATAGTTTCACGAGTGCATGTCATAAACTTACAACACTAAAAATTCAAATTCACCAGTCAAAGACTTACGACATTTCTCGTAACTTCACTGAAATTGTCGTATTCTGACGGAGGTAACTCTTAGATAAATATCGTACTCTTCTGGGTAATGTAAAAAATAACGAACAAATTTCGTAAATGGTTTCTATTTATTCGATCCGTAATTTCATGACTTCTTTTGTTGAATTACGGAAAATGCTTTATTCTCACAACAAAAAATCATAAACAGAACTTACAAAATTTGTAGTAAATTTACTTTTTATAATTCGTCACTTTGCAAATCAATATAATAATCAAAAACTATTTAATTTGTCGTAAATTTAAGAGTATTTTTCCCCACAGTGGAAAATTGTCTACAAATGCTGATTTAATTGTTAAGAGGCGAAACGACGACTTCAACTCAAAACTGCTCAAAACATAGACCCCTTGTGAACAACAACAGCAGGAGCGCTGACTCAAACTCAGACGCGGGCCACAGTCCGGCAGCCGCCAGAGTACACCTCATTCGTACGTGGTCTCCTTCGTCAGTTACCGGCAGAGGGCACTGCAGTTCAAAAGACATCGGGTTTACTGTTTAATGACAGTGCAATCAATTGTAATCACGGCGAAAACAAGTGTAATCACGGCGTAATCACTTGTAATCATGGCGGAATTAAGCGTAATATGCCGTAGTCACTGTAATCATAGCGCAATTGCCGTAATCACTGTGTGATCTTTGTAATCACTACGTAATCACAGTAATCTTTGTGTAATCACTGTACTCTGTAATTACTCGTACACCTATTTTGGGAGTGCTTTCCCCCTCGTTCCCTGTTTTATTTTTTTTTACCATTTACTGCCGATCGATTGTCATTTATGTAAACAATAACAAGTGTCTGGTGACAAAACTTACGTCAATAGTAGAACCACTAGGGCCAGGGCCAGCCATTTCTCACACGCTGGCTTGAGAGTGGGGAAGGGTCAGAGTACTCAGGGTAGAGTAGTTGTGCAAAATCACTTGCACTGATCAGCCGATGTCAGTTTTGTGTCGACACTGGACGGCTCCGCTCTCCCTCTGTTGATGTTTCTGTTGTGCGCGTGAGGAGGAGGGGGGGGGGGGGGAGAGGTAGGTGAGAGGTGAGCCGAGCCGGGCTCGGGTAGGGATGTCAATTCGAAACCAAATCTCGAATATTCGATATTCGACTATTCGAAAATCGATTATTCGAATAGGCTTTGATATTCGGCGCCAACATTCGAATATATTCGAATATATTCGAAAATAAATCGGAAAACTGTTAGCTTTAAAATCATCGAAAAAAATTTAAAAAAATTGAAAGGAGCGTAAAACCAATAAAATTTTAAATAAATGTAACCAATTACCATCATGGTGCTAAATTGAGATGAAAAGTAAGACTAACATGTGAGTTTAGGTCGCGAGGACACATGTAGGATCGAATAAAACGCAATTTTAGTACAACAAAAGGATTTATAAATCTGAATATTAATTTATTAAGAAGTCTCAATATTATGACTAGTGGCTTTTAACTAGATTAAATAGATTGACTAGCCTCTTGTTTCAGTAGTCATTAAGAACTAAAACTTTGACACAACCTTCGAACCAGCAGCAGTCGAGTAAAGATGAATCCGCAATACTGCTCATAGCTCATGTGCTCATGCAGCCCATAAGTTCCTCTCATTTCTAAATGCGGAGTGTAAAAAGGCAAACTCGGGAACTTATTTGGTTGAATGGCCTCTTCGAAATATATTAAATTTCTACTTTCACCAAAAACATATAGGTGAATGCGAGGAACTTATGAGCCACATAAGCGCATGGGTGCATCAGCCAAGAGCAGTATTGTGGATTCACCTTTAGTGCCATCGCCCTTGCCCTCAGCAGCGAAGCGTATTATCACTGGTTTTCGGGTCTCTACTGCGTTTCTCTACTCATTGCTGAAATTGTCGAATATTCGCGGGAACTATTCGAATATCCGAATATTCGAAACATCGATATTCGAAGTCGAATATCGTCGTATTCGAAATCGATTATTCGAATATATTCGATATTCGACTTCGAATTTAACATCCCTAGGCTCGGGCTGGCCGCTGGCCGCCGGCGTGCGCAGCGCGCCGCGCCGCTCGTCACCGGCGGAGGCGAGCGGCACGTCGCCCGCCGAGCCCAGCCGAGCCATCCGAGCCTTAGAGGCTCCTTTACTTCGGGCTCCGTTCGGGCCGGTGCGGTGAGGTGGAGTGGTGGTGGGGGCAGGCGGCGGCACCTACCCCGCTACCTATCCCACCCCCCTCCACTGGCGAGCAAACGAGCCTTTCGGCTCGCCCTCTTCGCTGCTCTGGCTCATGGTGACCACGCCCTGCCTCAGGTAGTTTCTGTAAGTTTCGTGTACCTCGTCCCAGTAGTGGAAGGGGAGGGGCCGCATCCGCTGGCGGAACGGTGGGGCGTCTCCCGTGTCGATCTTGAAGCGCTCCCAGGTGCACAGTCCTATCTCGTCCCCGACTGCAAAGATATCCGAAAATTCGCGGAGTAGCGCTTCTACCTGCCCGCGTTCGTCGTCGGAGACGCCTTCGCAGTTGTCGACGAGTTTCTGAGGGTCTGCGGGGAGGGGGGCGCCCGCTTCCAGTTGACGGCGGGGGCGCTTCGCCGGGGTCGGGTCGCCGGCCGTGCTCGCCGCCCTCGCCTGCAGGTCGCTTTCTGCGTCCTCGGGCGGCACGGAGTCGAGGGTGAACGGGGACACAAGGTGCACCTCGGCGATGATCGCGTGCCGGCGGAGGACGCGTCTGGTCTGGCCTGTGTTGCGGAGCTGCACTCTTACCATCAACTCGACGCAGGGGACCACCTGGAACGGAACCTCCACCTCCGGGGGCTGTACAGGGGGGGGGAGTAACAGTCCCAAGCGCGGTTGTAGGGTGGGGGGTCCGGCCCGCCGCGCCGTCGTGGCCTGGGGGTCCTGGTGCGGCTCGCCGGCCCCGGTGCGACTCTGAGGTCCCGCTGCGACCCGTGGGTCCCGTTGCGACCGGAAGGTCCCGCTGCGACCCGTGGGTCCCGATGCGACCGAAAGGTCCCGCTGCGACTCAATGGTCTCGGTGCGACCCGTAGGTCCCGTTTCGACCCGTAGGTCCCGTTTCGACCCGTAGGTCCCGTTGCGACCGAGAGGTCCCGCTGCGACCCGTGGGTCCCGTAGTGAGGTTCTCGCCTCACTTCCTCTTTTGGTCGTGGGGCGCCGGCTGAAAAACCTTGCCTACTCGTACGGGGCTGGTCGCAGGGGTGCGGTTCGCCCGCCATTCCCGCGATTGGTCCAGGACCGCGTCCACTGTCGCGGCCGCTGACAGCGGGGGTGGCGCCGGCAGCAGTGTCGAGAGCTCAGTGAGGGAGTCGGCGGGCAGGTTCAGCTGGACCGGTGTCCGTACGGCGTAGAAGACCGTGAACGGCAGCACAGAGGCGGGCTTGGTTACTGTGAAATTCAGCCGGATTACGTGCCGTTTTTGGAGTGGCATGCGGTCAGGGCCTCGACACACCTGGAGTGTTTTATTCGAGTACAGGATGTTCATTTCATAGTGTGCCATCATATCCGACCCTATGAGGCACTCCTCTGTCATGTTGGCCTCGTATACGCGGGGCCAGGTGTACTCACGTCCCTCCAGGGTGAATGTCAGTGTGCGGGGTCCCCGCAGCGCGTCGACGGCTCCGGTGATGCCGCGCAGGCGCAGTGCTGACTCTGGTGCGGGCGGGCCAGCCAGGAATCCGCGCCTCACCAGGGTGATGACCGCGCCGGAGTCGACTAGGCACGTCGTGGGGGCCCCGTTGACGAGACAGAAGATTTGTGGGGAACCTGGTGTAGCCACGCTGGAGTCCGAGGTTTCCGCAGCCGCCGCGGTGGCGAGGGGGGCTGTGGCTATCAGTTTCCCTCTTTCTTCGTCTCGTCCTTGGGCTCCGGTTTCGTCGAGCAGCAGGGTTGGGGCCATCCGGGCATCATGAAGGGGGGCATGACGTACTGGACGTCTGCCCGCTGCGGCGGGGCGCTCTCTGCGCTCGTGGCGCCCGCGGCTGCGGCTGCGGCTGCGCCGGCGGTTGTCCCGGCGTTGGTCGCGACGGTCGTCTCGTCTTTCTTGGCGCCAGGCGTGTTTGCCTTGACGGTCTCCGTGTCGGCCTCCTTGACGACGGTAGTCCTCCGCTCGGCTGTCTCGTGTCGGGAAGGTGCACTGGCGGGCGTAGTGTCCCGGCCGGTGGCAACGGAAACATACCCTTGTGGTGGGGCCGCCGCTGTACTCACCGCGTGATGGGCCCGGGGGCCCGGGGTGGGGGGCGGGTGTGGGGGTGGCTCTGTTGCCGGGGCTAGCTGCGGGCTTCTTCGCAATCTTCACGACCTTGTTGACGGCGGCCACGATGCCGTCCAGGCGGGAGTCCAGGACCGGTTCTACCCTGCTGCCTTGCTCTCGGGTGCTTACCGTGGTCGCCCGCGCCCTTTTGTGCTGGTCGTCGTCCTGTGGGTCGTACAGGCTGGCCCACGCGATGGCGTCCGCCAGCGTCGGGAACGGGAGGCGCTGTGCGTCCCGTCGGAGCGTGTCGTCCCGCAGGCCATATATGAAAAAGTGGACTACCTGTGCCGGGTCGCGCGCCATCTCACCGGGCTACAGCCGGAATAGCGTCTGGAGCCGCATCCCGAATGTGTGCGCCGACTCCTTGGACTGCTGGCGACAGGAGCGGAAGGCGACCGCTGCATGGAACGGGGTGCGGCGTTTGGCGTACGCTTCGACGAAGGCGGCCATAAGCCGCTCGAAGCTCGTCTTGTCGGCTCGCGTTAGCGTCGTGTAGTAGGTGCGGGCCGCCCCCGTGAGGCATGCGACGAGCGCCGCGATTTGGGTCTGCTCGTCGTGCCCCTACAGGATTGCGCTGCACTGCTCGGCGTGCTCCGCGTAATCCCAAGTTCCATCGTAGAGTGGCAGCTTGGAGGGTTGGGGTGGGCGTCCGAACGGGACGGACTGTGGCGTCGTGAACGCGAGCGGCAGGGCGAGGGGCGGCTGCAGGGGGCCTGGGTGCTGGTTGACGGTTGGTGGTGCGGGCGGGGCGTGTGTCCTGCCGAGAAGGGGGGCTTGCACGGGCGTCGGGTGCAGGCTGGACGCGTCTGGTGTCAGCCCGCTCGTCGAGGGCGTCGAGGTTGACGCGGCCGCCCCGCGCTCGATGTACGATGATATGCTGGCGTGCGATGCCACCAGCGCGCGGAGCAGGAGCCGTATCTCATCCCCTCCGTCCGGGTGTTGTGCCGACGGGGTGGGTTCGGCAGACGCGGCGGGAGGTCCCGTCCTCGGTGCGGGGTGCTCTGCGGCGGCGGGCAGAAGTAATTCTGCCGTCCCCGGTGGCGTTGACAGGTTCTCGACGCGTGGGCGCGTCGGGCTTTGTCGGCGTCGCTGCGCGTCGACTTCCTCACTCCTCGGCTCGGAGCTCATCGCGGGGTAAGAAAGAACACCGCTGCCACCAGTGTTCTATTCTCTGCCTCTGTCGCGGAGTTCAGGGGGGAGGAGGAGGAAAGGGGGGGGGGGGGGTAGTGAGGCGCACGTCCGTACTTCGGAGCGGTTTATTCGCGACTGCACTCGAGCTGGTCCGCCCGGCAACCCCGGCAACCGGCCCGACAATTGGCCTCTGAGAGCGCGCGGGGGCGGGGTACACTCGCAGGTGTTTGCCCGTACTGACAATACAACGGTAAACTAGTTTCCCACCCGTGTTATTTACTTCTTTTTTTTGTTCCGTGTGCGCTACGATGTGGCTGCGTACACATTTACCTTGCGGATTACGGCGCTGGCCTTTAGTGAATATGCAGGTATGCGGGTAACGTGGTACTGAATCAAACATAGGGTCAACGTATACGTGCATTGTACGCTTTATTTTGCTTCGATTGCATGACTGCTCGCATGGGGATCGCAAGAAAATAAGTAGCTCATGGAACACCAACAATTATATTTGTAAGTATAACAAACTTCGTTTGTGATAATACATATTTATATCCAAAATACTACTTTCAGTCAGGGAGTGCTAACTTAACATAACTCTTAACTTAACAAAATTAAAAGCCTATCGGAATTAAAGTTAAGGTTCCAGCGTTTGTTATTTATTGTATCAGAAAAGACAAGATAGTCTTGTTGAACAATAAAACTCCTTAACAGCGTTATTTTTCTAAATTTTATGAACTATCCATTCAACTTTATCTTCGACAACTATTTCTTATCCGCTAAGCTTTTTAAGTTTCAGTTCCGACTAGATTTTATGAACTATGCATTTAACTTTTTCTCCGATAACTATTGCTTATCCGCGGAGTTCTTAACTTTTGATTTTTGATAGATATTTAACGTTAAATATATTTTGTTTAGCGTTAAATAGCGATATTCAGTGGCGCAGCCTACACCGCAGGTGATGCGCCCTGGCCGCGGCCGAGCGGCCGCTCGGGCCGCTCTCGCCTCCGGCTCCGCTCCGATCCGAGCCGAGGCTCTCGGCTCTCGGCGGCTCGGCGTCCCGAGCTCCGCTCCGAACCAAGACCAAGACGAAAACAAAATTACCCATGCAGTTTGTTTGTGTGATTTTGTGTGTTCACCGAATTTGGAAAGTGCGGTGCGACAAAGATAACTGATATGTTATGTGACTGTGCCTCGAAGTGTTGTTTGTGGCGGATCCAGTTCAGGGAGGCGATTTCGTTTCATTTTGCTAAAGAAGTAGTATTTTTTATGGTGTTCACGAAGAGCGAAGCAACTAGATCTGCAGTTGCTGCAGTGTGAAGAAGTGTTATCCGTTGCGCTACAGGACCAAGCTGGTTCCCGAAGAAGCAAAGGAGGTTTACTTGCCCCCTGGGACCCTAGAGAGGGTCCCTAATGCGCTGCCCTGAAGGTTAGTGTTGGTGCTTTTTTCTTTACTGTTTGAATTTGGGAGGTTAGGAAATAAAATTTTCAATTTATTTAGTTTCAACCAAGGTGGATCTAGGGAGGTGGCAGCACTCCGGCCCTCCCGCGCCCGAAACGCGTCACGGATCCTGACCCGAGCGCGCCCGGCCGAGCCGAGCGCAGCGCTGCCTACCTACCAGGGGGTCCGGCCGGCCGGCCGCTGCGCGCTTATGGGACGGACCTGTTCAGACGCTCGTTTCTCCGTTATTTTCGAACAAAATCGCATTCCGACTTCACGGGAGGGTTCCGTGGTGACAGAAGAACATATCCCAATCATATTTTAACCCGAAAATCAAGGGGAAAGTACAAAGAATGCCGTAAATACGGAACCACCTTGCCCGGCGGCCTGTACCTCGGCTCGGATTTCGGCTTATATCTCAATATCTTTTCGTTTTAGACTAGTGGTGTCTGGCTACCGATTAAAGAACAAGGTTTAAGCTTCATTCTGACATCGGAACCGACGCGATTGGATCCACGTAGGCCGATTGCGAGAGGCTAACGTGGTTTTAAGTCATTCGTCGCCATGACAAATCGTCTGCTGGGACAGGAGGAGAAGGGGATTTACCTTGTGTTGGCCGTCTCGTTTAATGCATCCTTTTTCGTGGTCCCGAACAGATCTGTGAATTATGTTTTAACAATAGGTGTGAGAAATGTCTGAGTGAAATGGAGGTTCGCAAAGAATCTGTGATATCCTTGCATGATATGTGAAATAAAGAGTACCCTGCTGTGCACCCATAATACAGTTGACTTCACTCAAGTTGGAAACACTGACCACTCCCCTATATAACTAATCTATTTTAGAGTAGAGACCAAAAATTCTGCTGGGCCTTAAGTGTTTTGGGCGCCAAGCAGTATTCTTGAGACTTTCCTAACCCTCTATCAACATGCCAGACAGATGTGTAGTTTTTGGTTGTAGCAGTGGCTATGACAGAGACCGACAAGAAAGGGAAGCCAAAAACCTGCCTCAGCTGAGTCAATTTAGACCTAAAGTGAGCAATTTATTGAGCAAATCATAATTTGGCTTACATGTAAGGACACATTTGGTGAAGCTCTTGCAGGTACGGAGAAAAGCTTTTCAGCCACCTCACAAAACTAAGTCCAGTGCTTCAACTAATAATAACTATTAAAAAGAAGATTTAAAACAAGTATTTCTTAAAAGAGGAAATATTACTTTGACTTTGAATGAAATTCATTGTCCTGAAAAAAAGAAATATTATATGCACTTTCTTTCAAGTATTGTGAGGTGGGTGGGAGTAAGACTAACATAAACTGGACCAGAAAACAATGAACAAATGGCAGACCAGAGAAATGAAAATAATTAATTTCTCTGCTCTGCTTCTTAGAAGTCAATGCAAGTTCAATATTTCATATCTTATACAACAAAAACATTGAAATGAGGAAAGTCAGTTCTAGCACTGTTGTGGAGTTTTAAGTGACTGATCAGCAACTCACCCTTTGGGAGATATCTAGGGGATTGCACTTAAAAATTATAAACATTTGTAGAAAATTGGACTTGCATTGTATTTGTCATCTCAAAACAAACCCTATTGGAACTCTACTACAGCTGACAAACAAGGTAAGTAAACTGAGCGCATATGTTTGTTCTCAGCAACTGGCACCTGCAATAAAGGTAAATGGTACAGTATTTAGTGAGTACTAAAAATTAAGAATGATGTGGGTTACAAATGTAAATATAGAGGGTGCACCAGATATTTCCATACCTCATTCCATTTTCACAGAAAGACCTTTTCCAAGAATGGGAAAAAAGAATATCCAGAGGAGGTGGGTTTAAGTTGTCAAATAAGCACACTGTGTGTGAGCTCCACTTTGAGCCAAAGTTCATTGAGTGCACTGAAAACCTAACAATAAATGGAAAGTTAGTTACGGTGCCTCTTGATAAGAAAAGGCTAACAAAAGATGCCATACCTACAATATTTGAGAATTATCCTAGCTACAAAAATGTGAAAGCTCCTTCGAAAAGAAAAAATCCCTCTGAAAGATCCTCAAAATCACTTCCCTCTTCTTGTAAAAGAAAAAAAACAGTTGCAGCTGAAACTGACACAGAACTTATTATAGAGGAAAACTTCAGGTATTTAAAAATATTTTTCAACTAGGTTATAAAAATGTGCTGTTGCATTTCATGCTTACCATAATTCAATCTTTCAATCTTAGCAGTAAGGTCCAAGATATTTTGATAGCAGAAGAGGAGGTTATTGATTTCTTGTGTGATGAGCCACTATCACTTCTGGATATAGTTCCGAAGGCCCGGAATATTCCCTGGAATATTCCCGGAATTTTGGAATATTCCAGGGAATATTCCATGACCCTCGGGGAATATTCCCCTATGAAGGAAAGGTCCTTAATAAGCATTTCAAATGGCATTTTAGGGTAATTATTTAAAAAAAAACGTGCAGTTTCGATCGTTTCAATTTTAATTTTTTTTTGCCAGGTTTTTCGGGTTGGATGTTGTCTCTTAGTAACCAAAGGTTACATTCCTAAAGTTGTCCCACAGTCTGACCACGTTCAGAGGTTTAAGAGCGATTCATGCAAAAAACGAGGCATCGGAGTTTACTGAAATTCCACAGTTCTCCCCTACACGTGCAAAATACAGCTCCATGGCTCGATCTAGACTCTTTTGATAGTAATTCTATACACCGCTCGTCCAGCAATACTGGAATGCATCTTGCGGAGCTGGTCCGTAGCCGCGGTTAGGCAACCCATGAGGCTGTTTGACGTGTTGTCTACGTTTCGGGCGTTCGGCCCCCTCTATCACTGGCAATACCACGACTCCGAGACGCCGGGAGCGAGTCACGGCCGAGGTGCGCATGTGGCGTGTGCGGCTGCGGAGCACTGAAAAGGCCGAAATCGGCTCGCCCAGAATTATTAGAGATAATGGCATCGGAGTTTAGTTCTGAGGAAATCCAAAACCGGCCCTCCTGCCCGAACAGGTCACCCCAAACCTAATAGGACTTGAATAGTACACTATTATCAAAAGATCTTTCTGAGGGTTTTCGATTCTACATTACAGAATGGAAACTAGGGCAGGAACGGAGTTTATTCGCAAAAATATACGCACCAGAAAAAAAAGTTTCTCCCCGTCTCACCACCAGCTGATCGCGTTTCGCACCGACTTTTCGATCGGAAAAAGTTGGGTTCTTGTCACACTTTCGTGATGTAGTGCTACCAACCCTTTCACTGAACCCGTCTTGGCTGTGGAGTGGTGGCTGATAAACTCCGAAGCCCGCGCCTCAAAACCCGTGGAACGACTTTGAGCCCCTTTAGCTCTGTGTGAGTAGCAGCTTAAAAAACGATACTCAGGGTTAAAGTACCTTTGATTATGGACGTAAGAACTAGGCGGGACAATTGAGTCTGCAGTGTTGCCATACTCCAGAAAAAGGCGAGTTTTTCCACCAATAGAGGAGTTTGGAAAGCATCGGAGTTTAGTTTCGACCCCTTTGGATCGATCGTGCTGCTCCTACCAGTGATAAAATTGTTCGACATTCTTGGTTGGGCCTTGTAGATCTCCAAAAAAGACGTCATACAACACCTAATAGGTGGCTCCAGCACAATGGAGACGGACATGAGATGCTTTGTAACGAAACTGCACTTTTTTTTTTTTTATATATAATCACACTTTAACCGTTTGGGGGCCACTTTCGACTATAAAGCCACAAAATTTGAACTGATAAATGTGCTAAGAGTGCGCGAGGATGATGGCCCCACGCCTGGGAATGGATTTCCCGCGGCAGCTGCCCGCTGCCCCCAGGCCCAGGGCCCGTGGCGCGGCTGCAGCTGCTCGTTGGTAGTTACCGTAATAACTGTAAGTTTCGGCAGGGGAATCTCCTGTACAACCTGGAGGTGAAGGTAGGATTTTATAAGTTTTCGTTTACTCAGGCTTATTTTCCCTGCTTTTTCTTATTTTCCCATATTTTCCCGTATTTTCCCATATTTTCCCAATCTTCCACTGGAAATTCCCGGGAATATTCCCCGACAGAAAATTCCCGGGAATTTTTGAACTATACTTCTGGAGACAATTTTAAAGGATCCAGACATTGTTGAAAGGCCAAATCACAACTGGCTCATACATAAAGGGCCAAATTTCATAAATTATGTCTGTGTAAATGATGTTATACAGATTGATAGATACATTAAGATAAGAAAAGGCAGCTCTAATCCTGAAGTTTATCTTTGGCAAAAGCGAATAATGGAGTCATCTGTGGCCACAACACTGGAAGATTTAACAGACCTGTTAAGAGAAGTTGACAGTTTACGAGCATGTCCTGGCACTGGTCGTAATGATTGGGAAAGAAGCGATAAATGTGCCACTTACCTGACCCCAGGTGGCAGCAAAATGAGGCTTCCTCCCAGGTGCTTTGAGTGTGCCAAAAAGAGATTAGTTGCTGCTAAACGAGTTCGAAGACAAATTACCACCAAATTCAACAGGGAGAAGAAGAACCTGGAAAAGAGACAGCGAAAGGCTTTACTGAAGAGGAAAGTTGCTCGCAGGGATAGTAAGGTAAGCTTGAATTAAAATGTGTAAAGAGGTGCAGAGATAAAACGTGTTTTACTTCATATTCTTTCCTAACACTAACCAGATCAATAAAGTACTGAAAAAGCTAGAGAATGCAATTGAACAGTGCGCCTTGGTAAAGAAAGAAAAAGTACAGGAATACATTAAAAATTTTCCACCAAAGTGGCAGCAAGTAATACTCTCTTGCATCAATGCAGCAAGGGCCAAAACTCCCAATGGAAGGCGGTACAGCCTAAATTGGGTATATGAGTGCCAAATGCTGAGAATTAAATCTCTAGCATTATACAAAAAAATGTGCCGTGATAATTTCTTACCTTTACCATCATTAAGGACACTCCAAAGATACATGCGCAGATTGAAACCAGCGTATGGCTTCCAAGAGACTACATTTGAAATGCTGAAAGAAAAATCACCATTAATGACTGAGGCTGAGAGACATTGTAAGGAATAAAAATCTAAGCATTAGATATTCAAATCACAACTGTTAACTAATTAAAAATTCTTCATGCATTTTCCAGGTGCACTTTTGATTGATGAAATGAAGCTGACAGAGGGTCTGTGGGTGGATAAGTCTTCTTTAAAAACTTTAGGCTTTGTCACCTTGGATAAATTTACTCCTGAAGGTCAGAAAGATGTACCAGGGGATCATGCTCTGACCTTCATGCTTCAAGGCTTCCAAGGACAATATTTTCAAACCTTGTCAGCTCACCTGTCTAAAGGAGCAGTGAAGGGTGATGCTCTTGCCAAGCTTATTTTGGAGGCAGTCCGTATGACAGAAGCAGCAGGATTTTTCATAGATGTTGTGGTGACAGATGCAGCATATTGGAACCGGAACATGTGGATGCAGTTTGGCCTAAAAAAGATGCCTTATGAAAAGCAGGGTTCAAAGAAAAGATATACTTTTGATGATGATGAGGATGATAATGACAATGATGAAAATTTTGACTTTGAACTTGCTTACCCTTGTAGAAGAAAAGAAAGGAAAAGAAAACCAAAAAAGCCACAATCCAAAAAGAAGACAAGAACTCAAGAAGATGTGGTAGATCTAGGTCAGGCTGAGGCAAGCTGCATCCATCCCTTGGATGACAACAGAAGGTTGTGGTTTGTATCCGACTTTCCACACCTGATAAAATCAATAAAACAACGGATTGTGAATGCAGAGGACATACAGGTAAAAAGCAGACAGCATTCAATAAAATAGCATCACATAGCAAAAGGTTCCATCTAACAGTTATTTTTTATTTTAAATATTTTTTTAAAAATTTTCAGACTCCAGATGGCAAAGTTAAATTAAACCATTGGGCGATAGTTGTCAAAGAGGATGACAAGAAGGGGATAAAGGTGGCCCCAAAGTTGTCTGCAGCTCATTTCCAGAGCGAGTCCTATGCCACTATGAGTGTTAAGTTAGCATTTTCTGTAAGTCTACTTTTTAAATATTTTTTGCTCACCATTTTTATCGTACTATTTACAATAACATTCTATTTTAGTTCTTCAGTGAGCAGGCTGCAACAGCCATGCTGCACTATAAAAGGCTAGGGGTAGCTGGTATGGAGGACTGTGATGCCACAGTTAAATTTATCAGAAGAGTCAATGTTCTGATAGATAGTATGAACTCCAATACCCGTAAGTATGGTCTGAAGGAGGAAATTCTAGAGGATGATGTCTTTTTTGATCCTCCAATCTGTCCGGAATGTAACTTGACTCATGATGAAAACACACCTCAGAGGAGAAGATCATCTAGACAGGTCAGGCAAATTATGTTAAACTTCAGAAATTCATTGTTCCATGGTTAATTGAAAAATAAAGTTTAAGGGAAAAATAATTTCAGGTAATTGAAGATTTTTTAGCTTATCTCCAAACATGGGAAACTTCTAGTATCACTAGAGACAAGAGGCTGACATTCAATGCAGCCCATGGTCTCAGGTTGACACTGACCACTGCCCTAGAAATAAGTTCTTACCTCATCAAAAACGTTGGATATGAGTATTTCATGACCAGAAGGCTGAACCAAGATGCTCTTGAGGTAGTATTTTTTTTTTCAACTTTTGAGTTTTATTAGGAAGCTTTAAGAAATAAATTGACTTTTCTCTGTACCTTACAGCACTTCTTTGGTGAAGTACGTCAGGGTTGTGGGGCCCATGGCCACCCCGACCCTTGGCAGTTCATTCAAATTTATCGACTTATGTCTTTTAAGAACTTGGTGAAACCTCCTCGTGGTAGTAATGTAACCGGAGGAGATATGTTGAATGCTCTACTGTCCATGCCTGATGCAAAATCAGAAGAAAATCTTAAAAGGCAAATAGAGCTGGAAAAACAAATTGATGAGGCATTGGATACAGGAGAGAGTATTTCAAGCCCCTTTAACGACCACACTTACTATGAAAATCTCACAATTGACCAGGGTGCAATACGGTTCTTTGGGGGCTGTGTGGCAAGGAAATTGAGAAGGAGTACTTGTGCAAAGACATGCGAAGACTGTTTCAAATGTGTAACAGCCCCTCAAAGTCAACCGCTCCGTGAAGATGACGATATCATACATGGGAGATCTCAGGGATATCTGCTAATTCCTTCTGATGGTCTAATGGCCATAATTGCAAAACTTGAAACAGCAGTCCTTGAAGTATTCCAGCTGAGCCATCTTCATGAAGACCTAATTTTTGAAGGTATTTTTGAAGCTTAGTTTTAAACAGTTTTCATTTGTTTCGTAAATTTCTGTTTATTGTAATTATGATTGTTGCAGTGGCTGAATCTGTAAAAAGAAAAAAGTATGATGAAATAGGTTGCAATATCCATAAAAGGGAACTAACAAAAGCAACAATTTCATTTTATATGACAACAAGGCTAATATTTGCTTGTGAAGAATATAATAAGCGCTTGTCAGCAAATGCCAAAAAAAAATCCAAAGCAAAGCATCAGATGAAAATGTTTATGCTTACTTGCTAGTCATAACATGTGATTTATACACTTGTCGTGCTAAATTCATTAAGAGCACACATTTTACTGTTCCATTTATATTGGAGTAATTTTGATTTTTACAAATACTTTTGTACATTTTGCTGACACTTATCTTCAGGGTATTATGGCTTAGCCTGTGGATTTTGACAATTGTTTTTTTAGAAAATGTTTGTTTTTTCTATTGATATTTGAACATATGATTATTACCTTCAGTTCTTCGTTCTTTTAGACGGGTTTCCAATATCTAACATCAATCATAATTAAAAATTTCTCACGCTACGGCTATTTTTCCCACGAGTTTAGGTCTTCGTTGTCTTTGGTTCACTTCGTTCCCACGATCCCAGCCCCAGCCTCCCAGATGTTCGCTAGGTCGTGTACCACAGCACAGCTGATCACGGCGGCCCGGGAAACGCAAACTTTTCAGCGGTCTCTGTTCTGTTCACTTTTGCCGCAATCGGCCTACGTGGATCCGATCGCGTCGGTTCCGATGTCAGAATGAAGCTTAAACCTTGTTCTTTAATCGGTAGCCAGACACCACTAGTCTAAAACGAAAAGATATTGAGATATAAGCCGAAATCCGAGCCGAGGTACAGGCCGCAGGGCAAGGTGGTTCCGTATTTACGGCATTCTTTGTACTTTCCCCTTGATTTTCGGGTTAAAATATGATTGGGATATGTTCTTCTGTCACCACGGAACCCTCCCGTGAAGTCGGAATGCGATTTTGTTCGAAAATAACGGAGAAACGAGCGTCTGAACAGGTCCGTCCCATAAGCGCGCAGCGGCCGGCCGGCCGGACCCCCTGGTAGGTAGGCAGCGCTGCGCTCGGCTCGGCCGGGCGCGCTCGGGTCAGGATCCGTGACGCGCTCCGGGCGGAGTGCTGCCACCTCGTTTCAACGTTTGAGAGACACAACCTAACCTATGTGAAACTTGTTGGTAAAGAATTCAAAAGTTTTGTTTAGAAGTTTACAAATAAATTTATTCTTGCAAGTATGAATATACTTGATATGAAAAACAATTCAATATGAGAGTCACTGCGTCACTGCAAACAATCTGACATTTGCATGTCAAAATAATAAAATAAAATAACAACTTGAATTCACACTTCAGTTACAGTAATCAAACTAGACTACGTATTTGGATATTTCATTCCATGACTAGGATTTCAGTAGTACAAATATGACAGATAACGTAACAACAAGACATTTAAAGACTAGATAGAAAAAAATTCAGTCAAATACAGTGTTTCATTAACAAGAACTTACAGCAGTATCATGTGAAGGGATAACGTTAAGCACTTGGAAATATTGATGCACATAAAATAAAACAAAGCGAACCAAAACTGCTTCTGAAAATGGACAGGAGAAAATATTTTACAGGCTACCACTGGAGCAGGAGCTAGCAGAAGAAGAAGACGATGACCTCTCAGGATTTGGCAGCTTCTCAAGAACCATGACTTCATTGGCATATTCTTCCACAAGTTCAGAATTAGCATGGAGGACTAGTATATGATCCACATTAGAACACTGGAGGTTAAACCTTTGTGGCCGCAAGATGAATTTCAAGGAGGAGAAGAGGCGTTCAACAGACACCTCTGTTGCAGGTATGGCCAATACAATGAGAGCAAGCTCGTGCAACTCAGGACTCACTCTACGCCTTTTTTCCCAATACTCTAGAACATCAGTCTTGCGTGGCAATGGTTTGGTGGTTCTGTCGTACTCGTTTAACAAGGCTCTTATGGTGTTCTTGTTCGCAGCAGCCACTTCACCATCAGGAAAGCGCCCTTTGTTTTTGGATGCCAGTAATTGCTCGAAGAGAGAGCTGTCTTCGCTGTCCAATTCTTCCGGCTCATCAACAGTTTCTTCTGGCTCGGGCTCAACAGCAACCCCACGAGCCTTCTGCACCCTGGCCCATAGCTCGCAGAGGTATGCCTTTGCATCAGAAATTTGCTCTGGAGACAGAAGTGAAAAGTACCGTGGATCAAGGAAAACAGCTGCATTAAAACTGGGGTAATGAAAAAGGGCAGATAGGCGCTCGCCTTTCCTGGCATCTCTGTAGTTTACTGAGCGTGATCTCTCCGTCATGGCTTTCACCAGACTGGTGCTTAAAGGTGTTTTCTTCTTTTCCGGTTTCATCTGAAGCTCCATCCACACTGCATAAAAGTCACCCAGAGTCAAATTCTGATGTTGGAGCTGCGTTGTTGCCTGCCTGGCCGGGAGCAGATCATCTAACGTGCTGTCGAGTGCATCCCACTCATCATCATCAAGAAAGTATTGTGAACGGTCTTTGTTGGAGACGTTCAGAGAAATTTCAATGAAGTTTCTTAACTTGGAGACACTGGCCAGCATGTCGTAGGTACTACCCCATCTTGTAACGACGTCTGTAGTTGGTAAGCTTTTCTCATTTTCCTTTAACTGTCTAACATTAGTTTCATTTTTCAGGAAGTTGGCCAGCTTACGAACTTTGTCCAGAAGGGGTTTGATCTCAAAGTTCTCCTTCAGTGCATCTCCAATGGAAAGTTCGAGCGTATGGGCAGCACACCGAATGCTCTGGATATGAAACTCATCATGGAGAAGCTCAATTTCAGCATCGGCCCAGGGTGAGTCACAGCAAGAATCTTCACTATCTTCGTCTATTAGCTTGCATGCTAAGATGTAATTAGCACCGTTATCAGATGTGAAGGAGACAACATTCTTGATGGGAATTCTGTACATTTTCAGAATGTGGCAAATCTGGGCCTTCAAATTAGCTGCTGTAGTGCTGATGAATAGTTATTCTACTGCAAGCGTTCTGATGACAATTTTCCCACTCAAAATGTATTGGACGTTAGTGCCAAGAAAGTATCGAGAATTCTTGCTGCAGCCATCCACTTTAATTGAGACCATTTTGCCGTCCAGTTCTCCCATAATCTTAGCCCGGATAGCACTGGCCATGTCACAAATTTTGGGGGGAATACTTCTGGATGAAATTGTTACCCTAAAAAAGACAAGAAAACAGTCAGTAAAATCTTCAGAGTCAATTTTAGGGGTAAGGTTAAAATGAAAATTAAATTTTGTTGGTCTATTTATTATGAAATAGTTGACATTAATTTTTTGATCCTTGTAACATCGAGTCTACAGTATAGAAAAATTTATGGAAGAAACATTTTAATTTTCATTGGAACCTTATTCTTATTTAAAATAAATTATGTGCTTAATTTTTTACCTTTCTGATGCAGGCATCGCTTCAATCATAGGCCTCAGGATGGCCTGCAGTGCAGCGTAATCAAGAGACTTGAAGGACAATCCATGTTGAGAAACGAGCCGGATGCAGTGAACTTGCAGTGCCCGCCCAGACATCTTAACTCCATTCAAAATCGATGGCTTCAACTTCTCAGCAGGCTTTGGATCCTTCCTACTTTCAAGATCTTGAAGTATCTTGTCATGCACTTCCTTATGGTGAGTTTTGAGGTGAGACATACAGTTATATGTATGCTTTTTCTGAAAAGCAAAAGAAAACGTTGCTATAAAACTGACATTTTTGCCTCAGCTGAACATTAACACCAACACCACGTGCCGTAAGCACCTCCTTCTTAGTCACGGGGTATCTATCGACACAAACGAGCGCAACGCGGTTGCGGACAGCGGAGCGGGTCGATGACCACCTCGATAGCGGCCAGCACGGTCGCGTGTTGGGCATGCGGAGGAGGCGAGGTGGGCGCGAGGTAGGCGGGCGGTGGGCGCACAGAAAGCAACGTGGACACGAAGCTGACCACCTCGATGGCGATCAGCATGGCTGCGGGGACCATATGGTAGATGCGGAGGTTAACACGCGGACACAAAGCTGACCACCTCGATGGCGGCCGACACGGCCGCGTGGTGGGCGGGCGGTGGGCGCACAGAAAGAAACGTGGACACGAAGCTGACCACCTCGATGGCGGCCAGCACGGCCGCGGGGACCACATGGCGGGCGCGGAGGACAACACGCGGACACGAAGCCGAGCACCTCGATGGCGGCCAGCACGGCCGCGGGGACCACATGGCGGGCGCGGAGGTCAACACGCGGACACGAAGCCGAGCACCTCGATGGCGGCCAGCACGGCCGCGGGGACCACATGGCGGGCGCGGAGGACAACACGCGGACACGAAGCCGAGCACCTCGATGGCGGCCAGCACGGCCGCGGGGACCACATGGCGGGCGCGGAGGTCAACACGCGGACACGAAGCCGAGCACCTCGATGGCGGCCAGCACGGCCTCGTGGGCCTCGTGGTAGGCGCGGAGAACAACACCTGAACACGAAGCTGACCACCTCGTTGGCGGCCAGCATGGCCACATGGCGGGAGCGGAGGACAAACACGGACACGGGACGGGGACAGCGTCGTAGTAGGGAGGTTAGTTACAAATACCTGGGCTCACCTTGCACTTTTTCCTGCTGACATGCCGCTTTGCACACAACATCTACATACCCTAAGGTAACTTTTAAGAAGTGGTCCCTCGATGGCACCACTTGCAGGGGCTTTCCAGAGGCGGTTGCCTACCTTCCAGGGGGCAAAACTCACCGTTTCTCAATAAAGCAGCCCCGCAGGCTAGAAAAAAGTCACCGCGGGTGGTTTTTGGATCACGGTCAGATGAAGGACATGTAAGACCATGAGATTCGACCACTGGCCCACCACGGGGCCCCCTTCCAGGGACCGTCCTTAAGGGCGCAAATGCGAAATTTAAGGTTTTTAATACGTAACGCATCGTGACACACTTCTCTTTTCCTAAATAGCCCCCTTGTGTTAAAGAGCACCGCGGGTAGAAATTTCACGATGCGGGAAGTTTCCCCCGATAAAGAGAAATTTCCCTCACACGTCATGAGGGACGCATGGCACATGATTACAGGGGTTCGTGCAAGCACTAATCACAAAAATGGCAGTAAAATTTTACGTAGGAGAAATTTCCCTCTTGCACGAGAAATTTCCCGCACATGAGGGAGTTTCCCTTTTTAAGACTGTGACATGTGAACGTGACATCAAGGGTTTTTGCATGTGCTGATCACGAAAATTACAATGAAATTTTATTTAGGCTTAGATTGCGTATGACAATCACACGTAGTTTACAGTTTACACAGGTAAAGGTTAGAGATGACTATCACATAAAAACTATACTTACAGCGGACAGGTTACACATGTGCAGATTACAAATTAAAGCACTAATTGACTTAGTTTTCATATCGTATGACTTAGTACACTGGCATTTGCATAGGTCACAACAACCAATAGCCTTACAACTACAATTTCCTTTGCAGTATGTTTTACATTTGCACTATGTGAGAGACGCACTGCGCTCTGAAAACTGTGACTTCCTTCACCACAAAAGTTTAAACATTCCATACTGTTAATTCACAAAATGTTCACAACACAGGAAAAATCTGTTCACCGATTTACCAGCAAAATCTGTAATTTTTTTTTCGTTTTTTTACAACAAATTTTTACAGTGCATGCAAAAACCTTTGATGTCGTGTGACACATGTCATAGTCTTGATAAAGGGAAATTCCCTCGTGTGTGGGAAATTTCTCGTGCAAGAGGGAAATTTCTCCTACGTAAAATTTTACTGCCAATTTTGTGATTAGTGCTCGCACGAACCCCTGTAATCATGTGCCATGCGTCCCTCATGACGTGTGAGGGAAATTTCTCCTTATCGGGGGAAACTTCCCCCATCGTGAAATTTCTACCCTCGGTGCTCCTTAACAGTAGGGGGCTATTTAGGAAAAGAGAAGTGTATTACGATGCGTTACGTATTAAAAACCTTAAATTTCGCATTTGCGCCCTTAAGGACGGTCCCTGGAAGGGGGCCCCCGTGGGCCAATGGTCGAATCTCGTGGTCTTACATGTCCTTCATCTGACCGTGATCCAAAAACCACCCGTGGTGACTTTTTTCTAGCCTGCGGGGCTGCTTTATTGAGAAACGGCGGGTTTTGTCCCTGGAAGATAGGCAACCGCCTCTGGAAGGCCCCTGCAAGTGGTGCCATCGAGGCACCACTTCTTAAAAGTTACCTTAGGGTATGTACATGTTGTGTGCAAAGCGGCATGTCAGCAGGAAAAATTGCAAGGTGGATTGCACTAACCTCCCTACTATCGAGACAGAGCGTGCCGCAGACGTCGCCACCTCAGACAGCATGGCAACTACGTGCAGGCAGCTTTGTCATGACAGATGGAAGTCACAGAACAATGATGAACATACTCACTGGTACTTTGCCGGTGCAGCCGCTGATAGTGCAATGCGAGTCGTTGCTGTCCTTGTGATAAATAAACACTTCCCACACTGGATGCGTGGAATGACCTTCTTGCCGTCCACGGCTACGCTTGCGTGGAGGCTCTTCGTCGGCTTGATCTTCATCAAACATTTTCGGTTACAGGCTGCCTGCTGCGCGACGCGTTCCGGACTGAGTCGGTAGCTCATTGACAATGACGGGTGCTATGACTACCAGCGCCCTCGTGCTCTCTGGTCAGCGTCAACGACACTCCCGCTGCTGGCGCTGTGCGGTTTCTGTGCAAAACGGTGCAGTGTAGACCCGCAGGCAGATTCGGGGGGGGGGGGGGGAGCAAACTGTATCGCGTTCAACTGTTCTTGTTTTTGTTTTTTGTCTTTTTCTGCAATATTTTTTTTTTATGTGAATCAAAGGATTTAAAGTGTTTATGTTCAGTTTAATTTGTGTTTTCAAGTTGTTTTACCAAATACATTCTGAAAATAATAATTACTTTTCGTTTTCCATTCATTTACAACAACTGCTGACGAAATGGAACGGACTATACGGACATGCCCAATGAGAGCGACAAGGACAGAGAGACGAAACCATTGTACATGATCAGCCTCCAGGCCCCTGCCGTCGTCGTCGTCCCCCAGCCACCCACCCGGGCAGCGTTTCCATACGGGGACGCGGGGAGGCGAAAACGACTCGGACGCGTCCAAAAACTCGTGGGAGTGAGATGCCCGAGCCCGAGCCGGGCCATAGCATTATTTTGCTCACACATGTCATTTTTGGAGGGTCCCCCACTACCAGCCCGAATGAAAACTCTGCCTGAGGTCCCGGTTGGTCCACAGAAGTCGCGAAGGGCTCATATCGTTCATGAAGAGTTGGCGCGGCCACGTCCGTGGGTGAAACGTAGCACGCTCTTCGCCTTCCCTATGGGCCGTTCAGCCCCCCCCCCCCCCCTCCTCCCTCGCGCGTACGCCCCTGAAGCGCGCCTCGGTCCCGGTCGGGCTGGTGTCGTAGGTTGTGATTGTTGAAAGTGAGACTGTTGGCATGGCCTGACGGGACGGGCCTGGCCCGGCCTGGCCTAGGGTCCGCCGGACTGGACGGACTTCTGCACCGAAGGGGGCTCCTCCCGGGCCCTGCTCGGGGCTCGGGCTACGCGCACTAGAGACAAATTGTAATTCTGCTGAGCGTGCATGGTGCACGGGGGTAACACGTCCCTGTTACACGAGTGTGACAGGCAGCGGCTCCCCCCTCCCCACCCTCTTTCCGTCACACTAGTGTGTGGGGCCTCTCGACTCGACCCCACCCAATAACCCCCCTTGAACGCGCTGCTCTATCAGTCTCCTGGCCCCGTCCCCGGCTCGACACCAAATCGGCGCGAGCAAAAGACAGGCGCGTTATGAGGGAGGCGGGGGCGATTCACCTCAACCCCAGTAAACCGCCTGAAAGGTAGGCAACTTGATTTACAAAATCCCTGTATGTAGGCAGCCCACAGTGCATTCCTCCCCCCTTCCCCCTATCCACAAGACCGCGCCTGGCGAGAGAGCCAGGCCGTTTCGGCAAGGTGGAACTGGATTGACTTCTAAATTAGCAGAAATATTTACGAATAAAATGTTATCAGATATAACGCCAAATAATCAACTAAGAGCTGAAAGATGTATTATTTAACGATAACGAGTTATTTCGTTTTATTGATAAAACGAAATAACGTTAAATGGTTATTGTCGTGAATGCAATATCATTTTAACAACTATTCCATAACGATAAATATACCCGATAAAAAAAAAGTTGGCTAATAATAACGATAATTATTTTTAACTTCTACAAAAAGATAAAGCGACCTAGCGCTATTGGTCCATAACTTGTTAAACGATAAACGATAAACTTTAACAAATAACTTAACGATAAATTCGGAATTTTAAATAAGTTAGCACTCCCTGCCCTCAGTCCGGAAGAAACTTTAAGTGGCAAAGTGGCAGTTAAGGAGCATAGGTAAGGGGCACACATGCATTTTACCTGCCGCATACTTACATAGCTATTTAGTGGATTTTTTACCTTTCAAGGGTCATACAGGGCACTTCAGAGGCATTTAAGTTGCAAGCAAGTGGCAGGCAAGTGGTATTAAGCCGAAGATGGAAGCTGAAGCATCACTAGCTAGACCATTGTGGGGTCATGGTTGTTTACGGCCGACTGGTTCCCAGTGGGTGTTTCTTCGCAAAAACATCACGAGTGACTAACCCCTATTTACACACTAAACCCTTATGCACAATTTTATACAACCATAGTTATGCACAAAATTTTATGCATAACTATGTTACACATTGTGCATAATTCTGCACAAATTTGTGCATAAGGAACAGAGTTAAGCATAGTTATGCAGGAAAAATTGTGCATAACTATGGTTGTGTAAAATCCTGCAAGGCTTATGCACTAAAAAGTGCACAAGGGTTTAGTGTGTACTTACCAAAGTGGGTGGGGACTTTGACCTCGCAATAAGTCAGTCTGGGTTTGGACTTCTTTGGTGCTGCTGATCATCAGCGAGACCAAACTTTTCACTCTGAGATCATTCCGATTCCACGTAAAATGTCACCTTTCTTTTACCGCGTAGAACAACTCTACCGTTTTCCCGTTGCCACTAGAAGAAAAAATCTTATTTGCACCTTCATAGCGAACTAAATGCTAGTTACATGCCTCCTGGGTACTTTGATCTTTGTATTATTGCCTACATGCCCCGTAACTAGGCATACCACTATTCTCCTTAAAAATTTCACCAGGGCAATAAATTATCATTACAATTTTTTTTTGGTAAAACCCAAAAACGTCTACAGAAAAGAACTAGTAGGATTTAGTGTGTGCATGTCGCATGCTGGAATCTTGTTGTGCTGTGAACCATTACCATCCAAAGTTATGGGTGCGATGTTACATTGTTGTGTAGCTAGCTGGCTTTTCTGGACGCAATTCTCAGGGACAATAAGGAATAACTCTTTTTCTTAAGATTACATTGAAAGTTACCAAACCTAATCGAATTTTAGTTCGTCCATTGCAAAAAAATGTCTTTCGGAAAAAGTTAAACGATAATCTAATTAAAGTCGTGGACGCTTGTTGCAGGAAAAAAATGGACAAGTCCGTGGACCTCCTCCACTTGAATGCATCAGGACACGTGGAGATCCTCAAAATAGCAAAGGAGAAAATCAGCCGACAGTTCGAGTTGTGAGCTTTTTGCAATATGTAATCAAGTTATTAAATAATAAATATTGTGAGTCTCCTGTATCCTCTTACGTCTTGCAGCACAACCTGTAACATATTGTTAACGGGTTCAGTTTATCGTGACAGAGACAGAATAGTAACAGCATCAAGCAGAATGGCACGAAATGGTGTCAGTTTTGTAAAGACATTTCAGAACTGAAACCACTTAAAAATCCGAAAGTAACCCTACATCAGCTCCGATCATTACAGACAGCAGACAGTCCTTTTTTTGCCCGAGATGACGAGAGGAATCTCACTCATTTCGCATCTTTTAGGCGTCAAGTCACATCAAAGGGGGTTAATATGCTGGGGCAATACAGACGTGACACACCGAAATCAAAAATACTTAATGTTATAAGTTTCAACAGTCATTCATTTCGCTATGATTTCAATTTTGATGTGTCTACTACAACACAGCCTACCAGAGTTCTGCAATGGGTGGTCGGGCTCCGCCCGGCAGCCACCGAGCCGTCGTAGCCAAAGCGCCCGGACCGGACCGTCTCTTCGTCAACGGGCCGGGTGAGCGCCCGGACCGAGTGCGGAGACGGGTAGAAGCTCCGCCCGCTGCGTTCGGCACTTTTTGGCGTGGCGTGGAGTAGCTGAACATAGGCATCGGCCAGCGCCGACCCGCCCGGACCCCCGCACAGGTGACTTCGGCACTGTTCGGCTGTCCGGCCGGTGACTGCTGCCGCCACTCCATGCCACAGCACCGCAGAACCGCCCATGCACTGTCGCTCTCTCTCGCACACCTCAGGCGGCGGGCGGAGCCGGACCGCCCATTGCAGAACTCTGCAGCCTACAGCGCTAAAAACACAGAAGAGAAATGAACAGGGCACAAATGTCCTCTCGGCTCGGATCAGCACGACAGTGCAGTAAGGCGCAGGCAAAGAATACAAGAGGACGCGGTTGTTCCACAGTTCTGGCTTCAAGAAGTCATAAGGGGGAAGAACGGATAGCCAAAGTCCTAGCATTTGGACCACCCAAGAACGCGTACTTTTGCACGGTTTTTAGCAGATGATACCAAAGGTAGCATCTGCTTTTACTCTCGATCTCGTTCGTCTTCTTAAAAAGGTTAGGAGAAAATGGGGTTAATATATAAGAGAGGGCTGGGAGGGCGGGCCTCCGTAAAAACGGTCTAGCTACGTCAAAAACGTAACGGTTGTTACGTCAGTGACACGTCAGTGACACGTTAGTGACACGTCAGTGACACGTCAGTGACACGTCCGTGACACGTCAGTGACACGTCCGTGACACGTCCGTGACACGTCCGTGACACGTCCGTGACACGTCAGTGACACGTCCGTGACACGTCAGTGACACGTCAGTGACACGTCAGTGACACGTCAGTGACACGTCAGTGACACGTCAGTGAACTTTATGAAAAAGCATCTATCATCTGCTATCACGTTAGCGTTAGCGATAACGTATTTTTTATTTTTTCCGGAGATATTGCTGTGTGTTGGCTTAATTATCCGCTTTTTACTCGGAGAACCCAGGTGGTCTTAATTTCGCGGTTGTGGCTGCAAGTAGCCTAGAGGGAGTAGAACGCATGGCCAGAGTCCCAGAATTTAGACAACCCAAGAACAGGTATATTTGAACGGTTTAATTCGGTTCTATTGCTCTGTGTTGGCTTAATTATCCGCTTTTTAGCCCGCCCTTCTGCTTTGAAAAAGCTTCAGAGCGGGCTTATGCAATCGATCTGGTGTCTGTCTGTCTGTCTGTCTGTTTGTCTGTCTGTCTGTTCCACTCGAAGGAGTTGAGCTAGAGAGTTGAAATTTTTAGGGTATCTTAAGGGTCACTCCTGGACACCGAAACGCCTGGTGCAAATCCTGCCAACCCTCATCAAGGCACTGAAAAAAATTATTAAAGTTTTCACGGAATAAGCAAAAACAAAAACAAAAAAAATCAACTTTTTCCAACCCCGTCGACCCGTACCTCTCCGGAAGCGTCTTTTCGCGTCTAGTTCAATGGTGCACACCGTTTTACGAAAAAATGGACCCAGCTCGCGACTACACTGTAAAAAGCACCCGTAATTGGTCCAGTTTTCAACTTTTCTCAACCCCGTCGACCCGTACCTCCCCGGAAGCGTCTTTTCGCGTCCAGTTCAATGGCGCCCACCGTTTTTCGATTAAAAGGACCCAACTCGCGACTACACTGTAAAAAGCACCCAACATTGACCCACTTTTCAACTTTTTCGAACCCCATCGACCCGCACCTCTCTAGAACCGTCTTTTCGAGAGCAATTCAGTGGTGCCAACCGTTTTTCAATTTCCAGTGTTGCCAATCGTCAAAACTCAAACATTTCGGTTATTTTCGACATTTCTCGATATTTTCCGATACTTTTCGATATTTTCGACATTTTTCGTTGTTTTTTGATATTTTTTGATATTGATTGACATTTGCAATATTTTTCGATATTTTTCAACATTTTCGAGAATTTTCGATATTTTTCGATAATTTTTGATAATTTTCGATAATTTTTGATATTTTTTGACATTTTTGATAATTTTCGATGTTTTTTGATACTTTTCGACATTGTTGACATATACCGACATATTTCGATATTTGTAAACGTTTTTGACAATTTTTGATATTCTTCGACATTTTTCGACATTATCCCTCATTTTTCGATGTTTTTCGATGTTTTCGACAATTTCCATATATTTCGATATATCTCATCATTTTTAAGATATTTCGAGATTTTTCGACATTTTTGACGTATTTCTACACATTTCGACAATTTTCGACATATTTCGACATTTTTTGAAATTTTCGACACCCCCCGACGCCTTTATCGTTAAAATCGTTTCGACGAGCGTAATTCAGTGTTGCCAACTGCTGCCAAATAAAGTCCGAGTTCGAACGTTCCATCTGAGGCCGAACTCACGTATTTCGACATTTTTCGAGATATCTGACTCCCCTTTTTTGCCGAATAACTGACCGTTTAGTCACCATCGGCACGTTTTCAAAGCAGAAGGGAGGGCTGTAGTTTCGGTGGTTCACCGTTACAAACTGCCTCTTTCCGAATAGAATGCCTTCACGGGCCGCAGGCCCGATCATTTACAAGCTAAGAGGACGTTCTGTGTGACTAAGGGGTCGGGCCGAAGGCCCGACCGAACGCCGCCGGCAGGCCAAGCAGGCACGTCCCTTGCCGAACGGAGTTGCCAGCGTAGCAAAGCGGAGCTGGCAACGACGTTTGGCGGAAGGGCGGGCCTGCTTGTTACTCGGAGAACCCAGGTGGTCTAAATTTCGCGGTTGTCGCTGCAAGAAGCCTAGAGGGAGTAGAAAGCATGGCCAGAGTCCCAGAATTAAGACCACCCAGGAACGGGTATTTTTGAACGGTTTTATTCATTTATATTGCTGTGTGTTGGCTTAATTATCCACTTTTTACTCAGAGAACCCAGGTGGTCTAAATTCCGCGGTTGTGGCTGCAAGCAGCCTCGAGGGAGTAGAACGCATGGCCAGAGTCCCAGAATTTAGACCACCGAAGAACAGGTATTTTTGATTGGTTTTATTCGGTTATATTCCTCTGTGTTGGCTTAATTATCCGCTTTTTATTCGGAGAACCCACGTGGTCTAAATTTCACGGTTGTGGCTGCAAGAAGCCTAGATGGAGTAGAACGCATGGCCAGAGTCCCAGAATTTAGAACACCCAAGAACGGGTATTTTTGAACGGTTTTATTCAGTTATATTGCTGTGTATTAACTTTTTAACCTAACCTGCACACACCTATGGCCGCAGCAATCTTACCTTACTCCGACTCCAAGGTCTTTACAATGCCTGCCCCTACTCTTTTTGTTTCCTTCTACCCCCACTCTAACCAGCGCCCGGCCGGCGCTCCCCTATAAATTAAACCCGCGCTCAGCTCTCGTCGCCCAGTCTTGAGCTGTATATTGTAGAAGCCTAAGCTACCAATAAACAGACTAAGCCTGCTTTCTTCGCCTCCTTTGTCAAAACCACCAGTCACAACAGTACAATCAGATTATACATAATTATGTTTATTTTTGTACATGTCTATGTACAAAACTTCATGTAATTTTTCAATGCCTACTTTATACGTTATTAATGCACAATTATTATGCATATGAGAATGTATTACTTCATCCATTAAAATGGATTAATTTTTACATCAAAATGAATAATATTGTTCATTAAAATGTAAATTTATTAGGAGTAGATGCAGCAGGCTTGCAGTAGCTGAACTAAGCGTCAACACAAAATATGGAAGTGCTAAACTGTTATGGGATTCGAATCATTCTAAAGCTGTATAAACATATATTTGTATGGAAGTTAAACTGAAAATTTAACCAACCAAAAAATATGTGATGTAAAATTCTTATTTTAACTAGAATTTAAACTATTTCCACTTCATTAGAATGAAATTCAAAATTTGGCTCAAAAGCTGAGGCAATTATTTCTTCAACTCAGCCTTTTTACTTTGCGCATAACTGCCACTGTCACCCCACCCTAGATTAAGATGAATTTTCACGAACATGGCAGCTCCATGTTTAGGGTTATTGTTTACTTAAATCCAATCTAATCCAAGTCACCCAATATTTACTTTAGTGAAATTAAAAGCCAAAACATATCAATGATGGAACATACGAGATGGCTTAATACAACACAACAAAGGTTTGAAATCAAATCCTCCCATGATTGCATAAATAATATCACAAGTACCTCCTTCTCCCTTTGGAACTTCAATCACTCTTTCTGTACTTCAGATTTTTAAATAGTTAACCTTCAGAAACACAAATGGCCTTTGTCCCGTGCCAAAATGCGATGAAATATAAGGAAATCATTTCACAGACAGTCCCTCTCCCTTCTCCTGTCAAAATTGTGAAAGCCCCACTTCAAACATGCGTGAGTTAGGTTAAGTCACTCACCAAAACAAACTCCAGAAGAAAAGTGAAATCAGGCAACAGCACAACAGGCCCTGCCGACAGGTGCGAGAGAGACACAACGAGGACAGCGTGCCCCACGTCCCATGCCTGCCCATGCCCCAATGCCCCGCCTCGCGAGTCTCTCGCTCTCTCTCTCGCACCTATGCGACGCAGCCCATGAGCGCGAGAGAGACGGAGCGAGGATGGCGCTCCACTGAATCAGTTTGCTTGGTTTGCTGTCTAGAGTACCACCAACCACCACTGCAGGCGGATTCAAGATACCGTTCAGTAGTGTCTTCTCTCTCGCTCCTTATGGGGTCAAGAAGCAAGAAGCTCCCCTCTCAGAACGCGTACGCGTCCCTCCGGGTTGAACCCGTTCGCTCTCGCTTCGGCCTTCGGGCCTTCGGTGCGGGACGCTCCTCCTCCGTCCCCACTCCGCCCGGGTGGAAGCTGAACGCTCCTGCTCCATAGTAGCCAGGAAGGGACACGCCCGCGCCCGCCTCCAACCCGTTCTGGGGGGTGGCTGTGGCGGACGCCGAGGCGAGGCAGCCGTCGCCGAGGGGTACACGACTTCGACCAATCCCAGTTCACCTGAGAAACAATCCCTATTCCAATCCCTCTCAAATCCCAACCAATCCCTCTCCAATCCTTCCAATCCCACCGAATCTATCAATCCCGTCCAATCTATAAAATCCACGATGAAGACCAAATTATTGCCTTTTAAATTTTACTCTGATGCTTGTGCTGCTTATGTGCATAAATAATGTCTTGGCATCTGGGGTTCAGAATATATGTTCTTGCCATAAGGTAGAACCATTTAATTTCCATCAAAAGTGGAAAGAAAGTTGAACGTACAGTATTATGTTTATTATGAATTTTCTGGTAACGAAATCTTGAAAGACTTTGATTGCAGCCTTGGGATATATACAGTCAAGTGCCCTAATTTCGGACAATTTGCAGAGAAGTGCTTATTTCAACCTATCTCGGTCACCTTTTGAGATATTCAAAATCCGGAAACGGCATCGTAACGTTTGCAGTATAGAGTACCATATTTCGTCAAGTCGGTTGAAGTACCTTTAAATTTTTACAGCACACAGGAATTTAAAGTTAAAAAAAGCATATAGAACAAAATTGCTGTTGTGAAATAAGCTCCCCGGGGCTCATGTAGGTGTGAGCTGCCCCATGGGTGGTCCTTTAACGAATGAATGTATGGTATTTTGGCTACAGAACTACGTAAAAATTTATTTTGTAAGTCAAACCGTTTTTTGGTACGGGACGATTTTTGAAAGTGCGACAATTTCGGACACTTTTTCTTATGGGCCAAATACATGGAGATTTTTAGAGTGTCCTACAGAAATTTTATGAAAATGTTTTTTGTTGCAAATGAAATTGTAAACAAGATTTGTTTTGCAGTTTCCAACGATATGTCTGCTAGTTTAGGAGAAATAGTGTGCTGAAGTTGTTTCCTTTGAAGGGCTGTAGACGGTTATAGAGCCTAAACTAGTACAGATATCGTTGCAGACCAAAAAAACAAAATTATATAAAATTAAATTTGCAACTATAAACGTTTCCATAAAATTTCATTCTACAGCGAAACTAGCCATTTAGAGCACGTGTCCGAAGTTAGGGCACTTTCGTCCCTAATTTCGGACACTCTCTCGAAGGCTGCTGTAGCTACACACATTTAGATAGAAATTCGGCATGGGTGTCATCCGACGTGTCCGGAACTATAGTTTTTCCGATCGCAACAGATTTTTCATATTTCGTCATGCCTACACGTAAGAAAGGAAAAACCGCTCAATTCGTCCGAAATTAGGGCACTTGACTGTAATACAAATACATATTGTGTTATAAATGTGTAACATAGACCAATTTACTTCTACAAATTTGATTATTAACATACTTATCAAAATAATTGAACTAGTAAACCTGATTTTAAAAAAAATCAAAAAAACATCAACTCTAAACAGCAAAGTGGTGAAATGAAACCAGGTCTATGTGGTCTATGTCACACATCAAGAACTGAATATAGCTTTGAATTATGTTTCGAAGGGCTTAATTCAAAATCTTTCAAGATTTCGTAACAAGAATTTTTTTTTGAACAAATGAAACAAAACACTACTCTCAAAATTTATTTTTTTGTTTCGATGTGAATGTGGGCCATCTCTTGGGCTGCGAAATGGGTTGCCTATGCTTCAGGCGTATCGGCATCCCGCCTATTACGGGCTATCATAGCTTGTCGTTTCTACTATTTTGGCAGCCTCTTAAAATCCCTCTCCAATCCCCTCCAATCCCTGCCCAATCCCTCTCCAATCACCTCCAATCCCTCTCCAATCCCTCCCAATCCCTCCCAATCCCTCTCCAATCCCCTCCAATCGCTCCCAATCCCTCTCCAATCCCCTCCAATCCCTCCCAATCCCCTCCAATCCCCTCGAATCCACCCAATTCACCCAATCCTCCACAATCAATTTCAATGTTAGAAATCCTTGCCCCAATCCTTAATCCCCAATCCCAGTTCACTTCTTTTCAGAGTCGTGTACCCCTCGGCCGTCGCAGACTTCAACCAGGGTTCTACCCGCACCCGAAGCCCCCCTCGGATCAGGTGTCCGCGGGCAGTGCTTAGTGGAGAGCGACTAATTTGGTCAAAAGAAGGCGAAGGGACTCCACGGGGCGCCCTCAGTCGCCTTTTTGTGGCCAAAGTCGCAGTCACTGAAGGCGCGCGGGTCTGCTCGAGGGGTGGGGGGGGGGGGGCGTTCTCGCGGGACTGCTGACGCGGGGACAGGACTGTCCGCGAGGGGCTGCTCGCGCTCGCGGGGCTGCTGACGCGGGCGCAGGCGCAGGGCTGTCCGCTAGGGGCTGCTCGCGAATCTGCTCGAGGAGAAGGGCTGCTCACGCGGGCGCAGGGCGCAGACGACCGATTCCGAAGATCGCTCTCATACGTCTGTCTTCGTCGCCCTCGTGGAGCACTACCATGGACAGCACAGGGCACCGCTGTTGGTGCAACAAGGACAGAGGGACGAGAGCGCGCGGCTGCTCGCGCGACTGCAGACTATGATTCAGAAGAGCGCTCTCTCCGCCCTGTCCCTCTCGCACTCATGGGGTCTGCCGCATAGGTGGGAGAGAGACAGAGCGAGGAGAGCTCTCTTCTGAATCAGTCGGCTGCTCACGCGGGCGCAGTAGGGTGATAACGCACACTGGTGTCGTCTCTCTGACCTTGTCGCACTCATGGGACACACCTCTCGCACTCATGTGGTGCGCCGTGAGGTGTGAGAGATGGCTCCTTGGCCCTGGGCATTCCCTGGTCATTCCCTAGCAGGGTTGCATTTAGTTGTAAATAATAATTAAGGTTTTGTAGGAAACAGGGCATTTACAACTGAATGTGGAACATGTATAAAACCAATGCACTGATCTCACATGGTATTAGTTTAATTTCGGAGGCTAAAAACTCCCCTGTCTTTGTTTTTCGTGTCGTGAGGTTGGCTATTCATCCTGCGGGGAGGAGGGGTTGGGGGGTGGGGGGGCGCGCGAGCGCGCAGGCGCAGGCGCGCGGGTGGATTGGGAGAGGAGGAAAGCAGTTGGAGTACAGTAGGCAAGAGAGGGAGAGAGCGAGCGGTGAGATTCCTAAACGTCGGTCAAGCCGGTGTATTTTGATCTAGTTGGCTCAATGAGAAGACCGCGTTTTATGATTTGTTTTAATCTAAAACTTTAAGAAATGGATACCTTAGATGTGTCAGGGCTGGCCAAAATATTGAACCAGCATGGGTCGATCCCGAAATCATCAACAAACTACAGAGTGAGTATAATGTTGTTTGCATTCTAGCTTCATTGTTCGAGAAGGAAAGCACATTAACTTTACCTTCAAAGCCTAAATCTCCTTCAGTGTATCAGGTCAGTAATGTTTTCAATGAAGTCACCGACAATAGCGACAATACCGGTTTTGAAACATTTCCCGGTGGCTGTCATATGTTTGGTTATGTTGGTCTTGTAAATCATCTTCAGTAAACTGACTTAAAATTCCGATCGTATTTCTGAAGTTTCTCGTTCTCGAATGGTCTTAAAATGTTTGTAAATTATCTAAATTAGTTTTTTAGCGTTTGCTTTCAGTTGCATTGGCTGAACGTCCTTTCAATTAGAGAACCCTAGCTTGAAGTGCTTTTGTTGACTTGATTTTACCATTTGATGTGTTTTAACTTTATTGTTTTGTTTCCGAGCTGAGAGGATAATTGGCGTTAGGGGGCTTCGAGATGAAGGTTGGGCCGAGCTGAGACACCTCAGCTTTTTTCGCTAACCCCGCCCACTTTGTTCATTCTGGGGGTTGAACTTAGGGGTGGGTTTTGACTGATTTGACGGTTTTTCGGTTCTGGAGGGTGAACGGGTGGTCCGATCTGGATGAAATTCTGAGGGAAGCTTCCTTGGACTATCCTCTAGCAGATCCGCATGGTCGCCACCCTTCAACCCCTAGTAAGGGGGTGCGGAGGCGCCCGGGGGTGACCGCCCCCTCCGAAGGGGTGAAAAATGCTGACACCCGATTCCTCTTCATTAATGTGTTTGGGTAGGCTTAAGGAGTTTCCCTACAAATTTTCAAGACGAAATGTCACCCCTATGGGTCCAAAATGGCTGATTTTCGAAAAGGGGTTGGACGTCCATAGGGGTAGTTCGGCCGGGGGTGGTCGTATTCGAAAAAAACAAAAAGGGACGTGTACACGGGGTGTCCCCACAGGATATCCTGAGGTGCGCGACCATCCCCAAAACCCACCCATTTGAGGGGGTGGGGGTGAATGTGGAAGGGGGTGTTTTTTTCCGATCGCGATTTCGCGAGCACCGTTCGAAACAGAGCCCAAAATTGAGTCAGAGTACCAAAAATCACTACATTCCGGACCATCAAAGGGAGAAAATCTGGCATTTGAAAATCGATTTTTCTACCCTTCTTCACCTGAGGGGCTGCACCGCTCGTGAGGGGTGGAGCGTGAATCGCACACTTCGTGAGCGTTGAGATAGATGATGGATGCACCTCCTTGACAAATCCTACCACCCTAGCTCGAAAAACATAGAAATTATAGCGAATCAAAAAAGTGACCCGCTAATTTTGTTGAGCAGTGTATATACTAAGTGGTTTACACCTTCCGGAACCTTAGTGTTTCTGCTTTAATTCTAATTTATGGTGAAGGCAGAGGGTAACTTATCAGTTTGGGGAAAATGGATTTGTTTTGGAATGGTATGGTGCACAGTTAGGTAAGCCGGTTAGCTTCATCGATACAGCATTAGAAAGGCATTGCAAACATGCTAAATGTGCTATATTGTAATGCGCTTTGGTATACACGTGCTATTTTGATGGCAGTTTAATTTAATACTTTTCTTAAAGTATTAAGTTTCGCCATTGTTGGGTTGGAACATTTTTGTAAGACGTACTTCATCTTCGACTAGTACGTCATTCCTAATTCCTGTGTACATTATTATGTAGAAGGTAAATCTTCTGCCTTTTACCTAAATATGCATTTGTTTTTTACATATTTATGTGTTATTATGTACATTTTAAAGGAAGAAACAGTTGCTTAAGGGGGCATCCTAGTGTAGCGGGCTCAAAAAATCGATTTTGCTAAAAATGTCCTTTAGGGTCCTTAGAATAAGGTTCGAGACGTCCCCGGGCTGAAATTGAATTTTCCCGCCCGTGGGAGGCCGGCGCGCACAACCCTGCATTCGCTACTGCCGAGCAAAATTAAAAACGCAAAATTACGTTCCAAAACTTCGAACGCGTTTTTCTCGAAACACCATTTTTAGGCCCCCGTTAGGGGTGCCTATTGCTCACGCCTGGGAGTTTTTTATTCTTGACGATTGCCCCTTATGGCAGCAGCCAATCGTGCCGAGCCGATTTGTTTTAAATTACAATGAAAAATACTACGAAAAATTAGAAAATTTTTGAGATAGGTATGATGTCAAGCTGTCTATACGTTTTTGCAGAAAATTAGTTTGCATCGTCAGTTTCTATGGTAATTGCGAGCCGAGCACCCTGTGCCGAGCCAAAATTGACACCCTCCAAAATGCTCTGGCCAATAGAAATGTTTCGCGCGAAAATACAACCAATAAAAACGTCCGCCTGTTGCTTTGTACCTCGATATCCAAAAGTTTCTCCGCAAGGAGTGGTCACGTCAGAATCGTTGCAGATTCACGCCATGTAAAAGGGTTCACCACCAGGAGACTTTCAAACGTGACCACTAGCTAGCCGCCGCGGCTCCTGATTGTTGGCTGGGACTGTAATTTCGCCGTGGGCGGGGCTTGTGACAATACCGCCAACCTCAGAGCGAATCCTCAGTTCATGTTTTCACTGAAAGATACAAATAGGTCAACGCTTGTGTTCCGTGTTAATGCGTGGAGGCTTGCACCGTTGTTTACTAAAAGCCTGCAACATCATTTTACGTCATTACTAAATCTAAAACTAGCAAAATATATTTTGAGTTGGTTTGAGTGGACACCAAGCCGGCGTTGTTTATAGCTAGCCCGCTCGGCGCCATGTTTGTGTTGGAAATGTGAGGCGGATAAAATTGACGATTTGGGCTCTCACAGAGCGTTTTGACCAAATATTTTTAATTTCTATTTCATTTAATGGTAAGTGTGTTGCAAATGTGAAACTAGAACCCATTAATTCTTGCCTGGTGGTTCGATTTAGTGGTTGCCAAGCGCGTTGTTGACAGCTGGCCCGCCCGGCGCCATGTTTGTGTTGGAAATGTGAGACGGATAAAATTCACGATTTGCTTCTGTGTCTGCCTCTGTGTTCCTTGTGAAAGTGTAGTGCAGTAGGTAAAAAATTGGATTCGTAAAATTATTGACGTAAATACACACCATTTCAAGAGTTATGTTCACCAGATTGAATTCAAACTTACCAAAACGTTTTCTGCAGGCGTAGCAACAATATTTACGCATTCAGTTCGACTTGTCAACGTTTTGATAACTTTACACAATGATTTAAAGTCGCGAGGTGAGAGCCTCAGCCCCCGGCCGTGGCGGACATGGTTGGAGAGGGCCGGCGCGGGGCCGGCGACACGGCGCCTCACGGCGTCCCCCCTCAAACCAACCTAGAATATATTTGGCAAGCTTTTAATTTGGTGACGACGCGAAGTTATGTTGCAGGCCTTTAGCACACACCATTTTGGAAGCCCGATTAAACCTCCTTGAAACTTTGGGAAACGATTTCCGTATGTCTAAAACTGCCTCTTTCACATTTATTTCGGCTGTCTAACATATTGTTCAGCTGAAATAAATAGTCGCTGGTGCGTTAGTGGAGGTCCCAGCCTAGAACCATGAAAGCGACAGGACTGGGCACTCACACCTCAAACGCACCTCGTTCTGTCGGAGGCGGCGGCGCCTCCCCCAGCCGGGCCACCGGCCTTCTTTTGTTGAGTAGAGGTCCCGGCCTAGAACCTAGAAACGACAGGACTGGGCACTCACACCTCAAACGCGCTCCGTCCTGTCGAAGGCGGCCGCGCCTCCCCCAGCTGGCTGCGGATTGTCTAGCCTACGTTTGCCCTGCGGCCAGGAGTGCCAGTGCGCCAGCGCGCAAAGCCGAATCGGCATTGTCGCAGCTAGGCTGCTCGGGCGCTCGGCCCCTCTGCCCCTCTGCGTGGCGAACAGGGGAGGAATGAGGACCGTGGTATATTCAGTTACTTAATCAAAAAAGAAGCAAAAATAAAGTAATAGCTTAATTTTTGGGACTTCTGTTTAGCGGATAAAATCATTAAATTCGTGATGTGATTCTCGCAAATAGTTCTGACGTAAGTTTTTTCCTCATTCTGTGGCTAGTTTTAAAACCTAGGGGGCCGTTTAACGCGTTAGCGTTAGAATTTTTTGAGTTGGCGGGCACGATAACTGCCGAACCAGTGGTCCGATCGGGCTAAAATTTTTTCTGTATGCTCTTTTGTGCTGCCGCCATCGCATGAACCTCGGGTTTTGAGCTAGGCCCACTGTAACCCTGTCAAAAAAATCAAAAAGTTCAAATTTTACCCCATTTTTACGAATCTAAAGTTTTGAGTGTTCAAAAAAATATTAAAAATTATTTGTTTTCAAAGTTGGAGGTTCATGCGATAGCGGCATCACAAAAGAGCATACCGAAAAAATTTCAGCCCGATCGGATCATTGGTTCGGCAGTTATCGTGCCCGCCATGCGTCCACTACATTCGCGACATGTCTCTGTTCGCAGGCTGGTTCTCCGGCATGGGTGGCGTCACGGAAATGGCATCATGAGTTTTAAAGAGTCAAAGTACATACTTTTCAAGAATAAAGTCCGTTTTCCCCTACCTGCTTCCGTTTTTTTTTTTTTTTAAATCCCAAAAAACACCTGTTTTTAGGCCTGTTACACTAGGATGCCCCCTTAATATGTAATTTTTATGGTACATTTCTTATGCTTCATCTTTAACATAAACAGGTACGCGTATATGAGTACATTCCAAATGTACAAAATTATACATAAATATGTAGAAAAAAATACATGGCTGGTTAGTGTGCATGACTAAAATCTTAAAACAACAGGGAAATAAATAGCAGGGTAGCTAAAAAAAAAGCAGCATAACTTAAAAATTAGCTGCGCCTACACAGCTCAAAATTTAGAAAGACTGCTTTTCCTTGCTCGGACGCGACTTATTTTTATTGCGTGCAGGACTATGTGCAACCATAGTTATGCACAAATTTTATGCATAACTACGTTCATTTTGTGTGCACCTGAGCATGTGAATGCACAATTTGTGCATAGTTATGCACGGAGCGATGTGCAGAACCATGTTTGCGCGTACACACTAAACCCTTATGCATTTTGTTGTGCATAAACATGCAGAATTTTAAACAACCATAACTATGCACAGTTTTTATGCATAACTATGTACAAATTGTGAATAACTATGCACAACTTGTACATAGTTATGCAAGAAATTCTGCATACTCTTATGGTTGCATAAAATTCTGCATGTTTATGCACAACAAAATGCATACGGGTTTAGTGTGTAATTGAATACTTTTTTCTGCATAGTTATGCTTAAATATCTGTTATGCACTAATTAGTGTAAAGTTCAGCACAATGTCTTCATAGATATGCGCATAATTGTGTGCATAGCTACGGTTGTATAAAATAGTGCACAACGATTGGTAAATGGTGCATAAGGGTTTAGTGTGTTCATTGTCCGTTGCATCCTATTGTGGCCCGCCAGGCACGAATTATTTTGCTTAAAAAATGTTACCTTTCCTTGTTACAGGTCCATACAGCTTGAGGGAGACTCAGCAAGACTTGGCGAAGTATTTTTCAGCCGACGAGGACGGCGATAATAGCGCCTCCGAAGATTCCGTATTTCAATTCACGGGCTCTGACGTCACGGATTCGCAGGAGTCTGAAGAGGAGCAGACCAGTCAGACGGTGCAGGAAGCTCCTCAAAACTCTGACAATTCTCCTCCATGTGAAGAAAAAGTCGTCCCCGCACCTGCAAAAAGCATAAAGGTGAACTACTGTTTCTTTTTGGGGAAGGCTGTAACAGCAAAGCTGCCCAGGCATCTGAAAACTGTTCCTAAGGACCGCCCTGAGGTTAGGAATTATAAGGAAGGATGCGGCCGGTCGGCGGGATGATTTAGCAATTTTAAGAAACAAAGGCAACTGCAAGCACAACATCGAGGCCATTGCCAGCGGCAGCAATGAGCCACTTGCCACAAAATCAACCGCGACCGCCGCGTTTCCGCTGTCCGAATTAGCCGAGTGCCCAGGCTGTCATGGAACGTACAGCAAAAGCAATATGTACAAACACCGCAAAGAATGCCCTGTGCTGAAGAAGACTAAGCACATCAAGGGGTCTCTCATGATGTACGAGACCTGGAACTCAGCAGAAGTCACCGAGGATGAAAAGCTCGTTGCGAGTTATCTCGTGCGCGACGACGAGGTACGAGAGTGCATCCTCGGCGACAAGCTCCTTCTCATCTTCGCTAAGAGACGAATAGCGTACGACAAGGGGAGAGAGAATTTTAACTACTACATCACCCAGAAGCTACGTGAGGTGGGGCGCCTCCTCCTCAAAGCTAGAGAAGTGTCGAAGAACGTTTCGCTGTCCATGGAGCAACTCCTCGATCCCGCAATGTGGGACACATTGATTAATGCTGTTCAAGCAGTTGCTGAGCTGAACGCCGAGGGCTCTAGTTTCGGAATACCTTCACTGACCCTTAAGGTTACCTATAGTATCAAAAGAATTATCTAGAACGCAGAGGTCCACTACATCACAAAAGGAAAAACAGAAAATTTGGAACAATTATCAAAATTGACCAAATTAATTCAGACAGATTTACCCGAACAGATCACTTCAAGAGCCCGGAATAACTCGTACTAGAGATGCAATTTTTCAGAAAAATAAATTTTGATGAAATATTTCATGAAAAATTTCAGAAAAATAGAAAAATACGCGAAAAATTTGAAAAATAGGGTTTTTTTAAGTTGAAAGACCTGTTTTACTGCAATCAAACGACATCACGCTGTTCTCCTATTGTTTCTACCGAAAAGTATCAATAGTTTGCCTAATAGATAGTATGCCTATCAGCTAGGGGTTCTCCTAACTCCCTCCTGTGGAGCAGAGTTTATTCTCTCCTTTGCTCTTTTTCCATTTCTAAAATGGACTTATATGTTTTATCAGATGGATAGACAAATAACAATTACCCTCCAAAACTCAGACATGTCTATGAACCAGTTTTTTTATGATTTTAGACAAAAGGAGGTGAGGGTTGGCAGAGGGTAGAGAAGTGGGCGCGCGGTGACGAGACGACTGGCCGCAGCAGCGCCACTGCCGCCCTGCCCACAGTTCGAGGGGTAAGGTAGTCAGACCCGCCACTCATTCTCACCCTTTGGGTCGCCTACCTATTACGCGCCTGGTCCCGTCTCGTCTGCCAAAACAACAGTCATGGTTAGGGACTAAATCACGGACCGAGCAAAAGCCTAAAGCTAGTAGTTAGGTATTTCAAGACTCAACCCGGCACTTGATAAAAGAGACGGCAGTGAACCCCTCACGCGTAGCTAAAGGGCAAGACACGGCTGTTTGACTCTGGCTCTGCGTCACTATTAGCCAAAAGCCCTCATTAGATAACTAGGTGAACTGGCGTGCGGCGGTAAGGGTCGGTAGACGCAGAACACCTATTACTAACACTTTTCTACTTCCATATTTTAAAATAAACAGTCAATTTGAAAAAAATGTCAAAAATATTTTTCAATTTTGAAAAATTGGAAAAATATCTTTCAATTTTTCAATGAAAAATTTCAATTTTTCAGCGAAAAATTTCAGCTGTCGCATCTCTAACTCGTACACAAAAAAAATTTAATGCCCCAAAATTAATTCCTTTAGCTTCAGACATTCAAAAATTATGTTGAAAAGATCCGCGTAGTCGGGCCGAGAGCAAGTACGGGATCTCTACTAGGAATGAGGCAGGGACTCAGAGAGCAGGACAGCACGTGTATTCCAGGCAAGGGTCAGCACAGGAATGAGTGATCAACAAGGGCCGCCACCAGGGCGGTCGTCAAGGGTTACAACAAGGGTAGTGGTGGGGGACCGCGACAGTGGGTACGGAGAGTATCGGGGCGCACGAGGGATATTCGCGATTCCCTACACTATCCCCCCTTCCATGAAAGCTCGTGCGCCGATCAGGTTGGACGGACACGATGACGATGAACACGTCGTCCTTCGGGTTGCAGAGTCGGCTTCTTGACCAGGTTCGGGTCGTCCAGTTCCGCAGCCGGAACGGAAGTGGGGCGGATGCACTGGAGAAACAGCTCGCTGCTGGAGTCCAGTCGAAGAGGGGCATGTTCGTCTCCAGGTGGGCACTGGAGTTGGTCCGGACGTCCAGTAGCAGGAGGGGCTTCGGGGACCTGCAAGTTGAACTCCTTCAGGGCGGTGGGTGACAAAGAGAAGCCGGGTTACCGGAGCGTGCTCATGCTCGGTCTTCAGGATGCCCGCGGTGAAGAAGGACGCCATGCCAGGGGTCGCAATCTCGAACTCTCTCTTCTCCCTCCCCTCACGAACGAAGTGTCCGGGAGTTGTCGCTGGGCGTGCACACCAGGACCGTGCCCGAGGGAGGTCGAGGGCAGGCGGACGGCCCGAGCGCGTCGTCGATGCAGCTACCTTGCTCGGGGCAGTCGGAGCATACAACTCGGATGATTTACCCGAATTTCTCACGTCGCTCTGATATCCCAGGGGTTGTCCCGCACCCGAGGGCACGGCGTCGTGGACATCGCCGATCATGGACACGTGCAGCTTCGTCGAGCACCTCCCGCCGGGGTTATCGCGCACGCGCAGGACGGTGGTGTCCGCCGTTGTCCAGCAAGAGGTAGCTCGTGACCTGGAGGGGCACTGTCAGGGAGGGGAACACGGCACGTACGGCTCACCCGAACTGGCTCGTCTGGCTCCGCCATGAAGGCCGTCGTTTGGAGGTTGTCTGCTGGGCGAAGTCGTCCCAGGTCGAACTCCGGGTGGACCGCCGTCAGCTGCGGGCGGGCCGTCAGCTGCGGGCGGGCCGCCGGCCGCAGCCAGCTCGCGCAGTCACCACCAGCCCCGAGCGGGCCGCCGGGCCGTGAGGCAGGCTGACGGGCACGCTGGTGCACCGCGTGCGGCACACCCGTGCCCCGGGCTGCCGCGCGACAGGGGCGGCAGCAGGGCCGGCGGCGCGGGTCCCTCGGTGGGCCGACACACAGCCTTCCCCACGGTGGACCGACACACGGCCGACCGACACACGGTCCCGGGCAGGCCACCACCAGGCCACAGCCGTGACCCCGGCCGCGCGGAACACCCTCGCGCACCAGCCCCTCTCGCGGAACACCCTCGTGAGGTCCAGCGGTGCCGCGGAAAACCGTCGCGGCTCCAACGGTGCCGCGGAACACCATCGCGGTTCCAACGGTGCCGCGGAACACCATCGCGGATCGGCCCAACAGCCCAGCGTCCCGCATGATGTGAGCTGGAGGGGGGGAAGGTCGACCGCGACGATCGGGGCGTGTCGGGCCTCGTACGGGGGTGGGTGATCAGGCCGCCCTCCGATGATTTCCGAATGGTAGCCACCGAGCGCACAGAAACCTCCTCATTATACCACACTATACCTTATGCTGAGGGGCTCTAGACCTCGCTTCCCAAGCGGACCCACATCGCACATCGGCCAGACGCCTCCCTGCCGGACGACGCCCGGGATGGCGCCGAGGCCACACGCGTCGCTGCGGCTCACCGGCGGCACGCGCGCGTCCGAGAGCCCCGCCCGCGCCACGGCCAGCTTGGAGAAGATGGTGGTGCAGCCCATCCTCCTCGCCCGGCTCACCGGGCGTACTAGCCCGACGCAGCTCGGACACGGACAGCTTCACGGGCGCCAGCGCACACGCAGCCGGCGAGCACTCCCTCAGGTGACGCGACGGCTGGCTCGCGCCCCCGCTCAGGCAGCGCCTCGCAGCGCCTCGCAGCGCTCACGCTCGTCTGTCCTCGTACGGGCAGGACCGGCGGGCGTGGCCCGTCTCCCCGCAGAAGAAGCAGGCACCGCGCCGTGCTGCCTCACAGCGGTCACGACGTCAGTGTTGCCAGACCCGAACTCAGATCTTGCCCACGCAGGCTGCCAAAACTGCCCATTCCGGAAAAAAATCGCCCATTTTCATATATTTTTTTTTAAGATAATGCTTTTTTTTTTAACAAAAACGTTCAAACCGGAATAGAAAATCGGTTTACATTATTTTTTCCGACAAATGCACTTCAAGCATAGGCTTAGGAGACATTAAAGAAGCAGTTTTCAACACACATTTTGCTTTCGTGGTTGGTACCTCCGTAATGGCACTGCGACTGCTCTTTCGGGAAGGCGGTGAGCGTTTCGTGTTGTTGTTCTTTACTCCAACGGTCTGTGGAGCGTGTTCTAGCAAGCTGTGACAACCACGGAAGTATTTGAACTTTTTGAATTTAAAGGGAGGAACACTCGAGTGTTCACGTGCCGTTTGAAAGGTAAGAAGTTTAATTACTGTGAATGATAAAACCTTAGAAGCCGCTAGATGTACGGTTAACTTCCATAACCTTACCCAACGGCTCTCGCTGTCCATGTTTTTTCTACAAACGCATCAAAACACATTTCTCTAGATGGAGACAGAGGACGAAGCCAGTGTGGACTCCCCCGTCGAGGTGAGCGACACGGAACAGCGAGGGAATGGACTACGCCGGAGTAAATCTAGTACTCCTGTGAAGAAGAAACGGGCGCGGGGTGAGCTTTCCTCAGCAGAAAAGAAGCAGGGCCCTAAATCATTTCAAAGCAAATGGCTAGAAATGCCTGAATTTAGAGGTTGGCTACAGGCTATTCCAGGGGATCCTACCAAGGCTAAATGTGTTCCTTGCAATGCTACCTTCTCTGCTGGAAAAAGTGACGCCGAGAAGCACGCGAAAGGGCAAAAGCACTCACAGAAAGTCCTTAGCATCAAAAATACTCGTCCAATCAACAAGGCTTTTGCGGCGCCTACAAAGGAACAAAAGCTTGAAAAAGAAGTGAAAAAAGCTGAGATTAGTTTAGCTGCTTTTTTTTACCGAGCACAATATCGCTATTATGGTAGCAGATCATTTAGTGGAGCTGGTCAAGAAAATTTTCCACGATTCTGAAATTGCAAAGAGGGTCACACTTGATCGCACTAAGTGCACCGCTGTCATGAAAAATGTCCTAGCAAAAACAGAGAGAGAAAAATCGTGCAGGATTTAAGGACCGTGCCATTTTCTGTTTTGGTAGATGAGAGCACGGATGTTTCTAATATTAAAATCATGTGCCTTCTTACAAAGTATGTGTCTCCAAGCACAGGTAAGAAAACAATTTTTTTTCTTGAACTTTTCTGAACGTCATCGTCATTTTACTTACAACTACGATATTTCAATTTCAGGACTGGTATGTACACCCCTGCTGGAAATGATTGAGCTTGACGCAAAGGATTGTACCGCTGAAGCGATCTATCAGAAATTCAAGGAGAAACTCTGTGAGCAGCATCAGATACCAGTTACTAACTGCATTGGTCTGGGGGGTGTGACCACGCACCTGTTATGGTTGGCAAAAATAATTCCTTCTATTCAAGACTCAAGAACGATTCCCCATCATCAGTTCTTATGGATTGCATCTGCCATTCGTCTCACATAGCGGCTTCAGCGGCATGCAAAAAGTTGCCCTCATTTATAAGCACCAGGATCCGGAGGGTCGTGTCCTACGTTTCTGGCAGTCCGAAACGATCCGCTATTCTCGAGGAATTCCGGCAATTCTTTTCCGAAGAGCCGCGTAAACTAGTCAGCATTTCTCAAGCGAGGTGGCTTGTGATGCATTCCTGCGTTGTGAGGCTTTTAGAAAATCTTTCTGCACTGGAGCATTTCTTTTTGTCCTGCGCTCACGAGGACAACAGAGACAGGGATGCCCCAGCTTTGTACGAGGAAATGAGGAATCCCTACTTCAAAGCAGGTCTTCTGTTCCTGAAATACTCTCTAGAGTATTTTAAGAGAATGAATGCACTGTTCCAAAGTGCGAAAGTACTTGTGCACAGGCTGCAAACTGAGTCGAGACAACTGTTGGTGCAGGTGTGCCAGAATTATATGCGGCCTAATGTGCTAGAGAGCGCTCACAAAATAACGTACCTGAAAGTGGGGATGTTTTACGTATATTTCATTGGTAGTCATGCGTCCTGTGCTTTCGTTAAATCGATTTCACTCTAACTGCTGAAATATTTTTTTAGGTTCCCCTGGAAAAGATGTACCTTGGCCCTGGAACAGCTGCTGCTCTGGAGCAAGTGCCATTGCCAAATGACCCGGGTTTGAGTCGAGAGCAGCAGGCTTTGAAACGGGAACAGGACATCAAGGTTTTCAAGCTGAAGTGCCTGGACTTTTATATTACAGCAGCTGATCAGCTGAAAATGTACTTACCCCTGAATAGTGACATAATGCGAGAGGCTGCTTTCATTGATCCGGCACTGGCTCTATCCGCCAATGCGCGAATCGACCCGCTGCCAGAATTAACACACCTCATCCGTCAGTTTAAGGTACGTGAGTCACAGGCCACAAAATAGTTTGTCACATTCAGGGCGTTTAGTACGACTAACGTGATTTTTTCTCTTTAGGATTGTGGCATCCGTGGTAGAGGTTCGGCGGGCAGCCGCCAGGGGGCGCGACTGGAACGCACCTGGCGGCTGCTCCGGCCGGGAGCTATCACTCTAGCACCGACTCGCCACGGAGCACCACCTCTCTCTCTCAACGTTCAAAAAGGCAAGTGGGTTTCCTTCCTTCTCCCTCGACACTTCATTGGCGACGAGGATTTGGGGAACAAGAGTGATTTGTGTGGGCGAGAATTGTGACGGGTTGTGTGATTAGGGTCAGGCACCTAGGGCCGGCCAGTGGTGTCACGGGCACATTTGACGCGACACACGAGGCCGGGTACGGGCAGCGGACGGCAGAATGGTTGTCACCAGACGAGGCACGGTGTCAACAAAACCCCGGAAGGTCGTGATTCGACCAAAGAATGTTTTGACACGGCGGCCGGGGCCGGAGTCAGAAAGTGAATCCGAAGAGGAGAGGCCTGTGAGGCGAGCGAGGCGGTTTCAGTTCCAGAGTTTCTGTATGAAAGAGAAGGTAGAAACATGGGCTGAGTACAAACGCCGGCTGCTGCGGGAGGTGGACACTTGCGATGCGTTGCGATGCGCCTACCTGCTCAAGGGATTAAGGGGCCGGGGACCGGCGCGTAAATGCGGAGCGGAGCGGAGGGGGCTGACACGCTCTCCGGCGAAAAGTGGACACTTGCGATGCGGCCAAAAGGGAGGGGGAGGAGGCTGACGAGCTCTCCGGCGAAAAGTGCCCACTTGCGATGCGCCGCATGGGTTGCCTACTGCCTGGGAGCCGGGCGCGAACTCTCACATGATGGAGCAAGAAATGGCATCAGTTTGAGGAAATAAACTTTATTCATTATAGGTAAAGAGTACAGGTACAGAAAATATTAGTAAAATACTCATGAGTAAAATCAATTAATTTGTCCTGACTTTGGACTCGGCGATTGCATCACCAACAGCAAATAAATACTCAGAAACGTTTATGGTCTCCTTGTCAAACTTATCATATAAAGCTACAATTTTTTCCCTAATCTGTACTGTTTCTCTCCTCGCCTTTCCCCATATCCCCGCCCTAATAGTCCTGTCAGTCCAGTACGTCTCTTCTTGTAAGTCAAGTAATGATTGTAATGTTACATGAATGTTTGGGTGAGATGATGAGTGATCGTCATTGTAACGTGAATGGAAACTTTCTGCAGTGTGAGTCGTAGTAATGTCGTCCAATGTCGGTGCCCGCGCCCAAAGTGAAGGAGGATAGCTGAAAATAAGGGAAACAAAGTAAGTTTTCTGTTTAGTAATGATGTGTAAAGTTACCTTAGGCAACCCATACGGCGCATCGCAAATGGACACATATCGCCCCCTCCCCTCCCCGCATCGCAAGTGGGCACAAATCACAGTGGAGTGCCGCATTCCGTCTGCTGCCCGATTAGGGACCGGCCCCCGAGCAGCGCGTCGCAAGTGGTCACTTTTTTGGGTCGACTGAGGTATACGCAGGTAGTCGCATCGCAAGTGGGCATCGGCCGCTGCTGCAGGCCCTCCACCATCAGGGTTTTACTGAGAAGGCGGAATGTAAGGCTGCATTCCTGACCTGTGCGGACGCGGATTTGTACCGACTCTTGGTAGCGCTGTGCGCGCCCCAGGTGCTGGAAAGCGCCGGGGTGTCGTTCACGCAGCTGTTGGAGCTGTTGGATGAGCACTGGGAGGAGGACATTTCGGAGGCCATGGCTGAGTTTGTGTTCGAGCAGCGGAGGCAAAAGCCGGGGGAAAGCGCGGCCGATTGGCTCGCGGACCTCAGGCAGCTCGCCATTCCGTGTAAATTCACGGATTTGGACCGCCGCCTCCGCGCACAGCTGGTGCGCGGGGTGGCGGACAAGGAGTGCCAGAGGAAGCTGCTCGAGGCCCCGGACCTCACGGTAAAAAGTGCGTTGGGCATTATCCGGGTTCACATGCGTACCCGGGCGGAGTGCGAGGCGCTGAACAAGCGCAATAGCACCGAGCCCGAGGTGCACGAAGCCGCGGTGATGTACGTCCAGAGGCCCAACGTCAACAACGAGTGTTTCCGCTGTGGGTCCCGGCACAACCCAGACACGTGTTGGGCCAGGGACGCGGATTGTCGCAAGTGTGGCAGGAGGGGGCATTTAGGCCGGCGCTGCAAGTACGGGAAGAAAGGGGGGCCGAGCGTAGGGGGCTAAGGGGGCGCCGGCAGGGCGCCCGCGGACCGGGGCGAAGCCAAAGTAAACATGCTTCAGACGCAGCCAGCGGGAGTCGGTGGCGGGACCGAGGCCTCGGAAGAGGCCCGGGCGCCGGCCAGCACCGCGAGGCTAGCCTACGTCCATGAGGCAAGACAGGCGGACGCGGGAGCAGGTGCGGCCAATGGTGCGGCGTGGGAGTACACCCTGTGCCAGGTACAGGGCGGGCCGAGGTACCCGGGTCCGGACCTAGTGGCGCTAAAGGTGGACGGCAAGGAGTTCCGGGCGGTCCTGGACAACGGGGCACCGTGCGGAATGATGTCCTTGGCGGAATTTCGCGAACATTGGCCGGATTCGCACCTAGCTAGCGACCCGCAGGCGCTCAGTGTATGGTCGGGGGAGGCCGTCAAGGGGCAGCGCCACTGCGAGGTCACGGTGACCGTTGGCCAGCAGGAGGCGCGGCTGCCGCTCCTCGTGGCGGAGGGCAACGGCCCGTTCTTGATCGGGCGGCTGTGGCTGGACAAATTTGGATTCAGAGTTTCTGGCCCGGTTCCGATTTGTAGGCCGAGAGTGTTAGCCTTGACGGGGCCCAAGTCGGAGGGGCACGACGGGGCAGGCACTCTGGCGAGGGACACGGCGGAGGCCAAAGAGTTTGAGTGTTTCCAACCAGGGCTGGGACGCTACCGAGGGCCGAAAATGAGCATTAGCCCGCCGGAGGGGACGCAGCCTCGCCATTTGCGGGCGCGCCCCGTGCCGTTTGCAAAGGAGGCCAAGGTGGCAGCTGAGATACGGAGGCTGGTCGAGATGGGAGTTTTGGAGGAAATCGACCACTCCGAGTGGGCCACCCCGACGGTCGTGGTTAGCAAGGCGGACGGGGGCGTGCGAATTTGCGGGGACTACCGGAGCACGGTGAACGTAGCACTGAAGTCGGAGGGGTACCCCCTGCCCACCCTGGAGCAGGCGTTCGCCAGGTTGGCCGGAGGAAAAATATTTTCCAAAATCGACCTGACCATGGCTTACAACCAGGTGGAAGTTGATGAGTCGACGGCGAGGCTGTTGACAATCAACACCCACCTGGGGCTGTTCAAGGTCAAGCGCCTCTGGTTCGGGGTGTCGGTCGCGCCGCCCCGGTTCCAAAAGCTGATCGACGGCCTGCTGGCCGGAGTGGACGGGGTGGTAGTGCTCCTGGACGACGTGCTAGTGCAAGGGCGGAGCCTGAAGGAGCATGATGATCGCCTGCGGAAGGTCCTGGGGCGCCTGAGTGAGGCAGGCCTCAGGATCAACCCGGACAAAAGTCTTTTTAGAGCAGCTCAGGTTCAGTACCTGGGGCACGTGGTGTCAGCCGCAGGAATAGCGCCCCTTCCGAATAAGACGGAGGCGCTGAGGCTGGCCCCGGAGCCCCAGGACAAAGACCAACTAAGATCCTTGCTCGGAAAGGTGAATTTCTACGAGAAATTTATTCCGCAGAGAGCTAAGCTGCTAGCGCCCCTGTACGAGCTGCTCCCCCGCGAATCCACGTGGACGTGGGGGGAGAAGCAGAGGGGCGCGTTTAGGGCGGTCATTGAGATCCTGTGTAGCGAGAAGGTGCTGGTGCACTACTCGCTCAGCCAGCCCTTGGTGCTGTCGGTGGACGCGAGCCCCTACGGGGTGGGGTGTGTCATGGCCCACGTGTGCATGGAAGATGGAAAGGAGGTGGAGAGGCCCGTAGCGTATGCGTCGAGGACATTGACCAACGCTGAAAAAAACTATGCGCAATTCGACAAGGAGGGACTTGCGATAGTTTTTGGAGTAACACGGTTCCACAACTACGTGTTTGGCCGGCCCTTCAACGTCCTGACGGACCACAAGCCGTTAGTCGGGCTGTTTGGGGGGCGCACGCCCACAGTGACCAGCCCGCGAATTTTGCGGTGGCTGATGACGTTGTCGGCCTATGAGATGGAGGTGAAATACCGCCCCGGGGAAAAACACGGTAACGCCGACGCCCTCAGCCGCCTCCCGGTGCCCGGCCCCACTGAGGACCCGCCCGCGCCGCCCATCCTCTATGTCAATTTTATTGACACGGACGGACAGAGGCGGCCAGAGGGACCCGTGGTGACGGCCGCGCTGATAGCAGAGGAAACGGGAAAGGACCCCCTACTGCGGCAAGTGCGCGAGTGGGCGAGGGAAGGGTGGCCGCGGCAGCAACCGCAGGGCGAGGCCGGGGAGTTCTGGAAAAAAAGGGATCAGATCTCGGTAGTGGGAGACTGTGTCCTGTGGGGCGAGCGGGTGTGCGTACCCGCCGCCCTGCGCCCGGACGCCCTGGCCCGCCTGCACTCGTCTCATCAAGGGATCGTGCGGTCGAAAAGAATGGCGCGCTGCGTGTTGTGGTGGCCGTACTTGAATGAGCAGATCGAGGCGCTGGTCAACAGCTGCCAGGTCTGCCAGGCGAACAGGCCGGCGCCGCCCGCGCCTGCCTACAAGCCGTGGCCGCGGGACCGCCGATGGGGGCGGGTCCACCTAGACTTCGGGGAGCCGAGCAGGGGGGAGGTGTTTCTGGTGGCGGTGGACGCCGAGACGGGGTGGATGGAGGCCTGGTGGGTGCCGGGCCCCTCCACAGCCAGTGTGATTCGCTGCCTCCGGGAGGCGTTCGCGCGGCTGGGTGACCCGGACTTGATGGTGTCAGACAACGGCACGGCGTTTAAATCAGAGGAGCTGAGAGCCTTCCTGGACGCCAGAGGCATCAAGCACCTGACGATAGCAGTGTACTGCGCCTGGTCCAATGGACTGGCGGAGCGCGCCGTGCGCACCATCAAGGAAGGGCTGCCGAAGTTCGAAGGGACGGCGGCGGAGCGCCTGCTGGCCGTCCTGGCGGCAGCCCGCTTTACTCCTGGGGACGACGGGTTGTCTCCGGCTCAGCGCCTGCGGGGCTGGCAACCCGTCGGGCAATTAGACAGGATGAGGCCCGACCCGCCCAAAAGGGAGGGGGAGAGGGCTGGTAAGGGCAAGCAAGAGGCTCCGAAGTTTCAGGTCGGCCAGGCGGTGTGGGTGCGGAGACTTGGGCGTAAGGGCACCGAGAAGTGGATGAGGGCCCGAGCGGAACGAAGCCGAGGTGCGAGGCTCTGGGACTGTGTGTGCGAGGACGGGACTAATGTGAAACGTCACGTTGCACAGATGCGGAGACGGTCGGACGGTCGGCAGCCGGGAAAACCAATTGGCTACCTCCCGGAGCAGGACGAAGCCTATCTCAACCCGCCGCCGACGCCGCGCCCCTGGGAGAGCGCCCCGGACCCGCCGCGACGAGTACAGGAGACCAGCGCCCGGGACGAGACCGGGGACGAGTTAGTGGAAAGACTGCGCCAACTCACGCTGCGGCTGGGCAGAGCCCGCGTCAAGGGCGAGAAGCGCGCCGCGACAGCCCAGCAGCTCCTCGTCAAGCTGGAGGAGGCGCAGGCCCTGGCGGAGGAGGTCGGCCCGGTAGGGGCAGACGGGCTCCTCGACCTCGACGCGTCCGACCTCGGCTCTGAGGAAGAGGAGCAGCTCCTCGAGGAGGGAGCGGGCAGCCGCGAGGCCGCCCCTCCCGCAGCAGCGCCAGCAGGAGGAGGCAGCCGCGAGGCAGCCACTCCGCCCAGAGGCGGCCAGGATGGCGCCCGGGCAGGGGAAAGCGGAGGCGCCGGATCAGGCGCCACGCAGACCCCGAGGCAAGGAGCGCGCCCCCGAGTCCGCAGCGTGATCTGCTCGGCGGGGGGCACCTCCAGCAGTTGGGCGGACGAGTGCTCCACGCCCAGCCCGGCCCCGCGAGCAGCACCGCCCAAACCGCGGCCGGACGCACGCCAGGTGCTGGAGGCGAGGCGGCGGCAGGAGCCGCTGCCAGCCCCAGCAGCAGCCGCGGCGTCGAAGACCCAGAAGAGGCGGGAGCGGCGCCGGGCACTGCAGGCCAGGCTAGGGGCAGATTACCAGCCCAAGCGAGCCCTCCCCGTCCAAAGTGCGCCGCAAGGAGCGCAGGGCTGCGGCTTCGGAGGGGCAGGCACGCGCCCCTGCTGCAGCGCCCAGGCCGGCGTCGGCGTTTGAGAGGCTGGGGGAGAGGGTGCCCTCCAGCTCTGACGACGACGGGGACGCGGAGCCCCGGAGGCCGGTGAGGCGCCGGCTGGCGCCCGCCCGCTACCGGACGGACTGAAGACGCCCCCGGAAGGTTCCGGCGGGTGGACGGCAAGACTGCAAGACTGCAAGACTGATTTTTTGTTTTGGTAATGGAAGCAAGTGAAGAGTTCCTATTTTAAGTTTAAATTTTGTTATGTAAAAAACCAATAAATCCTGGAGGGGGAGGGGTGTGGCATCCGTGGTAGAGGTTCGGCGGGCAGCCGCCAGGGGGCGCGACTGGAACGCACCTGGCGGCTGCTCCGGCCGGGAGCTATCACTCTAGCACCGACTCGCCACGGAGCACCACCTCTCTCTCTCAACGTTCAAAAAGGCAAGTGAGTTTCCTTCCTTCTCCCTCGACACTTCAAGGATGTAGTTGACTTGAACGAGGACGAGCTGGCGCGGGAGTGGCGCAGCATGCCTCACGAAATTCCCCGCGAGACAGCAGATGCACTAAAAGCACTGGAGCCGGAAGACTTCTGGGTTGAAATAAGTACAATGAAGGATTACCGTGATGTTCATAAATTCCCCAATCTTGTTAAGGTGAATTTGTTTAATTTTTATTTTCAAACTTTGATAACAAGTTAGACAGCTTGATTTAATGAGATTTTTTTATTGCAGCTGGCAAGACTGGTGATGACGCTTCCGCATTCTAATGCTCAAGCAGAGCAGGTGTTTGCTATGGTCACAGACACGAAGACAAAGAAGCGAAATCGCATGGGGGGTGAAACCCTTGACTCCATCTGTGTCGTGCGCACTGCTATGCGCCAGAAGAAAATTTCGTGCTACCAATATGAGGTGACTGAGGGTCATCTGAGTAAGCACAACAAAACTATGTATGACAAGCAATAATTATTGCTATTCATTAATGACCTGTGATTTTTGATTTTAAGTGATTTTATTCTCGTCACTAGTTAGTTTATATGAAATAAAAGAAAATTGCGTTTTGCACAGTAGTCACCTGCACATCCCAATTCACAGTCACACTCAGTTTAAATTTTGGCGCGTCTCAGAACTGAACACAAGTTTTTTACCTCCTAATTTACCTCCTAATTGAAAACTGTCTACAATTGTGGTCATGTATCGAAAATTGCCCATTTTTTCGCCAATTTGGAAAGTTTTCGCCCTTTTTGCCGTTTTTTTAAAAAAAATTCCAAAATCGCCCATGGCGTGGGCAATTGCCCACGGTCTGGCAACACTGCAAGACGTGGAGTGCGGGAGCGGGCGCTGGAGCGAACGCTGCAGCTGGTAGGTGCGCGCCGCCGTGAGGTGCTGCCGCTGCAGGTGCTGCTGGTGCTGGTCGTGCGTTGGTGCGCGGGCAGCGGTGCCCCCACCGCGCATCCCCCGCGACCATCCCCCGTGATCCCAAGGACGTCCCCCACGACCCCACTTTAGCCTCATTGTAATTTTAAAATCACACATGTGACCTTAAATCAGCGACACACCGTTGTGTGGCTCCAGCCATGGAGCACTGTAAATGATACAGTCTCTTTGTATGTCAAAATTTCGTACGTGTGTAGCAGGCGTGTCATACCACAAGGGCCAGGCGCCTGCCAGGAGTAAGTAGGGTCCTGAAATGTCTGCGCTATGCGTGATTTTGTCCTCAAACGCCTGTTGTCGTAAACTTAAATAGCCGTACGATAGGCTGCTTCTTATATGCTTCGTAAAGCACTCCTTATCAAGACGTGTTACAACCATATAGCTTTTTAACAATGATCATTAGAGTGCACACTTAACCCTCGCGGCTCATACCACGAATCCCCCGCGGCCCTTACAACATCCCACGCGGCCCTTCCCCTGCGCATTCCCCGCGACCCCGCGGCTCGCACCGCGCATACCCACGATCCCACGGACATCCCCCGCCACCCCGCGACTCGGTCCGTGCATCCCCTACGACCCTGCGAACATACCCCGCTACCCCGCGATCCTCAGAGTGTCCCCCTGCACTGCGCATCCACCGCGACACCGCGAACATCGCCCGCGATGGGCCGACCCCAGCGGCTTCCTCCGCGAATCCCCCGCGAGGTCACAGAGTCATCCGCTCATCCCCGCGAGGCCGCAGTGTCCTTCGCGCGCCACCCATTTGACTAAAACACCCGGTACACACGCGAGGAACACGCCTCTAGCCAAATGGGTTGCCTACGTACCAGGTGCGAGAGCCCAAAATTTGAAAGTGCCGCACTGTGAAATGCTTGCAAACTAAATTCTTTGCAACGTTGCAAATAATTTTTAATATTCGTATTACGAAGAAATCGCTCGTATTGCAAAGAACTTCTTTGCAAGCTACTAGAATTCTTACAAACTATTTGTTTGTATTGCAAAGAAATAGTCCGTAAGCTTACGAGGAATTAGTTCGTAATACAATGCTTCAAAATTCTTTGCAACTTACACTGTTGGAAAATACCACGGTAAATGCCGAGGGGCGGCCAACTCGTGTATTTCTGTGTACGTTTGGCTTGTATTTCTTGTATTTCTGTTGTATTTCTATGTATTTTAGTGTATTTTCGTGTATTTCCATGTGTTTTTAGGTATTTCCATGTAATTTTTATGTATTTCCTTGTATTTCTGTGTATTTCTTGTATTTTATGTATTTCTGAGTATTTCAGTGTAATTTGGTGTAATTTTGCATAATTTTGAGCTTTTCAGGCGCGTGCTGTCAAGTCTGTGCTTGAATCGATCTGTTTGATTGATATGCTGTACGTGACATACAAGTAATCAACTCAGTCGTGCCAGCTCAAATTCAAAAGCTGCCGCGCCTGCGGAATGCCGGGTCTTTTGAGTCTCCCCGGTCTCCCCACCCCTCAGTCATCGGTGCCCGAGGCCGAGCCGCACACCCAACCTAGGTTGACTCGGTGGTGTTCAGCGGAAAGATTGGCGCGGGCAAGGACGCGAGGCGAGCTGGCGAATTGAAAACTGAAAAAAAAAAAGGAAATACACATTCCCTGATTTTCTTCACTCTGTCCTTAAAAGTTGCCTAATAGTAAAGGTAATGAGGTGGAGTCAGAACATTTTTACGGATCAACCTCCATCAGGGCAGCGCAGCTTAAAAACTATTTGTTTTCACTCAAAAGGGTGCTCCCACAATGCCTTGTACATAGCTGGTTTTCTTGACAGAATTCTCAGAGACAAGGAAGATTTATTGTTAGAATTCAAATTATTCGGGAAGGGGAAGTGTAATACTATCTAATAGAACTCAAATGACAACCAAATAATACAAATTAGATTGGCTGGGATTGCCAAGTTATAGTTTTGATTCATAAATTAAGTATAATATTATTATTACATTTTTTAAAAGTAAATACTTGCATTATTTGTTGGTCAGTTTGGTTATATTAGATACTTTTACACTTCTCCTTTGTGAACAGCTTGAGCCCTAACAATAATTTTACCTTGTCTCTGAGAAATCTGTCTAGTAAACTAGCTATGTACTAGTCATTGTGGAAGCACCCTAAGATTTAAACAGTAAAGTTATTTAAAAAGGCCTTATTTGTGCCCTTAATCTTTTAACTTCAATGGGTATCACACTAATAAATCTGAATTAAGTGAAACAGGCAACATTGTGGGAGCAAGGTTTAAGGAGAGAATGAAAACATTAACATGTATTTCATGGGACAATTTTTGGACTTTTTTTTAATCCTCTAAATAGGTGACGATTGCGATGACAACACAAACAATAACAAAATCTTGAAGTATCATTGAGTCCCTGACAAAGCAGAATAAAAGGAAAGTAAACAAATATGTTAATTCGGTTTTCCAACGAAGAGGCCGTAATATTTATGACAACAAGTAAGTGCACTGACGTCTGGGCACGTAAAACTGGATGTGTTTGACAGAATTGCCAAGTTTCACCACGGTATTTCTATGTATTTCTGTGTATTTCTATGTATTTCTGTGTATTTCTATGTATTTTTATGTATGTGTATGTATTGTAGTATTAGCAAGGAACGGGAAAGTGTCAAGCTCTTAACGAAGCCAGGCCTCAGGCAGAGTGGAGAATGACAGCGAGCTCGAAGCTCGCGCCTCCTTTTATTGGGAACTTGGCATAACAATAGGAAGAACAAAGGCGATCGTAAAACAAAAATTGGTTGTGGGACTGAGTTTCTATGCGGTCTGGTAGTGATCACTCCGGGCCGTGACAATGCGTTCTGCTGTGACCAGATGGGGTTATGTTTGTTGTCATAATAGTACACCACTCCCTCTTTTCAAAACCTCCTCTTCTTTAGAACGCATGCCCCTTGACATAGTCTCACCAGTTTCCGCCTCAGTCTTCGATACAATCACGTAAATTTTACAATGCATGTTTAACATGTTTCGGCTACTTTAACAATTCCAATAAATTATTTTCTACTTAAATAGATGACCTGAAACTTCCACCTTGTACAAGCCTACGGATTATTCAACCCTACTGGCTTGACTCAGTGTGCATACAAAAAGAAATTGACTTTCCTCCTAACAGGTAATCACTGTATTAGTATGACACCTTGCCGGACCACCATCAGCTCCTTACTGATAGTAGCTTCAATCCTTTAAGGTTGATCAACCACGGAGTATATGTCAAATATTCAAGTCCATTAAATCTTGCTGTCTTGAAGTCCTGCAATGGTGTAACAGGAAAACCTGAAACACACAATGAATCAGTGTTGCCAGATGCCGAGCGCGTCGAGTCGCCACCAGGCGGCGCTCGAGTCGCCAAAAGTCGCCACGAGCCTGAATCGCCAGAAGTCGCCACCGCGGCGCTAGAATCGCCAAGAAAATCGCCAATCACGGCCTAGAAATTTGGCGCGACCGTACAAAATCGCCAGAGATGCGCAAAAATCGCCAAGTACAGTTAATAGTGACAGAAAATCGCCTGACATGCGTAAAAATCGCCAAACACAGTAAAAAATAGGGGAAAGAAATCGCCAGAGATGCGTAAAAATCGCCAAGTACAGTTAATAGTGATAGAAAATCGCCAGAGATGCGTAAAAATCGCCAAACACTGTAAAAAAATAGGAAAAAAATCGCCAGAGATGCGTAAAATTTGCCAAACACAGTAAAAAAATAGCAAAAAAATCGCCAGAGATGCGCAATAATCGCCAAAATTTACAGTACAAGATTTCTTCGTCCCCGCTGATCATTACAATAATTTCGTCAATCATTTCATCTGCGGCCCCCGCTTCTGTGCCATCTGCACCGCCGACTTGGTCGTCGTCGTACATTTCCCTGTTGAACAGGGCGTACATCGCCGCCGACGGCTCGAAGGCCGCACAGCAGTGGCGGCCGTGCGACCACAAACGCAACCGTAAGAGGGCCTCCAGCATCTTGGTCTGCATGCGGTTCCTGATCTTAGTCTTTGTCAGGTTCATGACGCTGAAGGCCCTCTCGACGGTCGCGTTTGATAGGGGCGTCGTAAGTACCCGGAGGGCGAAGGCGGCGATGGCGGCAAACCTCCGCTCCCCACCTATCTCGTACTTGAAGAGCGCCGTCCACAGCTCCACGCTCGATGTTGGTACGGAGCCGTCGAAGTATTGCCCCCAGTCGACGTTCGCCATCCTGTCCCATTGCTGCTGGAGGACCGTCATGTCCGTCTCTTTTGCTAAAACAATAAAGAAGTACGTGCAACTACCGCTACCGCTAACGGTGCAAAAACCTGCACATGGAAAATTAGCAAACGTACCAGCAAGGGACAGGGGCAGGGACTGGAACCGAGGCCTCTGGCCGTAAGGTTTTAAACCAGGAGGTGGAAACAGCCTACAGAGCGCGTGAATCTATGCTCCCCCACCTTACATTGGTTACGGACTTCTTCGATATATTTAAAACTGGACTATCGTTTGCAAAACGCGTTGCACAGATCAATTGAGTATGAAAATTAGAGTTGCATGGACTAAACGACCTTCGTGAACCACCCAATCGTACCTATAAAAAAGTAAGAAAATGTTTTCACGAAGATGGCGCTGACGATTTTTCCTTAATTTTTCGAGTTTTGGTGGTTTTCAGATAGATTTATTGTGGGTCAAAGCCATACTTTTTGAAAAGCTACTGAGCCTACGCAACTCCGAATTTCATGTTCTTTCGACCTGTGCAAAGCGTATTGCAAACAACACTTGTGTTTCAAAGATCTCAAAGAAGTCCAGAACCCCTGTTTTAGGTGGGGGAGCATAGCTTCACGCGTTCTATAGGCCGTTTCCACCCCCTGTTTTAAACATACCCCAGGCGTGAGGTGTTTCATGGCCGAAAATCTCCCTGATTGCTCGGGGAGAATTCTTAGCAACCCCTTCAACAACGAGGCTAGGTAGCTCACACACCTAAAATTCGAGTATGTATATAATATTTACAGTACCGTAATTAAGTTTGGTAACTGAAATGCTGGACTTTTTTTCTTTGTGCGTACCTGTTCTCAATAACGTTTAGAATGTCAGGCTTTATTTGCATCCTGCCTAGCTCGATTCTAAAGGGGTCGCCGTAGTCTACGCTTTTAAGGGGCAAGCGAGCCTGTGGGTTTTTCCCCACACGAGACAAGTGGTCCGTGTCTCGTCACGGACCACTTGCACGCCTAGCAAAGATGACCGCCTTTGTGAGCACGTTACAGTAATAGAAATACTTATGAATACGCGATAATCAGATAGGCCTCACGCACCCAATGTTTGAAGACTTCGGTGCTTGGCTTTGTTTTCCATGTTGGCTTGGTGTTTTTGATTATTCATGTGTTTTTGTAGATCTGTCAAATGCGCTCGAAGCGCCACATCGCACACGGTGCATTTGGCCATTTTATTTGTCGCCCTTCCTTTCACGGTATTGTTTGCCAGCCAACCTTATTTAAAAATTATATAAAAATACAAATATATATATATACACTGTCAAACCAAGTGTGCAACTGTTCAACACTTGTAAGTGTGCAACTTCCAGTCTGACTTGTGCAATTGTGCAACTCGGCAGTTGTGCGATTGCAAGTGTCGAACTCGCCAGTTGTACACTCGTAAGTGTTTAACTCGACAGTTGTGCACTTGCTAGTGTTCAACTTCCCCGTGCAGCACTTCCCTTGTTGAACACACACACACACACATATATATATATATATATATATATATATATATATATATATATATATATATATATATATATATATATATAAACAAGCAGAGTAGGAACACACCTCGCATTTCTTTCCTGAGCTCCCACTCTGCCTTGTAGAAACGGAGGGCAGACGCTGACCGCCGCGGTGTCAGCACTGCCCCCGCCCCCGCGCTGCTATCCTGGGAGTCCTGGGAGGACGCAGCTCGTGCTTCCAGGTCCACGGCGTCAGGATCGTCAAGGCCAGGGCTTTCAGGGCTTACGCGTGGGCGTTTCTGAGATAGCGTGACAGGCGTAACACCGGGCGGGAGAGTATCACTACGGGCCACGGGGCAGTAACAGTCGCATGGCTATCGCACGAACCTCACGGGCTGGTATTGGGCGCTTTGGAGTTGTGATGGGTTGTGGGGCGGGAGCAGGGACGGGGGCGCCAGGACGAGCCCGGGTGAAAAAAAGAACTGACCCGAGCCGGCAGTTAACTGACTCAACCGGCCTGGGGCTGATCTTCGCTGACGTGCATGACCTGCGACTGAACGAGCTGATAGTCGACAAACTTGGAGCGCCTGGAGCCGACATGGAGCTGCCAGCGAATCAGTTTACTTCAGCAAACCATCAGTTCAGCTGACGCCAACTGAATGAACCTGAGATGAGACTGAATCAGCCAAAGACCAGTAATACGCAGTTTGACTGGTCACTGATGATACCTGAGCACTGACTGATTCGCTTTCAGCTCTCCGAGTCAGGTGTAAATCAGTTCAACTCAGTTCCCTTAATCTACTGCGAGAAACTGAACAGTGGCTGACTCACGCTCACTTTCTCTATTCGGCTAGCGTCAGTCGCAGTTCAGCTTCTGCTCTGACTGCCTTTTGCTGGATGTCAGCTGAGTGGGCCTCAGTAGCAACGACTCAGCAAACAGCAGTTAGTTTCAGTGCAACCTATCACTGCCGTTACCTGAGCGTGGACTGAGTAGCTATCAGCTCCCGAGTCAGGTGTTAATCAGTTCTACTCAGTACCCCTAATCTACTGCGGGAAACTGAACAGTGGCTGACTCCCGCTCAGTTTTTCTATTCAGCTAGCGTCAGTCGCAGTTCAGCTTCTGCTCTGACTGCCTTTGGCTGGATGTCAGCTGAGTGGGCCTCAGTAGCAACGACTCAGCAAACAGCAGTTAGTTTCAGTACAGCTGATTACTGCCGTTACCTGAGCGTTGACTGAGTAGCTATCAGCTTCCGAGTCAGGTGTTGGACAGATTCACTCAGTACCCCTAATCTACTGCGGAAAACTGTACAGTGGCTGACCCACGCTCAGTTTCTCTACTCAGCTAGCGTCAGTCGCAGTTCAGCTTCTGCTCTGACTGCCTTTAGCTGGACGTTAGCTGAGTGGGCCTCAGTAGCAACGACTCAGCAAACAGCAGTTAGTTTCAGCACAACCTATCACTGCCGTTACCTGAGCGTTGACTGAGCAGCTATCAGCTCCCGAGTCAGGTGTAAGTCAGTTCTACTCAGTAACAAAAACCTACTGCAGGAAACTGAACAGTGGCCGAGTCACTCTAAGCTGCCCACTCGGCTACAGTCAGTCCGAGTCAGTCACTGTTCAGTTAGAACGCCCTGCACCTGCCCGGCTGCGCGCCGCTGGAGGTGCAGCAGGCCGTGGAGGCTCTCGGCACGCTCACGACCTGGGTCACCCTCTGCGACAGCCTAGTGGGCGCTGGGCGCCCTGGTGCCCGCCGCCCTGCACCTGCCCGGCGGCGCGCCGCTGGAGGTGCAGCAGGCCGTGGAGGCTCTCGGCACGCTCACGACCTGGGTCACCCTCTACGACAGCCTAGTGGGCGCTGGGCGCCCTGGTGCCCGCCGCCCTGCACCTGCCCGGCGGCGCGCCGCTGGAGGTGCAGCAGGCCGTGGAGGCTCTCGGCACGCTCACGACCTGGGTCACCCTCTACGACAGCCTAGTGGGCGCTGGGCGCCCTGGTGCCCGCCGCCCTGCACCTGCCCGGCGGCGCGCCGCTGGAGGTGCAGCAGGCCGTGGAGGCTCTCGGCACGCTCACGACCTGGGTCACCCTCTACGACAGCCTAGTGGGCGCTGGTCGCCCTGGTGCCCGCCGCCCTGCACCTGCCCGGCGGAGCGCCGCTGGAGGTGCAGCAGGCCGTGGAGGCTCTCGGCATGCTCACGACCTGGGTCACCCTCTACGACAGCCTAGTGGGCGCTGGGCGCCCTGGTGCCCGCCGCCCTGCACCTGCCCGGCGGCGCGCCGCTGGAGGTGCAGCAGGCCGTGGAGGCTCTCGGCACGCTCACGACCTGGGTCACCCTCTACGACAGCCTAGTGGGCGCTGGGCGCCCTGGTGCCCGCCGCCCTGCACCTGCCCGGCTGCGCGCCGCTGCCGCAGATGCACCTATTGCAGCGCAGGCAGACTCTCAGCGCGGGAGTGGCTGGCGCACCCTCTACGACAACCTAGTGGAGGTTCCGGTGCCAGCCGCCTGGCACATACCTCTGCGACGGCGCGCTTTTGGAGGCCATGGCCGGCATCCGCACGGCTGCGGGCTAAGGCAAGGTTGTCCTGGCCCATGATTCCCTCTCATCGAGAGCTTTGTTTTCTACATCCAACTCAGTGCATTTTTTTTTTATAAAAAAAAAAAAGTGGAATTTTAAACTATTTTGTTTTCAATCCTTAATTTACTGGTTCATTAATGTGGGTTTTTAGGAGAATGCCTGGTTGTCTAGCTTCACTTTATAACTTTTTCTGGTGTGATAGACATCATGAAGTAAGTTACGTTTCCAGGAAGAAATAAATACAGGCTTGAGATTTTTTGTTTGGGAAGGTTCAAACAAATTCCAGCCAAGGCTCTAGGGGTGTATTGTTGGAAAAAATAAAAAATACACAAAAAATATAAAAAATACGTATTCCTACGTGGCATTTAAATTCATTACATACTTATGTTCTTCAACTTCAACACAAACCATCATGTCTTTTAAGTTATTCACATCAACGGCTATAAACTCAGGAGTAAGAAAGTATCTTTTCATGTGGTGGACCTGTTTGGAACCAACAACGTATGGCTCAACCTTTGCCAACTGGATGATAGCAAAACATTTACTTGAATCTGAATCGATCAGAGTGACTGAGTTCGACTTCACTTTTACAAATATGTCAATAGAGCCATAGTACAGAACTTTATCATCTCCTTCAAACGAACAAGTGTAAGAGTTTTTCTTCAAACACCGAGTATAATTCCTGCAAACAAACAGCAAATTGCTTTTCTTAATTTTCAGAAATGATTCAACACATGAGTTTTCCTTTGTCACTCCCTTTTTTTTTAAAGCATCAAGAACATAAGTCTGGCTTCTGCGCAAGGAAGTATAAGTTCCAACCGAGAAAGTATCTTCAGAGAAATCTTCCAGTTTCTTGAGACGAAGAGAAGGGTGGAGAATTTTGAAGCAATAATCTTGCACTGCCTTCGACTTCAGACTACATAGATGCTCCGGCAACTGTCTGATTAAAAAACATCCGGTTGCCAATTGTTTCTCAACGTATCTTGTTCCATGTATAATTTTAAGAATGTCACCATTTAAACTTTCGTATGGATAGCAGGAACAATATCGCAGAGGTCCAAGATTGGTTACAACAAATACTAGATGCTGCAAGAGATGAATAACCATTGACATGTTTCTGGTTCCATAAAGAACTTCAAAATTCTTAACATAATTGTCAAGTTTCTTTGAGCATGCCAGCAATTTTTCAGGGGAAATTGAGGGTGACTGGAGAATGTGCAGACACTCAACAAGATCAATGTGGTGCTCCAAATATTTGTCAGACATTATTCCATCCAACACTGCAATAGAAAGGTAATGTATATATGTTTCACATTCTTTACCTTTCCAATAACTAAATTCCCCATCTATTTTCCTTATGCATCTTTCAAACACATTAGGAAGTTTTATCTTCAGTAACCGTTCATCAACTAAATGTAGATATTTACGAAGTGAATATGGTTCAGAAGAGTGTTTAGAATCAAATAGCAACTTTATCAGGGTTTTGGTTACACCAAGATATAAGGTATGGAGGTCATCAACTGCAAATCCACGTATTACATCATACATTATTTGTGTAATTGCACTTGGATATTTCACTCCTAGATTATCTATTTTGACATTTCCTACAGCCAACAATAGCTGATATGCTTTATTTCCTAAATCCTTTGTCTCTTGGTGGCTTCTCAAATCCAGCTCATCTGAGTACGGATAAACCCAAACTGAAGAGAGCTTTTCCTCATTGTTCTCATCAGTTTTCTTCTTTATTTTCTTCCTTTGTTTTTTAGTGATCTGAACACTTCTCCCTTTTATTTTGCAGATTTGGCAGCCGAATGCACCAGAGTAACTTGTCATGCCCAGTAGCATTATTTTAGCGGGAAGATCAGTGGTGGCTGCGAGAACAATACCTTTGCTGATACAGGAGCTACTCCTCCCAGGTGGTCTCACATGAAAACCTGTCCTAACACAGTTAAAAGATTTTACAAGTGGATCCAAAATCATATTGGCTTCTGGCTTGCAACCAAACCACAAGCCTGCAATCAAGGTAAACTCTTTTTTAAAACGACATTTAGGGGGCTGTTCCATCACATTCAAGAAGATAGGCCAGAGGGATTTTTGTGAGGACTTGAAGACAGGCACACCATCCGTATTCAACATCATTGTAAAATTCAACTCACTCTCACTAAGAAATCCAAGTAATTCCTTGTATAATTGCCCATCATAAATATCTTCTAGATTTTCTGGCAAACTTCGTAAATTTATGATAAATTTCAAGTTACTCGTCACTTAACCATCCAATGTCGTTATGAAAATTTATAAAATTCGTCGTGATTCCACATATTTTTTTACATTACGGATTACAGATTCGTGCACTGAATTTCAAATGTTTCTTTCATTACAATCCCGGCGCTTACCTTCTGCGTCTGTCACATCAGTGAGTTTTGGCCATTCCGCTAACGTCGCGTGTTGGTCCATCGTCACAGAAGGCTTCAATGCCGCTGGCACTTTTCTCCTTCCTGTGAACGATTTTTTGTTAGCTTGCAATAGTACTACGCACGTTTACAGTGAAAACCCCCGTCGCTTACCTTCGGAATCCGATAAGTCAGTGTTCTTTGTCATTTCTGAAAGCGTTGCGAATTTCTCCGTCGTCACCGGTGGCTTCGATGCCGTAGGCAGTTTGCTCACTCCTGTGAATGATAGTTGGGTCACTGGAAATTGAGAGAATACTACTACTACGCATATTTACAATTAAAAATCCTCGTCACTTACCTTCTGCGTCTGGCAGATCTGTGTCTTGTTGCATGTCCGAAAGCGTTGCGTTTTTTGTTGTTGTTACCGAAGTCTTCAGTGACGGTGGCACTTTCCTACTTCCACCGATCAGCTTCTTAATGTTTTTCCAGCTAAAGGTAGCAGGAAAATTGAGCGAAGAGGATGCTTTTTCCGTTTTCTTGGACAAGATGTGTTTCTTTTTTGCCACGACATTGTCCTCTTTTGCATGTTTCTTCATATGCTTCTTATAGATTTTGATGTTGAACTGATCTTGTTTGCACTTTGGACAGATATATTCATCTCTAGGAGGAATCAAGGAAGCAAGATTATTTGGAAGCGGGGTAATTTTGACCTTAGGTTTAGATGGGGCATTTGAAAACGCATCCAAAAAGCCAGCAATAGAGAATTCCTTATATGAAACATTCTCGTAAAAGGATGGCTTTGTCTTTCTGTACGGTTCATATGTTTCTTGACGACGAACAGGTGGTGGAATGTAGGGAAGCTGTTGATAGGCAGCTCCTGCTATAATAATAATAATAATAATAATATGAATATGAATATGAATAATAATATGGTTAAGAATAAGAATACTCTGCAAACTCAAGTGTGAGACAGTACTACACTTTTTACTGCAGTACCACTGTATCTCACACTTTCAAAAACTATTTTCTGTCGTTGAATAGCAATCACGTTTCAGAGAACAGCATCAGCTTTGGTTGAAAATCCCGGTTAAAACGAGCTACCATGTGATGGGGTTTGGAACAACAATACATTAAATAATCGTAAATTAATGGTTTCTAAAATTTATAGGAACGTTGTTGTTTGCGATCAGAACCCTATCACATGGTAGCTCGTTTTAACCGGGATTTTGAATCAAAGCTGATGCTGTTCTCTGAAACGTGATTGCTATTCAACGACAGAAAATAATTTTTGAAAGTGTGAGATACAGTGGTACTGCAGTAAAAAGTGTAGTACTGTCTCACACTTGAGTTTGCAGAGTAAGCATAAGAATAACAATAACAATAACGATAATAAGCATACTTACTATTTTTCTTCTCTTTCGTTACTCTTGGTGTGGAATCAGCAGTAGAATTGGTGATAGAAGCATACAAAGGCTCATGGTAATAGCTTAAGCAACTCTGTGAGGAGTAACGGCTCGACGCATTCAGTGCTGATCGAGAGCCAAATGCATCAATTGCTGATGTAGAGCCAAATGACCAGATTGTTGACCGAGATTCTCTGCGCCGACCATACGATTCATAGTCGGGACGAGGAGGTTTTGGAAGAGGAACTAGTTCATTCACTACAAAGCGGTGATTTGATTCTTTCCTGAACGGATTGACAGTTCCCAACCTGTGGCCACTATTTGAAAATGGCTGGAACTTACTCCCCTCCTCATCTGAGCCCCCTGATCGCAGCGTGAACACTCTGGCTTGCATGTTCCTGCTGTTTAAAAAAGGTGCATCAATTCACAAGAAATTATTAAACGCCACCAAGATGTGAAAAAAGCGTACACCTAATCGCAAGAAAAATGCTCGGATGTGTATATCAAAACTACAAATAAAGAACATATTAAAAAAAGCCCTGAGAGCTAAAGATATAAATGTTGTATCCATACAAAATCATGACCACGATTACAGTCAAACTACCCCACAAGAACCTGCGGCGGGCGAACGATGAAAGTAAGGAGAGGTGCACGACGCAATGGGTCAGACTTTTAAAAACAGATCATGACCACAGAGCGGAGTGCACCTCCGCCCCCGGGAGGGGGGGAGGGGGCCGGTGACCAGCCGACCCTACGGTGTATTGTCCAATGATGGGAACCGCTGAAAACCATAGCACTTTTTTGTCCAAGTGGAAAAGGCCAGTAACACTACACACACAAACACTTAACCCTTTATGGTCGGATTCTAAACGCATCGTAGAAAAAATTATTTTTTGTGTTTTTCTTATAGTTTGGAGTCCCCTGAATCCACTCATTTTTGAAATTTTCCTGTAGCTCAAATAGTTTAGGAGATATAGCCTGTTGCTTCAGAGCAACAAAACCCATAAAGGAAACGTACTGCGACATCACTTCCCCCCTATGGTCGTTTGTTGCTCCTGAGCAACAAATTTCTCCAGCGCTTTTCGCGACTAAATTGACCTCAAAAATGGTGAAGCTCACGACAGCGAGAGTCACTTGGTGCCAGGGCATGCCCCTGAACCTGCCAAACTCGGCTCCGCACTCGCGCTTCGCCGACAAGCAGTGCCAGAACACCTACCCGGCGCTGTTGCTCCTGAGCAACAAACCCATAGGGGGGTTTGCAAGGAAGTTGCCAAAAATGATTGCCTCCAGTTTATACGTGCAAGGCGAGGGTACCACTGTAGCGTACGTCAATATCCACATTCACCCGCCTTTTACCAACCTTCCATTCACCTTTCACCAGATACCTTTCACTCGCCTTTCACCAGCCGTAGTCAGACCGGGATAGAACTTTTGTGGCCTCGGTGGCCCTAGAGTGTTACGCATAGTGTTCCTGGAGAGTCCCAGGACTAAGGGGGCATCAAGATACCTTTCACCAGATACCTTTCACCAGGTACCTTTCACTAGCCTTTCACTAGCCGTAGTCAGGCCGGGATGGAACTTTTGTTGCCTCGGTGACCCTAGCGTGTTACGCATAGTGTTCCTGCTGAGTCCCAGGACTCAGGCGGCATCAAGATACCTTTCACCAGATACCTTTCACTTGCCTTTCACCAGCCGTAGTCATGCTGGAATGGAACTTTTGTGGCCTCGGTGACACTAGCGTGTTACGCATAGTGTTCCTGGAGAGTCCCAGGACTCAAGCGGCATCAAGATACCTTTCACCAGATACCTTTCACCAGGTACCTTTCACTTGCCTTACACCAGCCGTAGTCAGGCCGGGATAGAACTTTTATGGCCTCGGTGACCCTAGCGTGTATCTGGTGAAAGGCCTGACTACGGCTGGTGAAAGGCAAGTGAAAGGTACCTGGTGAAAGGTAACTGGTGAAAGGTATCTTGATGCCGCCTGAGTCCTGGGACTCTCCAGGAACACTATGCGTAACACGCTAGGGTCACCGAGGCCACAAAAGTTCCATTCCGGCATGACTACGGCTGGTGAAAGGCGAGTGAAAGGTATCTGGTGAAAGGTATCTTGATGCCGCCTGAGTCCTGGGACTCTCCAGGAACACTATGCGTAACACTCGAGGGCCACCGAGGCCACAAAAGTTCTATCCCGGTCTGACTACGGCTGGTGAAAGGCGAGTGAAAGGTATCTGGTGAAAGGTGAATGGAAGGTTGGTAAAAGGCGGGTGAATGTGGATATTGACGTACACTACAGTGGTACCCTCGCCTTGCACGTATAAACTGGAGGCAATCATTTTTGGCAACTTCCTTGCAAACCCCCCTATGGGTTTGTTGCTCAGGAGCAACAGCGCCGGGTACGTGTTCTGGCACTGCTTGTAGGCGAAGCGCGAGTGCGGAGCCGAGTTTGGCAGGTTCAGGGGCATGCCCTGGCACCAAGTGACTCTCGCTGTCGTGAGCTTCGCCATTTTTGAGGTCAATTTAGCCGCGAAAAGCGCTGGAGAAATTTGTTGCTCAGGAGCAACAAACGACCATAGGGGGGAAATGATGTCGCAGTACGTTTCCTTTATGGGTTTTGTTGCTTACGGGCAACAGTGGTTTATACTGAAATTCCCCGAACGTGTTTCGTCAGGCAAAAGTTGTTATGCACGGATCTGAATCTCCTATGGGTACACCTTTTTTCAGAATAATTTTTTTTTCTTTGCGGTGAATTGGGTTTGGCTTCGGGAGGCTGCCAAAAAGGGCGATTTTCACGTGGGTGAGGAGCTCATGTTGGTCAGCCTGTAGATTGAACCGAAGTGCTCCCGCCGACTTGCCCCAGTATTAGAATCATAGTTGACATCCCTAGCTTTCATTTAATGTAAGTATGGGGCAAATCGGTTGAAAATCACGTTGTCCAGAGCTTTCAGAAGTTCTGTTGCTCAGGAGCAACAAAACCATAAAGGGTTAAAATGAACACTGCACAACACACAATGACTAAACTAGGCACTATGGATGGTGTCTCTAGTGAATCACACAACACTGCACAACACTCAATGACTGCACTAGGCACGATGGATGGTGTCTCTAGTGAATCACACAACACAAGACATCACTTGGCAGACCGCTTCCTCTTGGGGCCACGGGTAGACCCGGACGGCCCACCCTGGGAGGAAGACGCAGCACGAGCATCGGTCCGCTGGACGCACTTCGCAGACCGCTTCTTCTTGGTGCCACGGGTAGACCCGGACCGCCCAGGCTTGGAGGAAGACGCAGCACGAGCATCGGTCCGCTGGACGCACGTCTCGCAGCCGGTGTCTCCGTGCTCCAGGCAACGGTAGGCAAAACGCAGGAACACGTTTGCCTCTCGGGCGCCCCGCTTCGCCGCCAAACCGTACTCCGGTTTGTTGACAATGTCACTTGTCTTGTTTGGGTTGTTGGTCTTGACGCACCTGATGTCTGTGGCTGCCGTGTCCAGTGCGGCGAAGGCCACGGCCAGGTTGCTCTCCCGAACAAACTGAACATGACCATCCACAAGGATGAAGGGGACGTACGATCCGTTCATGATGCAGTTTTGCAGCTCAGGAAGGAGGTCCTCGGGGCCACGGCACTCCTGGTCGTCCATGAGGAAGGCCTTGTAGAGGAAGAGGGAGACGTGCAGTGGCTGCAGTTGTGAGCCCCACAGGACGTCGCAGAACGACACGACCTCATGTACCCGTGTGTACAGTCGAGCCTACCAAAGGGTGAAACCAAGTTATTTAAGTCATGCAATAAAACATTTTGCGTTACAGTCGTAGTTGCACACTACCAGCAATGCAGTATTACTCACAGTGTAGTCCTTCGCCGACTCTGCCAAAACGGGCGGACAGATGACATGGGCATGAAATTGAAGCATATGCAGCTTCTTGTTGTCGGTTTGCTTCGTACGGTTCACCGCACCGCATATGGGGCACAGCTCATACACCTTCAACGAGATGTCAAAGTCCTCCGGTACTTGATCAGGGTTCTGTGACAAAAAAAAAAGCGTCGCAAATTTGTGCGGGGCGTGGCAGTGCGGGGCGAGGCGGGGCGTGGCGGGGCGTGGCGGGGCGGGGCGGCACGGGGCGGGGCGGGGCGTGGCGGGGCGTGGCGGGGCGGCACGGGGCGGGGCGTGGCGGGGCGTGGCGGGGCGGGGCGGGGCGTGGCGGGGCGGGGCGGTGCGGGGCGGGGCGGGGCGGGGCGTGGCGGGGTGGGGCGGCGTGGGGCGGCGTGGGGCGGGGCGCTGAGGAAGTACTGCCTACTCTGCATGGGGCCACGGCCCTCGCGGTTACTTACAGGAAGAACTACAAAATCCGGAACCACGTTCGGCGCCACGCTCATTGCAGCTGGTGCAGCTTGGTCCGGTGCATGACCGCGTGCAGCGTCCTGGCTCACTGGTGCGGCCTTCTTTGGGCTACAAGGCGCTACACGCGCAGAGTCATCGACAACCTGAAAATTGAATTTCATAGTACTGCACGACCCTTAAATGTCGGTAACGGGGAAGCAAAATGTGAAAGGTGATTAAGCCACGCAACCAGTACCTCGCAGCATTCAAAATTGCTCCAGGTGAGCATAGCCAGACGATCAGCGTCCTGGTCGGTCCTTCCCGTGAAATAATTCCAGCGAATTTCAGTGCCGGACCCGCCATACCCTGCCACAGACACGTTTTTGGACGTGGACCGACTGTGGTTCCTCCGTCCATGATAGGTGATTTGCAGCTCTGACTCCGCGCTGTCGTTGCACAGGCGCATCGGCCCGTGCATAAACCAGAAAAAAGGGGACCCAGTATCTTTCTGGTTGGAGAACTCCACACGATGGTCGTCCAAATTTTTTACAGGGAAACGCAGCGTGAAGCCCAGATGCAGAGCGCCATTAACAACTCGGAGCTTGCTGCAAAGGACAACCCTAACCTCAGCCAATGCACAATTGGAGCTTAAACTACGTTTGAGTAACAAACCCGGAAAACTGCATTGTTTTTTGCGTACCGCCTACACTACGTACCTTGCGTCACTAATGAAGAGGCCATGGCCGGCTCCTTCAACACGCCTAACCTCTAGGCCTGGCATGATCTGATCCCAAGCTGTTTGAATTGCCAGGAGAACTGCCTTAAACAGAGGGTGCCTCTTCGTCTCTTCTTCATTGAGCGAAGAACAGCGGCGTAGTGGTACTCCGTGCCCATGCCCGGCTACAATGTCCGCCAGAAACACGACGTCCAGGACCTTTTGAGGGTTTTTTTTCAGCTCCTCCTGGAAGCTGTCGCAGCCGTACACGTCGAGTGGCGTCATGGTGACGACAGTGTTCTGAATGTGATCTGCAGCACAGATCAGCAAGGGATGTACTGCCTTTCTAAAGGCATTAATTTTTATCACCCCGGGAAAGGCATTAAAATTATCCAAAGGTGTTACATTTTAGTGCCTATGAACATTTTCGTGCCTTAACAAAGGCATTAAAAATTAAAACCCGTTCCAATGCATTAAGTCCTCACTTTGTTTTTCCAGCTAGTACACCACTAAAGTATTACCACGATACCTCTTATCTCTACCAGGAACCGACTTACCTGTACAAAATTGCACAAACGAGACAGATTCAGGACACAATGAAAGTCAACTCAGGACACAATAAAAGTAACCTCTTACTGACGCTCAACGTAGTCGGGTGCGGTGTGTGGCAAGGTGGGGCGGTGCGCGGCGCAGCTGTGCCAACGTTGCAAATGTAAACTTTATAGGCTCATGCAAGAGACTTCAAGAGGAGTGTCTTCGGCAACAAATTTACATTCACAAAATTTAACTGCTCCAAATTAGGTTTCTGGAAATTTCATAATAGAAAAATTACGACAGCTCCTAACATTGAACAGTTGTCAACACTGTATGTCACTTGCACATATGTGTATCATTTGTTTACTTATTTAACTTGTCTCCAGACACGATGGCGTCGCGACCAAAGCGCTCAAGAATTTCAGCTAACCTGCTGTGCCAGCGATGCCCAGCATTTACTTTTTTTCAAAGTGAGAAGGCAATGTGTGACCATCTCAAGTCCGACCATGGCGTAAGTGACAATGATGCTGACAACGAGGCGTCAAACGTTCTAACCCTAACACGCCAGGGTACGCCACCGTTGTCCAGTACCAATTAGAAAGCTGTAAGTACACGAATGTTGTGTCACATTCGTTTAAACGTGACACGGGTGTTTGTAGGTGTAACCTATATTTCGTCAACAGCTGGAATCCCAAATCCAACGGGTTGGCCTCGGAAACGCGATGCGTAGTCTGGGGTTCGTACTGGAGCCCGGTGCAGCAGAGAGCACCGCCACCTCAGCTGGACGTAACCTAAATGTTTATGTGGAGGAGCTGGATGAGCTACTAGCCAACCTGTCGGGAGATGACATCAGCGATGATGACGAGGAACTTGATGAGGATGTAAGTTCTTACATTTTTTACTAACAATTACAGATAAGTACAGTGTTCCAGTTTCTAATGACAAATGTCACTGCGAACAGGAACTCATTGAGAAAATGAATGTTAGCGCGTACCTGGAGTCAAAGTACGGCGCACTGACGCCACAGCAGGTGCACGAACAGGACACCTACGCTTCTACTCTCCTGAAGAAACTCGGCAGCGTAGTCACGAGGAACAGAGGATCGAAGCTGTTTTACACTGTTCTGGTCAGGAACTGGGCCATGTTCCTCCTGCTCAACAACAAAAGTGTACATGATCCCGTGTCACCAGTCCTGGACCTGTCTGTTGTGGAAAAATTCATGAGGTAATTAGATCTACGGCCTAGCGCGCATTGATGAACTTGTTGCTGCTGCTGCCCCGCCACGCCCCGCCCCGCCGCGCCCCGCCCCGCCGCGCCCCGCCCCGCCGCGCCCCGCCCCGCCCCGCCCCGTGCCGCCCCGCCCCGCCACGCCCCGCCCCGTGCCGCCCCGCCCCGCCACGCCCCGCCACGCCCCGCCCCGTGCCGCCCCGCCCCGCCACGCCCCGCCACGCCCCGCCACGCCCCGCCCCGTGCCGCCCCGCCCCGCTGTCTGCCGAATGATTCCGAAGAGTGCTCTCCTCGCTCTGTCTCACTCACACTCATGGGGAGTGGCGTAAAGGTGCGAGAGAGACAGAGGAAGGACAGCGCTCCTCGTAATGTTACGGACACGCCGGACGCACCCCGAAACCGCTAGTCTCCCTATCCCCCCCCTCCCCCTACCCCAAAAGTCAGCCCGCTTCCAGAGCGCCGTGGCGGTTTGGTGTCCCCTCACACACACGCGTGCGACGGGCTTGCCTACCGCCCAGGCGCCCAGCAGACGCCCCGCCACGCCCCGCCCCGCCCCGTGCCGCCACGCCCCGCCACGCCCCGCCACGCCCCGCCCCGTGCCGCCCCGCCCCGCCTCGCCCGCCTCGCCCCACCACGTTTGTAATTCCCTTTCCTGTGTCAGGGATGTTGCTGCATGCACTACCACAGCCACAATGAGCTATGGTAAGCTTTTGTACAAGCTTATTGCTGAGGCTGCGCGACCCAGTGCACCAGCTTTTATTGAGGTTAAGCACCTCCTCCTGAAACTTCACCGGGAAATCACCCTACCGCGCATGCACAAGGCAGCACGACAGCGGCACGAGTCTCTCCAGAAGCGGTTCCCAGATTTTGTGGCGACCCTCAAGGCAGTCAACGACTTGTACACGTCGGCAGATGCTCTACAAGTCGCCATGTCTCGCATGGCGTTCGCAGAGGCCCATCCTACGGACGTCGACGCGGTCAACATGGCCATGCGTACTGCTGTGGCCCGCCTGACTGTTGCTAGCTGCAACAGAGCTGGTAACGTCGGTGGGCTCACCATCAAGGACGTGCACAACAAGCAGTTGGTCGACGGAGGCGTCGTGTGCATTGTAGCCTCCAAATTGTATGAACTAAATTAAAATAAATATGTTTAAACTGGTGGCACGGCTAGCCAGAGATGAAGGGTGGGTGAGGGTAACACACTTTGACTTAATAAAATCTCACTAATATTAGGGCGCCAGGTGACAGAGTCACCGCCAAAGGAAACAAGGCTACTTGAGACTAAAACACCAGATAAACATGTAACTAAGGCTAAGCCAAACTTTAATAAACTTTGCAACGTCAAACATTCATAGCAATACGGAAAGCTCAAAACATGTGAATCCAAAATAGATATCAAATCCAAACTCAATACTAAGTGCTGCTCTATCAACCAAGTCTCAATGCAAAATCAGAACTAACACTCGAATACAAACTAAATTATAATTACTAAAAAGGGCATCGCCCACTCAAATCTCAAAATAGTTCAATTCAGAACCAAAACTCAAATCTCAAAATCTCAAAATCTCAACATCTCAAATAATAGCTCAAATAAGAACCTCTAAGTCACAGATCCGGTTTGCCATATGCAAATGATTTCAGAACGCTTAAAATTAAACTTAAAACTATCTCCAGACAGGAGAGGCTTCATGGAAGCAAGAGGCCGTCAGCCGTAATAGAAGAATAGAAGACCCTGAATAAATGAACAACATGTGTTAGACACATGGGAACCATGGGCAACATAACCCCAAAATATACATGACAAATACACTAAATCAGGAAATCCAATCCGACACTCACCGAGGACAAAGCGTATGAACGACAAGTTGGTTTCAACAATGGAGAACACTCGGGTCAGCGAGAACAGTCGGGTGTAGAATAAATACAAGCCCAGCCAGGCCGCCGAAGCGCGCACTGGGGACAACAACAGAACGTCACCTACATCCCGTACTGACTGCTGCCACAAGCGGAAACTCAAGTTAAATAGATTTCGGGAGGCGGATGGATATGAGAACACTTGTGGTAGTTACTAAGTGAGTATGAGAAATTCGCTTGTCAGGTGGAGGGTGGGAGATTCAAACAGGAGAAGTTGTGACGTCACAAAATGTGATCGTTACAGCATCCCCCTCTCCCAGCACAAGACCTCATCACACCACCAAGTGTATTTGTGCCTGGTTCATCAGGAGGTGCAGCTCCTTACGAGTGCAATCAGGGTGACGCAGTTGGTGTCTCCAAAATCAAGTTATGTCTTCCTCACCGGCTCTGGCAACAGGATACGGAAGTCATCCTTCATCTTCAAGGAGTTCCAGCACAAGTTTGACCAGCTGTTGAATGCTAATGACTTGAGGCACATTAGTGTTACCCTGGCCTTCAACAATCTGCTGAGCGGTGTTGACGGCAACATACACTCCAAGCTGCTGGCAAACTCCAAGGGCACAGCTTCCAAGAAGTACCTTGAAGTAAATGCCAATGTGCTGGCCTCAGCCTTTACAACGTACCGTGAAGCCATCGCCAAGTTGTGAGGTGTTGTGTGATTCACTAGAGACACCATCCATCGTGCCTAGTGCAGTCATTGAGTGTTGTGCAGTGTTGTGTGATTCACTAGAGACACTAGCTGCTCTCTGCTCGCTGCGCTGCATACTGCTCGCTGTATGACAGTACAAGCAGGCTGATACCTTCGTTTCATCTGCTAAAAACAGACCACGCGACCGTGACCAAAAAGTTCCGGAGCGCCGGAACTTGAAAGCAGATGATACGTATGGTAGATGTCCCTACGCGTCGCAGGCTGCAGGGAAGGGGAGCCGAGGGGGAAATAACCTCGGACTTTAGTGCACACCACTAATTCAACAAATTCGGTCCAATTCAAACAAATTCAAGCCAATTCAACCTAATTCAAATCTAATTTCAATTCAATTCAAGCCAATTCAAGCCAATCCAAACCCAATTCCCCAGTCCAGAAATCCCATGATCGTTCCCATGAGCCATGGGACATCAAGGAATGTCATGGGAGACATTTCCCCATGGAGGATAACATTCCATGTAGTTTTTGCCCACTTCCATGTGAGGTACTTTCCATGGAAATAAGGTTCCTTGGCAGCTGACCGTCTCTATGGAATAGAGCACTAACTCCATGGAGTAATAACAAAATGTTTAAGTCCACAAAACGACAAAGAAAAGACTGATCGAAATAAATGAAACACGGATATAGGGTGTCGGAAACGAGGCGGATCCAAATCTGATGGCCGTTTTTGCCTAGCTCAAGCCGTTTTCGAGTTGCCAGAAAAAAGTTCTCAGATTTGAATGAAATTTAAATGGCCCTACTAAAATTCACCGTAGATGCTACATACCAAATTTCAGATCGAAATTCCACTAATTATGGATTTTACAGCCCTTTTTATTTTCATGGGAAATTGTTTCCATGGTAAAGATAGGCAAGTGCCCAATGGGATAGGTCACCCCATGGAAAGAAAACCGTTCCATGAAGTCCTCTCGCATGGCAATCATTTTTCCATGGAGCCTTTACCCATGGTAAGAAATTTTCCTTGGAGTCCTCACATGGAAAGCGATATTCCATGGAATCTTGTTCCAAGGAAAACACTTTTCCATGGTAGAACGCCCATGGAAACAGAAACCACATGGAATATGATGCTTCTTACATGGAAAACAGACCTCTATCCTTGGAAAAGAGATCATGGAATTCCATAGTGTCCATGGGATTTTTGGACTGGGTCAAGCCAATTCAAACCCAATTCAAGCCAATTCACACACTAATTTAGTCCAATTCATGGCCAATTCAAGCCAATTCACAGCCAAATCAAGGCAATTCACATCCAATTCATAAAATTTGTACACCTAATTCAGCGGTTATTTCCCCCTCGAGGGGAGCGCTCTCGCGCTGGGCAAGGAAGGGGGAGGCACGGGGCCCGGGGCGGGAAGGGGCACCGGCCCGGCCGCCCGGCGGCCCAGCGTCCTGAGAGGTGGCGTGGAGTGGCGGGGCGCGCGCCGCGCGCAACGCGAAATTCCCCTGTATAATATTATGCCACACTGGCTGCTCGCTCTGCCGGTTGCTCTCTGCTGGCTGCGCTGCTCTCTGCATACTGCTCGCTGTATGACAGTACAAGCAGGCTGATACCTTCGTTTCATCTGCTAAAAATTATAATCTTACGTCTTTTTAATATTAGCCAATTACAACATTTACGCCTTAATCAATTACAAACGTGACTCGTAAAAGTACAACAACTGTCATGGAATTGTTTTCCATCACCGCTACGACTATTTTTCACAGTGTCTCCACTCTGAGCGCTGTGGGATGTTGTGTCTGTCTTCCAGACGTGGACACTACGCCCCCACCCCCGCTCTGCCAGGCGGGGGCCCTGCTATCACAATTTCTGCCTGCATACATTCCAGCACTGTCCCGCAGTCACTCGACCCGGGCAGGGGTGGGGGTGGGGGGTTGCCTTAGCCCCGGCCGGGACACAACCCCCCTGCCCCACCCCCATCCCCTGGACCCGCCGGGCTGGGCCCGGCCCGACCGGGCCAAGCATGCCTAATCGTCTTTTCTTTCCACAACGAGAGTGCGTGCGTGAGTGTGTGTGTGTGTGTCACTGGCTTTGTTTCTCCCCCGCTCAGCTGTAACCTTTAAAATACCCTACGGAGCAAGCCCCACTTCGGTTACCGCTCTCTCTCTCTCTCTCTCTCTCTCTCTCTCTCTCTCTCTCTCTCTCTCTCTCTCTCTCTCTCTCTCTCCCCCTCCCCCTATCTCTCTCTCTCTCTTCCTCCCGCTCCTTTTTTCTCTCTCTCTCTCCATCCCTCTCCTTTCCTCTCTCTTTCCTTCTCTTCTCCGTACCTCCCTCGTCCACCACCACCTCTTCCCCGCCCCCGCCCCCTCCTACCCCATCCTCGACCCTGCAGCGTCTCCTCCAGCCTAAACGTGGTCAGCCACCCCCTCCTCCCACTAGGGCGGCCTGGGCCAGCCACCGTGGTGTGGTCATTCCCTCCTCATTTTCAGCGTCCAACTGGCCAACTGGCGCCCGCTGTGCGGACCCAACGACTCGCCAACACGCTGACGCCCTGCACTGTAAAAAATAATCGTAGCGGTGATGGGAAAAATTTCCATGAGAGTTGTTGTACTTTTACGAGTCACGTCTGTAATTGATAATAAAGACGTAAATGTTGTAATTGGCTAATATTAAAAAGTCGTAAGATTATATTTTTTTTCGTTGACTTTACAGTTAGCATTGGTAGTTTCACGAATGCATGTCATAAATTTACAACCCCAAAATCTCAAATTCATCCATCAAGGACTTCTGAAATTTCTCGTAAATTAAGGAAATTTCTCGTACATTAACGAAATTTCTCGTACATTAACGAAATTTCTCTTAAATTTTCGACATTTCTGGTAACTTTACGATGTTTCCTGTAAGTTAACGAGTTTTCTCGTAATTTCGTAATTTTATTACTTCTGTTGTTACGTTACGGAAAATGATTTTTTCTTACAACAAAAAAACATAAACAGAATTTACAAAATTTGTTGCAAGTTTACTTATCATAATTCGTCAGTTTACAAATCAATATCGTAATTATAAATTTTTTAATTTGACGTAAATTTAAGAGTATTTTTCCCATAGTGTGTGTAGCGCGGTCCCCGCCTCTACAGCTGACACCTGCACAGCCTTCTATGTCACACCCCTTGCAGAAGGCAGCACATGCCTCAGGGAAGTTACAGGAGTGACCCAAGGACCTACGCGGGCCAACTCTCCAGACGGCCCGGCACAACGAGGGCGCTCCCCCCAGCCACAAGGGAAAGGAAGGCCAGGGGGCTCACCCACATTTGTCAGCGCGTCCGACCGCCCCCGCCCCGTCCCCGGACATGTGCGGCAGGAGGCGCGCCCCGGCCCGGGCCATGCCGAATCGAAAAAGGGCAGCCATAGAGTGCATGAGATGGCATTGACAGGGCGAGCTGTGACGTCACCCGCGCCACCCTGTGGGGCTGTGTGTGTGTGTGTGTGTGTGCGTGTGTGTGTGTGCGTGTCCGTGTGCATGTGCATGGCTCACTTCAAGGAACCTGAGGGGAGTATCCAGCAAGCTTCTTCCGTCCGGGAGGAGGTCCGGAACGCGGGACGCCTTCGGCGGCCAGCATCAGTACGCTCTGGCAGCCCGTCACAGCCGGTCTGCCAGCCCATAGAGGCAGTAATTCCTACCCGAGTGAGAACGCAGCCCGCGACCCCTGCCATTGCGCGCCCGTGCAGCCAAGGATAGCGCAGCTAGTGTGCGTGTGTGTGTGTTGTGATTAGTGTCCAGTGCCATACATCGCCACCCGGCTCTTACACACCTCAAGGGCAGGTGTGAGGACAGCATCGGACAAAGGCCAGCCAGCACGAAGGCCCAGCTCGCCGACGGGGACCGGAGGTGCCACCCGCGCCGCACGGGACCAGGTTGCAGAGGGTAAGTACCGGACAGCACCCGTGCCCGCCCGACCCCTACCCTCCGCTACCCACTGCAGGCCACCCGCAGGCGCAGCCGTGGTGTCTAACCCCTTTTCTCTTTACAGTACCCTTTCTTCTTTTTTGTGCCATCTCTGTTTTGCACCCGTTGTGCCTTCTGTTTTGTGTTTTGATAACCAGCAATGTCTGTATAGTCCGCTCTGCCCTTCTGTCTTCCCCTTGCATTGTGCGCTGTGTTTATTTGTGACCCCGACCCGGCGGTCCCCTAGTCACATCCTTGCTATTTTGTTGACCGTGTTGCTGTCTCGCGTTGCGCATAGTATAATCGAATGTGGTCAGAAGTCTTGCTCCTATACTCAGCTTGTTAGCGTCCTCCACGGTCGCACAAACACCTCTTGAGTCCCGTCATACTCCACCGCCCTATGCTGTGCTCTGCCGTTTCTGCTGTGTCGCGCTCTCTCTCAGTTTACGCACTGTGGGAAAAAGAATCTTAAATTTACGACCAATTATGAAAATATAAATTCTGTTTATGATTTTTTGTTGTAAGAATACAACATTTTCCGTAACGCAACAACGGAAGTAATAAAATCGTATGAGTGGCACAAATATATATATATATATATATATATATATATATATATATATATATATATATATATATATATATATATATATATATATATATATATATAGTCGCATAGTTGCGTGGCGCCCCGCGCCCTGCTGTATTCCCCTCTCTACCGCTCCCCTCTCTTCGCCCTCTTGGCTGGGCCTGTGTTCTGGCGCTGTTCGGTATTCCCCTGATGATGCGTTCATTTGAAACATTAGTACTAGCCAGGACCGAGCGTCCTCAAGCTGAGCTCGCAGAGAAACCAACATAAACACTTATCATATTAGTCAACGTTTTCGTTTTACTCCCTTATCCATACCCGGACACAAGTACTTGGCGGGTCCGCCGACCCATTGTTTCGCAGGCACTTTCACCTTCGAAATGAAGTCAAACAATTGTGTGAAGGGGGTGGCCTATCCAGAACACAAGAGCATAGGGTGCGGAAATATAATTTTTTAAGCACATTTTCCCGTCGTCGGCGTTTCTCGAAAAGTTCATTGTGGGTCAACCCTTAACAGCTCTGCTACTAATTTATCGCTGTAATAATTTTCTAAAGAAACTAGTAAAATGCTGCGCATTTTTAGGCTGAGTGTGTCTAAATTTAAAGAAAAAATGAATACGTTAGCTAAACTGAAAATTAAATATTTACATTATTGAAAACAAAATAAATACAATAGTTATTTAAAACCATGAAGGATGGCAACACACTGCGTCACGATGACAGAGTGCAGCAAACCTAGACTAGGCCAACCTAATAAAGGCTTCCTCAGAGCAGCCTAACCCGTCTAAATTTAGATCAACCTAACCTAATGTTCGATGTTTAAAACCCTCTAGTGTTTCCATTTTCCGCCTCATCGGATAAATTCTACTTACAGACAATTTCTTAATCGCTTAAGCTAGAAAGCCGAAATTTAGAATGTCACCCGCTGTACTAGTGACACTGATCAAACACTGAGGTTAAACATTTTCCTTTATTTTACGAAAAAGTGGAAAATTTGTATAGGCATATATAATTCACGTTTTGGTTTTCAAAGAGAGTTTTGGCTGCATATTATTTACGTATTTCTCATTCTCAAGTAAGTGTTAAAACTTAGGGGGCCGTGTCACGCGTTAGCGTTAGAATTTTTATTTATTTATTTATTTATTTATTATTTTTTTTAGGCAACGGAGTTGCCTTCTAAAATCGCTGGAAACCGTGCGTGTTTTGTTTCATATGGCCCCTTACGACAGAAAAAAATCTGCTGAAGGGAATTCGATAATATTAAGCATACCTTTAGAATGTAATCTGGTACATTTGAATCTGAAGTCTAGTTGAAATCTGTATTGCAGAAATTTTGTAAATTTGAATTGAAATTCGAGTTTCTATGGTAATGCTCGACTCGTGAGGCAAAATGAACAGGGGAAGGGGATATTTTTTCGTGGAGGGGGTAGGCCGAGACGAGCCAACACGGAGCGAAAGAGAAACCTCTAAAGTCTGCGTTCAAACAAAGCCAGCCTTTAGTTTCGAGCGCAAGTATGAGATAGCACCACTGAAATTCGCACGTGACCACCGTACTGCCTTCTTTAAAACTACTTCAGTTTTACTGAAACTTGCCCCGGTTCTGCCAACTAAATGTGTGCCTCAAAGAATGAGTTCAAATCGTAACGTTATGAGAGCAGTGATTTTTTTCATTTTATTTGGTTGGCATGTTGTGTCAACAACGCGAAAGCAGGCCAAGCAAGCATGTCCGCCATGGTCGGTGGCTGATGTGCCCACCTCGCGACTTTAAGTCATTTTTTAAAGTTATCGAAACGTTGACAAGGCGAACTGAATGCGTAAATAGTAGTTTTATACCTGCAGAAAACGGTTTGGTAAGTTTGACTTCGATCTGGTGAGCAGAATTCTTGAAATGATGTACATTTACGTGTACCATTTTCGTAAATCACTTTTGTTCCTACGTTTTGAACCTCCATGAAACTTTGCAAAACGATTTCCGCAGGTCTGGAACTGCTATTTTCACATTAACTTCGGCTGCCTGACATTTCGTTCAGCTAAAATAAATAGTTAAAGTCGCTAGGTGCGCTAGTATTAAGTTGATGTGATGTGTAAACAACGCCTTAACTCCGTGTTTTCCCGAAAGAGCGCACCGCCTTCGCGGCCGCGGCGCTCGTGCCCGCGCTGTCCTGGGCGTACCGGCGGTATTAGGTGGGGCCCCGGTTCGGCCCTCGGTTGCGGCCGCTGGTGGGGACGGTATTGTTGTAGTTTCCCTAAAGCTTTGACCTCGCCGTCGATTTTTTTTGCCGTCGCCGGCAGAAGGAGAGACTCTGTTCTCTCTTCCTCCTGCCGCGCCGTGAAGTTCATACTGTCGGAGGCATTTTATACTTGATTCTCGCCTCTTTACCATTACGAACGTTGATTCATCCAGCCACTTATCAATCACGACTACCGTAAACTAAACAAATCTGTATTTTTTCTTACGGTCTTATTATACTCTCACAATAATTTTACCATAGTTATAGACACTCCGTTGTCTACCAGGATTTCGTGAAATCGTACTTTTTTGTCTTAGGTTCGCAGCAACCTGTTGGACACACTTTTGCTGCCTGCATGGTGGCTTGTGGCAGTCACATAGAATCCACGACGACACAACGTGGGTAGAAACTGTTGACTCGATATGGATCATCGAGTCGATCATCCACGGGAAAACGGCAGTGTAGTCAACGGGGATTGGAGGTGGATGAGTCGCCTCGATGTGCCGGAGAGCAATCCCTGTATCTTTATCCCCTTCTCATCAACAGTGATACTCTGTGGTAAGAGCCTCTCTTCCACGGGCTATCTACGTTGATAAAGCGGCGACTCAACAAGTAGAAGTGGCGGTATTGGGGAGATTTTACGTTATCCCAAGTCATCTACGTGGACCCTACGAGAAAAGTGGAAGATTCCACTGCTGGGTGTAGCAGGTGGTCGACGGGGCGCGGGCAATCCACGTGGACTCGCCGCTCGAATCACTGTGGACTCAATGTGCCTTGGTGCCAACCGAAAAAGCCGCCAAACGCCCTTTGGGTAGGCAGACCCGCGCGACACACTGGTATTGCGGGCCTGCCTATTGCCTATCCAACAGGCGCGCGGCCGGCAATGCAGTCCACGCCCCGTAGAAGGGAGGAGGGAGGGCAGAAGCAGCTGTGGGACGCAGGTGGCATCTAGGATTGTGCCGATACCCCAGCTGCAGTCAGCTAGCTACTCCACATTACAGGATAGTGCTCAGCAGACTGGACACCTAAAATTTGACAGCATTAACACATGAGTCAGAAGTTGGCATTAGTAAAGAAAGATCTGATACAGTCTTACAATTGTGATGTATTCATGACTAAAACTGTTGAAAATAAAATAAACAAGTTTTAAATCAATACAAATTTTAATGAAATATATGATCCCTTGTCACATAAAAGTATGTATGTTAGCATTAACATAGATTAAATTTTCTTTGGACAAATGAGCAACATCACTGATACTGATAATTAGAATTAGAAAACATAACATAAAAATATTGACACAAGTCCAATTTAGTCCTATCTGCTTCAGTCTTTGGAAATTAAATACTAAATACATGTACAAAAGAGTAACCTAGTAACCTCAACAATAAGAAAATATGAAACATAGAAATATTAGAACACAAGCACAATTCAGTCTTTAAATCTCTGACTCATTCTTTGGAAAATTAAAATAATTAGTACTACTAAAGAGTAATATGAAACTGATAAGAAAATGTAAAACATAGCACAGGTACAATTCAGTCTTCTCCGCTTTCTTCCCCCTGCCTCTGCCTCCTCAACTCTCTCTGTCTATCATTATCCGCTCTCTTCTTTGCATCCTTCAGCCAATCACTAACCGCCGACCTGAACTCAGATGAATTGTATTTGTGCCTGGCATCAGCTCCCCTCATGGCAAGCGTTCTAGAGTGTTGCTTCACTGCAGCTGAAAATACAAAATTCTCATTAGACACACATTAAAGTTTCAAAGTTGCTCTGAAAATGCAACAGTGTGCTTAGCACACTATTGGATTTCCAGTGTGTTAAAAGAGCTGGATATGATACCTTTTAAAACAATGCAAGGTAGGGTATCGTCAAACTTCTTTTTCGCTGTATGGACTCCTTTCCTGTTCACCCCTGTCAAATTGAAGTTGATAGCGTACTCATTACTGATTAGCTTCTTTAGCATGAAGAAAATGGTCTCCCTAAGATCGTTCAGCCCATGCTCGCTAAGATATTTGACCTGGAAAAAAAAATAGGTTAAAGAAACAATTTTTAAGTATACAAAAACTACATTCACTATGGCACTCACCATTCCAAGTTTCGCATCCTCTTTAGTACAGAGAGCGCAAAACTTATCGAAGTCAGCATCCGATTTGAGTGGTAGCACAGGGATGGTGTCAATTTCTGATGAACCCTCTTGAGGTCCACATGTCAAAATAAATATTCTCATGAGCATCTTCTTCATTTCCTCCACATCACTTCGCAATTGAATGAAATGAGTGAGGAAGCGGTTGCTGCTGAAACCTGAAATCAGAAATAAATGTTAAGTTGAAGACTAGATAACTTTTTATAAGATACACTCAATTCTGAGTAAGCTTACCAGTAGGCTCATTAATTTGCTGCTGCTGCTGAGTCTGCTGCTGCTGAGTCTGGTGGTGCTGCTGCTGCTGCTGAGTCTGGTGCTGCTGCTGAGTCTGGTGCTGCTGCTGAGTCTGGTGCTGCTGCTGAGTCTGGTGCTGCTGCTGCTGCTGAGTCTGGTGGTGCTGCTGAGTCTGGTGGTGCTGCTGCTGAGGCTCTGAGGACATAGTCACAGTTAGCTGAGATGGATCCCTTGAAGGCTGGCCAGAGTGGACTTTAAATTAAATAAATAAATAATAGGAAAAAAACACTTTACAACAAAGGACCTTTTTAAAAGGAATGAATGCACACTGCTAAAAAGGGTTCATCTGACACACACTTGCACATGTTGGATAAATAGCTCATCATGTGTGTCATTGGAGACAAGTGACACCGTAAAATGTCCCATTCTACAGGACAACATACAGGTCTTATAAATGATGACTTATAACATACATGGGCCTCTTAACCAAGCATCATTAAATGTTCAACACTGTGTGCCACACTTGTAAGTGTGTGTCAGTTAAACACTAGATAACAGTGAATACAGTGAAATATATAAGCCATACCTGGTCCCAAAGTTCTGTGAGGATTGCTTGCAGTCGACCAGCCAGAGACAGGGCTGTTTGGATGAGACGAGCCAGAGCCAGGACTGTTGGGGTGTGACGAGCCAGAGCCAGGACTGTTGGGATGTGACGAGCCAGAGACGGGACTGTTTGGATTCCAAGAGCCAGAGACGGGACTGTTCAAAGGTGACTCACTATCAGCTGGTCGAACTGGAAAGACATACGGATAAGATACAGTGCTGAACTAAAAGGGTAAAACATGAACAACAAAGTCACCCTAACGTAAAGTACCTCTTTTAGTTATCTGAAGACAACTGCTTTCGTCATCAGAGGAGTCCGAGTTTAGTTGACTGTTGAAGAATGAGGTTTGTTTCCGAGACCTCTTCTTGGCAAGTGGTGTCTCCCCCTCAGTCACATCACTTGTGTCAACTGCCCTCTCTGCAAGTGACTTAGCAGAGGCCAGAGTTCCTAGAATCAGAGTAAGGTTCATTAAACAATCAATTCACCCAAGCTGTAATACTCATCCATATGACACCCAGCACAAATGCAACACAAAAGTGAGAGTCCTATTTTAGGTTAAACTTACTACAAAATGTGAAAATCCGAACATTCTTATAAGTTCTCCAGTCCGGCTTCGGCTTACGCTTTGACACAAGGAAGTCGCACACGAGATTCTCATTAGGAGGCCAATAACACTTAGACGCCAAGAACCTCTCCTTGCCGCCGACTAGTTCCGACTCAACCCCCCTGAGCCAAGAAATCAGAGCGGGAGCTGAGACGCCCTTGGCCTTCGTCCCTACTTTGAGTTCAACCACAGCATACTGAAACAAAGCCAGGAGAAAACATAAGACACTGAAATGTACATGGGCCGAGCAGACATTAGCACTGGTCTACCAAACCGAGGCGCCTCTGGGCTATCAGGGCTCTGTGCGTCCCTAACCTCAATTGAGGCTTACAAAGAAGATGTACCGGCAAAAAACCGACTTTGGGAGAAATAAAACGAAAAGAAAGGGCCGGAATAGGAACCTCTGCTCATGCTCAGGCTCAGCTGCATGGTTGGAACAGAACACTCGAAAACAAAGTATGACGGAAAGATAGTCAACTTACAAGCTTGCCCTCTGCCTGTATCGGTAGATTCTGCGGCTGATCTTCCGTTGTCATTTTAACAAAGTCCACTTTCTTGATGAACGAACACAAACTCACGCGAATCCAACTGACAGTCAAATGTAGTCAGCTTGCCGGCTGCCTCGCCTTTATAGCCCGTAACCAGCCGCAAAAAATCGCGTGAACCTAAACAAGAGCTACCAACTAACCACTCCAAAAGTGCAACGTGCATGTACCTGCCAATGGCGAAAAAACAGTGGCAAACGTGTTGTTCTATTTAAATTAATTTCTGATAATTTTCGAAAGAAATAATGGGGATTTCGGGTTGATAAATAGAATTATATCTCGGAATGTAGGACACAAACTTTGGCCGCATTGAAAGATCTGTATACGAAGATCAAAAACACAACTCACCGAATCATAGTTTAGCTTCTAAAGAAAAAAAAAATCACCAATACGTTGATATTTAGCAAAATTACTTTATTCTTTAATAGTTTTAATGGGATAGGGCACGCACAAACGTGCTACAAGAAACTCCTCAATAACCTCAACATCTCTCATTTTACTACTGCAGTCCTTATTTACAATTCTTGCACCTGTTTAGTTTTAACCCCTTTATTGAACGTGGTGTCCTTGCAGAGTTCGCAATGCATCATTGACGAAGTTCAATAACATGTCTCAGCAAGTAAGTTTTTGAAAGCTATCGGGGCGTGCTTTTCTTTCTTTCTTTGTCATAAATTTTTTGCTTTCTTTCTTTCAGTGTAAAATCGACACAAATGTGTGGAAACGCAACAAGCGGAAATTTGCAAAAGATGCAAAAGATCTGTATGAAGAAGAGCTCTTTGAGTGTTCCGATTTACCGACGTTTCCATTTCCGAAACGTGTGGCTGGCAATGAATCTTTCTCAACATTATTTGATCCCATCACCCAAGATGAACCATTTCCATGCAATACGGGCAATACCAGTGAAGAAATTGAAGTTTGTTTTTCGGCCCCAACTGACAACACAGTGCCAGCAGCTCCTATTACAGTTCATCCTGAGGAAGAAAATCTCTTGTCTGAAGTATTGTGTCTTCATGTTGAGAAAGAAAACTTAGACAGTGAGTGTGACGAAGAAGATTATTTTGAGAGTATAGACCCTGAAGAACTATCTGATTTAAGAACCTTATTTGATGACTCTGAAGCCAATTCCAATGACAGTCTGTTAAAAGCAGACCTTGCTATTTGGTCTTTACAGCACAAGATTGGTCGGAATGCACTAACTGACTTACTGCACATTCTTCATAAACACAATCATCCGAATTTACCGTTGTCTTCTAAAACTCTGCTGAAAACTCCTCGGAGCACAGTGAAAATGTTGAAACCTTTAGGTGAAGGTCTATTTTGGTTCTATGGTATTCTGGTGAATCTCATACCAAGACTCACTGAAAATTTCCTAGGTAAGCTGAATGGAAATATTGTTGCTATTGATATTTTCATAGATGGAGTGTCACCTTATAAAAGTGTGAAGCAGTTTTTGTGGCCAATATGTGCTAGCTTAGCTGGAAGCAAAGATGTGTTTATCATTGGTATGTGGTGTGGGAGAACAAAAGAGCCTGGCAGTCTCTCCCTATTTTTAGAAGATTTTATCATGGAAGCAAAAGAATTAATGTTAGGTTTTACCCATCTTGGACATAAATTGAAATTGCGGATTAGAAATATTATAGCTGATGCTCCAGCCCGGACATGGCTCAAAAATGTTAACCAGCATGGTAGCTACAATTCCTGTGAGAGGTGTACTGCTGTAGGACAGTGGATTTGTAACCGGATGACTTATCACCCTCGTGAAGAAACTAGCCTTCGAACTGACCAGTCCTTACAAAGTCAAAGTGACCACAGATACCATAAAGGGCCCACACCTTTGACGAAGCTTGAGAATTTTTCATTAATTAGCCAAATGCCTCTTGAGCCTATGCATCTTTTGTTTCTTGGCATAATGCGTCGAATTCTGCTGCAACTTCTTGGAACCAAACGAAATCTCTGTGAGTACAAATTTTCTGATTCCTTAAAATCTACTGTGGACAACTTGTCTTTGTACATATCTCAATTTTATCCAAATGATTTTGCCCGAAAACCAAGGAAGTGGACAGATTATGCTTTATTTAAAGCAACTGAATTTAGGAGAATTCTTTTGTATGATGGTTTCATCATACTTAAAGCTAAAGATGTTTCTCGTAAGGTTTATTACAACTACCGTCTTCTTGCTTGTGCCATAAGAATATTGTCGGATCCATCACTTGTTCATGACTTTCTTGATGATGCTGATACTTTGCTGAAGAAGTTTATTTCAGATAGTGTATCTGTTTATGGACAGCAATTCAATGTGTACAATGTACATCACTTAAAGCACCTTGCAGATGAATGTCGCAGGCACGGTGATTTGGACTCATTTAGTGCATTTAAATACGAGAACCACTTAGGGGTTTTGAAGAGGCTACTGCATGCCCCAGGTCGAACGTTATCTCAAATAGTTTGTCGGCTTTTGGAAGAAGCCGCCAACACACCACCTACTGAAGTAGTCCAAGGTGAAGTCGAAGTTTCTTTTCCATGTGAGCTTCCATCGTCACTGTCTCATCTAGGTAAAGGATTTGAATCAATTTTTATTCCTAAATGCAAAATACTCTTGAAAAAGCATTCCTTTTTTCTTAACATTGATAAGGATATAGTACAGTTAACAAACATAATTAAAACTCAAGAAAATTTCCTACTTGCTGGGAGGAAGTTTGGTTTCAAGACAAATTTTTTTACTACTCCCTTCCCATCAGCTGCTCTTGATATTTTTAAAGTTGACAAACTTGCAGATAAACAGTTGTTCACTGTAAACGAAGTGCTGAAGAAGTGCCTTGTTTTTCCCATTCCTCTGGAGGACAACCGCCCGTGTTCTGTTACTGAAGGTCCATGTCTAGCATTGCCCATGCTCCATGGGGGTGACTGAATTAGTAACTTTCTGTATATATTCATATTTATTTATTTTCAAATTAGCAAAGACAATTCTTCAAATAGTTATGCGTCTTTTTTGTGTAGCTTCAGTGCTAAAAGTACCTGGAACTATTTTAATTTTATGCTTGTTATCTTTTATTTATTTATTTTTTTTATTTATTTAATTTTCATACATGCCCCAAGAGCTAGAGCTCCATGTACGGGGGTGTTACATTACATCATGGTGATCTTTTATCAGACTTGTGGACAATTTGTGTAAATTTAGTGCATTTAATACAGAGCATATTGAAAGAGAAGAAGAGATGATGATGATTTGATTTTAACATGTAAACTGCTTTCTAAGCACTTTTGATTTAAGCTTTATGTGTGTGATGTTGTAGAGTAGTGAAGGTTTATACCAAGCTGATTTTAGCCACTCATATGAGTAAAATTTTGTAAGCATCAGTATTATTGGAATTTGATAAGGCATATAAACACATGTCATGTCTGACAGTAAATTCACAAGCCAAAGTTATTATATTATATTTAAGAAGGCTAAATAATTTTAGTCACTTATGTATCATGCAGAGGCTTCTCTAAAAAGAACAGGATTCTTACTCTTAGCTTTATGTATATTTATTTCTCTGCTCTCTATTTTTTTGACACCAATGATCTTTAATCAGTCAGTAGACCATTTTATTTGTTTTTTCAATTCCCAGTTACAATTACATCTTTGAAAACCATCTGCTCTTTTAACCCTAAATTGAAAAGATATCCGATCGATAAAGAATTTTATAGCATTGAGGATTTTCTAGGGAACATTTGTTAACATATTGTTCATTTCTTTACGCTCTAATGCACTTGTTTTATTGTTCTTTTATTGTGTATTGCTATGTTTTTTACATTTTTGACTTCAAATAGTGTATGTATCTATTCAGAATTCTTGACAACAAAGTTAACTAATATTTGTTGTGAAGCCTGTACAGAGAGCATTACATGCTGTAGTGAAATACGTTAACAAAACTTGACAAATTTCTAATTGTATAAAATATGCCCCTTTCTTTGTAGCCTTTGGAGCATATCTCAAGTGGTCCCTTTAACTGTGATATGTGATAGTACATTTTGGGAAATAGACCTTTAAGTTGCATCAAACAAATGAAATACCATTACATAAGTATTAATAAAAGATTTGAATGCAGATTTTGATTGTTTGCTTGTTCATTCAAAATATTTTTACCGGGACATGTTCCTGAACAATTACCCATAAAACTTTGCAGGCATTACATAATTATGCATTGAAAAGAAATACTATTTGATAATAGTTGATACGTGAAAATTTCACAAAGTCATTGATTCCCAAATGAGGTGGCTGTGCGGATCACTACTGTCGCCTGCCCCTACTGCCGCTTGGGTAGTACACACCTGCAAGCAGAAAAAGTAAGAATTAATTCCTCAGCTGAAAATCTCAAACTCCCAGTCCGATTACTAGATGTCAATTTGGAAACATGCTAATTTGTCCCTCTAATCAAATCTTTCACTACCAGACACTAAACATCTAAAGTGAATACTATATTTTAAAATAATAAGGCATTTTATTCATTAATTTTAATTTACAAAGCTTTTCTGTATTATGCTTGAGGTATTTTACATGTTTAAAGGCTACAGCAGAAGACAATTAGGAGTGATATATATTAATTTTGAAGCAGCATAATATCCGTTCTCTCAGAGCTAGGAAGTATGAGTTGCAATCACATATCGGTTAAATAATTTCCACAACAAGACACAACACATCTGATTTGTAACCAAATGTAATTTATTGTTAATATCAAGGAGCATAAAAGATTTGCATCTGTTTAGAGGTAGAGCCAGACTTACCGTCCAACTCATTACTAAAAATCAGACTGAAGACAATAATCAATGTATGTCAACAATATTGATTAAAAAAAATATATAAATATATGGGCAATTTATTTCTAATGTTTACTTATGGTATGCCTACTTTGCCCTTGGGCGCTCCCGGCGCTGCTGACCAGAGGTGGTGCCGCAGTTCATGGTGGACACCTCCCTCCGGAGCAAGTCCACGCTAGGCGGCTGCAGCCTAACGACGGGCGCGACCCGCTGTTGCACTGTAAAGGCATGGAGCCTCAGTGAGTCGCTTTCGTGCCCCACCCCCAGCGCGCGGGAGTGGAGTACCCTCGCAGTCCCGAGTCATCCCTATCAGCGAGATTAATCGACGTGGATTTTATGGTCCATGGCACCCGCCCCATCACCTGCCCGTCTCCTATCCCTTTCTTCTGCAGTGGTGTGCAGTACCCCTCCCCGAAAAAAATCCACCGCACCATAGTCTCTGCGCTCGGCTTCAGTGTTGCATGGGTTGCCTAGCCACACGGCACTCGGGGAGGAGAAAGAGACTGTCGACGTGGATTCGATGATGCACTTTCTATATCGCCTTACCTTGCTGCCCAACAGGCTCACGATAATAGGGCGTGTATGCCCGCCACTCGAGCATCCTCAGATAGAGCGCTTTTTTGCGCTCCATGGTATTGATGAGGCGCTCCAGGCGCGCAACTTCCTCCTATAAACCAGAAAAGTTCTACGTTAGTAGCAATTCCTTTATTTAATCGTTATTACCCACGGCTACCTACACAATCTCGTCATTTAACTAATAACTGTAATGGCAAATACTTGCCTCCAAGTGTTTGGAGCAGGCCCGATCAAGCTGCTGCTCTCCGTGTGAGGACATATTGCGCGAACATCATCGCCGCAGTAACCAGCGCTTATTGTTGGTGGTTCGCGTTTTATGCCATGAGGAATCGATGTGGAATCTATGAATCGTATCGATGAAGGGTGTGCTTTGTGCATTTTGGTTCCCTTAAGTGGTGATGCGAAGCGTAGTACTGCACGTGTCGATGTGTGCATGTGGTTCCTTACGCGCGCACATCATGGAGTGAAATACCAGCGACAGTCCCCGGTGTATCCACGTAGACTTGTGCTGTTGCTGTCCATGTCGATTATTCTAGCTTTAGTCCACGATAGACAACGGAGGGCGGCGGAAACGGGGCGGCCGGCCTGGGGACTCCAGGTAGATTTGGGGTGGAAAGAAATACGTTATCAGAGAGACATGCGAACCACATCGACATCTTATCACCTTCATCGATAGTGATAACGCCCCACTAAGTCGACGTGGATGGTCGGCGGATGGGCATAATTCGATATGTCGACCTATTCTCAAGGTGGAACGTAAAGGGACACATCTACATCGACTGTTCGATTTAGTTTCGCGATCGAATCCACATCGCTTACAGGGAGATGAATCCCCATCCACGTGGTCCACGTGGATTCCGTCGATTCGATGTGGATACAACGTGCTGTTCCCATGGGGCGCCTCTACAGCTGACACCTGCACAGCCTTCTATGTCACACCCCTTGCAGAAGGCAGCACATGCCTCAGGGAAGTTACAGGAGTGACCCAAGGACCTACGCGGGCCAACTCTCCAGACGGCCCGGCACAACGAGGGCGCTCCCCCCAGCCACAAGGGAAAGGAAGGCCAGGGGGCTCACCCACATTTGTCAGCGCGTCCGACCGCCCCCGCCCCGTCCCCGGACATGTGCGGCAGGAGGCGCGCCCCGGCCCGGGCCATGCCGAATCGAAAAAGGGCAGCCATAGAGTGCATGAGATGGCATTGACAGGGCGAGCTGTGACGTCACCCGCGCCACCCTGTGGGGCTGTGTGTGTGTGTGTGTGTGCGTGTGTGTGTGTGCGTGTCCGTGTGCATGTGCATGGCTCACTTCAAGGAACCTGAGGGGAGTATCCAGCAAGCTTCTTCCGTCCGGGAGGAGGTCCGGAACGCGGGACGCCTTCGGCGGCCAGCATCAGTACGCTCTGGCAGCCCGTCACAGCCGGTCTGCCAGCCCATAGAGGCAGTAATTCCTACCCGAGTGAGAACGCAGCCCGCGACCCCTGCCATTGCGCGCCCGTGCAGCCAAGGATAGCGCAGCTAGTGTGCGTGTGTGTGTGTTGTGATTAGTGTCCAGTGCCATACATCGCCACCCGGCTCTTACACACCTCAAGGGCAGGTGTGAGGACAGCATCGGACAAAGGCCAGCCAGCACGAAGGCCCAGCTCGCCGACGGGGACCGGAGGTGCCACCCGCGCCGCACGGGACCAGGTTGCAGAGGGTAAGTACCGGACAGCACCCGTGCCCGCCCGACCCCTACCCTCCGCTACCCACTGCAGGCCACCCGCAGGCGCAGCCGTGGTGTCTAACCCCTTTTCTCTTTACAGTACCCTTTCTTCTTTTTTGTGCCATCTCTGTTTTGCACCCGTTGTGCCTTCTGTTTTGTGTTTTGATAACCAGCAATGTCTGTATAGTCCGCTCTGCCCTTCTGTCTTCCCCTTGCATTGTGCGCTGTGTTTATTTGTGACCCCGACCCGGCGGTCCCCTAGTCACATCCTTGCTATTTTGTTGACCGTGTTGCTGTCTCGCGTTGCGCATAGTATAATCGAATGTGGTCAGAAGTCTTGCTCCTATACTCAGCTTGTTAGCGTCCTCCACGGTCGCACAAACACCTCTTGAGTCCCGTCATACTCCACCGCCCTATGCTGTGCTCTGCCGTTTCTGCTGTGTCGCGCTCTCTCTCAGTTTACGCACTGTGGGAAAAAGAATCTTAAATTTACGACCAATTATGAAAATATAAATTCTGTTTATGATTTTTTGTTGTAAGAATACAACATTTTCCGTAACGCAACAACGGAAGTAATAAAATCGTATGAGTGGCACAAATATATATATATATATATATATATATATATATATATATATATATATATATATATATATATATATATAGTCGCATAGTTGCGTGGCGCCCCGCGCCCTGCTGTATTCCCCTCTCTACCGCTCCCCTCTCTTCGCCCTCTTGGCTGGGCCTGTGTTCTGGCGCTGTTCGGTATTCCCCTGATGATGCGTTCATTTGAAACATTAGTACTAGCCAGGACCGAGCGTCCTCAAGCTGAGCTCGCAGAGAAACCAACATAAACACTTATCATATTAGTCAACGTTTTCGTTTTACTCCCTTATCCATACCCGGACACAAGTACTTGGCGGGTCCGCCGACCCATTGTTTCGCAGGCACTTTCACCTTCGAAATGAAGTCAAACAATTGTGTGAAGGGGGTGGCCTATCCAGAACACAAGAGCATAGGGTGCGGAAATATAATTTTTTAAGCACATTTTCCCGTCGTCGGCGTTTCTCGAAAAGTTCATTGTGGGTCAACCCTTAACAGCTCTGCTACTAATTTATCGCTGTAATAATTTTCTAAAGAAACTAGTAAAATGCTGCGCATTTTTAGGCTGAGTGTGTCTATTTAAAGAAAAAATGAATACGTTAGCTAAACTGAAAACTAAATATTTACATTATTGAAAACAAAATAAATACAATAGTTATTTAAAACCATGAAGGATGGCAACACACTGCGTCACGATGACAGAGTGCAGCAAACCTAGACTAGGCCAACCTAATAAAGGCTTCCTCAGAGCAGCCTAACCCGTCTAAATTTAGATCAACCTAACCTAATGTTCGATGTTTAAAACCCTCTAGTGTTTCCATTTTCCGCCTCATCGGATAAATTCTACTTACAGACAATTTCTTAATCGCTTAAGCTAGAAAGCCGAAATTTAGAATGTCACCCGCTGTACTAGTGACACTGATCAAACACTGAGGTTAAACATTTTCCTTTATTTTACGAAAAAGTGGAAAATTTGTATAGGCATATATAATTCACGTTTTGGTTTTCAAAGAGAGTTTTGGCTGCATATTATTTACGTATTTCTCATTCTCAAGTAAGTGTTAAAACTTAGGGGGCCGTGTCACGCGTTAGCGTTAGAATTTTTATTTATTTATTTATTTATTTATTATTTTTTTTAGGCAACGGAGTTGCCTTCTAAAATCGCTGGAAACCGTGCGTGTTTTGTTTCATATGGCCCCTTACGACAGAAAAAAATCTGCTGAAGGGAATTCGATAATATTAAGCATACCTTTAGAATGTAATCTGGTACATTTGAATCTGAAGTCTAGTTGAAATCTGTATTGCAGAAATTTTGTAAATTTGAATTGAAATTCGAGTTTCTATGGTAATGCTCGACTCGTGAGGCAAAATGAACAGGGGAAGGGGATATTTTTTCGTGGAGGGGGTAGGCCGAGACGAGCCAACACGGAGCGAAAGAGAAACCTCTAAAGTCTGCGTTCAAACAAAGCCAGCCTTTAGTTTCGAGCGCAAGTATGAGATAGCACCACTGAAATTCGCACGTGACCACCGTACTGCCTTCTTTAAAACTACTTCAGTTTTACTGAAACTTGCCCCGGTTCTGCCAACTAAATGTGTGCCTCAAAGAATGAGTTCAAATCGTAACGTTATGAGAGCAGTGATTTTTTTCATTTTATTTGGTTGGCATGTTGTGTCAACAACGCGAAAGCAGGCCAAGCAAGCATGTCCGCCATGGTCGGTGGCTGATGTGCCCACCTCGCGACTTTAAGTCATTTTTTAAAGTTATCGAAACGTTGACAAGGCGAACTGAATGCGTAAATAGTAGTTTTATACCTGCAGAAAACGGTTTGGTAAGTTTGACTTCGATCTGGTGAGCAGAATTCTTGAAATGATGTACATTTACGTGTACCATTTTCGTAAATCACTTTTGTTCCTACGTTTTGAACCTCCATGAAACTTTGCAAAACGATTTCCGCAGGTCTGGAACTGCTATTTTCACATTAACTTCGGCTGCCTGACATTTCGTTCAGCTAAAATAAATAGTTAAAGTCGCTAGGTGCGCTAGTATTAAGTTGATGTGATGTGTAAACAACGCCTTAACTCCGTGTTTTCCCGAAAGAGCGCACCGCCTTCGCGGCCGCGGCGCTCGTGCCCGCGCTGTCCTGGGCGTACCGGCGGTATTAGGTGGGGCCCCGGTTCGGCCCTCGGTTGCGGCCGCTGGTGGGGACGGTATTGTTGTAGTTTCCCTAAAGCTTTGACCTCGCCGTCGATTTTTTTTGCCGTCGCCGGCAGAAGGAGAGACTCTGTTCTCTCTTCCTCCTGCCGCGCCGTGAAGTTCATACTGTCGGAGGCATTTTATACTTGATTCTCGCCTCTTTACCATTACGAACGTTGATTCATCCAGCCACTTATCAATCACGACTACCGTAAACTAAACAAATCTGTATTTTTTCTTACGGTCTTATTATACTCTCACAATAATTTTACCATAGTTATAGACACTCCGTTGTCTACCAGGATTTCGTGAAATCGTATTTTTTTGTCTTAGGTTCGCAGCAACCTGTTGGACACACTTTTGCTGCCTGCATGGTGGCTTGTGGCTTCGTGAGATAGTATAGTACAGAACAGTACTAGTATAGTTTAGTTGTCACTCAGCCAATAATAGATGAGAGAGACATTTATGTGTATGTGTCCAGGGATGGATGGATAAGGGAGTAAAACGGAAACGTTCACTAATATCATAGGTGTTTATGGTGATTCCTGTGCGACCTCAGCTTAAGGCTTTCTGTCCACACACGCACACGTGCACACACACACACACACACACACACACACACACACACACACAAGCACGCACCCAAGGCAAGACTAACGTAGTTCAGGGACCCGAGGCAAAACTCACGTACTTCTGGACCCCTCGAAAAGACTCACGGACTCACGTCGTTCCTATCTTATAACGAAGAAAGTCCCAGAACTACATTAGTCTTGCCTCGGGCCCCAGAACTACGTGTGTCTTCCTTGTAGGTATCGATATATATATATATATATATATATATATATATATATATATATATATATATATATATATATATATATATATATATATATATATATACATAACATACATAGCTATAGCTTTAAGCTATAGCTGTAAGCTATATTTTTAAGCTATATCTTTTAGCTATATTATATAGATTTTGTAATTGCTTCTGCTATTGTTCTTGACGATAGCTATTAGCTATTTCCTGGACGTGACCGGAAAATTCAACCCGAAGTGTGCCATGAGCTTCGCTCGCTTCGCTCGCTCAGCAATTAAAACATTTTTGTGTTGAGTATTGCTGTATACGGACACTGTACCTACTCTGGTAATCCAAGTGTGTGAATGTCGCGCACTTGTAGGTGTGCGAGGATTCATTCGTACACTTGGCCTTTCAAACGTGTGAATATCCTAGGAAAATTCACACGTTTAAGTAGATAAGTGTACGAATGAATCCTCGCACACCTACAAGTGTGCGACATTCACACACTTGGGTTTCCAGTGTATGTACACGGCCGAGTTAAAATAAGCCCGCTCAGAAGCTTTCTCAAAGCACAAGGGAGGGGTAAAATCGGCTTTAAAACTAAAAAAAGACTTGAACTACTTTAACATCTAGCGCAGTGGTTCTCAACCTTTTCCGGCCCGCGACCCCAAAATGGCTTACAAAAAAATTTTTGACCCCAAGAAAAGTTTTGCGACCCCACGCGACCCCAATCATCCCTCTCCCCCACTCCTTATGTGTGCTTCTTTTAAAGGAAAGTTACGGTTTTTCAATCCAGCTTTATTTTTGAGTGACTTCCTTGAGACTGTTTTCGGGAAATTTAGTGGTTGATTCGTAGCAATTGATTCGTATTGATAGGAATAAAAGCAATTTTTTTTCTTTTTTTTCAGGGTGTACCCCGATAGTTGTGTTTCAATCGCGCAGCTGTCGTCTTTTTGATAAGGTGGTGCGCTGCTGACTGTTTCGTGTTTTGCCTGCGGTGCAATGGGTGACTTTACTCCGCCGACTTTCGCAAACACAGAGTTTGGTGTGAAGAGGTACCTTCTGACAGAGAACCATTTCATGCGACCCTGCGAACTGTTCGACACGATGACCGCTGATCCAGAGATATGTTCTGCAGGTGTCTTTATTGTGAGTAAATAAGACTGTATATAAGACATGACCTTTAACGTTAGTTTTGGTCGAGGGGGGAAGCACTCATGAATATGGTGTACGAGTGATTACGCGATTACGCTGGGTAATATGCATGACTGCACCATATTTTTAGGCAACGGAGTTGCCTTCTAAAATCGCTTTGAAACGTCTGTCAATTGTTTTATATGGCCCCTTACGGGAGGAAAAAATCCGCTCCAACGATTTTTATAATATTACCTACAGTTATAGTATGTAAACTTGTATACTCACTCTGAAAGTTTAATAGAAATTTAAACTACAGATTTTCTGTAAATTTGAATTGAAATTTCAGTTGCTATGGTAATGCTCGACTTGTCAGCTGAAATCACCAGGAGAAGGGGATAGTTTTTCGTGGTGGGGCTAGGCGGAGTCGAGCCAACACGGAGCGAAAGAGAAACCTCTAAAGTCTGCGTTCAAACAAAGCTGTGCTTCAGTGAAACGCTCAAGAAAGAGATGACACCACTGAAATTCGCACGTGACCACCATACCGCCCTTTCGAAACCTACTTCATTTTTACCGAACGAACAGTCGACTGCGGCGCACTTCAGCCAACCTAAGATAATAATTTCAAATCGTAACGTAGGGGGGTTAGTGATCCTTTTCATGTTTTCTAGGTTGGCACGTTGTGTAAACAAGGTTTGTTTGAGGTGGACGCGCGTGCGCTGTGTCGCCGGCCGTCTTTCAACCATGGCCGCCTTGGCCGGGAGCTGAGGCTCCCACCTCGCGACTTTAAATCATTGTATAAAGTTATCGAAACGTTGACAAGGCGAACTGAATGCGTAAATAGTACTTTTTTACCTGCAGAAAACGGTTTGGTAAGTTTGACTTCAATCTGGTGAGCAGAATTCTTGAAATGGTGTACATTTACGTGTATCATTTTCGTAAATCACTTGTGTTCCTACGTTTTGAACCTCCATGAAACTTTGCAATACGATTTCCGCAGGTCTGGAACTGCTATTTTCACATTAATTTCGGCTGCCTAACATTTCGTTCAGCTAAAATAAATAGTTAAAGTCGCTAGGTTTAGGGCCCCGGTTCGCCCCTTCAGTGCGCTCGGTGGAGGGGACGGTATTGTTGACGTTCCGCTCCGGCCGTGACCTCGCCGCCCATTTTTTGCTGTCAGAAGGAGAGCTTCTTTTCTCTCTTTTTCCTGGCGTTTAGATGACGGCCAAACAGTCGGAGAGTATTCATTGCTTGAAACCCGCCTTATCAAATCGAATTTATAATTATTTAGTCACTATCTTGACTATCGTAAACTAAACAAAACTACTGCGTTTTCTTACAGTCTTATGATACACTCACAATAATTTTACCATAGTTATAGAAACTCCGTTGTCTACCAGGATTTCGTGAAATCGTATTTTTTTATTTAAGTTATTTGACTGCGTAACGTACATAATAAGGTTATAACAATTAAAATTTTATCGACAATAGGCCTCAAAGAGGTTTTTACGCCTAAATTATAGGTGATTATGCATTGATTACGTGCCTGGGTGTACGAGTGATTACGCTAGTGCTTTCCCCTTCGGTTTTGGTGTACCTCCTTATATTTCACCTACCCCACTGTTATTCAATTCCTGAAACGTCACATTCTTTTTCATGTGAAAACTGTCACATTCCTTTTATATATTAATGTCACATTCTTTTGAATGTGACCATAAAATTTAGCCCGCATATTCTGGCGGATTTACATTGGAAAAAAGTGTGACATTACATTTTAAACAATGTGACACTTTTCACATGAAAGAGAACGTGACGTCACAGTAATTGAATAACAGCGCAAGTACCATACAAGCGCGGATCCGAGGGGGGGGGGCAAAGGGTCAATTACACCCCCCACCCACCCCACCCTTTCGGGCTCAGACGCCCTGCCAAAAAATGGAAAAGAAAAGGAAAAAACGGAAAAGGACAGAGGTAAAAGGGAGAAGGGGAAAGGAAAACTATCTTATCATGTATACGCATTTCCTAATACATCGGTCAAAATGGTAAACAAAATCAAATTTTCGATCGAATTCCCCTGAAAATAGGCAACACGATACATTTGCCCTCTCCTCTGGGCCGTGCTGGATCTGCCACTGGTACCATACGTGTTTCGTAAATACGTACTTCTCTGGCTACCTTTTTAGGGACAGCTGGCTTGCAACGTAGAATCACAGCGTACTCAGGTCAAGGCTGTGAAGCAGGCACTGCAAGATGACAGGAAGCGCGGCAATCTTACCCGCACATTCACCCCAGCTAAACAGGTGAGCACAGCTCTTTGGAAAGAGTATGGCTCTTACCTGATCGTACCTGACAGCGACAGGACGAATGCTTACCGCAAGGGGAGAAAGAGCTTCGTAGATGCCATCTGCAGTCACAACTTTGAGGACCACTCTGAAACCGGACTGTAAGTGTGATACTTGCTAACTTACAAATCAATTAAAAGTTCAAATATCAAAATCGTCTGTAATTTCTGTCACTTTTCAAAAGCGAGAATGTCTTGAGAACATCTGGCATGGACGAGCTGCTGTGTCAATTTTACGAAGGACTAGATTCTAAAAAACCAGTATGGTATGGTGCTGGTTTTCCAATGCCAGAAGGACGAGAGCTGCAGATCAGCACGACGGCAAGCATGTCAGCGATGGATAATCCATACATAAAACACCTGATAAACAAGTAAGGTTACTTTATTATTATTATTATTATTATTATTATTATTATTATTATTATTATTATTATTATTATTATTATTATTACTCTGGAAATCGAAGCGTACACATGTCGCTTACCAACAGGTGTATACATTTTTTGTCGGTCGCGCACCTGCAAGTGTGTGACATTCATACAATTATTGCATTTCCATAGTATAATTGTAGTTTAGAACAAAACGCCAATATTCCCAACCATTACTTTGTTCACTCAGAAATAATATTGATCAGAAGCAGATAGAAGGCATCAACACGCCTACAGTTTATATAGGGACTGAATACAGCTCATTCAACTGCCATATTGAGGACTTCGCCTTAGAGTCTATGAACCGACTCTGTGCTGGGTCGGAAAAAATATGGTGCGTGTTTTGTTCTATGATTAAGAATGTTCAGACTGAGTCTACTGCTGCTCTATGTCAAGTTCATTCTTGTTCACAGGTTCATTATACCACCTGCGTACTATGGTGCCTTCTCATTGTGGTTCTCTGAGAAAGGAATTACAGCAGGTGGTACTGACACAAACTGCTTTACCTTCCTTCAGCACAAGCACAACTTCATCGACCCCAGAGCTGCACTGCGTGCTGGGTTTCCTGTCAGAACGGTAAGTGTCTCTCATGCTTGAAGGATATTCTCCACTCCGTCAAAGCATAATCTAAATGAAGGAACTGTACTTTTTTTTAGGTAAGACAGCGCGCCAATGATGTGGTGTACGTTCTGCCATTCGCGTATCACTAGGGTTTCAATTTAGGTGAGTTAATTCCATTGTGTTCTTCAGGGTGGCCCACGCACGCCGGCCCATTCTTTCGGATAGGCAGACCCGCAACAACAAGCTTTCTTTTTTTTCTTTTCTTTTTTTTTATAAGCTTGCTAATATTGGTAGTAGAGAAAAAGTAAAATATGCTGTGTGTTCCTTAAACTTTTAGCAACACACAACAACTTTTACTTTTTCTTTAGTACCATGATTAGCAAATTTATAATGTATAGAACGCCGGGGTGAGCCGGGTGAGCAAAATGAGCCGGGGTGCGCGGGCCACCCTGTAGGTGCACGTCTTTGTCATCGTAGGGTTTTGCGTTTTTTTAAGTACTTATGTATTTGCCTTCTGCTAGGTTTTAACATTAATGAGGCCGTAAATGTTGCCTCAAAATCGTGGGCGCCTTCTGGCATGAGGGCTAGACCCACCTGCAAATGTAAAGAGTAGGTGTCCCTTTTTGGTCTCAACATCCAATACCCAATACCTCATTATGTTCTTCGTTCTAAAGCACCTTGCTTTCCTTAACTTTTCAGCAACTCTGCCGACATGTCTGGAGTGTCGATCGATGAAGTTCTCCGATCAATGGATTTGCTAGAGGACACATTGCAGAGGTACCGGAATGGCCAGGTCTCTGACATGATGCCTGAGATCGACGTAAGAAATCCATATTACGGTCATAGGAATGCTGTGGAACCTGATGCTACACTCCTTCTAGGTCCAGGAAAATATATTTCTGATGCGGTAAGCTAAATTACTCAACAGCCATGTCACATTATGTCAAAACCAAACACTTTCATTACTTCTTTCTTTCTTTCTTTCTTTCCTGGTGCAGGACTGCAAAATTGTGGAGACGAGGCTAGTGCCCTACAATATCCCCCTCCAGGCAAATTGTGGACCCCTGGGAATAATCATTTATGACAACACTTCTGATAATGAAGATGATATGCAGGTCCATGCAGCCGTGGACGAGCAGGTCCAGGCAGCCATGGAAGAGCCGCACAACCAGCGGGAGCAGCAGGAGCACGAGGCCCCAAAGGGTTTTCACAAGTGCCCTGTTTGTCAGCACGACACCAGGAAGTACGGGTCGAAGGCTCGTCTCACAATGCTTGCGCATGCCAGGAGGACGCATTCAGATCAAGTCAATTTAGTACTTGCCGAATACGACAAATTCTACGGCTGCAAACGACCATTTACTTCTCCTGCTTTGGACTGTCCACGGTGTGGAAAAAAGATCCACGGACATCGTGGTTCCCTAAACCGACACCTGCAGCACTGTGGTGACAATCAAGATGCAGGCGCGAAGAGGAGTAGAAATGACTAATTCAGTACGTTTATTTTCTAATTAATATTTTTGTAGCATCCATTAAAGATGGACTGCATGAAATCCATTTTAATGTTACAAAGAACTTACCTTCATTTGAATTTTTGTTATGTTTCTGGTCTCTGTAGATTATTTAACACCAAGCCTTTTTGCTGATTACGAAAATTCTAAGGTAATGAATTCCATCAGTGTGCTGATCACACAAATCCCAAAAAGGAAGCTAGTATAACAGCCAAAATTGCTTTCCAAAATTTTTAATGCGGGCGTTCAAATGGAGTTAAATTCCATTTGATTGGCAGTGTCAACCCTGCATAAACGCAGAGACAAATTTGGAATAAGAACGACTTCACCACTAAAACTGTTACGTAATAAATATCTAAGAGGGTATACCGCCATTCACCTTGTCATCCGCGCCTAATTACTATTCCAAATTAACTAAGCACTCATGTAGTGCGTGCACTCATTTCTAATGCTACCTCCTCTTGGCGCCCGAACCGAAGAACCCCGGCCCTCGGCCAGCCTAGAGTTCTTTATGTTACCAGAGAGCCGCAACTGTTAACAAAATGGAGGCGCCCGGTGCCCCCGTCCCCTCCTACTCCCTTGCCCCCTCGTCCTGTGCCAGCCTGCCTGCTGCTGCCTGCCTGTTCCGCGCCCGTCCGGCTGGCGGCTGCCGGCAGGCACGCGGACGGGCGAGGTGCGCGCGCATCTGTGTCGTCTGCTTAAGAAACGGTAATGCCAACATAGCGTAAAAATATAATAACTTTTGACAAGGCTAGGGGTTGAGTTTCATTGAATCTGTGTTTGTAATATTTACTAACCAATTTCCAGAATCGTAATATTTTTCAAGTTTTGAAGTGATTATACTTTTCAGCTATTAAGATAGATCTCATATTGTGCGTATGTTGGCAAGTCGGAAACTTTACAAAATGGAGGTCAGTTACCACGTGACCGCTCTTAGCCAATATGAGAGCTAGCCCCTCCGGTTGCGGCTCTCTGACGAAGTATCAAGGGCTCTAGGCCGGCCGTGTCGGCCATGTTGAGAGACCGACCAGAGGACGGGGCGCCGCGCGCCTCGGAGCGACACTCTTACCCGGACGTTCAGCAGCGAAGGACGAGCAGCCCTCCAGCCTCTGTGCCCTTGTGTCACTAAATAAGGATTATTTGTTAGTGATATTACTGAATTGAAAGTAATAATAATTTGTTTCATTGAAGGAAGTTGCCTTGCCCTCTATCATTTCTACACCTTGTCATTGCCACATAATGTTTTCAATTTTACGTATGTAAGTAAAAAAAATAATATTTAGCTGGTAATTGTACACATCTTACTTACAATTTTACATGTAAAATTACCGGACTTAAAACCCTAGGGGGTGGGGGGAAGCATGATTTATGATTTAGGGGGTGAGAGAGTGAAAATATATCTAAAAACATTACATACTTTGTGCCCGGACCCTTAGAGGAACGTAACATTAACACACAAATTTCCCTGACCTCACCAAAACTTGCAATGTTAATAAAACAGAGTTCGATGACAAATATAAATATTTGTGTAGCGTCAATTCATATTTCCTACCCCATATTGCTACCCCCCAAAACTCTATGCTATCAAAGTTGCGAAAAGCCATTTAAAACCAAAGTCTTGCAACTCACACTTTATACGGAATGGCGATGGGCTTGCTAGTCATTTTCGTGTAGTCTGGACACTGGAAAGCTATGTAGTGCTGCCTTTCTTAAAGGCTTATGCGTACGGCGGACACTGCCCGAAGGTACGAGGCAAGTTGGGCTGCCTAACCTACAGGCTGCGAACGTCGGACACTGCCCGAGCGTACGAGGCAGGATGGGCTATCTAACCTACCAAAAGCCTGCGTACGGCGGACACTGCCCGAGTGTACGAGGGAAGTTGGGCTGCCTAACCTACAGGCTGCGTACGTCGGACACTGCCCGAGTGTACGAAGCAAGATGGGCTGCCTAACCAACAGGCTGCGTACGTCGGACACTGCCCGACTGTACGAGGCAAGTTGGGCTGCCTAACCTACAGGCTGCGTACGTCGGACACTGCCCGAGTGTACGAGGCAAGATGGGCTATCTAACCTACAGCCTGCGTACGGAGGACACTGCCCGAGTGTACGAGGCAAGTTGGGCTGCCTAACCTACAGGCTGCGTACGTCGGACACTGCCCGAGTGTACGAGGCAGGATGGGCTACCTAACCTACAGGCTGCGTACGACGGATACTGCCCAAGAGTACGGGGCATGTTGGGCTGTCTGTCCTACCTACAGGCACATTTTAACAATGTTGGACTGTTTATGACGTTTGTCGTCCATCTTAATAGCCGTCACCGTAGCGCGATGTCGCACTTTCACGGGGCTGCAACTTTTGCTGTATGCTGGGAACAATTCCCCCGAGCTGTCAGCAGTCGGGGTTCATGTCGGACACCACCTGGTAAAAAGTTGAGAATTGTTCCCAGCATACAGCGGGCGCCACATGCAGCCAAACTATTGGAAATCGCAAAATAATTGTTTGCAAATTTTTACAAGTATTGGACCAAAACTTGGTTACTTTGCCGACACTCTAAAAAGACGTTTTATGAGCAGCTGATCATTTCTAGATACTCTTTTGATGACATTTTTCATCTTTATAAATAGCCGTCACCGTAGCGCGATGTCGCACTTTCACGGGGCTGCAACTTTTGCTGTATGCTGGGAACAATTCCCCTGAGCTGGAAGCAGTCGGGGTTCATGTCGGACACCACCTAGTAAAAAGTTGAGAATTGTTCCCAGCATACAGCGGGCGCCACGGGCGGCCAAACTATTGAAAATCGCAAACGAATATTATACCGTAGCGCGATGTCGCACTTTCACGGGGCTGCAACTTTTGCTGTATGCTGGGAACAATTCCCCCGAGCTGACAGCAGTCGGGGTTTATGTCGGACACCACCTGGTAAAAAGTTGAGAATTGTTCCCAGCATACAGCGGGCGCCACGGGCGGCCAAACTATTGAAAATCGCAAACAAATTTTATACTGTAGCGCGATGTCGCACTTTCACGGGGCTGCAACTTTTGCTGTATGCTGGGAACAATTCCCCCGAGCTGGCAGCAGTCGGGGTTCATGTCGGACAGCACCTAGTAAAAAGTTGAGAATTGTTTCCAGCATACAGCGGGCGCCACGGGCGGCCAAACTATTGGAAATCGCAAACGAATATTATACCGTAGCGCGATGTCGCACTTTCACGGGGCTGCAACTTTTGCTGTATGCTGGGAACAATTCCCCCGAGCTGGCAGCAGTCGGGGTTCATGTCGGACACCACCTAGTAAAAAGTTGAGAATTGTTCCCAGCATACAGCGGGCGCCACGGGCGGCCAAACTATTGGAAATCGCAAACGAATATTATACCGTAGCGCGATGTCGCACTTTCACGGGGCTGCAACTTTTGCTGTATGCTGGGAACAATTCCCCCGAGCTGGCAGCAGTCGGAGTTCATGTCGGACACCACCTAGTAAAAAGTTGAGAATTGTTCCCAGCATACAGCGGGCGCCACAGGCAGCCAAACTATTGGAAATCGCAAAATAATTTTTTGCAAATTTTTACAAGTATTGGACTAAAACTTGGTTATTTTGCCGACACTCTAAATAGACGTTTTATGAGCAGCTGATCATTTCTAGATACTCTTTTAATGACATTTTTCATCTTTATAAATAGCCGTCACCGTAGCGCGATGTCGCACTTTCACGGGGCTGCAACTTTTGCTGTATGCTGGGAACAATTCCCCCGAGCTGGCAGCAGTCGGGGTTTATGTCGGACTCCACCTAGTAAAAAGTTGAGAATTGTTCCCAGCATACAGCGGGCGCCACGGGCGGCCAAACTATTGAAAATCGCAAACGAATTTTATACTGTAGCGCGATGTCGCACTTTCACGGGGCTGCAACTTTTGCTGTATGCTGGGAACAATTCCCCCGAGCTGGCAGCAGTCGGGGTTCATGTCGGACACCACCTATTAAAAAAGTTGAGAATTGTTCCCAGCATACAGCGGGCGCCACGGGCGGCCAAACTATTGAAAATCGCAAACGAATTTTATACTGTAGCGCGATGTCTGAGGCGATGTCGCACTTTCACGGGGCTGCAACTTTTGCTGTATGCTGGGAACAATTCCCCCGAGCTGACAGCAGTCGGGGTTCATGTCGGACACCACCTGGTAAAAAGTTGAGAATTGTTCCCAGCATACAGCGGGCGCCACGGGCGGCCAAACTATTGAAAATCGCAAACGAATTTTATACTGTAGCGCGATGTCGCACTTTCACGGGGCTGCAACTTTTGCTGTATGCTGGGAACAATTCCCCCGAGCTGACAGCAGTCGGGGTTCATGTCGGACACCACCTGGTAAAAAGTTGAGAATTGTTCCCAGCATACAGCGGGCGCCACAGGCAGCCAAACTATTGGAAATCGCAAAATAATTGTTTGCAAATTTTTACAAGTATTGGACCAAAACTTGGTTACTTTGCCGACACTCTAAAAAGACGTTTTTTGACCAGCTGATCATTTTTAGATGGTCGTGAGATTAATTTTTTTTCAGTGCTTTCACGAGTTTCCGTAAAATTTACAAGTTTTTTCTAAAAAAAAAATTTTCAGAAAACCTCAAAAAACGTGTTTTATGAGTTGCTGATCATTTTTGGCAAAAAAATCTAATTTTCGATGAAAAAAAAAAAAAGTTGGCCAACAAAAAAGTTGGCCAACTTTAGGCCGGTGGTGGTGGGGCAGTACCCTGGCCGTGGGGCTCCCCCCTGGCATCTTATCGCTCTGTCTCCCTCACGCCACGGATCCGATTTCTCGTAAAGGTCCCCTCTCTCTCGCACCAATGGGCAAACCCGAGGCCAGCAGTGCCGCCGGCTGCCTCCTCCCCACCCATTTTTACGGCGCACTTACTACGCACATTGTGTCTTCACAGAAGTTACTACGCTAACGAGGGTCAGTGACAGGACTATAGGGGTAGACAGAAAGATCCGCTATTACTGCGTAAGGTGTTGCTACACGCCAAAAAATAACATGACTCTGAGCCGAAGACATTGAACCAAACCGGGGCATTTGTCCTGGATTAGGTTTAAGGTACTCACGGTAAAGACAGGTGGAGCCACTAATACTGCGTGAGGTTTTGCTTCATGCCCCAATAAATAAAAAGCAGACACGAGGGGATTGCACCAGACCGGGGCGTATCTTCTGAACCGGGAGTATAAATTAATAACGTCGCGTAACGGTGGCCGATGTTTCACTGTTAGGTGAAGGAGGGAGGGACGGACAGCTGCCCTCGGCGTCGCGGCGTCCGTGGCGTTGCGATGGCGACGCGATGGCGTCGCGGCGGCCCCGCGGCGGCCCCGCGGCGGCCCCGCGGCGGCCCCGCGTCGGCTTCGGCGCCGCGTCGTCAACAATACAAGCGCAAGGGCCCATGAAAACGTATGCACGTAGTACAGATCACTCCTCTTACCTGGCCCCGCTCACTTCCACTATTTCACACATTACTGAAATCCAGGAGTAGGTCATGTTCTTCATGGCGAGTTTTTGCTTCAGGCTTCAAATCTGAAGAGGCGACTAGAGCGGCGATGCTGTGGTGATGCTCGCAGGCCAAGAGGAAGTGAGGCAGAGCGTGTCTGGGGAATGCGACGTCGTGGCAGAAGCTCTGGCCGTGATGAGAAATTTTACATTACACGAAATAGTCCGTATGCGGTGTAAGGCAGAAAATCGTTCTCATCAGCGTTGTAACAAAGTAATATGGATTTTAGTTTATATAATTAAGTTGTGTCATAAGTCCCGACTCATCTGTACCTTTATTAATCGGCACCCACATGACAATAGTGCACTTCGTCATACTGTGTGAGAGTAGCCTCATTACCAGGTTGAACTTTTGAGTAGTAGCCTCATTGCAGGCTGCGAGCATACGGATATGAATACCAAACGTGTTCCTCCCCTCCCAGCTAGTTTATTGTAGGAGCCTGGAGCTGCATGTGTTTGGATTTTGTCTCTCGAGTTAATGTGGTTTATCTCTTTCTTCACTTTACTTCGTACTTGACATTACTTCTTACATTACATTAGCTGGTTCAGTAGATTTGAAGTGCCACAAGACAGTCAGCAGTTCTCAAAAAGTAAGTTGGGGTATATTAGCAGTGTCCTGTTATGGCACCTGTAACCTAAATTTGTTTCTTCTTTTCAGAAATGACTCAATCCGAAGGCACTGTATGCTTCTCCATAATGTACATGAAAGATCGGGAGGTCAACGTTTTACTGGGAGTGCCAAGACTAAGCACGAAGGGTGTCCCTTATGAATCGGGGGATATAATTCAAAATAGACGACATGTGAGTCAGCCCTACGAGTACGCAGTAATTTTAGGTGTTGGTGGTAAGTTTTTATCATGGGATAATGCGTCATGAGGTATACGACGTAACGCTAATCGGATTGTAACATTTTATGCATTCATTTTGACAGAGACCCTTGAGGAAGCAAAGCGAAGGGGACAGCATTACTACGACCAGGTTGCTGATGCCCATAGGAAGGAGGAAGCAACTCAGTTTTGGGATTGACATCTCATGTACATTTGGTAAATAAATTGTTTACTAAACTTCCATTGTTCTTCAGTGAAGCCCCAGAAAATCACTTTAATTGTCACCATAGAACATTACTCTGTAGTATTTAATAAGAACTGTTTTGTGGAGAATTTATTACCAGTACGCATTTCGACTCGTAAGATTTATGGCCAGCTTTGGATTGTATATATCAGGCAATCACACGAGACCAGATGTAAGATTGAAACGGGAGGACGTGTACAGATCTATCAGTCAGATCAGGGATAGGCTTTGACATAAAGAAATATGCCATGGTCCCAAATAAATAATAATAAATAAATGTTACATATATAACAATTACTAGTTACATCAGAACACATGTTGTCGACAAACAACAATTATTACTAGTTGAAGTCATAGACTTGCGGCTGAGCTAATGCCCCAAGGGCGACTTGATAAAGAAATATAGACCGAATAATATAGACAAATAAGAACTGGCTGAGCATTAAAATTTAGATTACAATTCATATTGTATATTTAACTTTAAATTGGCTCAATTCATATTGTAATTAATATTGTATATTTAATTTTAAATTAGCTCAGCCAATGAGCATTTAAATTTAGATTACAATTCATATTGTTTATTTAATTTTAAGTTGCCTCAGCCAATTATTATTAGTAGTATTGCCATTATTATTATTTATTGGACAATCATTATGACGCAAAGTAATGGGGGATTCGGATTCAATAGCCTTGAGATGACTGACTTCAGACTTACTTTAGGCGCCCACAGTGAACTTTGCGGGAGGTGATGGCAAAAAATTTGGGTGCCGGGAAGTGTACCCCTGCTTCCCCTGCGCTTGGGGCCGCCAACATCACACAGGTGCTTCGCGGGTTTGCCTATCCAGTGTGTCGCAGGCGCTCTCAAATAATGAAAATAAGTTTCATATAATTATCATTCAATACAATTTCATGTTTATGATCCTTCTTTCATCCAGTAATATCATGAACACCTGTTGGTAGAATTACCTTCAACAGTTTATACATCAGCTATCTTATTTTATCATATTCATGATGTGTATTTTCTTCTCATTAAAATATCCAGATGGATTAATGTGTGCCACTGCCCGACGCCATCATTTTACCCCGCGGACGTCCACATATTTCACACCCTCTGTAGAGTCTTTTACGCACCCTCACGCAAGCGATATTGGCACCACGAAGGTGGCAGAATTCACACCCTCTGTAGAGTCTTTTACGCACCCTCACGCGTGCGATATTGGCACCGCACGAAGGTGGACAATATTCACACCCTCCGTAGAGTCTTTTACGCACCCCCACTAGATATTGACACCGGGACGGTGGCAGAATTCACACCCTCTGTAGAGTCTTTTACGCACCCCCAAGAGTGCGATATTGACACCAGGAATGTGGCCGTGCTCATTTGACACCCTCCACACATTTCACACTTAAGAGGTGTCGCTATTCACACCACAAAGGAGAATTAATATTCACACCAGGGAGGTTCACATTTCCAGCGCTCCACGAAGGTGGCAGTCTCGGCTGGCACCCTCCCCAAAGGTTGGAGAATAGGTGGGACAACTTCACTTTGCCACTTAAGCTCGATTTCTCAACCACAGAGGTGGAACTCTGAGGGTGCGATAGGTGGGAGACTGAGAATTCATACCCTCAAAGCTTACAGTGCAGAGCGGCGCGCCGCCCGAAGTCCATATATACCGACGCGATGCACGCTGCCGTGCGAATTTTGCGCGCTGCCGGTCCGCCAAGTCGACGGCCGCGACGACATCCGCTGCCGCTGCCGGCTCCGCCACCGCCCCGCACCTGGTCCTGGAGCACGCTCAGGCATAATGACTGTAAAAATTCAGCAAGCTTTCCTCCTCCTCCTCCTCCTCTCTGAACTGGAGCGCCCTCACTCTCACCTTGCCTTCCTCCCACCAGTCCGTCACCTCATCCCGCCACTTGGACCATGGAAGTCGCGGAGCAGTGCTGGGTCTATTATCCATAGAGTGGACTTGCCTGGAGATCAGAACAACATACACTATCCTCTTTCTTTTGATGTATGTCACTTTAAAATCGGTTGAAATAATGTAGTCAAGTACGAAAATGGAGTACGAAAAGTGATGCACACTTGCAACTGCACAACTGCCGCCAGTTGTACACGAACACAGTAAGAGAGGGTATGGGGCTACTTGAGCCGTAGTAAATTTGGTGGCTTCTACTTTTAGATAAATTGAGTTTTTGACGGAGTATATAACCTTGGGGGCACTGTGATCCAAGTGTTGAACAGTAACATACACATTTGGTTTAACAGTGTAATTTGCCTAATGTGGAGAATTTCTTTCTTAACAGTTTCCGGTTAATTCCTAAATGTGATTCTTACAAGGCTGATAGTATTTTATTTGTTTTCTAAACAAAAGATCTGTTATATTTTGTTACTGAAAGAATCAGTATTTTCCTACACTCATTTGCGCTAAAAACGAGTCATTTTTTTGCATCTGTACCGAACCTATATGGGTATGGTGGCTGCAAAATATGGAAAAAAAGGTTAAAATAGGGAAGGGGGAGCATTTCACGATTGAATACACATAAACGTTCGTTAATTTTTAAATTCGGAAAGAGGTTTCGAATCTTTTTTTATTTTATTTTTCTCTCTGTGAATTCAAAAAGTTGGCGCTCGAGCCAAGAGAGGGGCAGCGGCCCGGCCCGGCCCACTCGCGCGCGCGTCGTTGTGAGCCAGCCAGCCAGCCAGCCAGCCAGCCAGCCAGCCAGCCAGCCAGCCAGCCCGTGTGTCTATGAAAAAGTGTCCTGCTGGTCGTTGTGCCCCTGATGATGCTGCGTCACGTGAAAGCAGGAAGAGGGGAGGTGGATGTTGTAGGAGAGGAGGAGGACGCATTGCAGCAGGAGGAGGAGGAGGAGTTGGAGGAGGACGACGACGAGTCGATGGAGGATCAGGTGAGCGAGGGAGCGAGGTTAGAGAGTGAGGTTATAGGTCGGCTGTCTGCAAGTTTGCATCTCTGTCTTTGCTCTCGTGTGTGTTGTCCAGGACGGGGAGTGTACTGAATTGGACGAGGAGGAGGAGGATGAGGAAGAGGAGGAGGTGGTGGCGCGTCAGGTGCGTGTGACGGTGGCTTGACGATATGGGCCGGAGTGGCATAACGCGAGAGTGTGTGTGTCTGGCGTGTGTGCAGGTGCGTGTCGGCGACTTGCCGGACCCGCCCATGCTGGCCGTGCTGGCCTACCTCAAAATAAGCGACGTGGCCTCGGTGCTGGAGGTGTGGCCGTGCCTCGCAGAGCGTCTGGCGGTCAGGCGGTCCATCTGGCTCCGCCGAGATGAAGAGGTTGAAGCTCTAGACTTCAGTCTGGTCACACGGCTCCTGCCGGCCCTGCCGCTCGTCGAGGGCCTCCTGGTGACGACCCCGCTGTCGCCTATCCGAGGGGCGTCAGGTTCGATCGGGTTCCGGGACTGTGCGCACCGCAGCGGACAGGGGACGGTGCAGCTCTTCACGGTCCGGGTGTACGCCCACCACGGGAGCGTTGAGGCGATGCTGCTGGGTCCCGTCTCGGCGTCCCTCGTGTGGCTGAGCATCTGTCTCTACTCGGAGGACCTCCAGGTGCTTTGTCTGCGTGAGATGACCTGCCTGGAATCCCTGTGTATCCACCTTCGTGGCTCCGGTGGTCTCAAGGGGGAGTGGCCTCAGGTGATCAGATCTTTTATTTATTTATTTATTTATTTGATTTTGTATTTCGGATTGTTCAGTCACCTGTATGACCTTGTTGTTGCTGTTGTCTTAAACAGGACCTGGTGCTGCCGTCGCTCAAGACGATCCATTTGTTCTACAGCGTGGAGTCCGAGTCCTCGTGGATCGTGATGGGCGGCCTCGTGTCTGCGCACCGGTAGGTATTTTATGGAGGTGTGTGTGTGGGGGGGGCGGGGGTGTGGACTGTGTCTCACTGTCTCTCCTTCTCTCTCTTTCTCTCTCTCTGATGGACAGGCGGCAGACCACGGCGGTGACGATGATGCGGTCCGTGGGCGTGTAGAAGGCGCGAGGAGGAGCAGACGACAGGCTGACCCGCGCCCCTCCCTGAGTGAGTACCCTTTGATTTTTTTTATCTGGTGATCGCTGAAGGTCGGCGCCTTATGGTCGCGGGCATGCTGGTGAGCAGGCGCTGCTCGGCCTCGTGTGTCCAGGTCGGCGTCGAGCAGGTGGTGTGTCCGAGTCCACGACGTGGCCTTGTGTTGAGCCGTTCGCGTGTCCGGTAAGAGGCGGGCGGCGGCGCCTTATGGTCGCGGTCATGCTGGTGAGCAGCCGCTGCTCGGCCTCATGAGAGAAGGGCGCCCTGGAGAAGAAGCTTTAGAGCCCCTGGACCCCGCTTTTGCAACTGGGAAACCAGTAGGCGGGCACACTTTTTATTTTTCGAGGGTGGCGTTGCGATTTTCGGATTCCTGATAAAATTTTCTAAAGAAAGACGTTTTTCCCGACTCATTGCGTTGAAAAATAAGGTAGCGCGAGCCTCTCAAACCGCGCCGTTGAGCCCGCAGGGAAGTCGCGGTGCGCCTGGCTGCCAGCGCGTCTGGGCGGCAGCGGCCGCGCGGCTGCCTGCCGGCTGGCCGCAGCGCTGCGCTCATGCGCAGTTCGCCTCGGCTCGCCCCCCTCTCCCCAGCTCCTGCTCCCGTCCGGCAGCAGCCGACGCCGACCCGACAACCGAATCCCGACCCGACCTGGACCCGTGTGTTTGGAGAGGTTATTGTTTTCGGAAAGGTTTTCGGTGTGCATTTAGCCTAGAACGTAATTTGGTGTAGCGTGTAAGTTGGAACGATGCCTAAAAAGTCGAGAAGACGTCGCGACACAAAGAAAAAGCAAGGCCGCAGGCCAGTTGTCAATGCAAAGCAGGCGAAAGCGGGCAGTAAAGTTTCAAATGAAAATGCTATTGAAGAACAGGTGAGATTATAGGTTGGGGTTGACGAATCAAAACAATGTTTTTTTTTAGAAATTTTTTTTTTGCGTTATTTTGAAAGCTAATTTTTCTTTCTTCGTGTTTCGCAGGACCCTGGGAGTGAACATTTTCCAGGCAATAATGTGTGTAAGACTGAACCAGTGGACTTGTCTCCTCAAGTCTGCTTGCCATTTTCACCTGACCTCACAAATCATTCAGAGGTCTGTATTCCATTGTGCTGTATGGCAAACAATCCTTTAAAACTTTTTGTTAATAACAATGATTTTTTCTTTCTTCTTTTTTTTGCAGGTAACTGCATCAGGCACCACTTGTGAAATGTCTCCATTTAATTCTTTTTGCCCAAGTGCAGAAGAGGTTTGTACTCAAACTACTCGTTACAGCTCCCATCTTCTAAAAAAAAATAATCTAATAATGCATTTGTATTTCTATTCTTACAGTGTGATAAAACTGCCAACATTTCTGAAGAGCAAGAGATTGATTATCAGAATGTTCTTGATGAAGTTTCACCATTCCAAAGGACAGAAGTTTTTTCCATGGGTTGCAAATCACAATTGAATCTTGCTCCAACTGATATTCAAAAAGTTTGTACCCAGAATGCTATTGACATCATACAAAAGGAAATATTACTCTCTAGTAATACTCATGTAATTCTATTATCACAGCACACGGAAAGGACAAATACTTCTGAATCGTCTCCTTCGCATTTACTTTGCACGGAAGAGCAAGAGGTTAATTATCAGAATGGTGTTCCTGACATTTTACAATCACAGTCATTGTCTTCTTCTTCCACCTATAATGTTGAAAAGGTTTGTACTTTACTATTGACAATTAACTACGTATTTAAATATACTGTACTCTAATTTGGTTTTGTATTTGTATTCTTACAGCATACTGAAACTGCGTACAACCCTGACATGTCTCCATTATATTTTCCTTTCCCCAGTGATGATGAGGTTCGTACTATAAATATTTCACCTATCAAAGACACTTAAATATTTATTGCATATCGTATAAAACTTTGAAATATTTAAAAATGCAGAAACCATCTTTAATCCCTCTCTTATCTACAGCTGGCTGCAGGTTATGCTTCAGATACTGATATACTTCTTAAAGCAAAACAAAAAGTGGATGCCTTTCTACCTCGAAGATGGATATCAGTAGTTGACAGAGACCACCTACATGTGATGTATTTATCAAACCAGCAGAGAAAAAAGGCAATACAGCGATCATTAGAGTTTGATAAAGATGGTGAAGTTAGACTCTTTGTGCACTGTAAACCTTTTGATGTAACACCTTACCTACCAAACAGCAAGTCAGCAGGGCCACTACCTATCAACTGGTATAATTTAAATGAATCTGTAGACAGAATAGTGTGTATTGTTAATAACTTAAGATCAATGGAAGTGTGCAGTGGATATGATGATGAGGTTTATCAAGATGTGTGGCATCCCTGTGAGTATGGTGAAATAGATAAAAATCCTTATGAGGAATGTAGATATGTGGAAACATTTCGGTCTTTATCTTGTAAGTTGTTGGTTAAATCCAATAAGTGGCGGTGGAACCTTAAGTTTCCATCCCTGGTCGTCTGTGCCTTCGTGGAGGTCTTTCAGAAGTTTCAGTCGCTGCGCTTTATTCACAACCACCTCTTTGGCTAAATCCGCATTCCAGTTTTTTGAAACTTTCCGGGCTGCCTTGATGTAATAGAGTTTGTCAGTGCTTTTAAGGTAGTGATAGGGCTCAGCCTGTTTGCGAAAGTCTCGCCTGAGCTGTTTATTCCCCCCCCCCCCTTCAGAGTTTCAGGATACGTCCCATATTTCTTGTAGTTAAAAACTGCTTCTAAATCAATGGAGTACTGGAAACCACCTGTAAACAGATAAAAAGTTAATATTTTCAGTTCCTTTCGTGACACTAAAGACAATAAAATATCATAATATACCGGGTGTCCCAGAGAACACACGGCAGCCAGCTGGGTTGCCTACGCGCTGGCTGCACGGTAAAAACGCTTCCTTGGAGTCCAAGGAGGTTTTTCATTTTCAAGGACAAAAACACCGTTTCAAGGACGAATCGTTGGAAAAAGGCAAAAAATGACTATTTTCAAGGACCGTCCTTGAAAACCGAAACCACCACACGACGACAGGAGTCCCGTCAAGCCGAGAGGTCCCTCAATGAGACCTGAGGCCGCGCCAGACGCACACCGACGGCACAGGGAGGACCACGAGGTCCCCGATCAGTAAACAAGGTCCCAGGGGGGTACCTAAGGTCCCCGATCAGAAAACAAGGTCCCAGGCGGGTACTTAAGGTCCCCAACGATGCGGACGGGACCACGAGGTCTCTGATCATTGAACGAGGTCACCAGCGGGGACTTAAGGTCCCCGACGACGCGGACGGGACCACGAGGTCCCCGATCAGTGAACGAGGTCCCCGGCGGGTACTTAAGGTCCCCGACGACGCGGACGAGACCACGAGGTCCCCTATCAGTGAACAAGGACCCAGGCGGGAACTTAAGGTCTCCGAAGACGCGGACGGGACCACGAGGTCCCCGATCAGTAAACAAGGACCCAGGCGGGTACTTAAGGTCCCCGATCAGTGAACAAGGTCCCCAGCGGGGACTTAAGGTCCCCGACGACGCGGACGGGACCACGAGGTCCCCGATCAGTGCAAGGTCTTAGGCAGGTGCTTATGGTCCCCGACGACGAGGATGGAACCACGAGGTCCCCGATCAGTGAACGAGGTCCCCGGCGGGTACTTAAGGTCCCCGACGACGCGGACGAGACCACGAGGTCCCCTATCAGTGAACAAGGACCCAGGCGGGAACTTAAGGTCTCCGAAGACGCGGACGGGACCACGAGGTCCCCGATCAGTAAACAAGGTCCCAGGCGGGTACTTAAGGTCCCCAACGATGCGGACGGGACCACGAGGTCTCTGATCATTGAACGTGGTCCCCAGCGGGGACTTAAGGTCCCCGACGACGCGGACGGGACCACGAGGTCCCCGATCAGTGAACGAGGTCCCCGGCGGGTACTTAAGGTCCCCGACGACGCGGACGAGACCACGAGGTCCCCTATCAGTGAACAAGGACCCAGGCGGGAACTTAAGGTCTCCGAAGACGCGGACGGGACCACGAGGTCCCCGATCAGTAAACAAGGACCCAGGCGGGTACTTAAGGTCCCCGATCAGTGAACAAGGTCCCCAGCGGGGACTTAAGGTCCCCGACGACGCGGACGGGACCACGAGGTCCCCGATCAGTGCAAGGTCTTAGGCAGGTGCTTATGGTCCCCGACGACGAGGATGGAACCACGAGGTCCCCGATCAGTGAACAAGCTCCCAGGTGGGTACTTAAGGTCCCCGACGATGCGGAGGCGAGCGCGGCTAGGTGGGTCTCTAGATGACCCCATCATCTGACCACGGTTTTCTCGTCTCTTGGACCTAGGGAATTTAGCACCGAAAACCGTTTTCCTCTGTGGCGTCGGGTTCCCGAGATACGAGGACGTACCACGACGTACCGTGAGCTCCGCGCCAAGGATACGTTCACATTTTGGAGGCCAAAGTGACCCTGGCGCCTCTCTCGTTGTGTGTCCGGGACTTCTGACTTCGGCATCGGGTTCCGTGGGTTGTGGCGCTTCCGGAGACACCTCACACACACCTCTGTGTCCAGACATACGGGCTTGACGGCTTGACGGACTCCCGCAGCAGCACAGCACGTGCGAAACCACGCACTCCTTGTCGAAGGCGAGCGTTGCAAGATGGGTACTTAGATGACCCCATCATCTTACCACGGTGTCCTCGTCTCTTGGACGTGGGGAATTCAGCACCGAAAACCGTTTTCCTCTGTGGCGTCGGGTTCCCGAGATACAAGGACGTACCACGACGTACCGTGAGCTCCGCGCCAAGGATACGTTCACATTTTGGAGGCCAAAGTGACCCTGGCGCCTCTCTCGTCGTGTGTCCGGGACTTCTGACTTCGGCATCGGGTTCCGTGGGTTGTGGCGCTTCTGGAGACACCTCACACTGACCTCGGTGACCAGACATTCGGGTTTGACGGTGACCTGAACGTGCCGCCATACCGTTCAGGACGCCGTCAAACCCGAATGTCTGGTCACCGAGGTAAGTGTGAGGTGTCTCCAGAAGCGCCACAACCCACGGAACCCGATTCCGAAGTCAGAAGTCCCGGACACACAACGAGAGAGGCGCCAGGGTCACTTTGGCCTCCAAAATGTGAACGTATCCTTGGCGCGGAGCTCACGGTACGTCGTGGGACGTCCTCGTATCTCGGGAACCCGACGCCACAGAGGAAAACGGTTTTCGGTGCTGAATTCCCCAGGTCCAAGAGACGAGGACACCGTGGTCAGATGATGGGGTCATCTAAGTACCCATCTTGCAACGCTCGCCTCCAACAAGGAGTGCGTGGTTTCGCACGTGCTGTGCTGCTGCGGGAGTCCGTCAAGCCGTCAAGCCCGTATGTCTGGACACAGAGGTGTGTGTGAGGTGTCTCCGGAAGCGCCACAACCCACGGAACCCGATGCCGAAGTCAGAAGTCCCGGACACACAACGAGAGAGGCGCCAGGGTCACTTTGGCCTCCAAAATGTGAACGTATCCTTGGCGCGGAGCTCACGGTACGTCGTGGTACGTCCTTGTATCTCGGGAACCCGACGCCACAGAGAAAACGGTTTTCGGTCCACACGTCAAGCCTGAACGTGCCGCCATACCGTTCAGGACGCCGTCAAACCCGAATGTCTGGTCACCGAGGTAAGTGTGAGGTGTCTCCAGAAGCGCCACAACCCACGGAACCCGATTCCGAAGTCAGAAGTCCCGGACACACAACGAGAGAGGCGCCAGGGTCACTTTGGCCTCCAAAATGTGAACGTATCCTTGGCGCGGAGCTCACGGTACGTCGTGGTACGTCCTCGTATCTCGGGAACCCGACGCCACAGAGGAAAACGGTTTTCGGTGCTGAATTCCCTAGGTCCAAGAGACGAGAAAACCGTGGTCAGATGATGGGGTCATCTGGAGACCCATCTTGCAACGCTTGCCTCCGACAAGGAGTGCGTGGTTTCGCACGTGCTGTGCTGCTGCGGCAGTCCGTCAAGCCGTCAAGCCCGTATGTCTGGACACAGAGGTGTGTGTGAGGTGTCTCCGGAAGCGCCACAACCCACGGAACCCGATGCCGAAGTCAGAAGTCCCGGACACACAACGAGAGAGGCGCCAGGGTCACTTTGGCCTCCAAAATGTGAACGTATCCTTGGCGCGGAGCTCACGGTACGTCGTGGTACGTCCTCGTATCTCGGGAACCCGACGTCACAGAGGAAAACGGTTTTCGGTGCTGAATTCCCTAGGTCCAAGAGACGAGAAAACCGCGGTCAGATGATGGGGTCATCTAGAGACCCACCTAGCCGCGCTCACCTCCACATCGTCGGGGACCTTAAGTACCCGCCTGGGACCTTGTGGTCCCGTCCTCGTCGTCGGGGACCTTAAGTAACCGCCTGGGACTTTGTCCACTGATCGGGGACCTCGTGGTCCCGTCCTCGTCGTCGGGGACCTTAAGTACCCGCCTTGGACCTTGTTCACTGATCGGGGACCTTAAGTACTCGCTGGGGACCTTGTTCACTGATCGTGGACCTCGTGGTCCCGTCCTCGTCGTCGGGGACCTTAAGTACCCGCCTGGGACATAGCAGTCATCGGGGACCTCGTGGTCCCGTCCTCGTCGTCGGGGACCTTAAGTACTCGCCTGGGACCTTGTTCACTGATCGGGGACCTCGTGGTCCCGTCCTCGTCGTCGGGGACCTTAAGTCCCCGCTGGGGACCTTGTTCACTGATCGTAGACCTTAAGTACCCGCCTGGGACTTTGTCCACTGATCGGGGACCTTGTGGCCCCGTCCTCGTCGTCGGAGACCTTAAGTACCCGCCTGGGCCATAGCAGTCATCGGGGACCTCGTGGTCCCGTCCGCGTCGTCGGAGACCTTAAGTACCCGCCTGGGTCCTTGTTCACTGATAGGGGACCTCGTGGTCCCGTCCGCGTCGTCGGAGACCTTAAGTACCCGCCTGGGTCCTTGTTCACTGATAGGGGACCTCGTGGTCTCGTCCGCGTCGTCGGGGACCTTAAGTACCCGCCGGGGACCTCGTTCACTGATCGGGGACCTCGTGGTCCCGTCCGCGTCTTCGGGGACCTTTAGTCCCCGCTGGGGACCTCGTTCACTGATCAGTGACCTCGTGGTCCCGTCCGCATCGTTAAGTACCCGCCTGGGACCTTGTTTACTGATCGGGGACCTTAAGTACCCCCCTGGGACCTTGTTTACTGATCGGGGACCTCGTGGTCCTCCCTGTGCCGTCGGTGTGCGTCTGGCGCGGCCTCAGGTCTCATTGAGGGACCTCTCGGCTTGACGGGACTCCTGTCGTCGTGTGGTGGTTCGGTTTTCAAGGACGGTCCTTGAAAACAGTCATTTTTTGCATTTTTCCAAGGACCCGTCCTTGAAATTGTGTGATCGTCCTTGAAATTGTGTTTTGGTCCTTGAAAATGTGCATTTTTTCCTTGAACTCCAAGGAAGCGTTTTTACCGTGTGCAGGTGCTGTAGGGAGCGGGGAGAGCGGGAGGCGGTGGCGGGAGGCGGCCGGAGGCGGCCAGTCCCCCACCACAGGCGCGCCGCTAGAGTGCGGTACGGAGGGGAGTGGCACGGCGGCGGCTGGCTGAGGCCACCTGCGCTGGAGTGGGGGGCGGACGGCGGGCGGACGTCACAGCGCGTGCGGAGAGGGGTCTTGCACCTGAACGAGGGGATGCACGTCGCGCCTCGTGGCTTGGCGAGTGCCGCGGCGCTTCTTCGCGGCGCAGCCCCGCGGGGCACCCTCGCGGCTTCGCAATAAGGACCCGCGGCAGGCGCGGCGCGGGGATGCGTCGCGAGGGTGCGTCGCGAGGGTACATCGTGCACTCTCAGATCCCTTATGGAGGTTTTCCTTGATAGGCCTATAAACAAATTGAAACCTTTTTAACTATCAAGAAAAACCTCCTTCACTATCAATAAAATCATCCTCTGCAATTTCTTATACAAAGTAAAATGCGCCCCCAAGAAAAAGATTGGTCTCATATCAAGAAATTTCTTGGTAGAACTTACCAACAAATGTCTTGATAGGCCTGTCAACAATTTTCTTTACAAGTCACAAATACTTATGCATGTACGGTATCAACAAAAGACAATGTAATAAAGAAGAAGATTTTGTTGAAAGATGTTCGTGGGAAAATTATAATAATTGTGATATTATAATATCAGAGGTAAAGATTTTGATTCCTCTTTTAAAATGAATGTAGAATGGTAACACGAACAAAGATGCACAGAATCAAAATGGTTTTGTAATTGGTGCCTTAGGCAAAACTGTATCTAAGCTGTGCCTGCAAGGCTTGTTTGTTTAGTTCTTATGGTATTGTTTATACACTCTTAAAATCCTACGATAAACTTTGTTAGTATTATGAAAGATTTGATCAGTAGGGTGCAAAGAATTTTGCAATGTCATAATACAATCAGTGATGTTGGTATATTTCAATATTTTTTCTTCGTAGAAGGACTTGTCTCTATCATACGCATAAAAGAGGCATACAACAAATGGACATTGTAGGGTACGAAGACTTCATCGATAATTAAAGATGAAAGAAGTTGAATAGCGGACAACAGTATAAAACACAAAAAAATTAATAAGAAGCAAAAGATATCCACTTTAAAAAATCTAGTATGAATGTTAACTATAAAGTAAAAAAATAATTAATCAGATGACTGCCTAGCCCTACAACCAGTACCGTTCACATACTAGTGAGAAAGATAGTATGGAACTTAGATTGATTCAAGGCAAAGGATTGTAGGTGTGTGAAGTATTTGCAAAATGATTCCAATTCCAGGAGCCAGCTATAACTTTTACTTACTTAGACAACAACAACCCAGGTGATGAGGAGAAAGCAGAGTTCCATCAGGGGAGGCAGTAAAGCATTCATAGCCTCTTAACCTGAACTGGAGATATACTGGATCAATTCAAATCGTTGGACTCGCTCCACGGTCCACGGTGCAATACTCGACAGGGAGAGAAGCAAACGTTAAAGAGATGGTAAAATGAGAATATTACCAACTGACAGTGAACTGATTCACATAAAACTTAGGGATGGAAAGAACAAACAAGGGTAACCGATTAGTCGGTGGAATCGATTATTTGTTCGATTTTGTTTGGCCGATTAGGCGATTTCACCGAAACCGAATATTCGGTTAAAGCTGACGGTTAATCGATATTTTTAACACAAAGAATGAGGCGTTACGTGCAACTGATTGCAACACATAAAAAACGATTTAAGAAAGATCGCAATGGGAGGCTCGCGCTGCTGCGCTGCCGCCGACTGTCTGTGGTGTGGTGGCTGGTAGCCCGCTCGCTGGACTGCCCGACAGCGAGCGGCGGCCGGCCGCCGCTAGGCAGAGAATCCTCCCAATTCCCTCCTCTCCCCTCTTCTCCACGTCTACGCATGCGCTCCGCCGCCGCGCCGCACCGCCTTCTCGACTGCGGACTGCGACCTCATCTCATCGGTTCAGCCGCGCCGCCGGTGTTGTGTTTTTATTTTATTTCATTGTTTTGATTTGCGTTCCTACTTCTTGGAAGATTTGTGATTGTGATCGGTGCTGTGCGTGATGTTTCGAAAACGTAATGGCTCCAAGCAGTGTGTGGACGCTAGTAACTAAATCTAAGGACGGGAAAACGGCTACGTGCAGTAAGTGCAGCAAGTCTTTTAAAAATCCAAGCACAATCAGGTATCACCTGCAACAAGTTCATTTCATAATTACTCCCAAGAATCCAAGCAACAAACAGAAGGAAAAGGACATCTCTGAAGTCGGGGTCGGTAGTTCTGAAGCCGAAGACGATCCGGAGCCAGTAAACGGAACTGGTGATCGGTCAAAGGTAAGTATGTTTTGGTTTACGATTCCTTGACTTTGCTGGTGATTTGCATTGAACGATTTGTCCGTTCGTTTTGGGTCGCGGCTCGCGGCTCGCGGCTTCAGTCTTAAATTCACCAATAAGGTTAGGTTATATTGTGCTTTTATTTCGGTACCGTCGTCCAGCCACCTGCAAAGGGAAAAAAAAGGGGGGGGGGAGGCTGTTCAAACGCCTAACTTCGAGAGCCTCTCGCGCGCGTGGTAGAGACAGCGACGCACTCTCGGATTCGCGACGAAAAAATTATCGTTACCCGTATTTTCCCTGTGAATCTTAATTCGTAAACTGTTTGTCTCCCTCAGCGTCCGCGTTCCAGGCAGGAGCAGAATGCGGAGCAAGCAGGTGCGAGTGCGTCCAATGACGGGCAAGCCCAGGCCCCGGGTGCTAGTCAGCGGAAAAGCTTCGAGGGCCCATTGGACAAGTGCATTTCCAACTCTCTCTCCTTCTCGAGTAAGTTCATAGAAGCGTCCCGTTAGTTTTTAATACTGTATAGCGCTAACTTTTCGCGAACTACTCTTTACAAACTAATATTCGTCGCCTCTCACACGGCGAGAGCAGCAGTTATTTTACCGCTTAGCGGCACACTTTGTTGCTTTCTCACTGCATTAGAAGTAAAGAACGCATTTTCTCTATCTTTCCAGGAGGCGGCCACCGCGACAAACAAGTCACCGACAGTCTACTGTTTATGATGGCAAAGGATGACTTACCCCTGTCGACCCCGGAGAAGGAGGGATTCAGGGTATTTTGCAAGGCATTGCAACCCCAGTACTCAGTCCCCTCGGAGCCCTACTGCACTGCGGCTACGTGCATCGTACGGTCGCAAGCTTAGTAACGCCAAGTCTATCGCTCTCACCCTAGATTTATGGACTCATTCTGACACTATGCAGTCTTACTTGGGTTTGACGGCACATTACAGATGTGGTGAGCTTTTTATTTCTCGCATCTAAGTTTTTGAAATTACGGTAATATCGTCGGCGCCGCCCTAATGCATGTTTTTGCTTACAGCCGGAAGAAAAAAAGGCAAGAGCAGGATTCACAGTGTTGAGCTTGGAGTTCGTTTTATGCCAGAGAGGAAGAATACCGACAATATTGCCGCTGCGACCCGTAGTGTATGTGAAGAGTGGCAGATTGACATTGAGGGCAAGGTCTCTGGCGTTACTACCGATGGAGGTGCCAATGTCAAGGCAGCTGTACGCCAGGTGTTCGGTACACTGAAACACATCGTATGTGCGGGACACGTCATCAAAAACATCGGCCAAGCAGTCCTTGACATGAACGTGACGCCTAGGCCCTCCGAGGCGACGCCCGATCAAGTTGCTGCGGACGCTCTCGTCGACGATGAAGACGACGACGCAGCCCCGTCCGACGAGAGGGAAGACCAGGCCCAGGCAGCCCCCGAGCCGGCGGTGACATCGGTGCACAGCCTCATGGTGGAAGTTAAGCGCATTGTGCGTTTTTTCCGTACGAGTGAGGTCGCTTCAGCAGAACTAAAATAAGAGCAACTGAAGCAGCCTGGTATGACGGAAGCCAAGTGCCTTAAGCTCATCCAGGAAGTGAGGACGTGGTGGAACTCGGCATTCTACATGCTGGAAAGGTACCTGCAGTTGGAGGAGCATGTCACGGCCGTGCTACTAAAGTTGCAGCGAGAGCGGGGCGCAACGAAGCGGAAGCCACCGAAGATGATTAGCCCTGATAAGGTCAATATTCTGGTTGAAATTCGGGACTTGCTGAGACCGCTCGAAGAGGCAACAAAAATGCTGTCCAAGGAGAAGGATTGCACCTTGAGCAATGTTATTCCCCTTGTCTATGGTCTGCAGCAGGTACGGAGGGAAATTAAACGCAACTATATGCAATCATAGAATCTGAAGTTGAAGTAACTAACGATATTTTTTTTTTCAGGACATTGAAAAGTTTCTACCGACCGAGCCTTTAAGCTTCAATGTGAAGGAGAAACTAATTTCAGAAATATCTAGAGGATTCTCGGGCATCGAGTTCCTGCATCCGTACGCAGCCGCCACGTTTCTGGACCCTAGGTACAAGAAATTTGTATTTCAAAATCCGCGAGCGGCATCCATGATTGTCAACAGTTTGAGTAAGAAAATTAAGCTTTTGTGCCCCCTTCTATTTTTTCTCCTCCTCATGTGGTCCCTCTTACAGCAACGTGCGCACGCATTTACGATATGTTTTTTCCGTCACCAGGTACCCGAGTGTCTCAAATGGTCGCGGAGGCCGGCCGAGTATTGGAGCAACAGCTGACTGCAGAGCCTGAAGCAGAGACTTCTTCCTCGTCGGGAATTTGGTCCGCTGTAGATGATCTCCTGCGCAGAACGTCTGTTGGAGCCATTGACCAAGAGGCCGCTAGTCCTGTGCCGTCCCAGATGAAGGCGTATTTGTGCAGCCCCGTGGTCGACCGGAGGACCCACCCTGATCCATTGGCCGTATGGGACAGCATGAAAGTTGGTAGTGAGCAACTGTATGAGATCGCCATGGAATACTTAATACTAATGGCTACATCGACGGCATCGGAGCGCTTATTTTCACATGCAGGCAGTGTCAAAACCACTAAGAGAAACAGGCTGTCCCCAAAACATTTAAATATGATAGTGTTCTTAAGGTGGCCGTACACTAAGCGTGTCCGCCGTGTCCGCCTATGTCCGTTTTCCGTTTTCAGTCATGGTTTATGTCACTTGGGGTCACAAAGTGTGTTCAAAGTTTGTAGTCATACATGTCAATGCATTTCTGGCCGAAACATTGACCGAAAAAAGAAAACGGACATAGGCGGACACGCCGAGTACACGTCCACCTTATGTCCGTTTTCTTTTTTCGGTTGATGTTTCGGCCAGATATGCATTGAAATGTTCGACTACACACTTCGAACACACTTTGTGACCCCAAGTGACAAAAACCACGACTGAAAACGGTAAACGGACATAGGCGGACACGGCGGACACCGAGGGGGCCACCACTAGCGTAATCCTGTGTACAAGTGCCAGGGATTACACCAGTAATCCCTCGTAATCTCGCGTAATCCCTCGTAATCTCTCGTCATCCCTCGTAATCTCTCGTAATCCCTCATAATCCCTCGTAATCTCGCGTAATCCCTAGTAATCTCGTGTAATCCCTCGTAATCTTTTGTAATCCCGCGTAATCCCTCGTAATCTCGCGTAATACCATGTAATCATGCAGTAAATTAGTGCAATCACTTGTCAAAATGAGTGCAGTCGCACGCGGTCAGCGACAACAGCGCCTTGCAAATCGGCAACCCATCTTACACACACAAACGTCGGCACGCCCTGCAGGTGCCGTCCTTGTCTACTCATCACGAGCGTCTGATCTGATCGCCCCTGTTAACTCGCTCGCCTCCGCCTCCGCCTCGTTTACCACCATCGGATACCGGCCACTTAGTTGTTGGTAAGAGTCTTGCATTTAGTTTAATTCGCTTGTTTTGTTAAAAGAGTAGTTTATGTCGACGAACCTCTAAGCATTTGAATTTGATCTGCTTAGCCTGTCAGTTCATTTGACATCGGGCTGGAGAGAAACGAAACGGACGATTGAAGGCTTTGCACCACTTGCAGTGGTACTTTAGAACAAGCAGGCCCGCCCTTCCGCCAAACGTCGTTGCCAGCTCCGCTTTGCTACGCTGGCAACTCCGTTCGGCAGGGGGCGTGCCTGCTTGGCCTGCCGGCGGCGTTCGGTCGGGCCTTCGGCCCGACCCCTAAGTCACACAGAACGTCCTCTTAGCTTGTAAATGATCGGGCCTGCGGCCCGTAAAGGCATTCTCTTCGGAAAGAGGCAGTTTGTAACGGTGAACCACCGGAACTACAGCCCTCCCTTCTGCTTTGAAAACGTGCTAAAAGTGACTAAACGGTCAGTTATTCGGCAAAAAAAAGGAGGCGGAAATCTCGAAAAATGTCGAATTACGTGAGTTCGGCCTCAGATGGAACGGTCAAACTCGGACTTTATTTGGCGGCAGTTGGCAACACTGAATTACGTTCGTCGAAACGATTTTAACGGTATAGGCGTCGAGGGGTGTCGAAAATTTCATTAATTGTCGAAATATGTCGAAAATTGTCGAAATATGTAGAAATACGTCAAAAATGTCGAAAATTATCGAAATATCTTTAAAATGTTGAGATATATCGAAAAATATGGAAAATGTCGAAAAACGTCGAAAAACATCGAAAAATGAGGGATAATGTCGAAAAATGTCGAAGAATATCAAAAATTGTCAAAAATGTTTACAAATATCGAAATATGTCGGAATATGTCAACATTGTCGAAAAATATCGAAAAACATCGAAATTTATCAAAAATGTCAAAAAATTTCGAAAATTATCGAAAATTATCGAAAATTATCGAAAAATATAGAAAATTATCGAAAATATCGAAAATTATCGAAAATGTCGAAAAATATCGCAAATGTCGAACAATATCAAAAGATATCGAAAAACAACGAAAAATGTCGAAAATATCGAAAAATATCGGAAAATATCGAGAAATGTCGAAAATGTCGGAAATAATCGAAATATTTGAGTTTTGACGATTGGCAACACTGGAAATTGAAAAACGGTTGGCTCCAATGAATTGCGCTCGAAAAGACGGTTCTGGAGAGGTGCGGGTCGATGGGGTTCGTAAAAGTTGAAAAGTGGGTCAATTTTGGGTGCTTTTTACAGTGTAGTCGCGAGTTGGGTCCTTTTTATCGAAAAACGGTGGGCGCCATTGAACTGGACGCGAAAAGACGCTTCCGGAGAGGTACGGGTCGACGGGGTTGGAAGAAAGTTGAAATTTATTCCTGAAAACTTTAATAATTTTTTTCAGTGCCTTAATGAGGGTTGGCAGGATTTGCACCAGGCGTTTCGGTGTCCAGGAGTGACCCTTAAGATACCCTAAAAATTTCAACTCTCTAGCTCAACTCCTTCGAGTGGAACAGACAGACAGACAGACAGACAAACAGACAGACACCAGATCGATTGCATAAGCCCGCTCTGAAGCTTTTTCAAAGCAGAAGGGCGGGCTAAAAATGTACTTTTCACTTTAGAACAGTTTTGTTTTGTGGAGTGATAATGTGTTTCGTTATCGATAGTGCTGTCATTATTAGCCCGCCCTTCTGCTTTGAAAAAGCTTCAGAGCGGGCTTATGCAATCGATCTGGTGTCTGTCTGTCTGTCTGTTTGTCTGTCTGTCTGTCTGTCTGTCTGTCTGTCTGTCTGTTCCACTCGAAGGAGTTGAGCTAGAGAGTTGAAATTTTTAGGGTATCTTAAAGGTCACTCCTGGACACCGAAACGCCTGGTGCAAATCCTGCCAACCCTCATTAAGGCACTGAAAAAAATTATTAAAGTTTTCCCAGAATAAATAAAAAAAATCAACTTTTTCCAACCCCGTCGACCTGTACCTCTCCGGAAGCGTCATTTCGCGTCTAGTTCAATGGTGCACACCGTTTTACGAAAAAATGGACCCAGCTCGCGACTACACTGTAAAAAGCACCCGTAATTGGTCAAGTTTTCAACTTTTCTCAACCCCATCGAGCTGCACCTCCACGGAAGTGTCTTTTCGCGTCCAGTTCAATGGCGCCCACCGTTTTTCGATGAAAAGGACCCAACTCGCGACTACACTGTAAAAAGCACCCATAATTGACCCACTTTTCAACTTTTACGAACCCCATCGACCCGCACCTCTCTAGAACCGTCTTTTCGAGCGCAATTCAGTGGTGCCAACCGTTTTTCAATTTCCAGTGTTGCCAATCGTCAAAACTCAAGCATTTCGATTATTTTCGACATTTGATCCGATATTTTTCGATATTTTCGACATTTATCGTTGGTTTTCGATATTTTTCGATATTGTTCGACGTTTGCGATATTTTTCGATATTTTTCGACATTTTCGATAATTTTCGATAATTTTCGATAATTTTTGATATGTTTTGACATTTTTGATAATTTTCGATGTTTTCGACATTTTCCATATTTTTTGATATATCTCAACAGCTTATTAAAGATATTTTGAGATTTTTCGACATTTTTGACGTATTTCTACATATTTCGACAATTTTCGACATATTTCGACAATTTTTGTAATTTTCGACACCCCTCGACGCCTATATCGTTAAAATCGTTTCGACGACCGTAATTCAGTGTTGCCAACTGCTGCCAAATAAAGTCCGAGTTCGACCGTTCCATCTGAGGCCGAACTCACATATTTCGACATTTTTCGAGATTTCCGACTCCCCTCTTTTGCCGAATAACTGACCGCCTAGTCACTATATCGGCACGTTTTCAAAGCAGAAGGGAGGGCTGTAGTTTCGGTGGAGCACCGTTACAAACTGCCTCTTTCCGAAGAGAATGCCTTTACGGACCGCAGGCCCGATCATTTACCAGCTAAGAGGACGTTCTGTGTGACTTAGGGGTCGGGCCGAAGGCCCGACCGAACGCCGCCGGCAGGCCAAGCAGGCACGCCCCCTGCCGAACGGAGTTGCCAGTGTAGCAAAGCGAAGCTGGCAACGACGTTAGGCGGAAGGGCGGGCCTGCTTGTTACCTTCATTGTCTCAAGCACGCATACGTCTATTGATTCTCTTCTGAAAGTATTACATAACCTTAAACACACATGGAATTAAGATTGTTTTCGGTTACCAGAAATAACTACTGTCATTTGTGGCGTTAGTTACACTAATGAAGAATGATACATTGAAATCACAGAGAACAAACAAAAGATCAGAGTAACTGAGTAGTAAAAGCGAAAAATAAGAAATTATAAGCACAACGACTGCTCAGAGAATTTTGGAGCTCAATAATTTTGCTCACTTGACCAGTAAAGTGGGCATTAACCTAACTCATAGGTCGAATTGTTTGTTTTTCCAAAAGTAGTATGGCCTTTCATGGTTATACAAATATATACACTGAAATGAGCAGCCACAGAAAAATTGTGTCCACGCCTAGAGAAGCGAGTTGTGCAGAGTTTATTTGAAAAATAATTAAATAAAGATAGCAAGAAAATATTAATTTCAAAAGCGATAGCAAAGCAAACACTCTGCAAACTTCAAAGCAGCAGCCAAGTAAATGGTCACCAACGTTCATTGTTTTTATTACTCACGTTAATTTTATTTTTTAGCCCGCCCTTCTGCTTTGAAAAAGCTTCAGAGCGGGCTTATGCAATCGATCTGGTGTCTTTCTGTCTGTCTGTCTGTCTGTTTGTCTGTCTGTCTGTCTGTTCCACTCGAAGGAGTTGAGCTAGAGAGTTGAAATTTTTAGGGTATCTTAAGGGTCACTCCTGGACAACGAAACGGCTGGTGCAAATCCTGCCAACCCTAATTAAGGCACTGAAAAAAATTATTAAAGTTTTCACGGAATAAACAAACAATCAACTTTTTCCAACCCCGTCGACCCGTACCTCTCCGGAAGCGTCTTTTCGCGTCTAGTTCAATGGTGCTCACCGTTTTACGAAAAAATGGACCCAGCTCGCGACTACACTGTAAAAAGCACCCGTAATTGGTCCAGTTTTCAACTTTTCTCAACCCCGTCGACCCGTACCTCCCCGGAAGCGTCTTTTCGCGTCCAGTTCAATGGCGCCCACCGTTTTTCGATAAAAAGGACCCAACTCGCGACTACACTGTAAAAAGCACCCAAAATTGACCCACTTTTCAACTTTTACGAACCCCATCGACCCGCACCTCTCTAGAACCGTCTTTTCGAGCGCAATTCAGTGGTGCCAACCGTTTTTCAATTTCCAGTGTTGCCAATCGTCAAAACTCAAACATTTCGATTATTTTCGACAGTTCTCGATATTTTCCGATATTTTTCGATACTTTCGACATTTTTCGTTGTTTTTCGATATTTTTAGCCCGCCCTTCTGCTTTGAAAAAGCTTTAGAGCGGGCTTATGCAATCGATGCGGTGTCTGTCTGTCTGTCTGTCTGTTCCACTCGAAGGAGTTGAGCTAGAGAGTTGAAATTTTTAGGGTATCTTAAGGGTCACTCCTGGACACCGAAACGCCTGGTGCAAATTCTGGCAACCCTCATTAAGGCACTGAAAAAAATTATTAAAGTTTTCACGGAATAAATAAATAAATAAATAAATAAATAAATAAATAAATAAATAAAAAATCAACTTTTTCCAACCCCGTCGACCCGTACCTCTCCGAAAGCGTCTTTTCGCGTCCAGTTCAATGGTGCACACCGTTTTACAAAAAAATGGACCCAACACGCGACTACACTGTAAAAAGCACCCGAAATTGGTCCAGTTTTCAACTTTTCTCAACCCCATCGACCCGCACCTCTATGGAAGCGTCTTTTCGCGTCCAGTTCAATGGCGCCCACCGTTTTTCATGAAAACGGACCCAACTCGCGACTACACTGTAAAAAGCACCCGAAATTGGTCCAGTTTTCAACTTTTCTCAACCCCATCGACCTGCACATGTCTGGAAGCGTCTTTTCACGTCCAGTTCAATGGCGCACACCGTTGTTCACGAAAACGGACCCAACTCGCGACTACACTGTAAAAAACACCCGAAATTAGTCCAGTTTTCAACTTTTCTCAACCCCATCGACCTGCACCTCTCTGGAACCGTCTTTTCGCGTCCAGTTCAATGGCGCCCACCGTTTTTCATGAAAACGGACCCAACTCGCGACTACACTGTAAAAAACACCCGAAATTGGTCCAGATTTCAACTTTTCTCCACCCCATCGACCAGCACCTCTCTGGAAGCGTCTTTTCGAGCGCAATTCAGTGGTGCCAACCGTTTTTCAATTTCCAGTGTTGCCAATCGTCAAAACTCAAACATTTCGATTATTTTCGACATTTCTCGATATTTTCCTGTATTTTCGACATTTTTCGTTGTTTTTCGATATTTTTTGATATTATTCGACATTTGCGTTATTTTTCGATATTTTTCGACATTTTCTATAATTTTCGATATTTTTCGATAATTTTTGACATTTCTGATAATTTTCGATGTTTTTTGATATGCTTCGACATGTTTGACATATTCCGACATATTTCGACATTTGTTAACATTTTTTACAATTTTCGATATTCTTCGACATTTTTCGACATTATCCCTCATTTTTCGATGTTTTTCGATGATTTTCGACATTATCCATATTTTTCGATGTATCTCAACATTTTTGAGATATTTCGAGATTTTTCGACATTTTTTTGCGAATTTCTACATATTTCGACAATTTTCGACATATTTCGACAATTTTTGAAATTTTCGACACCCCTCGACGCCTATACCATTAAAATTGGTTCGACGAGCGTAATTCAGTGTTGCCAACTGCTGCCAAATTAAATCCGAGTTCAACCGTTCCACCTGAGGCCGAACTCACGTATTTCGTCATTTTTCGAGATTTCCGACTCCCCTTTTTTGCCGAATAACTGACCGTTTAGTCACTATCGGCACGTTTTCAAAGCAGAAGGGAGGGCTGTAGTTTCGGTGGTTCACCGTTACAAACTGCCTCTTTCCGAAGAGAATGCCTTTACGGGCCGCAGGCCCGATCATTTACAAGCTAAGAGGACGTTCTGTGTGACTTAGGGGTCGGGCCGAAGGCCCGACCGAACGCCGCCGGCAGGCCAAGCAGGCACGACCTCTGCCGAACGGAGTTGCCAGCGTAGCAAAGCGGAGCTGGCAACGACGTTTGGCGGAAGGGCGGGCCTGCTTGTTTATGAACAAAGCCGTTTAGAACTCTGAGGCAATTTCATTCCGTAATAGAGAGATTGAGCAACGGCTGGTCAAGAAGAAGGAAGGAAGAAGTTGTTACAAGCAAGATGGCCGCCGGGGTGGAGTGGGGGGTGTATGAGAAATCTACCGTTCAGAACCGAGTCCCGAACACCTAAAGCCTGGAAACCAGGCGTGGAATATTTACCGTTTTGGCCTAAAACAGCGTTGCAATAATCGTTTAGGTCAATTTTATGTTTTGAAACGCCTATAAAGGAAAGTATTCCGTATATGAATATCAGAACCGAGTCCCGGAGACCTAACCCTGTCAAACCCGTGCCAAATCTCTTCAATCTTAGCGGGAAACGCAATATTATTTTGTTGATTCCTTGATTTACTTATTTACATTTTTTAGCAGATGATACCAAAGGTAGCATCTGCTTTCACTCTCGATCTCGTTCGTCTTCTTAAAAAGGTTAGGAGAAAATGGGGTTAATATATAAGAGAGGGCTGGGAGGGCGGGCTTCCGTAAAAACGGTCTAGCTACGTCAAAAACGGTCTAGCTACGTCAAAAACGTAACAGTTCTTACGTCAGTGACACGTCAGTGACACGTCAGTGACACGTCAGTGACACGTCAGTGACACGTCAGTGACACGTCAGTGACACGTCAGTGACACGTCAGTGACACGTCAGTGACACGTCAGTGACACGTCAGTGACACGTCAGTGACACGTCAGTGACACGTCAGTGACACGTCAGTGACACGTCAGTGACACGTCAGTGACACGTCAGTGACACGTCAGTGACACGTCAGTGACACGTCAGTGACACGTCAGTGACACGTCAGTGACACGTCAGTGACACGTCAGTGACACGTCAGTGACACGTCAGTGACACGTCAGTGACACGTCAGTGACACGTCAGTGACACGTCAGTGACACGTCAGTGACACGTCAGTGACACGTCAGTGACACGTCAGTGACACGTCAGTGACACGTCAGTGACACGTCAGTGACACGTCAGTGACACGTCAGTGACACGTCAGTGACACGTCAGTGACACGTCAGTGACACGTCAGTGACACGTCAGTGACACGTCAGTGACAGTTTTATTTTAAAAATATCTATCATCTGCTTTTACGTTAGCGTTAGCGATGACGTTTTTTTAAAAAAAATTGCCAGTATTAACGCTGCATGTTTACCAAAACGATAATTAAGACAACGTTCAATATTGAAATAAACGACATAGTATTTACCTTTAAAGGAGTGACAAAGCATGAAGGAGTAATAATAAAACAGCGTTTGCCGCTAAGACTAGATATTTCGCACGGGTTTGAAAGGGTAAGATGGCCGGGACTCGGTTCTGACCGGTGGGTTTCTCATACACCCCCCACTTCACCCCTGGGGCCATCTTGCTTGTAACAACTTCTTCCTTTCTTCTTCTTGGCCAGCCGTAGCTCAACTTCTCTATTCAATCTTAATCTTGGCATCGTCTGATCGCAAACAACCCACTCACAGCGACCGTACAGATCTCTCGCATAGCTACGACACGAACTCGAACAGCCAAGAGTCGAGTGTCGAGGCGACGAAGACGTAACGAGTGGTCCCGATCCCGATCAGGGTGAGTTAGGGGAGGGGGGAGGGGAGGAGTGGGATGGGGAGAAGAAGGGACGAGGGGCCAGGGATAGGCAAAGCCTAAGCCTCACACGCCGGCGTCAGTGTGGTTGCCTACGCCCAGGGCGTTGATCTGAGGCAGCGCGTATGATTGCAGACACGTAATCTTTCGCAATCTCGCGTAATCCAATGTAATCCCATGTAGTCCTATGTAATCCCATGTAATCCTGCGTAATCCAATGTAATCCTGCGTAATCTCGTGTAATCCTGCGTAATCCCGTGTAATCCTGCGTAATCTCGTGTAATCCTCCGCAATCATATGTAATCTTTAGTAATCCCTTGTAGTCCCAAGTAGTCCCACGTAGTCTACCGTAGTCCACCGTAATCCACCGTAGTCCAACGTAATCCCGCAATCGTGTGTACGCTCAAAATTGGAGTGGTGGCCCCCTCGGCGGACACGCTGAGTGTACGGCCACCTTTACGGTCTGTTGACTGCGAGAGCTGGTTTGAAGAACTTGAATAGATTTTCCAGTTTTTAGTTTATCAATACTCAATTAGATCTCAATTTTACCAATTTATTTCTCAACTAGTCCATCTACTTCTTAGCGAATTTGACTGAGATTAGTATTTATATAACCATTCTACTAACTTTTGACAATGTGCATTTATTGTTTATTTAATATGCATTGTTCCGAATGTTTGTTCTGAATCAATTACGACTCAACTAGCTCACATTTTTAAGTATTTATTTCCCAACTAATTTGACAGAGATTACCCTAGTAACACGAGATTCCCTCCCGGCTGCTGCCCAGGTGACGCTGCGGCGTCACCCGTTAACGCGGCGTTAACGCCGGCGATGACGCAGCGTCATACGAAATGGCACAAAATAAAATGATGCCCAGGAGTCGATTCCCTACGTCGCCACATTGTAGTTCGCGTTAACGCCTCGTCAGCGACTGCCGTCCACGCCGCGTTAGTGTGGGGCATTATCGCTACAATACTCGAAATGACACAACGGCTACAAGCTGGCGGGGGTCAGCAGCCCTGGACGACTTATGCCCCATCATCGTCTTGGCGATAATCGGAATGTCGCTAAAATATCGGTCACGCAGCGTCAATGGGCAAAAAGCGAATTTAGAAAAAAAATATTAGTGCGGATTAGAACATGCTATGTCGAGCTTAACAGCCTGCTCCTCAACCAACTGAGCCACATGCGCTTCTCTACGAGAGTGAGTCCTCTGAAGGGACCTGTTTCAGGCAGGCCGGTCTGCCGTATTTCCACTGTTCCTGCTATGGGAACGCCGCGACGATGGGGAGCGTCAGTTCATGAGGTTGATCACCGCGGTCCGAGAGGCATTACTCAGAAATATTCCAAGTCCGGACTCTCTCGCACCGTGCTTAACTATTGACTCTTGTACGATTAACGCCCCGGCGTTGACGCCACAATAACAATGAGGCGTTAACGGATTTCGGTAACAGCCATCGCATTATGGTGGCGCTGTTAGTACGTTATTTTTCGAGAATCAACCGCGAAGAGTTTATGGCCTCAATATTGTGTGATCGGTACCAGCGCCAAAGTTCTCGCCTGGTTAACGCCAGGACGTCCGTATCGCAGGTCTCGCCGAACGGGTGAGCTGCGCACCAATGCAAAGCGTGTGTGTATTTGAGAGATACTCATGCGCTGACGGGGCGTTCTCGATGCAGATTAAATATTGGTCATTTTCTACCATGACGCGACCTGCACGCTGCACTCAACAGATGATAACAAACGCGAAATCGTTAACGATAAAATAATGTGAAGCGTCAAAGAAACATTGGCAACTGTTCTTAAAATAACGCCTCGCTGTCGTATGCGCAAGGGCCCCCAGACGTTAACGCCCCGTTACTGTCCCTTCAAGGGACCCACAAACCTAGCTCCGAAGCTTCCATGCCTACTTGACCTACACGATAAACGCTGAAAGTTAACGGCGCGTTAACTAAATTCTAGAAATTGAAGTTAACTTTGTAACTATAGCGAGATAATGATGCCATGCTCACGGTAAACCAACAACCGCCAAAACAATGTCCTTGAGTTATACAAAAATCTTCGATAATATTCACATCTTACCACGATGCCGGGGCGTTACTGCACGGGCGGCTGACGCCGCGGCGACACTGCGGCGAGAACCCGAGTCATTAATTTCTCGTCATCGGGTGACTGATATCGACATGACATTGAACGAGTATACGTCTTTCGGGAAATAGTAACGGATAAATTGACATCAACGCTGCGTTAAAGGCGAGCGAGCATAATCAAGGCGGTCAGTGGGCGGCACACGCTCTGTAGACGCCGTAAAATTATTGGGCACCCGGACGGCGTGGGCGAGGCGTGAGCCGCGCGACAGTTGTGTGTTACTAGGGTAGTATTTATTTAACTTTCATTTAAACTTTTGAGAATTTTTGTGTTTGTTTAATTAATAAGCATAAAGCCAAATGTTTGTTCTAAGTCATAGAACTACACTTATCAAATTTTCTAATGTAAAGATATTTTCTAATTAAAATATAGCATTTTCCCCTTTGGTTGATGATGTCAGTTTCCCTTTCCTATTTGAATGATCGTTCTGTTCCCGCCAGCAGCTCTGAACCTCAACATGACACAGTAGTTCAGCTACTGCAAGCCTGCTGCATCCACTCCTAATAAATTTACATTTTACATGATACCAAAGGTAGCATCTGCTTTCACTCTCGATCTCGTTCGTCTTCTTAAAAAGGTTAGGAGAAAATGGGGTTAATATATAAGAGAGGGCTGGGAGGGCGGGCTTCCGTAAAAACGGTCTAGCTACGTCAAAAACGGTCTAGCTACGTCAAAAACGTAACAGTTCTTACGTCAGTGACACGTCAGTGACACGTCAGTGACACGTCAGTGACACGTCAGTGACACGTCAGTGACACGTCAGTGACACGTCAGTGACACGTCAGTGACACGTTTGTGACACGTCAGTGACACGTCAGTGACACGTCAGTGACACGTTTGTGACACGTCAGTGACACGTCAGTGACACGTCAGTGACACGTCAGTGACACGTCAGTGACACGTCAGTGACACGTCAGTGACACGTCAGTGACACGTCAGTGACACGTCAGTGACACGTCAGTGACACGTCAGTGACACGTCAGTGACACGTCAGTGACACGTCAGTGACACGTCAGTGACACGTCAGTGACACGTCAGTGACACGTCAGTGACACGTCAGTGACACGTCAGTGACACGTCAGTGACACGTCAGTGACACGTCAGTGACACGTCAGTGACACGTCAGTGACACGTCAGTGACACGTCAGTGACACGTCAGTGACACGTCAGTGACACGTCAGTGACACGTCAGTGACACGTCAGTGACACGTCAGTGACAGTTTTATTTTAAAAATATCTATCATCTGCTTTTACGTTAGCGTTAGCGATGACGTTTTTTTAAAAAAAATTGCCAGTATTAACGCTGCATGTTTACCAAAACGATAATTAAGACAACGTTCAATATTGAAATAAACGACATAGTATTTACCTTTAAAGGAGTGACAAAGCATGAAGGAGTAATAATAAAACAGCGTTTGCCGCTAAGACTAGATATTTCGCACGGGTTTGAAAGGGTAAGATGGCCGGGACTCGGTTCTGACCGGTGGGTTTCTCATACACCCCCCACTTCACCCCTGGGGCCATCTTGCTTGTAACAACTTCTTCCTTTCTTCTTCTTGGCCAGCCGTAGCTCAACTTCTCTATTCAATCTTAATCTTGGCATCGTCTGATCGCAAACAACCCACTCACAGCGACCGTACAGATCTCTCGCATAGCTACGACACGAACTCGAACAGCCAAGAGTCGAGTGTCGAGGCGACGAAGACGAAACGAGTGGTCCCGATCCCGATCAGGGTGAGTTAGGGGAGGGGGGAGGGGAGGAGTGGGATGGGGAGAAGAAGGGACGAGGGGCCAGGGATAGGCAAGCCCTGGTCAGAGAGTCAGAAGGCTGATTTCAGAATCACATGAATGATGTCGGTGGTTTTAGTGATATAAGTATTGTGACTTTGATATCAGTAACTGATATCGTTAAGGGGCTTTGATATCAGAAAGCTGACATATATTACTGACCTTTGTCAGTCTCCTGATTTTATATCAGTTACTGACATCATTTAGGAGCACTGATATCTTAAGGCTAGCATAGAATACTGACATTTGTCAGCCTTCTGATCAACAAAATGATACTGCTCATATCATGATCAGAAGACCATTACACAAAGTCATACATCTGACATCGTAGTCACCAGAACTGATGTAACCAGATATGATATCAGTCTACGTACCAGTCGAATTCAGCATGCTGTAAAATCTATAGTTATTGGAATATTGAGCTGAAATTTGGTTTGTAGCACCTTTACTCAATTTTAGTAGGGCCATTTTAATTTCATCGAATTTGGAGAATTTTTTTGTGCCATCTCGTAAACGGCTGAAGCTAGGTGGAAACGGATATCAAATTCGGCTCCGCCTCGGTCCGAACACCGGGAAAACATGTCCCACCTCATTGTTTGATGTTTCAAACGATAGAAAACACAACTTTTCTTTAAACTGGTTTTGGTATTTTCTATATGATAGATGTCAGATTATTGATATCACAAACGTGTACATCTGATTTCTGACATCAGAGTTTTGTTACTGATACCATCCTTCGGATAAGTGGCCAATTGTCACTAGAGTGACATCACCTCTCTGACTTCAACCTACCGACTCTCCGACCAGGGAGCCTAAGCCTCACACGCCGGCGTCAGTGTGGTTGCCTACGCCCAGGGCGTTGATCTGAGGCAGCGCGTATGATTGCAGACACGTAATCTTTCGCAATCTCGCGTAATCCAATGTAATCCCATGTAGTCCTATGTAATCCCATGTAATCCTGCGTAATCCAATGTAATCCTGCGTAATCTCGTGTAATCCTGCGTAATCCCGTGTAATCCTGCGTAATCTCGTGTAATCCTCCGCAATCATATGTAATCTTTAGTAATCCCTTGTAGTCCCAAGTAGTCCCACGTAGTCTACCGTAGTCCACCGTAATCCACCGTAGTCCAACGTAATCCCGCAATCGTGTGTACGCTCAAAATTGGAGTGGTGGCCCCCTCGGCGGACACGCTGAGTGTACGGCCACCTTTACGGTCTGTTGACTGCGAGAGCTGGTTTGAAGAACTTGAATAGATTTTCCAGTTTTTAGTTTATCAATACTCAATTAGATCTCAATTTTACCAATTTATTTCTCAACTAGTCCATCTACTTCTTAGCGAATTTGACTGAGATTAGTATTTATATAACCATTCTACTAACTTTTGACAATGTGCATTTATTGTTTATTTAATATGCATTGTTCCGAATGTTTGTTCTGAATCAATTACGACTCAACTAGCTCACATTTTTAAGTATTTATTTCCCAACTAATTTGACAGAGATTAGTATTTATTTAACTTTCATTTAAACTTTTGAGAATTTTTGTGTTTGTTTAATTAATAAGCATAAAGCCAAATGTTTGTTCTAAGTCATAGAACTACACTTATCAAATTTTCTAATGTAAAGATATTTTCTAATTAAAATATAGCATTTTCCCCTTTGGTTGATGATGTCAGTTTCCCTTTCCTATTTGAATGATCGTTCTGTTCCCGCCAGCAGCTCTGAACCTCAACATGACACAGTAGCCCCTTTTTACACACACACACACACACACACACACACACACACGCACACCAAAAAAAAGGGGGTTACAGATTTAATTTAAAAATTGGCAAAAATCGACGGTTAACCGGTTAATTCGGTTAAAATTGTTAACTTCCAGGTTGTCACCGAATAATCTTGTTTCGGGTAAGGGTTAACCGTTCACCGACGAAAATAATTCGCTTTCCATCCCTAATAAAACTCATTGTGAGATTTAAAATAACTGCAAGCGTTATTTTGCACTGAAGCCATGTTGTCGACTGCTTTGCTTTGTTTACAGCAAGGGCGAGGGACGAGGCCCCCCCCCCCCTCCTCCCCCACCCGCTATCCTCCCCAGTGGATGGGATCCCGATCGGTGAATTCCCGATGCGATACGGTGGCGCCAAGACCCCGTACAAGGAGGCCGATGTGGACTCGATCACCACAAGGTCCAACACGATGGTTTTCAGATTGAGTTGGGAGTGGTTAAATATCATTTGGGACCACCCCAAGGACCCATATGTCAAAGGAAATTTTTTTAAAAATTTTGGTTCGGGAGTTATAGGAGGTCAAAGTTTGGTGTTCGACCAATCCGTCTCAAGTTATGAGTGATACCTAATATCCTACATGAAACACAATACCAACTCTAGTCATGGTGTTTTACATTCAGTTTTTTATACTGATTCAAATGATCCATGGCTGGATGGGATCATGAAAATTTTTTCTTGGTTCTATTTATTAAAATCCCGTTAAAATGTTGTATAATTTTTCACCGTTTCAACTCTAGCAGAAATAAGTCATCGTAGAAAAATTTCAAACCCCATGCTTTTTAAAAAGCTAATGATGGGTCAAACATCCACACCAAGTAACAAGTTGGCCCTGGAGAATTTAGTCCCTTCGCCTTAGACTTCAAGGTTTGGAACTACTATGAAAAGATCGTAAAGAGTGACAATCAACTTCACTTGGTCTATATCATACTAAAACCAGAGAAGTGACACATCTCCTAAATATTTAACTTTTTTTTTCAACACATTAGTCATAAAATGACATTATGAATGAAATTAAAAGCATTTTATATACAGACCTAAATTAATGTCCCCAAACCTACCAAAGCAAGTGTCCAAGCAATATATCATAGTAATAATAAAAAAAGCTTCCCAAGAAAGGATAGCTAGCTAATAACCTCCAGATTGAAACAACAGGTTGACAGGTTAGTAGCTAGCTATCTTTTCTTGGGAAGCCTTTTTTATTACTATGATATATTGCTTGAACACTTGCTTTGGTAGGTTTGGGGACATAAATTTAGGTCTGTATAAAATGCTTTTAATTTCATTCATAATATCATTTTATGACTAATGTGTTGAAAAAAAAAGTTAAATATTTAGGAGATGTGTCACTTCTCTGGTTTTAGTAAGATAAAGACCAAGTGAAGTTGATTGTCACTCTTTACGGTCTTTTCATAGTAGTTCCAAACCTTAAAGTCTAAGGCGAAGGGACTAAATTCTCCAGGGCGAACTTGTCACTTGGTGTGGATGTTTGACCCATCATTAGCTTTTTAAAAAGCATGGGGTTTGAAATTTTTCTACGATGACTTATTTCTGCTAAAGTTGGGACGGTGAAAAATTATACAACATTTTAACGGGATTTTAATAAATAGAACCAAGAAAAAATTTTCATGATCCCATCCAACCATGGATCATTTGAATCAGTATAAAAAACCTGAATGTAAAACACCATGACTAAAGTTGGTATTGTGTTTCATGTGGGATATTAGGTATCACTCATAACTTGAGACGGATTGGTCGAACACCAAACTTTGACCTCCTATAACTCCCGAACCAAAATTTTTAAAAAAATTTCCTTTGACATATGGGTCCTTGGGGTGGTCCCAAATGATATTTAACCACTCCCAACTCAATCTGAAAACCATCGTTTTGGACCTTGTGGTGATCGAGTCCACATCGGCCTCCTTGTACGGGGTCTTGGCGCCACCGTATCGCATCGGGAATTCACCGATCGGGATCCCATCCACTGGGGGGGATAGCGGGTGGGGGAGGAGGGGGGGGGGTAAGTGCCCGGCCCGCTGCAATGAGGCCGTCGTAGACCTCGTCCGCAACAAGACCCCCACGACCGTGCCCACGACCAAGGATGCCGATGTGGACTCGAGGGCGCAGCGCAGCGCGCGTACCGAGACGACACAGCACAGCACGTCGTGATTCAGAAGACCGATCTTCGCACCTCCGTCCTTGTCGCACCTATGGCGGTGCCCCATGCTGGGGATGGCAGGGCCCCATGAGTGCGACAAGGATGGGGGCGCGGGAGCGATCTTCGGAATCAGCCAAATCAGCTGAGCTATTCCGGTGTACACCCTCCTCGCTCTGTCTCTCTCGCACTCATGAGGTACGCCGTATAGGAGTGAGAGAGACAGAGCGAGGAGACCGAGCACCAGAATCGCTCTGCAGACCTGATCAGGTAAGAATGGACGGCAGTGTCGCGATGGTGCGCGGGAGCGTCGCCCGTGCACCGGGACGGCTCGATGGACGGCACCAGTCACATGAACTCCATGGCGTCGTGGGCGAGCTCGATACTCCTATGACGTAGGGGGGAATGACCAAATTTGCCGAAGTTCTAGATCGCCCCGCAAGAGCGCGCCCCTTTGACGCTACCACAGCTCTTACCCCTGCCCCGCCGCCCGCCGCCTCGTCCCTCGCCCTCGCTGTAAACAAAGCAAAGCAGTCGACAACATGGCTTCAGTGCAAAATAACGCTTGCAGTTATTAAATCTCACAATGAGTTTTATGTGAATCAGTTCACTGTCAGTTGGCAGTATTCTCATTTTACCATCTCTTTAACGTTTTGCCTCTCCCCCTGTCGAGTATTGCACCGTGGAGCGAGTCCAACGATTTGAATTGATCCAGTATATCTCCAGTTGAGGTTAAGAGGTTATGAATGCTTTACTGCCTCCCCTGATGGAACTCTGCTTTCTCCTCATCACCTGGGTTGTTGTTGTCTAAGTAAGTGAAAGTTATAGCTGGCTCCTGGAATTGGAATCATTTTGCAAACTCTTCATTGAAAATATTGTCTCTCCTCGTTTGCCTGTCATCCACAATCAGTCTTTATTAATCGTTTATTCATGTTTGCCTTCTTGGCAATCATGTACTCTTGCATACCACAGTAAATAAGAGTTTGCTAGTATTATTTCGCTTGTCCCCAATGGAAAGCACGCACGACGCTCAGCCACTGGTCAAACCACGCACAGCGCAGCGGCGCTAGTGAAACCACGCACGATGTTCAGACACTGGTGAAACCACGCAGCGCTTGTGTATTTTAAATGGGCGCTGCGTGGTTTCACCAGTGTCTGAACATCGTGCGTGGTTTCACTAGCGCCGCTGCGCTGTGCGTGGTTTGACCAGTGGCTGAGCGTCGTGCGTGCTTTCCATTAGGGACAAGCGATTTTAGTTCTTGATGATTTATACTTAAATGTTATTGGAAGAATGGATAAATTGTACTGCTTTATAATAATTAATGTTTTGATTGAATAATATTTGTACATCACAAACCTTCTACCATTCGTACCATACTGATGTGATTTTTACGAACAAAGTTGTTGGTTTGATTACATTTGCTGTCAAAAAACTAGAGTGGATCCTAAAATGATTTGCTATATGGAAAGATTTCATAAATTTGCTCATAGGTTATGATGAATTTGGTTTATCTGTAGTGTATGAATCCTGGTTCTTTCTAGCATCTTGAGAGTGTGGCTATAAGGAGTTCATCGTCATTTGGGTTTATTTTAATGGTTTTGTAATTGTTTCTATGGGCAAATTCATACTTTAACTATAAAGATTTTGCTTGATACCTGTAATTTTTTTTACTGTCAACCTGAAAAGAATTTTCTTGATAAGTATGAATGTTTCTGTTTACACTTAACAGAAGAAACATTTATTACATGTGAAAAGGATGTTCGACAGTTTTGTTCATATGCTACCAACAAATTTGTTGATACGTATCCTTGTTCATATGCTACCAACAAATTTGTTGATACGTATCCATGCGTAAAAATCTTTTTAGCTTATAAACATTTACCACTATGTTTATCAACAAAATCCCTCATAGAGGGCTGAGAGTGAGGGGGATGCGTCGCAAGGAAGCGCCGCGGTACTCGCGAAGCTGCGGGGTGCGGCGCGCATCGCCTCGTTTAGGCGCAAGACCCCTCTCTGCACGCGCTGTGACGTCCGCCCCCCACTCCAGCGCAGGTGGCCTCAGCCAGCCGCCACCGTGCCACTCCCCTCCGTACCGCACACTCTCAGACCCCTAGTAGGATTTTTGTTGATAAGTATACATTAATTTGTCTGTAGACTTCCTTAAAATTTTACGCGACTCTATTATAAACATTTTTGTAATTAAATTAACGAGAAATTTGCTAGCAACGTACAGATAAAATTGTTGTGGGAAATATATAAAATATTACTTAAAATAAGAACAAATTTGTTGTTAGGTATGGAGTAAAAAATATATATTGTATGGATTTTGTACAAAACAAATCCATTGCAATAGTACGCAGAAAAGGCCGTCAAAATATCCTAGGTTCCAGTGCTCTTTCTACAGTCTCTCCTGCTCAGCCTTCTGCCACACTCCTGAGTTCACTTGTGTCCAATCTGGAAGACTACGAGTCAATCCTACGAAGAACTGGGATTCATACACTACGGGTAAACCAAATTCATCATAACCTATGAACAAATTTATAAAATCTCTCCATAATATGAATCATTTTAGGTTCCGCTCTGGTTTTTTGACAGCAAATGAAACCCTACGAACAACTTTGTTTGTAATTATCACATCAGTATATTACGAATGGTTGAAAGTTTGTGATGTACAAATTTATTCAATCAAAACATTAATTATTATAAAGCAGTACAATGAATCCATTCTTCCAATTATATTTAAGTATGAATCATGAAGAACTAAAATAATACTAGCAAATTCTTCTTTACTCTAATATTCAAAAGTGGATGGTTGTCAAGATAGGAAAAAACATGAATTAAACAATAAATAACGACTGATTCCGGATATGAGAGGCAAACGGGGAGAGACCATTTATTTAAAGAATTGTTTGCAAAATGATTCCAATTCAAGGCGCCAGCTATAAGTTACACTCACTTAGACAACAACAATCCAGGCACCCAGGTGATGAGAAGGATGCAGAGTTCCATCAGGACAGGCAGTTCTGCATATATAACCTCTTAACCTCAACTGAAGATATATTAGATGCACTTCAAGTCGATGGACTTATTGCTCCACGGTGCAATATTCAACAGAGAGAGGAGCAAAACGTTAAAGAGATGGTAAAAGGAGACTATTTCAAACTGACACTGAACCGATTCACATAAATCTCATTATGAGATTTACAATAACTGCAAGCGTTGTTTTGCACTGACGCTCTTGTCGACTGCTTTGTTTACAGCGAGGGCCGAGGGCGAGGGACGAGGCGGCGGGCGGCGGGGCAGGGGCAAGGGCTGTGGCAGTGTCAAAGGGGCGCGCTCTTGCGGGGCGATCTGGAACCTCGGCGGATTTGGTCACTCCCTCCTACGTCATAGGAGTGTCGAGCTCGCCCACGACGCCATGGAGTTCATGTGACTGGTGACGTCCATCGCGCCGTCCCGGTCCCGGTGCTAGGGCGACGCTTCCCTGCACCATCGCGACACCGCCGTCCGGTCTGCATAGCGATTCTGATGCGCGCCCTCCTCGCTCTGTCTCTCTCGCACCTATACGGCGTACCTCATGAGTGCGAGAGAGACAGCGAGGAAGGTGTACACGGTGTACACCGGAATAGCTCTGCTGATTTTGAAGATCGCTCCCTCGCACTGTTAATTCCTTACAAAGAGCAGTCTTCATATTACGAAGAACTCGGTTTGTAACGTACAAAGGATTTGGAACCGCCATATAACAAACTAATTCCCTTCATAATACGAACACGAAGCGATTTGTAATACAAACAAGGCTTCATATTACAAACCGAAAAGTCTTCGTAATACAAAGAATTTGTTCGTATTACAAAGATTTCAAATCCTTTGTACGTTACGAAGAGAGCATCTTCGTAAGAGACTAAGAGTGCGCCCCTTTCCTCGTCGCACTCAAGGGGCCCTGCCATCCCCAACACCCAACACAAGGCACTGCCATAGGTGCGACAAGGACGGAGGTGCAAGAGCGGTCATCAGAATCACAACGTGCTGTGCTGCGCTGCAGGGACGCCGTCGTCGCGCCCTATGGCACTAGGAGCAGAGCTTCCCGGAGACCTGGCCGAGTCGTGCAGCGAACGGAGCGAACGTCACCGTGCAGTTGGTTCTTGGAATCCAAGGTTGGTTCGCTACCCCGCTCCTTCCCCCTCTCCCCCCCCCTTTCCCTTCTCGGCTACGCGCCCCAGGCCCCGGGGCCGGCGCGATTTTTTCGCCTTTTCTTAACTGAATATAACATGGGTCGTGGGCACGGTCGTGGGGGTCTTGGTGCGAGTGCGGACGATGTCGACGACGGCCTCATTGCAGCGGCCTGCAGGCGGGTTCAGGGTATCTCTCTGTAATGTCCTCTCTCTCGCTCCTTATGGGCCTGCCCCGTGAGTGCGACGAGGACATAGAGACGAAGTGGCCGAGCCCTTATGGGCTCTCACCACGATGTGGCTCTCTCGCCCCGGAGCGGAGGGACCCCGTCTGCCCCGTCGGACATAGAGGCCGATGTGGACTCGGGGGCACTCGGCCAGGTCTCCGGGAAGCTCTGCTCCTAGTGCCATAGGGCGCGACGACGGCGTCCCTGCAGCGCAGCACAGCACGTTGTGATTCTGATGACCGCTCTTGCACCTCCGTCCTTGTCGCACCTATGGCAGTGCCTTGTGTTGGGTGTTGGGGATGGCAGGGCCCCTTGAGTGCGACGAGGAAAGGGGCGAGGGAGCGATCTTCAAAATCAGCAGAGCTATTCCGGTGTACACCGTGTACACCTTCCTCGCTGTCTCTCTCGCACTCATGAGGTACGCCGTATAGGTGCGAGAGAGACAGAGCGAGGAGGGCGCGCATCAGAATCGCTATGCAGACCGGACGGCGGTGTCGCGATGGTGCGGGGAAGCGTCGCCCGTGCACCGGGACCGGGACGGCGCGATGGACGTCACCAGTCACATGAACTCCATGGCGTCGTGGGCGAGCTCGACACTCCCATGACGTAGGAGGGAATGACCAAATCCGCCGAGGTTCCAGATCGCCCCGCAAGAGCGCGCCCCTTTGACACTGCCACAGCCCTTGCCCCTGCCCCGCCGCCCGCCGCCTCGTCCCTCGCCCTCGGCCCTCGCTGTAAACAAAGCAGTCGACAAGAGCGTCAGTGCAAAACAACGCTTGCAGTTATTGTAAATCTCATAATGAGATTTATGTGAATCGGTTCAGTGTCAGTTTGAAATAGTCTCCTTTTACCATCTCTTTAACGTTTTGCTCCTCTCTCTGTTGAATATTGCACCGTGGAGCAATAAGTCCATCGACTTGAAGTGCATCTAATATATCTTCAGTTGAGGTTAAGAGGTTATGTATGCAGAACTGCCTGTCCTGATGGAACTCTGCATCCTTCTCATCACCTGGGTACCTGGATTGTTGTTGTCTAAGTGAGTGTAACTTATAGCTGGCGCCTTGAATTGGAATCATTTTGCAAACACTTCACACATTATCTATAATCCTTTGCTGTTTACCAATCTAAGTTCCAGGCTATTTTTCCCACAGATGTGTGAACGATACTGGTTGTGGTTGGAGGGCTAGGCTGCTATCTAATTAATATTTTTTTACCGTATAATTTACATTCACACTAGATTTTTAAAAAATGTTTATCTTTTGTTTCTTATTACATTCTGTGAGTTGAATACTGTTGTCCGCTATTGAACGTCTCTAATCTTTAAAAATGTATGAAGTCTTCGTACTCTACATTCACAATCTATTGTATGCCCCTTTTAATCGTATGATATAGAAAAGTCTTTCTACGAATAAACATCACCGTAATATACTTACATCAGTTTTCGTATTATGACAGCGCAATATTCTTCGAACCCTACTGATCAAATCTTTCATAATACGAACAAAGTTCATCATTGAATTTTAAGAGTGAGGTCTACTTTAATCCATGCTGTGGGGATAAAATTGTATGGAGATGACAACAACATGAAAGTCCATAACAAAGCAAGAATATTCACACAATTAACTCCCTGTGGAAGATTCTCCTTTCTTATAGACAATATTTCCTAGCCCTAGCAATTAAAATGTCCATTACTAGGGACTTTTTAAAATGTCCTTATCCATATGGATAAAAATATCCTTACGCTTTCTGGGAGTGCACTCTAGCGGCGCGCCGGTGGTGCGGGGCCGGCCGCCTCCGGCGACCTCCCACCACCGCCACACGCTTCCCCCGCTCAATACAGCGCCTGCAGCCAGCACGTAGGCAACCCAACTGGCTGCCGTGTGTTTTCTGGGACGCCCGGTATGTGCTACATTATTTCACTTGTTACCTTTAGAATCTTCTGACTCTGGTTCAGAAGTGTCCTCTTTATAGTCTTCCTTGCTATTTTCTATTCTTTTCACTTTTTTCTTTTGTTTTCTTGTGCCTTGTTTTTCTGCTTGGTTTTCATTTTAAACTAAATCATCTAGCGTTTTCTTGCTTCTTGTTTAGATGGTCGCCTTTATCATCCTTTCGATCACTTTCATCTACTTCCGGACGTCCATCCATTTCCCATGGACGAAACACCTACGGCAAAAATGAGTAATGCCGTTGTAATAATAAGTCACTATGCTATGGCTGGTCAACGGAACTATTTACATCCATTGTTAACCGAGTGCACTCTTTGCCAACCTTGGATTCCAAGAACCAACTGCACGGTGACGTTCGCTCCGTTCGCTGCACGACTCGGCCAGGTCTCCGGGAAGCTCTGCTCCTAGTGCCATAGGGCGCGACGACGGCGTCCCTGCAGCGCAGCACAGCACGTTGTGATTCTGATGACCGCTCTTGCACCTCCGTCCTTGTCGCACCTATGGCAGTGCCTTGTGTTGGGTGTTGGGGATGGCAGGGCCCCTTGAGTGCGACGAGGAAAGGGGCGAGGGAGCGATCTTCAAAATCAGCAGAGCTATTCCGGTGTACACCGTGTACACCTTCCTCGCTGTCTCTCTCGCACTCATGAGGTACGCCGTATAGGTGCGAGAGAGACAGAGCGAGGAGGGCGCGCATCAGAATCGCTATGCAGACCGGACGGCGGTGTCGCGATGGTGCGGGGAAGCGTCGCCCGTGCACCGGGACCGGGACGGCGCGATGGACGTCACCAGTCACATGAACTCCATGGCGTCGTGGGCGAGCTCGACACTCCCATGACGTAGGAGGGAATGACCAAATCCGCCGAGGTTCCAGATCGCCCCGCAAGAGCGCGCCCCTTTGACACTGCCACAGCCCTTGCCCCTGCCCCGCCGCCCGCCGCCTCGTCCCTCGCCCTCGGCCCTCGCTGTAAACAAAGCAGTCGACAAGAGCGTCAGTGCAAAACAACGCTTGCAGTTATTGTAAATCTCATAATGAGATTTATGTGAATCGGTTCAGTGTCAGTTTGAAATAGTCTCCTTTTACCATCTCTTTAACGTTTTGCTCCTCTCTCTGTTGAATATTGCACCGTGGAGCAATAAGTCCATCGACTTGAAGTGCATCTAATATATCTTCAGTTGAGGTTAAGAGGTTATGTATGCAGAACTGCCTGTCCTGATGGAACTCTGCATCCTTCTCATCACCTGGGTACCTGGATTGTTGTTGTCTAAGTGAGTGTAACTTATAGCTGGCGCCTTGAATTGGAATCATTTTGCAAACACTTCACACATTATCTATAATCCTTTGCTGTTTACCAATCTAAGTTCCAGGCTATTTTTCCCACAGATGTGTGAACGATACTGGTTGTGGTTGGAGGGCTAGGCTGCTATCTAATTAATATTTTTTTACCGTATAATTTACATTCACACTAGATTTTTAAAAAATGTTTATCTTTTGTTTCTTATTACATTCTGTGAGTTGAATACTGTTGTCCGCTATTGAACGTCTCTAATCTTTAAAAATGTATGAAGTCTTCGTACTCTACATTCACAATCTATTGTATGCCCCTTTTAATCGTATGATATAGAAAAGTCTTTCTACGAATAAACATCACCGTAATATACTTACATCAGTTTTCGTATTATGACAGCGCAATATTCTTCGAACCCTACTGATCAAATCTTTCATAATACGAACAAAGTTCATCATTGAATTTTAAGAGTGAGGTCTACTTTAATCCATGCTGTGGGGATAAAATTGTATGGAGATGACAACAACATGAAAGTCCATAACAAAGCAAGAATATTCACACTATTAACTCCCTGTGGAAGATTCTCCTTTCTTATAGACAATATTTCCTAGCCCTAGCAATTAAAATGTCCATTACTAGGGACTTTTTAAAATGTCCTTATCCATATGGATAAAAATATCCTTACGCTTTCTGGGAGTGCACTCTAGCGGCGCGCCGGTGGTGTGGGGCCGGCCGCCTCCGGCGACCTCCCGCCACCGCCACACGCTTCCCCCGCTCAATACAGCGCCTGCAGCCAGCACGTAGGCAACCCAACTGGCTGCCGTGTGTTTTCTGGGACGCCCGGTATGTGCTACATTATTTCACTTGTTACCTTTAGAATCTTCTGACTCTGGTTCAGAAGTGTCCTCTTTATAGTCTTCCTTGCTATTTTCTATTCTTTTCACTTTTTTCTTTTGTTTTCTTGTGCCTTGTTTTTCTGCTTGGTTTTCATTTTGAACTAAATCATCTGACTGATTCATGCTCTCCTCTGTACTAGCGTTTTCTTGCTTCTTGTTTAGATGGTCGCCTTTATCATCCTTTCGATCACTTTCATCTACTTCCGGACGTCCATCCATTTCCCATGGACGAAACACCTACGGCAAAAATGAGTAATGCCGTTGTAATAATAAGTCACTATGCTATGGCTGGTCAACGGAACTATTTACATCCATTGTTAACCGAGTGCACTCTTTGCACCTTAATCGTCAACGTTTACGTGTACATCCAGAGTAGATGAAAATTTGTTCCTAAAATTGGAAGAAGTGTTTTATCTTTTCTCAGTTTGTCCACTTTTCGTTACGACTTTGCATCCAATCTGGATATGCCCGAAAACGTTGCTGATTACAGAACAACTTTGTCCCTTTACATTAAGAGTATGCCCAGGCTCCGGCACACCCGTATGACGGGTTGCCTACTCGCGCGGCGGCAGCGCAGAGCGGTACAGTAGCGGAGCGCAGTGGCTCCCTTCTACGTCCGCCAGCACAGCTACGCACTTCTCAGCCTCAAACCTCCAGCGCGCTGCGCACGTTCGCAACCCCACTCTGAAAAAATGTCTTCGTAAATTTACGACATTTAATGTAATTCGGAATTAAAAAATATGTTGTAATTTGTAGACGTCCTATTCTTGACTGTCGATGAATCCCAAATCGATACAAAGTGATAGTAATTTTACAATATCACGTTGTAATTTTTAGAAGTCACGTCATAGGAAATTTTCCCGTAAGCTTGCGAGTATTTTTCATTGGTCCATACGGGCATGGCCTGGCCGAGCCCAGAAGGTCTGCACCTGGTATCCGATCTCAACCATGCTTGCCTAACAGTTATCGTGCTTCACAATACTTTACCTTTGCTGTAGTTGTGACAAGTACTTGCTGTCGTTTAATCTCGTTAACAGAAACACTGCCGTTGCCATACACAACTGCACCTATGGCGGCATCCGTGTTCAAATTCAAACAGTTTCCTTTGTACAATTTCTTTTTCAAAGTCGAAAGAACTAACTCTTGCAGAGCGGGTATCCACATCCACATGCACCCGCCGCAGCCGACTACTTTGTCTACCTGGGAGTCAGTTACCTAAAGCCCTGTATAGTGAAAGACCCGCAACCGAGGTACTCAGCTTTGATTGACCGAGTGAGGTCACGTGGTCAGGGGGGTCCGCCATTTTGGGGTTCGGAGTGGGCAACTCATAAAAACGAAAAATGCCGTAAATAAGTGCAATCATGTAAAGTTTTATCAAATTGAGCACATTAATACTAGGTAGATATACGCCAGACACCGTCTCTCGTAACAGGCTTCGCGATAGAGCGCGAAACACTGTTACGCTACGACGGGCCTGCGTACATCTACCTAGGCCTGCGGCGCTGGCGAGCCTGCATGATTGGCTGAGCGACAGCGAAGCCTATTGCGCCACTGGAGTGCTAAAAAAGTTCAATGTCCGTCTGTCTGTCTGTCTGTCTGTCTGTCTGTCTGTCTGTCTGTCTGTGTGTCTGTGTGTCTGTGTGTCTGTTCGCACGATAACTCGAGAACGAGTTAAGATATCGACCTGAAATTTTTACTGTAGCCTCTTGGCCTAAAAAGCTCGGACGAGTTCAAATATGAACACTCTAGCTCAAAAATTGACCCTGCTAAAAAATGATTTATATTTAAAAAAAAAAATAGATTTTAAAAATTACAAAATTTTATTGTGTCCTAAGGGGTATCTCGGCGAGTTGCGACCCTTCGGATGAAAATTCCGTCCGTTTTGCTCTATCTCTTACTGTTTAGCCGCTACAGCGATAAATGTGGACGAAAAGTCGTCAAAATGCATGCTGGGTGTCGTTTCCAGGGTAATTTGTCGATATGCGATCCCTTTGGGTGAAAATTTTGTCCGTTTGGCTTCGCGGAGAACGGTTTGGACGCTCGGCCCCTTCTCGTAAAAATTGGAAAATTGATAACAAAATGTAAAGAGGCAAGCGGGGGTCCAGGGGGCGGTAGCCCCCTGGCCTATCCTTAATAGATAAAAGCGGGGGTCCAGGGGGCGGCAGCCCCCTGGCTTAAATGAGTAAATCTTAAATCATTCAGGCTCGCCAGCGCCGCAGGCTTAGGTAGATGTACGCAGGCTCGTCGCAGCGCAACAGTGTTTCGCGAGCTTTCGCGAAGCCTGTTACGAGAGACGGTGTCTGGCGTACATCTACCTAGTTTAAGATTTACTCGATTTAGCCAGGGGGCTGCCGCCCCCTGGACCCCCGCTTTTTTTTATTACGAGCCTGCATGGTTTAAGATTTACTCATTTAAGCCAGGGGGCTGCCGCCCCCTGGACCCCCGCTTCTCTTTATTACGAGCCTGCATGATTTGAGATTTACTCAATTAAGCCAGGGGGCTGCCGCCCCCTGGACCCCCGCTCGCCTCTTTTCATTATGTAACCAATTTTCCAATTTTTACGCGAAGGGCCCGAGCCCCAAAACCCTTCTCCGCAGAGCCAAACAGACAAAATTTTTGCCCCAAGGATCGCATCTCGACAGATTACCCTGAAAACGACACCTAACATGTATTTTGACGACTTTTTGTCCACATTTACCGCTGTAGCGGCTAAACAGTAAGAGATAGAGCAAAACGGTCGAAATTTTCGCTCGAAGGGTCGCAACTCGCCGAGATACTCTTTAGGACACCATAAAATTTTGTAATATTTAAAATCTAACTTTTTAAAAAAATATAGATCAATTTTTAGCAGGGTTAATTTTTGAGCTAGAGTGTTCATATTTGAACTCGTCCGAGCTTTTTAGGCCAAGAAGCTACAGTAAAAATTTCAGGTCGATATCTTAACTCGTTCTCGAGTTATTGTGCGAACAGACACACAGACAGACAGACAGACAGACAGACAGACAGACAGACAGACAGACGGACATTGAACTTTTTTAGCACTCCAGTGGCGTAATAGGCTTCGCTATCGCTCAGCCAATAATAGGCTTCGCTATCGCTCAGCCAACAAAACTAGGTAGATGTACGCCAGACACCGTCTCTCGTAACAGGCTTCGCGATATCTCGCAAAACACTGTTACGCTGCGACGGGCCTGCGTACATCTACCTAGGCCTGCGGCGGTGGCGAGCCTGCAGGATTTAAGATTTACTGTACTCATTTAAGCCAGGGGGCTGCCGCCCCCTGGACCCCCGCTTTTCTTTGTTACGAGCCTGCAGGATTTAAGATTTACTCATTTAAGCCGTGGGGCTGCCGCCCCCTGGACCCCCGCTCGCCTCTTTACATTATGTTACCTATTTTCCAATTTTTACGAAAAGAGGACGAGCGCCCAAACCGTTCTCCGTAGAGCCAAACGGACAAAATTTTCGCCCAGAGGGTCGCATCTCGACAAATTACCCTGAAAACGACACCCAACATGCATTTTGACGACTTTTCGTCCACATTTACCGCTGTAGCAGCTAAACAGTAAGAGATAGAACAAAACGGACAAAATTTTCGCCCGAAGGGTCGCAACTCGCCGAGATAACCCTTACGACACCATAAAATTTAGCAATTTTTAAAATCTAATTTTTGAAAAAATATACATCAATTTTTAACAGGGTCAATTTTTGAGCTAGTGTGTTCTTATTTGAACTCGTCCGAGCTTTTTAGGCCAAGAAGCTACAGTAAAAATTTCAGGTCGATATCTTAACTCGTTCTCGAGTTATTGTGCGAACAGACACACAGACAGACAGACAGACAGACAGACAGACAGACAGACAGACAGACAGACGGACATTGAACTTTTTTAGCACTCCAGTGGCGTAATAGGCTTCGCTATCGCTCAGCCAATAAATGTAAACAAAAGTCATTGAATACGGAAAACGAGTTTGGAAGCAAATTAAATTCAAACGTAAGTATTTGTGTTCGAAAGCACACGTTGGCATCCCTGAGGCTATTGTTTAAGCTAGTTTCGGAGGTTTGGATACAGTTGTGGAACATTTCTTAGCTAGTTAATTTTATGTCCAAGTCAGACCAATTTAATCCCATGTCAGATTTTTCCTGTGGCGTGTCTCTCCAGTTGTTCAACTCCATAAATATTGTTTGTGACTGAAGAGATTTGAATGTTGATGGTTCAGCAAGTACTTTTAAAATGTGTTGGGTAAGGTTCTTATTGCATCTCTCTCTCTGTACATTGTACTGATTAAAAGCACATACTTAAAAACCCCTCATTGTGTGACCTTTATTTGCCTTCATTCTGAAATAGTATCATTAGGAATGGAAGAAATCAACAAAACTTAAATCAAGTGCAGATATAATTCTGCTGTGAAGAGGAACAAGGGGTTAAGTCCAAAACCCATACTTTTCAGGAAATTGAAAAAACTATTGGCACGTAACTTTTCATAAATGTTATGATAATATTAAAACGCAATCCGATGTAGGATATTACTGCCTTTATGATTTTTTGAGTGTCATGCTTGTACGCTGAGATACAGGACTTGACTCCTTTTACCATCAACGACATAACAAAGCAAGTCAACTTGACTCATTTTACTTGTTGAGACTTTAGAGTTAAGTCATTGAAAAATTGGAAAACAGACCTAAGTCTGCTTAACTTTGTTGATGAGAAGATGCATAAAGTGTCAAGTCGCCTTGTCTCCTTATGCCATTCTGAAAAAAGGAGCTAAGTCGTTCTACGCTAACATGTCATTTTTTTACTCTTTTTGAATCATTAAGTGAATCAAAGCAAAAAAAATGAAGGCAATAGCATTGAATCCTTATAGATAATTTTCTGGTTCAACAGAGGTATAATATAGATAACAACCAGGTCTAAACTCAAAATTGAATGCAAAGCATACTCCGAAAGCTTCACAGAAAATAATGAAATATTAGAACTCTTTGCGTCAACTTCCAATCTGGAACTCAGTTCTGTAGTGCCACTACAGAATAAAAAGAAATATGCTTGCTATTTTTTTTTTTTTTTTTTTTTTTTTTTTTGTGTGTGTGCAAAAGGGGATAGGTTGACATTATTTTTTATTTTTTTTAAATCTCAATCAAATAGAGTCAAGTCCACTTAACTCATTTTGTTCAGTTGAAATTTTAAGACTTATGAGATAAGTCGACTTACCTCCTTTTGCTGCGAGCAAATGTTCTTTTAAAAGGGGGTATGTCGACTTATCTCCTATTACCAACCCTTATATCACCCAACCTATTGGGTACTTTGCTGTAATATTTTGAGGGTAGAAATTATGAACCCACTTGTTTGGAAATAATCACAATGCCAAAAATAGTGCAATATTGAAAACATTATTGCAGGAACAAACACTAAAACATTAAAACATTAAAATCGCTGGAAAGGAAAACACATAATTTACGTACTTTTATGATATTTTTCAACAGGACGAAGGAATTTTAGCTCTGAAAACATGGGTATGTGCGTGCGAATCTGAAATAGAAGTGCAAGACAAGATCGGAAGCCGGGGAGAGGGGGAGGGGGAGCCCCGCCATTTTGGGGAGACGAGCCGGACCGTGGCGAGCCGAGCCACCAGTCTGCGGGTCTTTCACTATACAGGCCTTTACAGTTACCTAATGAGAGGATGGATAACAAGGAAGTGAGTTTAATAAAACATATCTTATAAGCCAGCATTGAATTTAGAATTTCACTATGGCATGCAACACCTAACTAACCATAGCTTTAGCTAGAGTTCGTTCTATTTCCTTTGAAATTTCATTAAACAAATCAGAACACGTAGTTTCAAAATCTTCTCTAGTGATGGGAAACTCAACATCTCTTTGCAGGGATGGTAAAAAATGCGGTCAAAAATTTACGACTTCAGCTCGAGATAATTTCTCATTCGCTTCTACGCACGCCTTCCTTAAAATTTCCTTTGATCGAGAGCACAAATTGTCAAATTGAATTTTCTGGAATAAAAAAGAACACTATCAGTACCATAAGTAAGGCTCAAACATCACAATTAATTCTGCCAAAATAATGTTAAAAAGAAATTTAACAAAATTAAACACAAATTTTGAAAAAGGAAATAAAGTTTTAAAGAAATGTTTTCTAAGCGGAACAACGTTTCCAAGAAATGTATAAATACCTCCACAATAAAGCGTAGCAGCCTATTATCTATGTCAATACCTCCTGGGAGCTTTTTGCTAGATTTGGCGAGTATAGTGACAGCCTTATTGTGAACCTCAACAACACACACAAACACTGCCTCCGCCTCCACCAACATGAACAATGACCACAATCTCTCTGTTCTCTGTTGGCCTCTTGTTAGCGTATGCTACTGCCACGGCAACAGTCTTATCAATAAGTTGCGGATCTTTAAGACCAGCATTCTCAGCTGTAAGCCAAATAATTTTCCATATCACATTTGCAGTTGAAAATATTATACCATCTAAATATTCCATGTAAATAGCAGAAAAATCGACCGCCACTCAAGTTTAGAATTGACGTAATCTGTTCAAGTGAAAGTGAAAGTTAAAGTTTAACTGACCTGATTCCAACAGCAATGCACGCTGATTGTGATCAAAAAACTGGGGTACGGTAATCACAGATACTCTAATGGTATAATTATGCAAGCGTGCTACTGCCTTGCATTGTTGTAATAATACAGTTATCACCTGAATATTTTGAATAAAATAAGATAAAACAAGCTAGGCCCGCCCTTCCGCCAAACGTCGTTGCCAGCTCCGCTTCGCTGCGCTGGCAACTCCGTTCGGCCGGGGGCAGCCTAGCTTGGCCTGCCGCCGGCGGCGTTATGGACGGGCCTTCGGCCCGTCCTCGGAGTCACAGGTTATAAAAAAATTACTTTAAAAAGCGGGCCTTCGGCCCGCTAACTTCTTGTCGCAGTCGTACGAAACAATTCCAGCCTTCGGCCCGATGATACTTTTCATTTTTTTTTAGGCCCCCGTTAGGGGTGCCTATTGCTTTCGCCAGAAAGTTTTTTATTTATTCTTGACGATGGCCCCTTATGGCCGCAGCCGATCCTGTCGTGGCGATATATACCAATTTACAATGAAAAATACTTCAAAAAATTAGAAAATTTTTGAGATAGGTTTGATGCCAATTCGTCTATACGTTTTTTCATAAAATCAATTTGCATCATGTGTTTCTATGACAATGACAAGCCGAGCCGGCAGGCCGAGTCGAGCCGCCGGGGCGGTAACAATCACCACCTTATATTTCTGTACTCCAAGTCCATGTTTTCACTGAATGCTTTTATTTATTTTTCTCATCTATACAAGGAAACTATGAATTCTTTTCTAAAAAGTTTGTGCGGAAACGTAATAATGTTCATTATTCAATTGTATAACTAGGCGTTGTTGATAGCTAGCCCGTTGGGCGCTATTTTGTGTGGCCAAATGCACATTTTAAGGTAAGTGAATGGAAAATGTAAGATTTGCACACACCTTTGAATGATTGGTGGCTGCATTTAGTGCTCGTCCAGGCTGTGTTGTTGACGGCTGGTCAACATTTTTTGGGGCTTCTGTTTAGCGGATAAAATTCGTGATGTGATTCTCACAAATAGTTCTGACTTAAGTTCTTTCTCATTCTGTGGCTAGTTTTAAAACCTAGGGGGCCGTTTAACGCGTTAGCGTAAGAATTTTTTATCTTTTATTTTATTTTTAGATGTAAATTACTGCTTTGAATAACGGGCCTTCGGCCTGCTAACCTATTGTCGCCTCTCGCGGTCATAGGGTACATTTTGGCCTTCGGTCTGATCATCCTTTTATTTGTTTTGACAGATTATGCCTTTAAATTTTTTACATACCAGTGTAGTGGGTTTGCCTATCGTAGGAGTTACGGCGCCTTACGTGCAGATCGGGTAGGCAAACCCGCAACAGTGGTGTGTGTTTGACTTGACAGAACACAGTGTTATTTAATATTACAAACGATTTTTAATATGTTCGTTTATCATGAGTATAGTGTTCAGGAGCGCCTCTCTAGATGGCGCGCATGTACGCGCCTGCGCAGGGCTTCCTGTTATTGTCGCTACGCGACCCCGCTGTTGACTGTTCTGTTCATTCCCTGTCTGGCTCTGAATAAAAGCGGTCCTGTTCTCACCTTACTCCCGCGTCTCAATCCTCGACATCAGTCCCTAACACTTGGTGTCAGAAGTGGGATTGTGTACTCCTCCCCCCCCTCCTCAGCAATGCCTGGCTCGCGTGAGCACGAGCGCGAGCGTGAGCGGTCTCGACAGCGGCCGCTGGAGGAGGTGTTGGCGCAGTTTACCGCCGTCAACCTCGCCGCGCACGAGCGGCAGAACGAGCTCGTCACCCGGATCTCCGAGCTCCACCTGCGCCCGCCGCCACCTCCTCCCCGGCCCCAGCTTCCTGTGCCCAAGTATGACGGCAGTGGCTCGCATCGCGTACCCGGCGTGGCCTGAGGACGCTATTCAGACTACGGCCCGCAAAACCTTCCTGGCCGGCATCGCTGACGCCGACGTGCGCCGTGCGGTGCGCCTCCAGCAGGCGACTGCCACCTCCCTGACCGATGCGCTGACGGCGGCCATCCACGTCGAGGCCGTGGACCTACTAGAGCAGCCCCAGCCCAAGCGCGGCCGCGCTCTGGTGGCCCAGGTGGGGATTGTTGCAGACTCGGAGGCAGCCTCTTCTCGTTCGGAGGCCGATGTCCGCCGCGTGGCGCCCCAGCCCCAGCGTGACCAGGACCTGGTGGCCGCCGCTGTGGACCTGGAGCGAGAGTGACTGCACCCGACGACCGTGACCGCTCTCGCTCTCCACATCACCGCCGTCGGCGCAGTCACTCTCGCTCCAGGTCGCCGCCCCGCCGCGGTAACATCAAGGGCCGCTGTCATTACTGCGGCGTGGCGGGTCACTACCAGGCTGCCTGCCCCCTAGGGTGGCGCATATCCGCAAAGTGGGGTATTTTGATGGGGGCCGGCACGTCAAAAGTTTCGTTTTTTTATGCAGATTCCAAAAATACCATCGCTGACCCTGTGCGATAAAATTTAGGGGTCGCGCAAAGGGCCTAAAGTTTGAACATTTAACGCAATCTCTTTAGGTCCGTAGGGGTCGCATCGTGGATCACACAAAAATTTGCATAAAAGCAAAATGGCGTTATTTGGTCTTCTTAACAACCAGAAACCATTTCTGGCTGTTTCCGGTCACTTCGGTGTGCCTACCCCCCAGGGGTAAGTTGTCAACATATACTAAAAGTCGTCAAGTTTCGCGGGTGGATGTCCCTGCTTGCACCCATGCGATGTGGCGTGATGCGGCTGGGCGGTGGGTGGCGAGTGGTACTCGAGTCACCCCCCCCCCCGCGCGTCATCCCAGCGTCAACAATGCGACGAGCCGAACGCCCGCGCGCCGCCGCGCCGCCGCGCCGCCTGCTCGACCCCCGCTCGCCCGCGTCACGTCACAACTCCTGTTCGAACCTGTCGCTAAGTTTGTGCTCTCCGGCCTATGCTTTCGACTCGCGCTTGTGAGTTGCTCAGTTTGTTCGCGGTTCTTGATAAGTGCAGTCAGGTTTACGACCAAAGCTTGTACCCTCTTGCAGGGTCAGCATGGCACACTCTCTGAGGGTCCGGTCGCTACATTCAGATTGAATGAAGAAGAATCTTCTCAGCATCTGTCCTGTCGTTGGCAACTTGCTACACGCAATGGGGTGGTTGCGCAGTAGGCGGAGCGTGGTGGCGTCCCACAACATTACACCGAGATTCGCGCAGTAAACGCATGATAAAGTTTAAATAAAAAACAATCACATTATTTTCCGCAAAATATATAACTTTCTTTTTTCGATCAGAGAGTGTCACAAGAAGCCTAATTTGCCTCCACTAGGCTGCGCCTCGCCTGCAAAGCTTTCTGCTTGTTGTGGGGCGCGCCTACTGCGCAACCACCCCATAGGACTCGCGAGTGGCTGTCCGACAAGCCATTTGTCGGTTTGAGTACGCGTTTTCGAAGCCATGGTACAAGCTTTGGTCGTAAACCTGACTGCACTTATCAAGAACCGCGAACAAACTGAGCAACTCACAAGCGCGAGTCGAAAGCATAGGCCGGAGAGCACAAACTTAGCGACAGGTTCGAACAGGAGTTGTGACGTGACGCGGGCGAGCGGGGGTCGAGCAGGCGGCGCGGCGGCGCGGCGGCGCGCGGGCGTTCGGCTCGTCGCATTGTTGACGCTGGGATGACGCGCGCGTGACTCGAGTACCACTCGCCACCCACCGCCCAGCCGCATCACGCCACATCGCATGGGTGCAAGCAGGGACATCCACCCGCGAAACTTGACGACTTTTAGTATATGTTGACAACTTACCCCTGGGGGGTAGGCACACCGAAGTGACCGGAAACAGCCAGAAATGGTTTCTGGTTGTTAAGAAGACCAAATAACGCCATTTTGCTTTTATGCAAATTTTTGTGTGATCCACGATGCGACCCCTACGGACCTAAAGAGATTGCGTTAAATGTTCAAACTTTAGGCCCTTTGCGCGACCCCTAAATTTTATCGCACAGGGTCAGCGATGGTATTTTTGGAATCTGCATAAAAAAACGAAACTTTTGACGTGCCGGCCCCCATCAAAATACCCCACTTTGCGGATATGCGCCACCCTACTGCCCCCGCCGCCTCGCTGACAAGGGTCGCTACCAGCGCCGTCAGTACCGTGACGACCGGCGTGAGGACCGCCGTGGCGATCGCCGGGAGGACCGTCGTGGGGACCGCCGTGACCGCCGAGAGGATCGCCGTGAGGACCGCGGCGGAGGTTCGGGAAACGCCGCCTAGCCACGACTGAGGGCAAGTCGTCGGCTGCCGTGGGGCGTGCTCTCGTCACCCGCCCTCCACATCTTCAGCCCGCCAGTGCGACCGGCCCGCTTCCCCGCGTGTCTTGGCACGCTCAAGGGTATGTGTCCGGTAACCCTTGTAATTTCCTTGTTGACCTTGGAGCGTCCTTGACGGTCCTGAAGCGCGGCCTATTGCCTGACCCCGCGCCATTGAGTTCCACTTTGGCAATGCGAAATGCGGACAAGACTCTGCCCTTGTCCGGTTTGTACGGCCCTCGTCGTGTTGTCATCACCTTTCAGTCCGTCTCCGTCCCCGTCATGGTCTACGAGGGAGACGTGCACGACGACTGTCTTCTTGGCGGTGATTTTATTGCTGCCTACGTCCAGAGTGTGGACATCGACGGCGACTCTATGATTCTGCGTGACGGCGGCGTGCGCATCCCCCTGGCGCGCGTCACGACGCCTTCCTCAGCCCCCGCTGCAGTCTGCGCGCGTGTCGAGGTGTTCGCCGGCACCGTGGTGCCGCCACGCTCTTCGCTGCCAGTCCCGGTGCGCGTCAGGGGATGCGAAGTGCTAGGTTGTCGAAGGGTGGGTCCCACCCTCCCCGATTCAGATGGGCTGGCCACCCATGCTGGTCGGGAGGGGCGCGGGCGATGTACAATCCCGCCCGAGCCCTCAGCTGCTTGTGACCTGCCGTACCTTCAGGGACAAGAGGAAGAAGACACGACGGTCCTGTGCGGAGTGGAGGTCGAGATCGCTCCCGTCGCTCTGTGCAAAGGTACCTACGTCTCTCCGCAGCTTTTCGCAGATGATGGTGAGCTGTGCCTCATGGTGCACAACTACACGGACCAACCGGCCCGCCTGCCTGCCTGCGTCGCCCGCATGGTCATCTCGGGGACGTCAGCTGTCAACACCACGGCTGCGTGTACTCCGCCCGCCGCGCCCAGCGCGCCCGGCGCGCCCGCCGCGCCGGCCATGCCGCAGCCCCTGCTGGACCTCGCCGCGCGCACCTGCGTCGATCTGCAGCCAGCCGAGTCCAGGCAGGCACAGGATCTCCTTCTTGAGTTTCAGGATATCTTTTACTGTGACGGGTCAATAGGTCACTGCACCTTTGTCGAGCACGATGTGGACACCGGCCGGACGCCTCCAATCAAGCAGGCACCGCGTCGGCTCGATTTTCATAAACAAGATGTCGCGGACAAGTGCGTCGGGGAGATGCTCAACCAGGGCATCATCCAGCCCTCGCAGTCCCCGTGGGCCTCTCCGGTAGTTCTGGTAGGCAAGAAGGATGGATCCACGCGGTTCGCCATCGATTACAGGAAGTTGAATGCCGTCACACGCAAGGATGCGTATCCTCTTCCTCGAATTGACGACATCTTGGATTCTCTCCGCGGGGCATCCTGGTTTTCGTCACTAGACCTTAAGTGTGGTTACCATAACATTCCTCTTGCGAAGAGTGCGCGAGAGAAGACGGCTTTTTGTGTTCCAGGCCATGGTCTTTACGAATTTCTCAGGATGCCCTTCGGGTTATGCAACGCGCCGGCCACATTCCAACGTTTGATGGACCGCGTCGTCCCCCATGACATAGCCCGCGTCTACTTAGACGACATCGTGGTCCCGGGGCAGACTTTTGAAGAGGCTCTGGAGAGGCTTCGGCGCGTGTTCGTCCGTATTCGGGAGGCTCAGTTCCTTCTGAATCCGAAGAAATGCACGCTTTTTGCTCGCCGTCTTCACTACTTGGGGCATGTTATCTCGGAGGCAGGCGTCGCCACGGACCCTGACAAGGTCGCCAAGGTCCAGTCTTGGCCTGTCCCTACCGACAAGACACAGTTGCGTAGCTTTCTCTGTTTAGCGCAGTACTATTCTCGATTCATTAGACACTTTTCTCACCTGGCCTATCCTCTGCACCAACTTCTCTGCAAGGAGCGCTCTTTCGACTGGTCTGCTGAATCCCAGGAAGCTTTCGACGCACTCCGGACTGCGCTGTGCACTCCTCCTGTTCTGGGCTTCCCCGACCCACATGGTGGTACTTTTCTGTTAGATTGTGATGCGAGTAATTTTGCTGTGGGGGCGGTTTTGTCCCAGGAGCAGAACGGAGAAGAGAAAGTCATAGCGTATTTCAGCGAGACTCTGGACAGAGCCAAGAGAAACTACTGTGTCACAAGGAAGGAGCTTTACGCCATCGTCCGTGCCATCGCCCATTTTCATCACTACCTCACCGGGGCCAAGTTCGTCGTGCGCACGGATCATGCAGCGCTTAAGTGGCTGCGCACTCTGCGCGACACGGTTGAGGGGCAGTTAGCACGATGGATTGAGCGGCTTGAGGCCTACGATTTTGTTGTTGTTCACAGGCCTGGAAAGGATCATGGCAACGCGGATGCTCTGTCTAGGCGCCCCTGTGATCCTGGCTGCCGCCATTGTGTGAATGCTGAGACCGCCTCTGTCAGCAGCGTTCGAGTGGAGGATGCGACCGTGCCAACGCCCCGTGCTCTACGAGAAGCTCAGCGCGCCGACCCCGACATCGCGCCAATTTTGACGGCCATGGAAAGGGGTGTCGTGCCAACCGCTGACTCTCTCTCTCACTGTAGCACTAAAGTGAAAGGCCTCTTCCTGCAGTGGGACGCGCTGCGGCTAGTGGATGGCCTCCTCTGTCGGCGGTTCGAGGACAACTACGGGCGCCGCGTCACCCTGCAGTGCGTGCTCCCCCGCGTCTTCATTCCGGACATCTTGCGGCACTTCCATGATCAGCCGGGATCCGGAGGACATCTTGGACACAACAAGACGGCTCGTAAAATCCGGGATCATTACTACTGGGTTGGACTCTGCGAGGAAGTCAAGCTGTACGTCTTGTCATGTCACCTTTGTCGCCAGAAGAAAGGTCCCGGGGAGCGTCCCCGTGCCCCTCTCAGGTTGTATAATGTAGGAGCTCCCTGGGAGCGTGTTGGAGTAGATCTAGCCGGCCCCTTCCCCAAGACCGCGCGGGGAAAGCGCTTCCTGGTTGTAGTCGTAGACTACTTTACGAAGTGGCCGGAAGCTATCCCTGTGTCAAGTAATCACTCGGAAGTTGTCGCTAGGGCTTTGGTTGACAATGTTTTTAGTCGCTTCGGGGTGCCGTCAGAATTGCATTCTGATCAGGGCAGCTGCTTCGAAGCGAAGCTGTTCACGGCCGTCATGGACCTCCTAGGCGTGCGAAAAACGCGGGCCACTCCGCTGAGGCCGCAATCCGATGGGGCGGTGGAGCGCCTCATCCAGTCTGTGGTCAAGCAAGTGGCCATCTTTGCGAAAGATCACCAAACCACATGGGATTTGCAGGTTCCATTGGTGATGCTTTCTCTGCGGGTGGCGCCCCACGCGACGACCGGCGTGTCCCCGGCGATGCTCATGTTCGGCCGGGACCTCAGTCTGCCTTCGGTCCTCGCACGCGGGCCGCTTCCTGATCAAGCGGCTCCTCGGCTGCCCCGCGCGGAGTATCCTGCGTGGCTCCAGGCCAGACTCCGGGACCTGCACCACACCGTGCGCGAGCGGGCGGACGTCGCTTCGTGGCGCATGAAGGAGCGTTATGACCTCCGAGCGCGCCGCCCCCACTTCGCTGTCGGCGACGCGGTGTGGTTCTTCAATCCCCGACGACACATCGGCCGCGCAGCTAAGCTGCAGTCGTGGTGGATGGGTCCTTTTAAAATAATGGACAGACTGAGCAAGGTTACTTTCCGCATCAGGGATGAAAGCAAACCGCGTAAGAAACCCCGCGTGGTGCACGCTGATCGGTTGGCTCCTGTTGTTCCCCGTGTTACGGCTACTTGCCGATAGTTTCTTTCCGTGTAAATGTCGCGTAATTATTATTATTATTGTTTGTAGTGTGTAATGTGTGCTGTTGGGCTTTTCTTTCGTAAGAAGGGGGAAAGTGTTCAGGAGCGCCTCTCTAGATGGCGCGCATGTACGCGCCTGCGCAGGGCTTCCTGTTATTGTCGCTACGCGACCCCGCTGTTGACTGTTCTGTTCATTCCCTGTCTGGCTCTGAATAAAAGCGGTCCTGTTCTCACCTTGCTCCCGCGTCTCAATCCTCGACATCAGTCCCTAACAATATACATGAACAAAGGAGTACATTTCCAGTAAGTGTGTACCATTTGAACGACATGCAAAGCTTTCGTAAGCGGAGAAAAAGTACTATAAATTAGTTTGAAACGCACAGTATTTAAGGCGTGAAAACATTTGAGGTAGCGGTGTATCACCGTGACTGCAGCCCACCCTTCTGCTTTGAAACGCAGTGGTTAGGTGTCTATTGGTTGCGCCTATGTCATAATTTCTGTGATTAAAGAAATAACAGGATACCCAACATGACGCTTTCGGATATTTGGGTCTTCGATGTAGCTGTAGCCCCGAAACTGTAAGAGATGTAGCGAAACGGACGAAATTTTGGTCTTTAGGATCGCAACATTACGCAAAACCCATGTCACGACACCCAACATGATGTTTCATGATTTTTGGGTCTTTTGTGTGGCTGTAGCGATGAAACGGTAAGAGATTGAGCGAAACGGACCAAATTTTAGCCCAAAGGGTCACAGAATTACGCAAAACCCACGACACGATACCCAACATGATGTTGTAAGATATTTGGGTCGTCGATTCGGCAGTAGCGCCGAAACGGTAAGAGGTAGAGCGAAACGGACGAAATTTTGGCGCAAAGGATCGCAAAACGACACAAAACCCATGACACGATACCCAACATGATGTTTTATGATATTTGGGTATTTTGTGTGGCTGTAGCGCCGAAACGGTAAGAGATAGAGCGAAACGGACGAAATTTTGGTCCAGAGGATCCCAACTCTGGAAACTCAGCACGGCAAAAGTAACCCCTGGGATTCCCAGGAGCTTTTTGGAATTTCCAGGCGCGCCAGTCATTTTCCAGGAGCACCCTGGGTTTCGCATATATTTTTCCCAGGAGCGCCCTGGGTTTGCGGACCCTTTCCCAGGCGCACCCTGGGAATTTTGTGCCGAGAGTGTCTTTTCCAGGCCGCGCCTGGAAAATAATTTCCGTTTCCAGAGTTGTTCCTGGGAAAACGTGCAAAACGGTCAACCCCGAAGCTCCGACGGTACTCGACGTCCTTGACGTCATCCAGGGTGGACCTCGATGGGTTCCATCATGACCACCAATCCGGCACGTGTTTTCCGACTGTCGGGGACCTGCTGAGGTCGGCCTCGAAAACCGTTTTGCGCTGCGGCCTTCGGTTCTCGAGATACGAGGACGTACCACGACGTACCGGGAGCTCCGCGCCAAGGATACGTTCACATTTCGGAGGCCAAAGTGACCCTGGCGCCTTTCTCGTTGGGTGTCCGGGACTTCTGACTTCAGAAATAGGTTCCATAGGCCGTGGCACTTCTGTAGACACCTCTCACACCCTTCTGTCACCTGACATTGGGGTTTGACGGCGTCCTCAAACTGTGCATTCCTGTAAATATGTTGTGTTCAACAGGATCAGACTGTTGAGGACGCCGCCAAACCCAAATGTCAGGTGACAGAAGGGTGTGAGAGGTGTCTACAGAAGCGCCACAGCCTGTGGAACCTATTTCTGAAGTCAGAAGTCCCGGACACCCAACGAGAAAGGCGCCAGGGTCACTTTGGCCTCCGAAATGTGAACGTATCCTTGGCGCGGAGCTCCCGGTACGTCGTGGTACGTCCTCGTATCTCCTCGTATCGTGCCGGATTGGTGGTCATGATGGAACCCATCGAGGTCCACCCTGGATGACGTCAAGGACGTCGAGTACCGTCGGAGCTTCGGGGTTGGCCGTTTTGCACGTTTTCCCAGGAATAACTCTGGAAACGGAAATTATTTTCCAGGCGCGGCCTGGAAAAGACACTCTCGGCACAAAATTCCCAGGGTGCGCCTGGGAAAGGGTCCGCAAACCCAGGGCGCTCCTGGGAAAAATATATGCGAAACCCAGGGTGCTCCTGGAAAATGACTGGCGCGCCTGGAAATTCCAAAAAGCTCCTGGGAATCTCAGGGGTTACTTTTGCCGTGAGGTGTGAGACAGTCTCACACCAAATGGTGTGAGGCAAAATACCTCACACCAAACGGTGTGAGGCAAACATACCTCACACCAAATGGTGTGAGTCTCGTTGTGCCTCACACCAAATGGTGTGAGACTCGTTGTGCCTAACACCAAATGGAGTGATACTTCCCTATACCAAATGGCGTGAGGCACAGAGAGTCTCACACCATTTGGTGTGAGGTATGTTTGCCTCACACCGTTTGGTGTGAGGTATTTTGCCTCACACCATTTGGTGTGAGACTGTCTCACACCTGAGTTTCCAGAGAATTCGTCGATGTACCCCTTAGGAAACCATAAAATTTTATGTAACAAATTATTTTTTTTATTCCGTGAAAACTTTAATAATTTTTTTCAGTGCCTTAATGAGGGTTGGCAGGATTTGCACCAGGCGTTTCGGTGTCCAGGAGTGACCCTTAAGATACCCTAAAAATTTCAACTCTCTTGCTCAACTCCTTCGAGTGGAACAGACAGACAGACAGACAGACAGACAGACAGACAAAACAGACAAACAGACAGACAAACAGACAGACACCAGATCGGTTGCATAAGCCCGCTCTGAAGCTTTTCCAAAAAGCAGAAGGGCGGGCTAAAAACAATATACATTTCATAATTTTAGGAAATCTCCTTTTAGTTCATGTCCATACTTCTTCTGGTGTCTTGTCAGTTTGATCTATCAAAAAAAAAAAAAAAAAAAAAAAAAAAAATATGGGGCAACCCAAGAATCATCAAAACGTCTGTAAATTTATAATTATTACATTATAATTTTAACAAAATGCATTTAACATTTTATGAATATAAGCCCCCTTTCCGCACACGTGGTACTTACCTTGAGCGACTTTGCCAGGGTGTTGAATGGCTTGGCGCAAAGCAAGAAAGCCTGCTTCTATTTCCTCAGACTCTTTGAACAACGCACATGAGGGCGTTGATTGTGCGGACAGTTCATTGTTTAACACTTCGGCATCGTTGTCAACAAGAGCAGCTACAACCATGTTTTTTGTGCCAAAATCAATCCCCACTATATTTTCCTCCATCTTTGCATTTCAAAAAATTCTAACGCTAACGCGTTAAACGGCCCCCTAGGTTTTAACACTAACTTGAGAATTGAAAAGACTTCGATAATATTCAGTCACAACGCTTTCTTAAAACCAAATCGTGAATTTTATCTGTCTCACTTTTGCTACACAAAATTTCGCACGGTGAGCCGCTTTCACGACATTATGTCCAAAGCTGAGGATGACCATGCGACAAAATGTCCATGCTACAAATATGTCCTCATTCACAAAATGTCCATAGCAGGAAATGTTCAGATAAATTTTGTCCGTGGTCAAAAATGTCCAGATTTATTATCGTCCATGAATGTCCATGAAAATCCACGAGGATCGGTCTTCTTTGTTTAACTTTTAAGGGTAAACCAGTAAAAACCTGGATCTGCTCCCTGCAGCACTTAAGCCGCTGCAGTCACGACTGCAACACCGCTTGAACCACGCTCCACCACTGCAACACTCCATGCCGCAGGAAACACGCCCTACCTCTGCTACATTACGCCACATATTGATTTATATCAAATTGAACGTGGCCCTGTCCTGCCCCCTTATTTTTCTTACCAGGGCGTGTCTTCAGAGGTCCTTGTCGTCGCTGTTGACCGCCACCGACTCTGGAGCCTCTGGAGCAGCTCCGCTCTTGAAGTGATAGCCAATGGCGCGCAGGTAGCCCGCCACGTTCCCCTTTTCCTTGAAGGTGTCGTAGTTGTCCACGATGGCCTCTACCTGGCGTTGGTTTTTTGCGATACATTTTGTTCACCGGCTCTCTAATTTGCATGTGCCCCCCTCGCACTTGCGTGATCTGAGTGAAGACAGGTCCACACGGGGAGTATTGGCAGTGCAAAGTGTTGCACTCTAAATGACCATGGACATTTTTGTAGCTAGCACCGAACGATTCTGCAGGTCACTAACTAGATACAATTTTCACCTCTTACTTGTGTGCAGTTAGTTACAAATTGTGTGGAGTTCGTTACAAATTGTAACTATTGGCACATAATATTGTATCTTGTCTAGTGATGTACAAAATCGTTCATACTGTAGTTAGTTACAAAAAAAGTCCATTGACATTTAAAGTGTGGACACTGCAAGAAGGCGTATTCACAGCAGAGAGGAGCACAGGTATACGGATCACTTCGTGGACGTTATCAAGCCTGGACATAACGTAATATGGACTAAAATGATAAAGGACCATTCTGTCGTGGACCTGTTACGCTGGACATTACTACCGTGGACTAAATATCATGGACATTATATCTCATGGACAATTTTCCCGTGGACATTATGTCTGGTAATCCGGTGAGCCAGCTATCAACAACGCTGCCGCGCCGCAAGCAATCACCATTCACCATAAAAAACAAAAGATACCAAACAAATAAACAATTATAAAAAATAATAAATCTATTTTAGGAATTCTCTGGTACGTTCGAAGTTAATTAATGTTTTGGCTTCATAAGTACTTTTGCAGATGGCCTATTTAGATACTCACCTACAGAGTTTTTACCTTTTTGGTTAAGAAACTCAATATGTTTAGCCTCAGTGTTTGACCAGTCTCATTAGTTTGAATCACTCGACAAAATGTCACCCTTGACGATCAAACGACTTAGAAATTAGCTTAATTTTCAGTAGAGACATGTCCGATCAGCTTGATTTTTGAACTGTAGGGTCATTGTGCAATGCTCATTTGAACATTGAATTGAAATTTTTACTCCAACGTGTTCTTCTAATTTTTAGTTTTTGAACTACTGTGCATGAGTTGAATCAACAGGTTCCCCCCTCCCTCCCCAGCCACGCCTCTCTTCCCCGGCGCGCGGAGGCGTCGAGCTCCAACAATAGCGACTCGGCTCGGCACAGGGTGCTCGGCTCGCAATTCCTATAGAAACACGGGATGCAAACGCGTGTCATACAAAAACTGACAGACAGCTTGTCATCGCACGTAACTCAAAAATATTCTAATTTTTCATAGTATTTTTCATTGTAATTTTGTACTAATCAGCTCGACACGATTGGCCGCGGCCATAAGGGGCCATCGTCAAGAATAAACAAATAAAAAACTCACAGGCGTGAGCAATAGGCACCCCTAAACGGGGGCCTAAAAATCTAGGTGAAAGTAAAGTTAAAATCAGTCACATTGGTATAACTGTCCGAACGGCTACTGCAGGGAAAAAAAAGAAAGGCACAAAAAAATCTGCTAGTGCCCCAGAGGCTAGCTGTGCACACTAATGCCGCTGTCCAGGCCAAACTGTTAAAAATTAATCGACCACTCCTCTATACCGTACCGTAAGGTGCCCTAATTTCGGACAATTTGAGCGTTTTTTCTCCGTTTCGAAAACACGCGACCGAGTCTGAAAAATCTGATATTTTAAGTTCCGTACTTCAGAGCCTATTCCTATCACAGATTTTGATAACATGATAACCTCCAGCAGCCCATGAAAGACATATCCGTACCATATTTTTGGCATGTGCCCTGAGTTCGGAACAAAAGTAAATTTCCCTTGAATGGATCGCAATGATGTAAAACGAAACCGGTTCCTGAGTGTTGAGATTACTCTGAAAGTGACAGGGTAGTGCAGGGGCCTCAAACTCGAGCCATACGTCAACTGGCGGTTGCATATAGGCCTCACGCACGACAAGCCCTTCGGGAACGGAGTGAGAGACATAGCGACAATGACCGGCCACTCGCGCCGCCCTTGCCGCCGTTGTTTGGCTAGCTTTGGTCACCGCTCGTCGACCGGCGAGGGGGGATCACTTCGAAAAATCATTGTACAGACCCAAAAAAATAATTTAAAAAGGAGAGAAAAATCAAAGTTAAATCAAGTAGAAAATTAAAAAAAAAATCCGAAAAATCGAAAACAAAGTACCCCAAAACTGGCCCTCTTCGATTTGCCCCACCATTGTTATCTTTTCGTCTACTCCTTCACCTGAGCCTTACCTGTTCTGCAAACTCGAGTGTATTACAGTACTGCAGTAAAAAGTGTGAGCCCAATTGTCCTACCGGGTGTTTCAGTACATACAGGACAGTCGAATGGGTTGCCTGTCCCCTGGTCTGCGGAAGCTGCGCGGCCAGCACGCTTCGCCGGCAGAGCGATGCAAGGTCGTGGGAGGTGTCCCTTAGGCTGTTTCATCCAAAAATTGAAATCCTCATCGGTGACTTTTCTGAAAGCAAATTCGATGCTGAGCACGATGGTCTTTGTCCGAGCGCTCTTTGACATCGGGAACCCACCGCGCAACGGCGTTAAAGATTTGGACCCGAGCGCGGCCCGAGTCAAGGGGCTGCGCGTAGGTGGCTCCTGCAGCGGCGGCGCGCGGCGCAGGTGAGTCATATTCACGTCACATGTTCCCTAGGGGATCCTTTTTCGAAGGACCACTGTCCCGCCGCGGTGCGACAAGCCGTTCGCCGTAGCGAGCGGCGTAAAGTCGCCCGGGTGACTTAGGCCCTTGGGAACGAGGCTCGCATATTTTCGATGTTTTATCGACGCGGAATCCTCGTCGAGGCTACCACACATCAGCCCCAATCGCTGGAATCAATACTACGCACGGGCAACCCCCCCAAAATTGCGTAGATGTGGCGACGCGCTGGCTCCCGCCGCTCGACGACTGTTTGAGCCGCGCGCGCTCCCTGGCCCGGGCGAGTGGTGGGGGGACCTTCCCCGCCGCCGCCTGTGTTGGCTGGCGCGCGCGCGATTCAAATGATTCAAACTGCGCGCCGCGCTGTTATGAGAACAGCGACAAAGGATAAGTCTGTGTCCGGCGCATGGGCATTTCTGAACGAACGGGGGACATGTTTTGAGGTTATAGGAGCAACCAAAACAGACAACGGCGAAATTACTTATCCAATTTATTATTTATTTTTTCTAATACTCCTTTGAGAGTGAGGTCTTTTGCTGTCTCCTCCATCATGAGTTTACGGCTAACCTGTATAGAGACACATTTTATATTATATAACATCTATAGAATAATTTATGTACAATAAAAATACTATGTCTGTACTGACCACAACAAGTTTTTGGAACTCAGTTTCTCTGTTGGTTACTGTGCTACAATTAGTATACCTCTTGACTAGAGCAACGCCGCGTCCTGCCACGTCATTGATCACACTTAGAGCCTCGACTGTTTCTAAAGCTTTGAGATAACTCTGTTCCATGGGCCATGTGGAAGGGTCTTTAGCGAGGAAATCGGTTTCAAGTCCGAGGTATACAAAGAAATTGAGTGTGTTCTCGGAAACAAAATGGTCCAGGTCTTTGTCAGCAAGTTCCATAACATCTTCCCCTTTGGGTTTAATGTACCTCATTCTGGATTTTGCTGTTTGGGTTTTTACAACTGTTAATTTCTTGACCATATTGCGTTTTGTTTCCAGAGAAACTCGGTCGTCAAAAAATGCGAGTGCAACACACTCCTCCGACAAATACCACAAATGTTCCAGAAAAGCCTTCATGGCACAATTGGCTGTCAAGGGGGACACAGGCATGTATTGGGCAATGGCCTTTAAAAGTGACAAGTCTGTGAGGGGTGCCTTAGTGGGGTGTGTCGCAGTGAACCACGGTTCAAGATAAATGGTCACAGCAAACACATTTACCTCTCTGATACCCAAGAGCACAGCACGATCCAAAGCAAACTGGCCTGTAAAATTAAAACGTCGCATATTAATGTTTATGTCGGTAGGGCGGTAACCAATTTGTACAGTAGGGTGACAAATACCACGGTAGGCAGGTTTCCCGTTCAACCTACCTCCCCTCGAGAACATGTACATGGACAAACAATAAATTATTCGCCCCATGAACCTTGCCGATGATAGGGCCATCGGAGGTCGAAAATGGAATCCCTCTAGTTTCCCTCCGACGAAGAGGACTACCAGCTGAAGGAAGTATCTGTAGTCGGCGCGAATTTGTTCCGACTGAAAAAAAAGGGGGTGAATGCTGAGGTTTGCGTTTCAAAAGAACAGCACATTAAAACATTAAACGAGTACCTGCAGCATCGACAGTGCAAAATCCTGTACTCTCTCTACTACATCGGGTGTTAAAATTCTGTCTAATTCCTCGTCGTCGGTGCCTGGGGAAAACTTGGTGGCGTCCACATTTGGCCATTTTCTCTCAAATTCGGCGCATACCTTGCCTAGATCAGGGCTGCTGGACCGCTCTACCAAATCATCGAATAAATGCTTCGGGATGACCTCAAGGGCGTGATGGCGGCATGCCAGATACAACAGTTTCCGCCCGAGGGCTGCCTCCAGCTTCACTACGGCGCCAATTTTGTGGCCGGTGTTCGAACTAGTTGTATCTGAACATGCCACCCGTACCTGCTCAGCACACCCAGAGTCATTGAGATTTTCTAAAATTTTCCTGCTCTGGGTTAGCCCCGACCCATCAGGAATGATACCACCCCCCAGCATTTGATCAACCCCCTTTCCTGTAAAACGAGTAAAAATATACAATTAAATAAGATATATTGTATAAATCGAGGGGTCCCCCACTCAAAGAACTCGTTGTATGCTCGAAAAAGTACTCGCGGATACTCGCAAAGAACTCGAGACAACTCGCGAAACAATCGAGAAATAATTGCCAAATACTCGCCAATACTCGCGTAAGCTCGCAAATACACACTTAGAGAGTGGGGTTCACCCCTCGACATAAATGTTTAACCCAACGCAGCGTGTACTACACACCTGTCACTATGACCGGGAGACGCTCCACTTTGGCACGCCCAATAAGGTTTTTCACCTTGATGCCATCCCAATGTACTGTGAGAGGGCTGCACGGATTGAATGACTCGCGAATACCAAGCCAGATCTTATTCCTTGCCTGTTCCCTTTTTCGACGAATTTGTGACATGCTCATCCCTTTCAGTACCTTAGGATCCACCTGAAAGTACTGAGCAGCCATAGTCACACACCGAAAACCATCGCGGCAGCTGACCTGTGCCCGGTCAAGACCGAGCAGCAGCTCGTCCTCATCCACTTCCATGGGGGCATCAACGGGTTTGCAGTCGTCACTATTCTCAATCTTAAAATCTTCATCATCCTCATCCGCCGGAGTGTCAACTGTAGGCAAAGCAACCACTGTACATGCAGTATTACGTATTCAAACTCAGAAGTGCCCATACCCGCCCCTGCCTCCCCCCCCCCCCCCCCTCCCGACGATTCACCCCGCCCGCGGCCCCGCCCGCGCCCCGCGGCCCCGCCCGCGGCCCCGCCTGCGGCCCCGCCCGCGGCCCCGCCCGCGGCCCCGCCCGCGGCCCCGCCCCTGACCCGCCCGCGGCCCGCAAGTTTTGCCGGACCTGGAGTTCCCTCCTCGCCCACGCCCCAACCGCCCCCCCCCCCCCTCTCCCCCTCATACGAAACGCCCTTCCCCGGCCTGCCCCCGCCTGCCCCCACCCCGCCCGGCGTCGCCGGACTTCCCTCCCCGACCCAGCCTCCTAATCCCGCTGCCCTGCCCACTGCGCCCTGGCCCTTCAGCACTCTACCCCCTCTTCCACCCTCACCTCGCGCACCCCAGCAAAGCAAGCCACCTCACCTTCACTTTCAACTTCGTCCTCTGCAGGAGTGGATTTTGCGGGTTTTCTACGACGCAAACGCCCGTGCGCTAGGTACGCCGCCTCTCGCTTCACTTTGAGGGTGGAGGTGGAGTCACGGGGCGATATGTCGAACTTCTCGTTCAGAGACCTCCGGAACGCCGCTACTTTTTCTTGGAAGCCCCTGTCTTCCTTTCTAGAGCTGCACTTCCGGAGGGCATCAAACTCACTGTACAACTTCGACACACGGTCCACAACACTGTTCTCATTTATGGTTGGGAGGTTAGAGTTTATCCAGGCTAAGCGGATTATACGAGCAGCGGCCCGTTTGCCTACGTCTGTAGTGCTGCCTAACTCCTTTGTATGGTACAAACATACCCTCATCACATCAAGTGCAGTGGCGTCCGCACCAACACCAAAGGGCAGGTCCGACAGGGCATGCTCAAACACAAGGGTAAACAACCAGCAGGGCTTCTTGAGTCGCCCCATGTCGGCACGAAAACGACGTCACAGCTTGTCGTTAGGTCTCACTACTAACCTGACGTTCTAACGCAAAAAACACAGAGAAGAACCGAACTCGTAGTACACACACACAGCTGAGGTGCCTCGCCTACGCGCTGTCGCCCGGCTCGCCGCACTGCTCTCGCTGCAGCTCCCGTCAGCTGGGTTCGCTCGGCCACTGCCCCCTATCCCCTGTCCCTTCCAAAGTTCGGTAAGTTAGCACAAGAATGAATCGAAGCGCGCGGCGCGCAGTTTGAATCATTTGAATCGCGCGCGCGCCAGCCAACACAGGCGGCGGCGGGGAAGGTCCCCCCACCACTCGCCCGGGCCAGGGAGCGCGCGCGGCTCAAACAGTCGCCGAGCGGCGGGAGCCAGCGCGTCGCCACATCTACGCAATTTTGGGGGGGTTGCCCGTGCGTAGTATTGATTCCAGCGATTGGGGCTGATGTGTGGTAGCCTCGACGAGGATTCCGCGTCGATAAAACATCGAAAATATGCGAGCCTCGTTCCCAAGGGCCTAAGTCACCCGGGCGACTTTACGCCGCTCGCTACGGCGAACGGCTTGTCGCACCGCGGCGGGACAGTGGTCCTTCGAAAGAGGATCCCCTAGGGAACATGTGACGTGAATATGACTCACCTGCGCCGCGCGCCGCCGCTGCAGGAGCCGCCTACGCGCAGCCCCTTGACTCGGGCCGCGCTCGGAACGCCGTTGCGCGGTGGGTTCCCGATGTCGCAGAGCGCTCGGACAATGACCACCGTGCTCAGCATCGAATTTGCTTTCAAAAAAGTCACCGACCGAAAAAATCCGAGAGATCGAAGCTCAAAATGAAACAGGCTTCTGTCCCTTCCAGTCCTCGGCGCATAGGGGAGGAAGGGCCGCGGCAACAGACCTTCTAGCTCACCCTCCGCGACCCCGCCGAGACCTCCCGCGACCCCGCGGAGACCCCCCTCGACCCCGCAGACACCCACCGCGACCCCGCGGCTCCCGCCGCGCAGCCCCCGACCCCGCGAACACCCCTCGCGACCCCGCGGCGTCCCTCGCAACTCCCTCGCGTCCGCGGCCCTGCGAGGCCCCGCGAGGTCCCGCGTCTCGCCCTTCCTCTGCCACACCGTCCCGAGCGGTGCCATTGGCGGCTCCCTCACTCTACCGGCCACCCTGCCGTCGCCGCCGTCTGACGGCACAAGCCTGGCGGCGGCTAGAGAGACTGTAAGGAGAGAGGCGATAACCGGCGGGCGCCGCCGGGCGCTGTGATTGGCCTGCTCGCTTTGGTGCCCCCCCCCCCAGCATGCACCCGCCGGGCGCTGAGTGGCTCGTGCGAACCGCTCGGGAGCGCTCGGCCCGGTTTCGGGAGGATCCGAGCCCCGCGGCGGGCAGCGCCCGGCCAGTCAGCGCCCGGCGGGTGCATGCTGGTACACCAAAGCGAGCAGGCCAATCACAGCGCCCAGCGGCGCCCGCCGGTTGTCGCCTCTCATCTTACAGTCTCTCTAGCGGCGGCCAGCTGGGCTGCCCCCCCCGGCGGGGGGACAGCTCCTCGGACCTGTTCCGCGCGCGGAGCGCCCGGAGTGCCGACACCTCCCTTAATCCACCTTGGCGACAATGACCGGCCACTCGCGCCGCCCTTGTTTGGCTAGCTTTGGTCACCGCTCGTCGACCGGCGAGGGGGGATCACTTCGAAAAATCATTGTACAGACCCAAAAAAATAATTTAAAAAGGAGAGAAAAATCAAAGTTAAATCAAGTAGAAAATTATCCGAAAAATCGAAAACAAATTACCCCAAAACTGGCCCTCTTCGATTTGCCCCACCATTGTTATCTTTTCTTCTACTCCTTCACCTGAGCCTTACCTGTTCTGCAAACTCGAGTGTATTACAGTACTGCAGTAAAAAGTGTGAGCCCAATTGTCCTACCGGGTGTTTCAGTACATACAGGACAGTCGAATGGGTTGCCTGTCCCCTGGTCTGCGGAAGCTGCGCGGCCAGCACGCTTCGCCGGCAGAGCGATGCAAGGTCGTGGGAGGTGTCCCTTAGGCTGTTTCATCCAAAAATCGAAATCCTCATCGGTGACGTTTCTGAAAGCAAATTCGATGCTGAGCACGATGGTCTTTGTCCGAGCGCTCTGCGACATCGGGAACCCACCGCGCAACGGCGTTAAAGATTTGGACCCGAGCGCGGCCCGAGTCAAGGGGCTGCGCGTAGGTGGCTCCTGCAGCGGCGGCGCGCGGCGCAGGTGAGTCATATTCACGTCACATGTTCCCTAGGGGATCCTCTTTCGAAGGACCACTGTCCCGCCGCGGTGCGACAAGCCGTTCGCCGTAGCGAGCGGCGTAAAGTCGCCCGGGTGACTTAGGCCCTTGGGAACGAGGCTCGCATATTTTCGATGTTTTATCGACGCGGAATCCTCGTCGAGGCTACCACACATCAGCCCCAATCGCTGGAATCAATACTACGCACGGGCAACCCCCCCAAAATTGCGTAGATGTGGCGACGCGCTGGCTCCCGCCGCTCGGCGACTGTTTGAGCCGCGCGCGCTCCCTGGCCCGGGCGAGTGGTGGGGGGACCTTCCCCGCCGCCGCCTGTGTTGGCTGGCGCGCGCGCGATTCAAATTACCTCCCCCCTCCACCGCGCAGCCACTGCTGCCCTCCGAGCTAGTGCGCCTGCAGACCAGAGGAAAGGCCACCCATAAGATTGTCCTGTATGTGCTGAAACACCCGTGAGACCCATTGTATCCGACAGTTGTATGTGTAGGAAACCTTATGTCGGTCACAGGGTGTCCTACACATACAACTGACCTACGGTTCATAAAGTGAAAGACACAATGGGTCTTACTGAAGGACCGTCGGCTCCCAGTTTTCACAGCAGTACGGGACTACACTTGAGTTTGGAGAGTGCTATTATTAGCCCTGTGCAAATGTTTTTCAAGGGGGTAACTCTGGCCTTTATCAGTGTTATTCAATTCATGTGACGTCACATTCCTTTCCATGTAAAAACTGTCACATTGTTTAACATATGATGCCATTCGTTGCAATGTGAATCGGCAAGGCAAAGCATGGTAAATTCGACAGTTACATTTTAAAGAATGTGACAGTTTTCATAGTGAATGGAATGTTACGTCACATGAATTAAATAAAAGTGATGTCAGTTCTTTTGTGTTGGCTCTTCAGAAGATTCTAATTATTACGATGCACTATTAAATCTACACAGATTAGGAATTATCCGGCGAGGGCGACCTGCGCAGGAGGACGGCGCTGCCTGATCAATGTTCAATGTTATTAAAACGTGTTTGAGAAAGGACGTGTTGTTATTCGCCTCGCCAATCATAGCGACCTGTAACAATTCTAGTTATCCCCGTGAACTTAATAATTCAGCTACCCAAGATAAGCTGAGTACAGATATATTAGGCCTGTAACCGCTGGCAAGCTGACTGATGACCGCATCAGTGATAGTGACAGCACCCATTATAGTGTCTCATGACTCGTCTCAATCAGCATTGATGCACCTTAATTAATGTCCTCGTCAACATATTTTTTACGATTTCCTCTTTGCGTCATCGTTTCGGATGCTTAGTTAATTTTCCTCAGATTCGTCTTCCGTTTGCTCCCCAGTTGTTAGCCTTGTACACTGTTTATTCGTAATAATACGAAATTTTCATTGTTTTTAACGCATTGTTGAAATATAAACGGGGTCACATGTAAAGTGATTTTAGTATCATTATGTTTGTCCGTAAAATTACTTTACCTTTGTTAAGTGTACAAATCTCTTCTACCACGCACACTTTTGTCACCACCAACTTGAACGAAGTGGAAACGGCGTTGTCTTACCCTGCGTTGCACCCAGGATCGCAGCATCCTCCTGGGCGTATATCGAATACGTTGCGGCGTCGCGTTCTCCGTACATTGTCCGCTAGTAGTAGCTGTTTGCATGCGAGTTTGTATTTTATGGGTTACAGGAAGAAATGTCCCGGGAAGAAATGTCCAAACAAATAATGTCCGCAAAAATGGAACGTCCGACAAGAGAAAAAGGCCGCAGAAATTAGTTGTCCACCAAAATCAAGTCCAATTTTTTCTATGGCCACAATTTAAAGGCCCGCGATGATAAAGCATCAATTTTATTAAATCAGTAAAAACTAGAAAAAGCGTTCTAAGAATGATGAGGTACAAGACATTAAAGAGGAAAGTATGAAAAGAACTGTAACAAAACAATTTAAAAAAAATTGAAAACAATAAGTGTATGCGGGAACAACTTGCAAAGGAAGTTTGAAACATTCTAACGCTAACGCGTCAAACGGCCCCCTAGATTTTAACACTTACTTGAGAATTAAAAAAAAAAAAAAAAAAAAAAAAACATTGATATTATTCATCAGTCACAACGCTGTCTGATAACCAAATCGAGAATTTTATCTGCCTCACTTCTGCTTTCTACATCGTGCTTTTGCCACACAAAATGTCGGTGGGCCAGCTATCAACAACGCTGCCGCGCCGCAAGCAATCACCATGAAAACCAAACATTTGAAACAAATTAACAATTAGGAAAAAAATGTTATTTTAGGAAATTCTGGTACGCTCGAAGTCAATTAATGTTTTGGTTTCATAAAATATTTTCGCGGATGGTCGATGTAGAAGATATTGAGCAACAAAGTTTTTACCTTTTTGGTTGAGTAACTCAATATGTTTAGACTCAGTGTTTGATCTGTGTCATTAGTTTAAGTCGCATGACAAATTTCGCCCTTGTCGATCAAACGACTTACAAATTAGCTTTTCAGTTAAGACATGTCCGATCAGCTTAATTTTTCAACTGTAGGCTTACTATGCAATGGTCTTTCGAACACTGAATTGAAATTTTTACTCCAACGTGTTCTTCCAAATTTTAGTTTTTGAACTACTGTGCATGAGTTGAATCAACAGGTCCCCCCCCCCCTCCCCAGCCACGTCTCTCTTCCCCGGCGCGCCGAGGCGTCGAGCTCCAACAATAGCGACCCGGCTCGGCACAGGGTGCTCGGCTCGCAATTGCCATAGAAACACGTGATGCAAACGAGTTTCACACAAAAACTGACAGATAGCTCGTCATCGGACATACCTCAAAAATTTTCTAATTTTGCGTAGTATTTTTCAGTAGAATTTGGTGAAGATTCGCTCAACGGGATCGGCTGCGCCCATAAGGGGCCATCGTCAAGAATAAATAAAAATTCTAACGCTAACGCGTTAAACGGCCCCCTAGGTTTTAACACTTACTTGAGAATGAGAAAGACTTAAATAATATTCAGTCACAGTAACGCTCTCTAAAAACTAAACGGTGAATTTAATCCGCCTCACATTTGCCACACAAAATGTCACCCGGTGGGCCAGCTATCAACATCGCTGCCGCAAGCAGTCAGCATACACGGAAAAAAATGATTAGTAGAGCGAACTAACGTTTTAGTTGGTTTTGCCCTTACTAACACTTTTTCGTTGTGATAACCAAAACTCGGTTGTGCGAACGCATGTTAGGATTGTCACAGCGAAAATGTAGTTGACACAACGAACGGTGCGTTGGCACAACGAAGCGGTTCGTTGGTTCGGCAAAAATTGACCAAAGCGTTATTCCGTCAGACCAACGAACCGCTTCGCTGTGCCAACGCACCGTTCGTTGTGTCAACTACATTTTCGCTGTGACAATACAAACATGCGTTCCCACAACCGAGTTTTGGTTATCCCAACGAAAAAGTGTTAGAAAGGGCAAAACAAACTAAAACGTTAGTTCGCTCTACTAATCATTTTTTTCCGTGTATAAAAACCGGAATGTGAACAAAATTTACAATAACAAAAAATACGATTTTTGGAAATTATGAATGTTTTGGTTTCATAAGATACTTTCGTGGTCTGTCTATGTAGATATTGAGCTACAAAATTGCTTGTAGGTCAAACGAACAAGAAATTAGCTTTTCAGTAACGACATGTCCGATCAGCTTGATTTTTGAACTGTAGGCTCATTAGGCACTGAACATTCGAACGCTCACGTGACATTTTTACTCCAACGTGTTCTTTTAATTTTTTGGATGTGAACTACTGTGCATGAGTTGAATCAACAGGTCCCCCCTCCCCCCCCAGCCACGGTCCTCCTCTGCGCGCCGAGGCCTCGAGCCTCCCCAACAATAGCGACCCGGCTCGGCACAGGGTGCTCGGCTCGTAATAACAATGGAAATAGAGGATGCAAATTCATTTTATGCAAAAACGTGCAGACAGCTTGACATCAGACCTATCTCAAAAATTTTCTAATTTTTCGTAGTATTTTTCATTGTAATTTTGTGCGAATCGGTTCGACAGAATCGGCTGCGCCCATAAGGGGCCATCGTCAAGAATAAAAATTCTAACGCTAACGCGTTAAACGGCCCCCTAGGTTTTAACAGTTATTTAAGATTGATAAAGACTTTGATAATATTAATTAAGAACGCTGTCTGACAACTAAACCATAAATTTCCTCCGCCCCACATTTGCCATTCGTAATGTTGGCCGGCGTGACAGCTATCAAACGCTGCCGCAAACAATCACCATAAAAAAAACAAAGATGCAAACCACAATTTTTGGTAAAGTAACTGAATATACCACGGTCCTCCTTCCTCCCCTGCGCGCCATCGCAGAGGGAGCAGAGGGGCAGAGGGGCCGAGTGCCCGAGCACCCGAGCCTGCGACGACAATGCCGATTCGGCTTGGCTCGCCGGCACTCCTGGCCGCAGGGCAAATAACGCAGGCTAGACAATCCGCAGCCAGCTGGGGGAGGCGCCACCGCCTTCGACAGAACGGAGCACGTTTGAGGTGTGAGTGCCCAGTCCTGTCGCTTTAATGGTTCTAGGCTGGGGCCTCCACTCAACAAAAGAAGGCCGGTGGCTCGGCTGGGGGAGGCGCCGCCGCCTCCAACAGAACGGAGCGCGTTTGAGGTGTGAGTGCCCACTCCTGTCGCTTTAATGGTTCTAGGCTGGGACCTCCACTAGCGCACCAGCGGGTTTTTATTTCAGCTGAACGATATGTTAGACAGGCGAAATAAATGTAAGCAGTTTTAGACATGCGGAAGTCGTTTCCCAAAGTTTCAAGGAGTTTCATCAGTAGGTAAAAAATAGGATTCGAAAAATTATTTACGTAAATACACACCATTTCAAGAGTGCTGTTCACCAGATAGAACTCAAACTTACCCAAACGTTTTCTGCTGGTGCAGAAATAATATTTACGCATTCAGTTCGACTTGTCAACGTTTTGATAACTTTATGCAATGATTTAAAGTCGCGAGGTGAGAGCCTCAGCCCCCGGCCGGGGCGGCCATGGTTGGAGAGGGCCGGCGCTGGGCCGGTGACACGGCGCCTCACGGCGTCCCACCTCAAACCAACCTAGAATATATCTGGCAAGTTTTTAGTTTGGTGACGACGTCAAGTTATGTTGCAGGCCTTTAGCACACAGTTCTGGAAGCCACTACACATTCACAAGGAACACAGAGGCAGACACAGAGGCAAATCATGAATTTTATCCGTCTCACATTTCCAACACAAACATGGCGCCGAGCGGGCCAGCTGTCAACAACGCGCTTGGCAACCACTAAATCGAACCACCAGGCAAGAATTAAAGGGTTCTAGTTTCACATTTGCCACACACTTACCATTAAATGAAATAGAAATTAAAAATATTAGGTCAAAACGCTCTGTGAGAGCCCAAATCGTGAATTTTATCCGTCTCATATTTAAGACACAAACATGGCGCTGAGCGGGCCAGCTCTAAACAACGCCGGCTTGGTGTCCACTCAAACCAACACAAAATATATTTTGCTAGTTTTAGATTAAGTAACTAGGTAAAATGATGTTGCAGGCCTTTAGTAAACAACGGTGCAAGCCTGCACGCATTAACACGGAACTCACGGGTTGTCCTATTTGTATCTTTCAGTGAAAACATGAATTGAGGATTTACTCTGAGGTTGGCGGTATTGTCACAAGCCCCGCCCACGGCGAAATTACAGTCCCAGCCAACAATCAGGAGCCGCGGCGGCTAGCTAGTGGTCACGTTTGAAAGTCTCCTGGTGGTGAACCCTTTTACATGGCGTGAATCTGCAACGATTCTTACGTGACCACTCCGTGCGGTGAAACTTTTGGATACCGAGGTACAAAGCAACAGGCGGACGTTTTTATTGGTTGTATTTTCGCGCGAAACATTTCTATTGGCCAGAGCATTTTGGAGGGTGTCAATTTTGGCTCGGCACAGGGTGCTCGGCTCGCAATTACCATAGAAACTAAGGATGCAAACTAGTTTTATGCAAAAACCGCACAGAGAGTTGGGCATCAAACCTATCTCAAAAAAATTCTAATTTTTCGTACTATTTTTCATTAAAATTTTGTACGAATCGCTTGGGCACGATCGGCTGCGTCCATAAGGGGCCATCGTCAAGAATAATAAAAAAAAACTCACGGGCGTGAGCAATAGGCACCCCTAACGGGGGCCTAAAAATAAAAAACTCACGGGCGTGAGCAATAGGCACCCGTAACGGGGGCCTAAAAAGTAACGACCCAAACAAAAATAAAGGTAGAAAACAAATACGTGTACAAAAGAATGGCTGGAAAATAATTTTAGCCAAACAAAAATAATAAGGTAGAAAACAATAAGCACCAGGAGATCCGTCCCCTTGTTGGATCGGAGGAGGTCCATGCTTGCCTACCTCTGCCAGGCCTCTGCCAGCTGGCTGCAGCCCTCTCTTGCTCGGCCCCAGCCAACAATACCCCAGGGGTACCTAGTGAGGTGGGCAAGGGGGGCTGACTCCTATAATACTCCGTACACGGACCTATAATACACTTATAATACCTTATAATACCTATAATACCCATAATACCTATAATCCATAATACCGCGCTATTTACATTTGATTATATCGCCCATGCAATAAAAAGATCACATATTTCGAACTGGATGCATTGCAGTAATGTTGCGGGAATTCGCGCTCGGGTTTGTAGGTGACCCGAACGAAAACAAACCACACGAAAACCGCCGAACGAAGCCGAGGCATTCCCCGGGAATACGTTCGGAAAGACTGGGCTTGTCTTCTCTCTCCCTCCTCCAGGCAGGGTGAGAGTGAGAAGCCACCGAAGACGTAGAGCGTCTCCAGGCCGATTTGCACGGGGTCCGACCCCTACACCCCCTCAGATTTTAACCAAATTGAGCTTGATTGACTAGTACTGACTCAAAACCATGCCAAATTTTTGAGGGATTTTTTGGACTTAATTTGTCTGAGTTAGAGACAGTGTCCATTTTGACCACTTTGTAATGGCTTTTAAAAGTTTTCATTGTCAAAAGGAGATAAATTTGTATGAGAGTAAGTTCTAGGGGTTGATACCAACTAAAACAGGTATAAGGATAATGTTAAGCCCCATAGACCGTACTTTGACCAAATCTGTTTCCAAAAAATGTGGATCATTTATAACAAATATCTTAAAACTTCAGTTTGAGCAACTTCCACATCACTAAATCTTTATATTTTGGGCTCAAAATCAAGTTCTAACAGCACTCAACAACATATAAAAACTTTGTGACTCGTATTATTAATTTAAGGGAGAAGTTCCAGAAATCGTATCTCAGAAATCATTTAAACACTCAAACTAGGCTTTGGATAAGGCAAAAGTGATGAAAACCCATGTGATGACAAGTGCTCTGACTCTCTATAGTTTCAACTTGTCTCTTTTAAATACTTGGTCTTAAAAATCAGTAGTATTCCCAAAATTTTAACCTTTTATTACTTTATTATATGATTTTTTTTAGAAAAGAAAAACTAATAATTTAAAAAAAAAAAAAAACACAGAGGAAATATCGGAACATCCTTTAGCGTCCCCCTCCGCGAACGTCCCCCCCTATTTAATTATAAATAAGAAAAAAGAGCAAATGCCTTTTTTTGTATTTAATGTATTTACTGTGATTATCACGCAGAAAGTACCTGAACTCACCCCTCCCTGTAATTAAAAACTAATTTTGGAATTTAAATTAATTTTTACTGAAATTAATTATAAAAAAAATGATTTTATTCGGAACATCCTTTAGCGTCCCCCTCCGCGAACGTCCCCCCCTATTTAATTATAAATAAGAAAAAAGAGCAAATGCCTTTTTTTGTATTTAATGTATTTACTGTGATTATCCTGACTATCACGCAGAAAGTACCTGAACTCACCCTTCCCTGTAATTAAAAACTAATTTTGGAATTTAAATTAATTTTTACTGAAATCAATTATAAAAAAATGATTTTATTTTTTAAAAAGTTTAAATATTTTGATTTTAATGTTTAAGAATTAGAAAATATATATTTTAAAAAATAGGGAACACGCGCGCTCGTGCGCGCGAGTGTGTGAGTGTTTTTTACTGTAGCTTCAGATGATTTTTTTCAGGTAAATTCCTCATGTACTGACCTTTAAATTTGTGTGTATGTATGTATGAATGTATGCATGTGTGTGTGTGTGTGTGTGTGTGCGCGCGCGCGTGTGTAAGTGTACACTGTAGCATGCGTTGGATTTTTTCAGTTAACTTCCCTATTCAGACCGCCAAATTGTTCAGCACTTACTGTTAACTTCACTACAGTGAGTTGCTCCGTACCCACCTTGTCCGTACCTTATGTTGAAATTTTGACAATACCTGACCTTAGAGCCAAATTCACTATAGATATCTAAATTTTTCATATTGCGTGTGGTAGCCTTGCAGTCAGGTGCACCTGACGTCAGCTCGTATGTGTAGCCTCACAACACACGGACAATTGACTAAACAACCGAAACGCGTAAAAACATTCGACGCCGGCGAGCCTTACAACGAGGCTAGCTCCGGAAGGTTGAGTCTACGACTTGTATGACAAATTTCGTGCTCAGAAGCAGGGACGATTATAGAGCCTTTTCTTTCATTTTACCTTAAAAATTAAAACTGGCTTACATAATTGTTAACAGGGCGATTTGCCAAATAAAGTTAATAATACTGAACAGAATTTTATTTGAACGACAGAATTTCTTTTTTCAATTTTAAAATAATTTTTAAAATAAGTTTTAATTAATAAGTAATTAAAAATAATTAATTGGAAAATTCCTGGAAAAACCTACAATTTTCTGATTAATTCCGAAAAAGTTGCATTAAATTCACAAAAACAACTTAATACCGATTCTATTTTCTAAAATAAATGAGGGGGACGCTCTAGGAAGGGGGCGCTCTAGGATAGACCCATTTTATTTTTTAAAAAGTTTAAATATTTAGGTTGTTTTTGTGAATTTAATGCAACTTTTTCGGAATTAATCAGAAAATTGTAGGTTTTTCCAGGAATTTTCCAATAAATTATTTTTAATTACTTATTAATTAAGACTTATTTTAAAAATTATTTTAAAATTGAAAAAAGAAATTCTGACGTTCAAATAAAATTCTGTTCAGTATTATTAACTTTATTTGGCAAATCGCCCTGTTAACAATTATGTAAGCCAGTTTTAATTTTTAAGGTAAAATGGAAGAAAAGGCTCTATAATCGTCCCTGCTTCTGAGCACGAAATTTGTCATACAAGTCGTAGACTCAACCTTCCGGAGCTAGCCTCGTTGTAAGGCTCGCCGGCGTCGAATGTTTTTACGCGTTTCGGTTGTTTAGTAAATTGTCGGTGTGTTGTGAGGCTACACATACGAGCTGACGTCAGGTGCACCTGACTGCAAGGCTACCACACGGAATATGAAAAATTTAGATATCTATAGTGAATTTGGCTCTAAGGTCAGGTATTGTCAAAATTTCAACATAAGGTACGGACAAGGTGGGTACGGAGCAACTCACTGTAGTGAAGTTAACAGTAAGTGCTGAACAATTTGGCGGTCAGAATAGGGAAGTTAACTGAAAAAATCAAACGCATGCTACAGTGTACACTTACACACGCGCGCGCGCGCGCGCACACACACACACATGCATACATTCATACATACAAATTTAAAGGTCAGTACATGAGGAATTTACCTGAAAAAAAAAATCATCTGAAGCTACAGTAAAAAAACACTCACACACTCGCGCGCACGAGCGCGCGTGTTCCCTATTTTTTTTAAATATATATTTTCTAATTCTTAAATATTAAAATCAAAATATTTAAACTTTTTTAAAAATAAAATCATTTTTTTATAATTAATTTCAGTAAAAATTAATTTAAATTCCAAAATTAGTTTTTAATTACAGGGAGGGGTGAGTTCAGGTACTTTCTGCGTGATAATCACAGTAAATACATTATATACAAAAAAAGGCATTTTCTCTTTTTTCTTATTTATAATTAAATAGAGGGGGACGTTCGCGGAGGGGGACGCTAAAGGATGTTCCGGAATAAATAGTATGGTCAGACCTCAACATAACAGTGAAAAAAAAAAAAAGCTTTTTGGTGCATTACACTGTCATTACACTGCAGTTTTCATCACATGGGTTTTGATCACTTTTGCCTTATCCAAAGCCTAGTTCAAGGTGTTTAAATGGTTTCTGAGATACGCTTTCTGGAAAGTTTCCCTTATTTTAAAAATACCCGTCACAATTTTTTTGTATGTTGTTGTGTGCCGTTAGTACTTGATTTTGAGCCCAAAACATAAAGATTTAGTGATGTGGAAGTTGCTCAAACTATTTTTTAAAGATATTTGTTGTAAAAGATCCACATTTTTTTGAACAGATTTGGTCAAAGTAGGGTCTATGGGGCTAAACATTATCCTTATACCTGTTTTAGTTGGTATCAACCCCTAGAACTTACTCTCATACAAATTTATCTCATTTTGACAATGAAAACTTTTAAAAGCCAATACAAAATGGTGAAAATGGACAGTCTCTAACTCAGCCAAATTAAGTCAAAAAAATCCGCCAAAAATTGGGAATGGTTTTGAGTCAGTACTTGTCAATCAAGCCTAATTTGGTCAAAATCTGAGGGGCTATAGGGGTCACCCCGTTCGAATCGGTCTGGAGACGCTCATTGGCAAACCCCCTCACATCAACAACAACAACAACAACAACAACAACAACAACAACAACAAAGGCCTTCTGCGCACAGCCAGCCGTACCTGTCGTGTTTTCTGAAAGAACGATGAGTATTTTAATAGGTTCTTTTGCTAAAATGTTCGCCTTTTTGTTTTTAGTACATGCGTCTGTACGTGCTCGGTTTTATTTTAACTAAACAACATCAGAATTCGATTGAATGTTTGTGTTGAATAGAGTTTAGTGACCGGTTTAATGTCTTCATTCTTCTTAAAAGAACCCTAATTTTCTAAGCTTGCAAGGCGGCAAACATTTACATTTCTCTCACTTTGGACGTGCGTTATGTAAATTTAAAGCATAAGTAATTCGATTTCATGCATTTCAAACACTTTTAAGAACAATATTACCCTTATAATACCTTATAATACACTTATAATACCTATAATACACCTATAATACATATAATACACCTATAATATCTATAATACCTATAATACAAAGATAATACTTATAATACCTATAATACATCTATAATACCTATAATAATTATACTCCGTACACGCCCGAGGAGAGTCAGCCCCCCTTGGAGGTGGGTGTAGACTGATTTGAGATCTCGTTCATGATTGGAGTTAAAATTTTCGCCACAATATACAAAAACGTTAAATTTCCTCAAAATTTTTAACAAAATTCGAACATTTTGTGAAATTTTACGTAGAAATGCGGCTGTTGGACGTCAAACTAAGTGATTGCAAAGTGATTGGAAAATGATTGGAGTTAAGGGAGTACGACACTGATGGGAGAAAGCGAGGTACCCCTCGACAATACCCCTCAGCCTTTCTCACTAAGGCCATTAACGGTCATTAACAGCCATTAAATATGCGGACTTGTGAAAAGGGTGCCATTTTATTTGTGGGACATTGTTGTCACGGACATTTTCCGCCGGACATAATGGAAGCGGACGATAAAATTAGGGACATTTTCGTAGTGGACATTCCCTGCGGACATTCCTTCCTTGAACCATTTTATGAGGAGCCATACCTTTCCGCACTCTCTCCTATTCTGCCCCCTCCCCCTCCCCGGACGAACTGGATACTTGCGCGAATATTTAGTATTCCGTCTATTGTATTGTATACTGGAATAAAATCTGTTTCTCCTTTGCCTCTTCCCTTTGGCACTGGCCACTGCGCGCAGCGAAAAGCTGAGTAGTCAATCCGTGAGTTACAAATCTTACGGCTGCAGCCGTAACAATTTACTAGCCTACGAGTTACTTTCACGCAACAATATGCCTGTAAAGGATGAACAAGGCACTGGGTTTGACCTATAAAAACCAGCAGTATTCGATATATCCTTATTTTGCACTGCAAAGTCTGACAGGTAACGCTTTTTTTTGTTTGTTGATCGCCGTCTTCTTCTAAAGGTCAAAGTCTGCTCGAGCTGCACTGTTGAAAAATATGTCGTAAATTTACGACATATTCGTAGTTAATTTTGTTAGCGACATATGTCGTAATCTAACGAACATGTCGTAATTTAACAATGTTCATAAAATTTCATGAAACATATTTTGCACTTGGAAAAAGTATGTGTTCACAAACAACCCAACAATGTGGTTGTATTAAAACGAAATGTGTTGCTAACAAACTTAACTACGAATCTGTTGTAGCGTTACAACAAGTTTATAGGTACTTGTTCCGTAACTGGGCCATTACGATTGAAATAGGAAGCGTTAGAGCGTCTTTGCTCAGTGACATCAATGCAACAAATGCTGTTGTAAACCAACAACACAGTCGTCACGGTCAGTGTCGTCAACTGACAACTATTTTTAACAGTGTGGAAGGGAAATGATAGGGATGAACAGTAAGCTTAGAAAGCAAGGCTAGTCAATGTTCATTTATTAGTTTTCCGTCTAGTGGTGTCGATTCAGTCTGAAGCGGGTGCAACTGGGAAATAAAAGCATCCCGTTGGCATAACAGCGGCGTCACTCGCACATGAAACAAAAAAAGAAACAGAATATTAGCAAAAGTCCCGGTGAAAAATGACTTTGATGTGGTGATCAGCTCTATTCGATGAGCAAAATTCGATAACTGTTATCAAAATCCGACACCCACTAACAGGAGTTGTTTGTGACGACCATCACTTGTACGATGACAACAATCCACAGCTTAGTTTTCATTGAACAAGTGTTTGGTCGTCACACCCATACAGCTTGTGGTTTTCGGTATCGAATTTTCGATACCAGCTATCGAATTTAACCTATCGAACAGAGTCGATCATCACAATGTAATTTTTATAACAAAGCGAGGACGCAACACAAACACACCGAATACTGGGGAGAGCATGACACATCGCTTAGTCGAGGGGCCCGATCCCTCTAGTGATAAGCGCTATAGAGGGTTTCGGCTCTCAGCCTTCAGAGAAGAAGTAAGGAAATAAGGACCGGAACCCGTATCAAAATCTTAGCACACTGGGGTAGGATGGTCGGTCGCTCCGCTCGGTGCCCGGGGCGGCGCGCGAGAGAGAGGGAGGTACTCTCCCGTCTCTCTCGCGCGTGCTGGTCCGAGCGATGTTTCGCGCTTCTTCGGGAAGTCCCGAAAGCAGAAAGACTTGCTCGGGATGGGCGATTGGCGGCACGGCGACCATCGCTATCGGGCCATGCTCATGCTTAACTCTCTCTCACCTGCGTCGCCCAGCCGGCCGTAAATGGTTCGCGAGCTCAGCAAAAGGACTAAAGGTCCAGGCTAGATTAAAATTAAGTGTAAAGCAGGCCTCCTAACCAAAGAAATAGCACCCAATCACCGATGTACTGAAGTTGGTGACCAACTCTTCTTTATTAAATTTTCAAAGAGACGGCAGGAGGGAGGAATCAGAAGCGGTGTCAGGGTATCTTGATGAATAGAACGGTTGTTAGTCTTATATAATGGTTCGAAGACCTTTCTCCTCCATTTCTTGAAACTGAAGTAGAACCACGACATACGTGACAACAGCAGTCAAAACCTGTAACACCAAAGGACCAAAGAATGCAAATTGAAATAAACTGGGATTTTCAAATTACCTCCTAAATAAAGTCATCAAAAAGATGTTCTGGTGGTCTGTAATCAGCGCAGCTTTTGGCACATCACGCGCCAACCAAGGCGTGTTTCGGCCTCCGAGTACACGAAAGTGTAGCACAAGTGGAATGTGAAAACCTTCCTGAGCTCGAGGTAGGCCAACCGCTTCACAAAGGTACTCGGCGGGCTGGCCCACCTCGCGTGTTGCCGGCTGAAGGTGCCACCCAAGGTGTACCCCGCGGCACCTTTCGGCAAGAGTCGGACAGCGCTCCGCTTCTCTGTGGCCGCCGACGCGTAGGGACACCTACCATACGTACGTATCATCTGCTTTCAAGTTCAAGCCCTCCGGAACTTTTGGTCACGGGTGCTGGGTGTGTGTGTGTGTGTGTGTGTGTGTGTGTGTGTGTGTGTGTGTGTGTGTGTGTGTGTATATATATATAGGGAAGTCCCCCCTCCAAGAGGTCCCGCCCTGAATATTTTAATATTTTTTTTTCGAATAAATCTATTCAGGCATTAAAATGTAATAAAATATTCTTAAACATTCCAATGTATCAAAAATATTATGTTAGCGCGCTGAGCGATTTCCCATATCGTGTCCGACACGGCATTCGTAAATCCCGCCGTCCCAGCGCGATATTTGAAAATCGAGAAGGGCAACCAAGCATACTAAGCATGTGTGGTAGGTTATTTTAAAACAAGTAGCCAATTAATACAACATTCTGTAGTATTAAAATTGACTCGTTCTTTACACTGAATGAGTGTGTATAATAATGCAAGTATCATGTTTGCTGCAGAATAGTAATTCATTCATTGGAGAAAACAGAGAACATATGAATGGTGAATGGTTGAAGTGTGTCTTCAATATCACCATATGTTACATTTCATTATATACTGGAAAGAACTGGGTTAACATTTGAGTTCATGGACATGTCAAAGTTATTTCCGGAAATGAAAACCTATAGACATTTCTGAAATTTCTGAGACAACATTGCTCCTCAAGATCATTTTTAGGAAATGATGCCTGATTTTTTTAAAAGTTTGCTCTTTTTGTCGTTTTATATTTGATTTTTAATGATTTAGGTATGCTCTTAAAACACGTTACGTTACGTCCTGAAAGGAAAATAGGTTGGAGGTTCATGGTTATTTTCACGTTACATCCTAAAAGGAAAGGGGCAGAGGTGAGAAACGGTACCACCCGGTCCCGAGATCCGGCGCTGTCCGCTCGCCCGAGCACGCAGACAGACCTGTGTGGCTCTCGGCCGGCTCGCCTAGGCAGCGCAGACGTCGGCAAAGGGACCGGATTGGTACCGGATCGCGCCCCCTCCTGCCCCCTCCTCCTGCCCCCTCCTCCGCCCTCCTCCCTATGCGGGCCCGGCTGGCAATCCGGTCATCCGGTCCCAGTCCGGTCAGTACCGGACCGGTACCGGACCGGACTAGTAGGCCCACGGAGTAAGAGTTTGGATGGAGCATTTGGTACGCGGCCCGGCAGAGGCAAAGCTGACGCCGCGGCGCGTCCGGCTGGGCGAGTCGCCACCGGCCGCCGCTAGGTGCGCGCGTGTTCCATTGGCGATGGATGACCCGGCTGGCTATGCCGCTGGGCCTTAAGGGCGCGGCGTGGCGCGCAGCGCTTTCCACGGCCGTAGCTCCTAAGCCGTTCAAAATAGATGGTGGGTGTAAGCGAGCCGATTGTAGGGGAAAGTTCTTTCTAGCGGTGTAATCACATTTTCAATACGACTCACACAGCGCGAACGGCGGCCTTGAGAAAAGTACGGCACAGCGGCGAGACGGACGAGATCGCGGGCCGTACTCGCCGGGCCGAGAGCCGGGCCAGGCCGGGCCGGACGCGCTTGCCTTTGAGCCCTCCGCGCTCCTAAACCGTTCAAAATAGATGGTGGGTGTAAGCGAGCCGATTGTAGGTGAAAGTTCAAGCTTTCCAGCGGTGTAATCACATTTTCAATACGACTCACACAGCGCGAACGGCAGTCTGGGGGAAAACCGCAACGTAGCGGCCAGATTGTCATTCTGTCGTCGCCAAAGCCGCCTGGCCGGGCGCGCTTGCCTTCGGCTCGGCCTAGCTCTTAAACCGTTCAAAATAGATAGTGGGTGTGAGTGAGCCGATTGTAGGGGAAAGTTCAAGCTTTCCAGCGGTGTAATGACATTTGCAATGCGACCCACACAGCGCGAACGGCGACGCGAGTTCCCCCAGACTCCTTCTGATTTCCCAGGCTGCCCCCGAGCGTGGGAAAGATCAGCTGGAACGCGCTGTACCAATGCCGGAGCCGGAGATGACGCTGTGCTGTGTCGTACGTGTGTGTTGTGCCCTGGGTTATCAAGGAGTTTATCGTGAACGGCGCGTTTGTGCCCGAGCTGTCTGTGCAATCGGCCTATAGTCGGTGCCGTGGACTGCGTTTTGTGATGTACAGGTAATTCCCTATGCTTCATGGTAATAGGAGGTAAGACTGAATCTAATTTCCTTACACATCAAACTACTATTTGGAGGTTGGGCCATAACCAAGATAAAAACTTTAATGACAGGATAAAACGAGTAACTAGCAAATTTCAGGTATGAAGAAGATTAGTATAGTAAGGGAAGGTGGGGTACGTTGGGACGGATTTTTTGTTTTTGCTCTAGATCCGAAACCGTCAGACTTAGAATGATCGGAGCTGGCCCAAATCGTACATTGGAGTGTTGTCTTTGGTACACCAAAGCCCTCAAATATCTTGTCACTAAGTCTTTGCCAGCAGAAAGGTTTTCCTAAAATTTGCACCTTGTCCCAATGTGCCCCGGTACGGGGCAGTTTGGGACGCCATAAGACAACATGGGATGGGGCACATTGGGACATTTGACTTAATTTAACGCGTTTTCCCGTGAAATGTGCAGAATGCACACCGCCTTACGGTCTGGAAGTCGATAGAAGTCATTATGTTCCAAATGAGACGGTTTTGGAATTTTTTGAAATGTCGCATTAGCCAATTGTGGCGTACTGTCCCAATGTGTACCTGATCACCTCGATCTTGATTTAGTTATCTTTTTTCATTATATTAGGATTCAATTCAAAACCTCTACCTGCTAAATGTGTCGTAAGAAACAACCTATAGACCAGCCACCCGACCGATTTGCTATCGCAACTAAGTTCGCTTTAAAAAGGGAAAATTCAAATGAGAAGTCACCTTACTTTTAACGTCTTTTTGTGCTAATTTTCATTTAGTATTTTCTGTACAGCACACATGTTCTGTAATCTTCCAATTACTGGTGCCATCACGAAGAATGCGTCTATGCTCATTGTGTCAATTTTTGGTAGCATCTGAATCCAGTTTGAAATAGATGAAATAGCCACTGTCCCAATGTACCCCATGTCCCAATGTACCCCACCTTCCCTTACTTTATATTATATATATAAAATATATTGTCGTGTCGCGCGTTTTATCAGGCAGGAGGCGTTATGAGGAGTAAGGGAATCAGGTTCAAGTTTAAACACTGAGGTTTATTCACTCAGGCTACAGAATAAGTTCAACTTGGTAGCGCGGGACAGAGCGGGACGCAGGCGACAAGGACACGTCCGTCCACTACAAGACGAAGTCAAGAAGTCGTGTCGAGCCAGAGGCTCGAGCTCGTTCGAGGCGGCGGGCGCGGGGCCCGGGTCGCTGCGGCTCGGCCTGGCGCCGAGCGCTGGACGGCCGGGCGGGCCGAGCCGAGGCCGGCGGAGGCCGAAGCTAGCCGAGGCGCTGCTCGGGCCGGCGGGCGAGGTGTGTACGGCGGGTTGCCTACCCCGCGCGACACACGCGCGGGATTTAAAGTAGCGGGGGAAATAGAGCGTTCGTGTTGTGAACGCACTACACAACAATATATAGTAATTGACATAAATCAAACATGGTATAGAATTAACTCAAAGGATTAACATAACATGGAGAGGCATTTAGAAGTCATTATCATGTTTTACGCTGGTCTACAAGATTGGCTTGTTTTCTGTGAGCTTTTTGTTTCTTTCTCATTTCTGTTGTAATTTCATTCCATTTTCTTCTCAGAAAATGCATCCTCATGATGGTGTAAAACTTGATAATTGATTTAGTAAGCTCAGCAGAATGCAACTCACAGCCTACATTCTCAACACGGAGTGTAGCTACTTTATCAAGTACAAGGAAGAGTATGTTCTCCTCCATTTCATTATGCATTGCTGCATGTATAATGCTCTTCTCCAAAGTTCTTAATAAATTAACTAATATATCAGAAGGGTAGGTGAGATAACCTTTTGATTTAAGGGTGATAAGCATATCCACATCTGTTTTCTCCTCTTCCTTCTTTATCAGACATTCGTTACATTCTTGGCAGTCTTTTGCATACTTTTTGGAGTGACGGGCTACAAATCCTGCCACGTAACTGAGAGCGAACTCATCCACTGACTCTCCCTCTCCTATATAGTCATGGTCGTGTTCAATTTGTTCTATGACATCAGAAACACTCTCCAAGTTCTGTCCTGTAATAAGAAAATAAGGTATATTTATGTACTTAAATATTATGAATGGCTCATGTTTTGTCACTGTGAGAAATATTTTTATGTGTTACAGGGAAATTTTCAGTGGCAATGTTCTACAGTTTCAATTTCAACTAATGAATTATTACAAGCTCTACACCTGGACTTGGAATTATTTGGAAACCAGGAGAGATCCAGTGGAAATTTACAACAAGACTTAAGTCATAAATTAAGAAACATGTTGAAAATCCATGAAAATATTTTCCACAGTGTCTACTCTCAAACTTGTAAGTACCATTTAAAATAATTTCATCTAGTTTGTCTTGTAGTGCCTGTTGTCTTTCAACTCTTGTTTTTGTTTTCAGGTCATCCAAGCTTAGCAGAGTGGTGATCATTTCTCCACCTGTTATATTACTGCCCCGACATGGTTTTACCAGGGAATAAATTGAAAGTAGGCGGAACAATTGAATGAAGACTCTAGGCTCAGGGTGAGTATTGGCCCAAGAGGACTGTCTAACAAGACCAAAAAATCTCTGTAAAAAAAATATAATGTTAAGAGTCTCTTTGTTGTTTTTGTAAAAGACATTGTTTAAAATTCTTTTCAGTTCCTATTTAAGTAAAATGGTGCTATCACCTCTAGTGCATCTTGATTCAGACGGGCTGTCATCACATACTGAAAGTGACATTTTCCAATCAGAAATTTAACCAGCTGAATAGTGCCTTTAAGCGAGACAATAAGACCTATGTCGGTGGAGTCTGAGAAGATATAATCCTCTTTTTCTAAAGTTTTGGCGGACTTGCCTCTTGGATTTTGTCCCTTTGCTTGAGCTTGGGCAACTCTGGCCTCCTCAGCAAGCCTTAGCTTTGCCCTAAGCTTCTCATTTGCCCAATCTTTTAATTTAATAAAATATTCAAGGAAGCTTGTAATTGCCTAGAACAGGTAAGTTTGTTAGCTTTGTTATTTTCAATGTGTTTTATTAAAAAGTAAGTGATTTCTTACTTGATATTGCACTGAATTCAGCCGGAGTGCTGTCTGTGGTGTGCTGGAGTTCATAGCATCCGCTAAATCATTTATCATTTTGCACAGATTTGCAGAGGCACTACAGTCCTCAAGCTTCTCCACCCCTTGAAGCCTGTAGCATTCCATTGATGCTGCCACTGAAGCACTCCAGAACTTAAACAGAAAAAAAATTCTATGTAATGATGTTATAAAAGTTGGGACAAAGATTGGAATTTTTTTATTGAACATACTTGCCAAGCCATGGCCACATTCATTTTTTGCCATGGATCTGGATTTATATGATCTTTGGTAAGTCTGTGGCATTCTCTGAGCCCTATCTTGTGAAGACTGTCTGCCTCCAGAACTCCCTCCCAATGAGCCAAGCGGACATCACCTTCTGGAGTCTGTAACAGGAAAAATGAAAATGTGAGTACACTTACAAAGAGATGTGTTCTTTCAGTATTATTTGACAATTTTTTTGATACCTTTATTATTTTTTTGCTGCACAGACAATTTCTCTTGCACTTCATCAAGTGTGGGAAATCAGAGATAAAATATAGCTGCCTTTCAGGATCACAAGGATGTTCAGCACTGCAATTATCATAGCTGATGCCAAACTTTTTCCACATGGAACGGTTCCATGCTGCACCGTCACCAACAACACCGTCAACAAAGAGCCCACTTCGCTCAAGCAACAACACAGCCTCCAAAATCAGTTTTGTAAGCTCACTGTCAGATGCATTGCCATTTGTTAAAAAACAGGCTATAGCCTGAACCCATTTATCTCTAAATGGTTGAAAGGATATAACCAGAGCGTGATCCCCTAAATTCTTTTCTCTGTCATTCTTGGGTTTTCTACTTGACTCCCCTTGAGGAATTTTCTCCTTGCAGACTCTTGACACTGGGAGTTGCTCTATGGCCTCTTCCACATTCTCTCTAAAATCTTCTCCAAATGCCTCTCCAATGTCTTCTCCCATGTCCTTGCAGCCAAGCACTTGCAGTGTCGATGAATCAAAGTACAACCCCTTTGATAGCTTCATCTCATCAATCAGAATCATCCCTGTTCATTAGGAAAAAAAAATTGTGCAGAAATGTATTATTATTATTATTATTATTATTATTATTATTATTATTATTATTATAGTTATTATTATTCAATATTATCTGACGTACCTCTCCTACATTTCTCTGGCATATCTGGTCTTTTTTTTTTTTCAGCATCTCCAGGATCTGTGGCTGAAAGCCGTAAGTACCTCCATAGTGTTTCAAATAACGATTGATTGTAGTTGTGTTTGGCAGAACCAGGATCTCATGACGGCGTATATGGTTGTACAGGTTTTTATCTTTGATGCGCATGAGCATGCACTCATATACCCACTTAACTGTGTACCTGCGACCAGATGGACCCTTTCTTTTAGAGGCCTCAAAGCAGGCTCTAACTGCCTCTTGCTGAGCGACTGATGGAAGTTGAGAAATTGCTTCAGCAAGAACAACCTCATTTTTCTTTTCACACTCCCTTATAGCATTTTCCACACGGAACTTGTATCGATGAACCTAAAGAAAGAAGAAAGAGGTAGAGGTAATAAAAAGCTATCCAGGAATGTACTTTACACTTTTTTTTGTAACATACCTTATTAAGTAGATTAATTTTTGATCTTTTTAATGACTGCACATTGCTTTTACGTTTTTTGATTTTTGCTTCTTTCCTTTTCTCACAAATGGATTTCCTTTCTTCTCTTTTTCTTAATCTGGCACGCTCAAATATGCAATGCTGACACCTTTTGGTTTTACTTTCCAGCATTCCTCCACAGGCTTCACTAAATTTGTGTTTGCCAATACCAGTGCCTGGACATATTTTAATTTTGTCTACTTTGACTAAAAGCTCTTGGGCAGCGGAAGAAGATAAAATTTCAGGTGTGTCTATAGGGGCAATATTATTTCTAATCTTAACTACTGGAGGTTCATTGTCCTTAAAAATTATGGTTTTGGTTGTTTCTAGGTTGATTGGATCAATGTGAACTATAAATTTTGAACTTTCTTCAATTGTGTTACAAACTACCGAATTTATAGGCATCTGTAAGTTTTTAACTTCGGAACATGACCAATCTTTAGTAGCTGTCAGTTGGGCGTTGGCATCAGCATTTTGTTTATCTTCTGTTTCAATATTCTCAATTACTGGAGGAGGTTCATTTACTGGTTCCATATCACTAACAGCAATATCTGGAAGAACTTGTGAGTACTTTTTTTTCTTTGGGGAGCTGTTTTTTCTTGGCTTTGGTGCAGTTCTTTTGACCGCCTTAGGCTGATATTATTTAGGATACTCAGGAAAAACAGACGGTACAGCATTTGGAATCAGTTTTGCTTTGCCTCTGGGAATCTTGACTACTTGACCATCAGTGGTATGAGTTGCGTATTCTACTTGATAATCATTTTCAGTGAAGTGGTCACTACATACTCTAGAGTCCGAGGACATTGATCTGTCTCCTCTTTTAATTACTTGCTCCCAAATTTTCTGTCTCTCCTAGAGTAAAAAGTTAAATTCTAAGAATGGAACAGATTTTAAATTCAAAATACCATTGCTCAGCTGTAAGAATGCTAGAATGTGCTTGTGCCAGTGCTTGGAAATGATTTTAAAATTTGGATGGGCCTTACAAATGGACCACCCCAAATCTATTTAAGGAAGATTTCTATTGCACATAAAAATGAGGCAGCTCTACAGCTTTGGTAAAAAGCAAATGCAAAAGCACGTCTCTATCAAAAATAAAATGTCTCAAAATCAAAGTTTTAAATGGTTAAAGATTCAAGGCATTTTAGGTAGCAGGTTGGGAAGGTCTGATCAGTCATTACCGCGTAATTACCTCAGAACCTGCAGTAAAACACCTTGGTTTAGGTAAACCATTTTCTTCCAGGTATTTGTTTTTGGAAGCTGAACCAGATGTGCAGTTTGGAACAAAACAGTAAGGCATTTTGTGTACTAAATTTAGTCTACACTACACAGGAGAAGCTAATCGCGGCGCCAAAATCATCCTTTGTTTTGAGTGGCTGAGACTTGTTATTTTGGTGTTTGTGTGAAATCCAACATCGATTTAGTATTGCTGATACAAGGTACATCCCCGCCCCTGTGCCTGTCCCATAGCGCACCGGGGAGCACCTCTGCAAATGTGCTGTCTGCTGCTGCTGCTCTGCATTGATTTGTATGTATTCTTGTTGACATCATTGAAATAAAATAAAAGTTTTCATCATCTACTTTCTCGGAATTTTATTTAAAAATTACCAACAATTCTCGTTGTAGAAGACAATGATGATCATCTTAAAAGGCGCAAACTTTGTGTATTTTGCGTCCAGTAGACGACAATTTGCTTCTGCTCTGCAGCACGACAGAGCTCTTTCTCGTAGGCGCTTTCTCGCTGTGTGAGTCGTATTGAAAATGTGATTACACCGCTGGAAAGCTTGAACTTTCCCCTACAATCGGTTTGCTTACACCCACCATCTATTTTGAACGGTTTACGATCGCGGAGGGCTCAAAGGCAAGCGCGTCCGGCCCGGCCTGGCCCGGCTCTCGGCCCGGCGAGTATGGCCCGCGATCTCGTCCGTCTCGCCGCTGTGCCGTACTTTTCTCAAGGCCGCCGTTCGCGCTGTGTGAGTCGTATTAAAAATGTGATTACACCGCTGGAAAGCTTGAACTTTCCCCTACAATCGGCTTGTTTTCACCCACCATCTATTTTGAACGGTTTAGGAGCTAGGCCGAGCCGAAGGCAAGCGCGCCCGGCCGGGCGGCTTTTTCGGCCGTCTCGCCGCTGTGCCGTACTTTTCTCAAGGCCGCCGTTCGCGCTGTGTGAGTCGTATTGAAAACGTGATTACATCGCTGGAAAGCTTGATCTTTCCCCTACAATCGGCTCGCTTACACCCACCATCTATTTTGAACGGCTTATAGTGGGGTCCGCATAGAAATGCCCACTGCAAATCGGAGTAGAAGCATGAGCTTTGGAACACTTGTTCATTGGTACCTGTGGGTCGATTTAAGAACGGGAGGCCATCGATTTGTCCCTTAGGATTCAAGATGGCGGCCGGTTTCCAAGATGGCGCCGATTTTACGACTTAGGCCCCTGTTAGCGGCCCTGCACGTGCCTTTGATCCGATTTTGGTGAATCTGGGGTCGTTTCCTACTATAAGAGACCCGTGGAACACGATTCCGCTCCTCAAACAGTGAAAATTTTCATTTTTTTAACGTTTAAAATATTTTTTTCCCAAAACTTTTTTTTTACAAAAATGCAAACTTTTTGGTTTATTGTGATTTCTCGGAGAACGGTCGACATTTCGGCAAAAACGACTTCTATAAAACTTACAGAGCACTATGTGACGCAAAAGTTGAAAAAAAATTGAGCTCAATAGCACCGAAACTGAGGTCAGGGGAAGCACACAAAGGTGACCTAGTCGCTCGCGCTGCGCTCCACGTTTTCCAAAGGTTTTCCGTACGTGGCACGCAGCGGTGGCCTTATCGGCCCAAAACGTCACCTGGGGTCACTGGTTGGTCTGTCAAGGTCAGGGGTCTCGTTGAGAGGAACCATAAGAGGAAAAGGGCGTGTCCGGCGGGCCTGCATACCCTCCAGGGGTGGATCTTTATTAAAATAGGGTCATTCCAAACAAGATTTCGATTAATTGCAGTGACCCCTTGGAATTTTGTTTTGTTTTGACCTGAGTCCATAGTACCCTTTGAGAGACCTTTCCCCAATTTTTTTCAGATTTTTAGCTCAAAGGGTTCCGGAGATATAAGGATTTTAAGGATTTTGAGCCTTTTTTACTGGAATTTCGAAAAAACGACCTGGGCGGAGCCGAAAGGCTCCCGTAAGCGAGCCGATCATGTGTCGGGTTTTAAAATTACCGGTAATTTTGGTTGGGTGTGGTAAATTACCAAAATTAACGGTAAATTGACAATTTACCGGCATATTACCGGTAATTTTACTAAAATGCTTTCAACGGTTGAAAATATTGTTAGAATTTAAAATATATGGTTAATATCAATAAAACAACTATTTTGGATCGTCTCGAGTCGTTCTATAACGTTTAACTTGCGTTTGATTTAAATATACGTCGGTAAAGAGGGAAATACGCAGTAGTTTGTTTGAGAAAGTGGCAATCGAGATGAAGAAGATGGTGGTTAATTTGACAAAATATGTGGTATAACTTAGCCACATACTGTACCTGTACCACAAACGTATTTTTATAATTTTGCTTTCATGTCAAATTTTCGTAATGGTTGATACTTGTTAATAATACTTCTACATATACATTTATTAAACTGATCATACGGCATAATTTTTTTGAGGCACGAAGTAGCGTTATACTCTGATAATAAAAGAGTGTACAATGTACACTGATTAATCAGTGTACATGGATGCTTGCTGATTTATCAGTGTACATTGGAATGCTTGCTGATTAATCAGTGTACATGCCATGTACACTGATATATCAGTGTACATTGATGTACACGTTTTGGCCTTTTGCTTCTCATTATTCCCCAGCACAAAATTGATTCAAAATGGGTTACATTTCCATATTCCTTGTTAAAAGAGCTTTAAAACGAGCTACCACATCATAGGGTTCATTTCATATAACAACGGTCTAATGGGTTTCGATGGATGCTCACGTGAGCACGTGCTCACGTTTTGGTTTATTTCTACTTCAACCCATCTGTACAGAATTCCTTTGCTACGAACCCCATCACATGGTAGCTCGTTTTAAAGCTCTTTTAACGCGGAATTTGGAAATGTAACCCATTTTGAATCAATTTTGTGCTGGGGAATAATGAGAAGCAAAAGGCCAAAACGTGTACATCAATGTACACTGATATATCAGTGTACATGGCATGTACACTGATTAATCAGCAAGCATTCCAATGTACACTGATAAATCAGCAAGCATCAATGTACACTGATTAATCAGTGTACATTGTACACTCTTTTATTATCAGAGTAGTTTTGTTGTCGGATGAGATTTTTCTTATTAGCATGGGCGCTTTTGTTTGTAAAACCGAAATTCTATAGGATTTTGATAAGTTGGCAGAGAGGTAGAACTAAATCTACCTAGTTCTCTGCAGCAATGCCATTAAAAAGTTTGTGGAAAATTTTGAGAAATTTTGATTTAGGATCTCCACTTTTATGGTTATACTCGACTTGTCGCTGGACAGCATGGAGTCAGGCTAGGCTAGGGAGACGCAAGGTAGGACCCGGCGGGACGACGTTCTTCCGAATCGTGCGAGAGAGAGGTCCGGTTTTCTAGTCTCTAAAAATATTAAATAGGTAAAAATATTAATTTAACTCCACAATTTTCTTTGGTTACATCATTAGTTGCCATATAAAGATTCAGCCATGATGATAATTACGTAGTTTCGACAGAAAGTGTTTAAATAAGTTCTCAAATCTGTCTTTCTCTCTCCCACGATTCTCCATGACGTTGTCCTATCGGCTTTATTGTATATATAACCCATACACTTCAAGGTATGGGAAAAATGAGCTCCACAGTTTTCATCTATGCAACGTTCGGAATACGACAACACTAAAAATATGGCAATATTTTGTGATTTAAGCACCGTAAAGTGTTTAAATTGGTGTCGGTGCGCCATTACCTTACGTCTCCCTAGCCTAGCCTGACTCCATGCTGGACAGCTGCGTGGAAAGAGGAGCCAAGCAGAGTCAGTATTGTTGCAAAGGCTCGACCACTACTCAGAAACTAATTTCTAATTCGTTGATCTAGAAAGCTCAAATTTGACATGTCGACATGTGACCTATACTAATATCAAACACTGAGGTAAAAAAGAATATAGGAAGTATACGGGATATCTAGGTGGTTTCTAGCGTTTTTAGATGATCGCCAAATACACTTTTTGGGGGTCCAACACTTGTAAAATTTCGGATATGGGAGTGAATGACCCCCCAAAAGTGTTTTTGGCGACCATCTAGAGATGCTTTTTTTGAGGTCCTGATCATTTCTAGGTGGTTGCCAAACACACTTTTTTGGGGTCCAACACTCCCATATCCGAAATTTTACAAGTGCTGGACCCGAAAAAAGTGTTTTTGGCGACCATCTAGGCTAGAAATGCTTTTTTTGAGGTCCTCGATCAATTCTAGATGGTCGTTAGAAAACAAAATTTTGGGTCCTTAAGTGTTATTTCTGTCTTTACGGGGCTAAAACATCGGTTCGGGGGTCCGGGATTGAATATACATATATAATGTATATAATATGACGATTTTGAGTTTTTTGAGGAGCTAAAACTGGTAGAAGGACCAAAATACCCAACTTTTTTATTGATGCAACTGAAAGAAGAGGCTGAAAACCTCTAGAAACCACCTAGATTTCCCGTATACGAGGTGCGGAACATCTCGATAAGATACCGCCAAAACCCGTTTTTTAAGCCAAAATCGCCCTTTTTCATTTTCGCCGGCCTGTAGCGCCTAAACGAGGTTCGGTCCCACATGTCTCACCCGTTTCATTTTACCCCCAAAAGGTCAAAAAGTTATGGGGAGGTCAGCCGTCCAGGGCCGCGAAAACGCATAAAAAATTAACGAAATTTCGACTTTTGGGGTATTAGGATTTAAAACTCGTCCATTCTGGGGTCGGATTCGGATCCTGGGATCATTTTAAGTACTTGTACATGATCGACTCGCTTTCGGGAGCGTTTCGGCTCCGCCCAGGTCGTTTTTTCGAAATTTCAGTAAAAAAGGCTCAAAATCCTTAAAATCCTTATATCTCCGGAACCCTTTGAGCTAAAAATCTGAAAAAAATTGGGGAAAGGTCTCTCAAAGGGTACTATGGACTCAGGTCAAAACAAAAAAAAATCCAAGGGGTCACTGCAATTAATCGAAATCTTGTTTGGAATGACCCTATATTAATAAAGATCCACCCCTGAAGGGTATGCAGGCCCGCCGGACACGCCCTTTTCCTTCTTATGGTTCCTCCCAACGAGACCCCTGACCTTAACAGACCAACCAGTGACCCCAGGTGACGTTTTGGGCCGATAAGGCCACCGCTGCGTGCCACGTACGGAAAACCTTTGGAAACCGTGGAGCGCAGCGCGAGCGACTAGGTCACCTTTGTGTGCTTCCCCTGACCTCAGTTTCGGTGCTATTGAGCTCAATTTTTTTTCAACTTTTGCGTCACATAGTGCTCTGTAAGTTTTATAGAAGTCGTTTTTGCCGAAATGTCGACCGTTCTCCGAGAAATCACAATAAACCAAAAAGTTTGCATTTTTGTAAAAAAAAAGTTTTGGGAAAAAAATATTTTAAACGTTAAAAAAATGAAAATTTTCACTGTTTGAGGAGCGGAATCGTGTTCCACGGGTCTCTTATAGTAGGAAACGACCCCAGATTTACCAAAATCGGATCAAAGGCACGTGCAGGGCCGCTAACAGGGGCCTAAGTCGTAAAATCGGCGCCATCTTGGAAACCGGCCGCCATCTTGAATCCTAAGGGACAAATCGATGGCCTCCCGTTCTTAAATCGACCCACAGGTACCAATGAACAAGTGTTCCAAAGCTCATGCTTCTACTCCGATTTGCAGTTCTTTTTGGAAAATTGTTCTATACGGACCCCACTATTAGGAGATACGGCCGTGGAAAGCGCTGCGCGCCACGCCGCGCCCATAAGGCCCAGCGGCATAGCCAGCCGGGTCATCGCCAATGGAACACGCGCGCACCTAGCGGCGGCCGGTGGAGACTCGCCCAGCCGGACGCGCCGCGGCGTCAGATTCTTTGACGGGCCCGTTGCTCCATCCAAACTCTTACTCCGTGGTAGGCCGGGACCGGGCCCGGACCGCATTCGAGCAGTCCTGGATTGTTGGGACCGGGCGGTACCGTTTCTCACCTCTGGAAAAGGGCTGGAAGTTCATGGTTATTTTCACGTTACGTTACGTTACATCCTGAACGGGAAAGGGTTGGAAGTTCATGGTTATTTTCAAGTTCGTCACCTATGTTACATCCTGAGGAAAATAATATTGGACAATGAGCAGGCAGCTTCAAACTAGTTTGGAAACTGGGAAAAATATACATTTAAGATTAGTGCAAAGCAAAGTTGAAAGGAAACTGCGAGTGCGAGAACACAACTTTTCTTGTCACCTAGGGAACAAACAATTGAATTTGCCGCTGGGGGGCGTCAAGGAGTCAAGGCTAGTTCACGGAGGACCTGCTAGATCGCGCCACACGCGCCATTAGAGAGCCCGCGAAAGCTACGGACTTAGAAAAATTCAGACATAATTTCTATTAAGTGGTCTTTGAAAGAAACGCGCTACACTTAATTGCATGAGTAAAACGAAGAAATCCATAGGGCAATTGTCATTTCTGTGCAAAGCACTTTTTCAATAAATGACGGTGTGGACGGAAATACATTTGGGAATTCAGCGATCGCGGACTTAGAAGAAAAACCAGGCATGATTTTTGTTTAGTGATCTCTAAAATGATCGACTAATATTAGAAAACCCGCCGTATTTTTGGTCATGTACGGTGAGAATTTGGATACTACCACCATTTAACATGTTAAAATGTTCTCTGTTCTCTCAGGAAGGTGAAATTCTAAATTACACCTAACCTAGATCAATACTCGTTCTTTTACTTGACATCATCATAATACATACAAAAGGGGGTAAAGAACGAGTAAAAATGAATTAAATTATTGTTGCCATCCTAACCGTCTGAACAGTGATATGTCATTCTACTGCTTCCCTCCGTCCAGGTAAGAGCACTTCTTATAGAAACAAAAAATGTGTTTTGTACACTTGATAAAGAGAAAGCTACAAAGAGCTAGCTGGTCAATTTTTAGGCCCCCGTTAGGGGTGCCTATTGCTCACGCCCGTGAGTTTTTTTTTATTATTATCCTATTTGACGATGGCCCCTTATGGCCGCATACGGTCGTGCCCAAGCGATTCGTACAAAATTACAATGAAAAATACTACGAAAAATTAGAAATTTTTTTAGATAGGTCTGATGTCAAGCTGTCTATACGTTTTTGCATAAAATTAGTTTTCATCGTCAGTTTCTATGGTAATTGCGAGCCGAGCACCCTGTGCCGAGCCAAAATTGACACCCTCCAAAAGGCTCTGGCCAATAGAAATATTTCGCGCTAAAATACAACCAATAAAAACGTCCGCCTGTTGCTTTGTACCTCGATATCCAAAAGTTTCATCGCAAGGAGTGGTCACGTCAGAATCGTTGCAGATTCACGCCATGTAAAAGGGTTCACCACCAGGAGACTTTCAAACGTGACCACTAGCTAGCCGCTGCGGCTCCTGATTGTTGGCTGGGACTGTAATGAGGTATTTCAGCGGTTAGAAGAAAAAGAAGAAGTTCCAAGATGGCCGCCGCGGACCACAACAAACCTTCAACTGTTCTCCGGGATAGGGCTGGTCGGTATGGACGATTCCAATATCAATATCCAATAAAAAAAATATTGGAAATCCGACCAATATCAATATTTTGTATTGGAGTATTGGTTGCCCAATATATTGGTGGACCAATATGAATATTGGAATATTGGTCTTTCAATATATTGGTGAACCAATATTCCAATATTGATATTGGTCCACCAATATGTTGGGCAACCAATACCAATATTGGAATGGGGGTGCACACAATGATCTACCAAAATATGTCCTACCATCGTAAAATAAATTAAAGGAAAATTAAAGTGAAAGAATGCTGTTTTTAAAACATCTACCAATGTTTGTTCTACCAGAATAAAAGGAAAAATTAAAAATCAGAAAGGAATAATACAAATATTATTTGTAAAAATCCTGGTGCAAAGGGGGAAAATGCAGAATAAAATATCCTACCAAAAATATTTATCAAAATCCTCAGAAATTTTATTTTTTTCTTAGTATTTCTAAAACGTTTGGTAGATGATTAATTGATAGGATATTTTATCCTGCATTTTCCTACACGGCACACAGTGGAGTAAAGTCGAAAAAAGAGGGTCATAGCTAAAAAATGCTGGGAATTGCACAAAAATTTGTGTGTGTTTGGGGGGTGGCGGTGGTGGTGGTGGTGGTGGTGGGGGGGGGGGGGGGTTGAAGTGTGCTTGATCGGTTCCTGATATCCGTTAGCACCTCCCGGGTCATCCTGGGGGTGTCATCGGGGACCTCACGAGGTCGCCGATGACGCCCTTCTTGAAAATTCCTATCCTGAGATTGTCGAGGGTCCCCGATCGATTCCCAGTGTCCGTTTGCACCTCCCAGGTTATCCTGGGGGTGTCATCGGAGACCTCATTATCTCATAAGGTCGCCGATGATGCCCTTTTTGAAATTTGGTATGCTGAGGTTTTTGAGGGCAACCGATCGATTCCCGGTGCCCGTTCGCACCTCCCGCGTCATCCTGGGGGTGTCATCGGAGACCTCATGAGGTCACCGATGACGTCCTTCTTGAAAATTCCTACCCTCAGGTTTTCGAGTGCACCCAATTGATTCCCGGTGTCCGTTCACTCCTCCTGGATCAACCTGGACTCCAATACGCAATTTTGAGTATTGGACTCCAATACTCAATATTGGATATTGAACTCCAATATTCAATATTGGATACTGGTTCCAATATTCCAATACAAAATATTGGAATTGGAAATTTCAATATGTCAATATTGGAAATTCCAATATTAAAAATAATTGATTTTTTTCCAATAGATTAGAAAATCTCGCAGCCCTACTCCGGGAAGCGGCTGCTAGCAGCCGCCCGCGCACGGGAACTCGCACACAACTTATCTGACGTTACACCATGTATATCTTATTCAACTTTGGTATCATTTTAATCGGGAGAGCGAAAGGAACATGTCTAGAGTAATATCGGAACTGATAATTGTGTACTGTAGCTTTTAAATTCGTAAAACGGTAGTTTGGACGGGTAAAGGCGTCCTGTTGGCAGGTTAAAGGCACGAAAACAACCTGGTTACATTTATTGCAAGGTTTTCAGGTACGTGACAAAAAATACTGTTATTTTCAAGAAGATTGGCCTACATAAAATCGAATTTACCAAAGAGTTCTTTCCTTTTTTAGCTTTTTAAAAGCTAAAATATACAATTATCAGGTCCGATATTACTCTAGACGTGTTCCCTTCGCTCTCCCGATTAAAATGATACCAAAGTTGACTAAGATATACATGGTGTAACGTCAGAAGTTGTGTGCGAGTTCCCGAGCGCGGGCGGCTGCTAGCAGCCGCTTCCCGGAGAACAGTTGAAGGTTTGTTGTGGTCCGCGGCGGCCATCTTGGAACTTCTTCTTTTTCTTCTAACCGCTGAAATACCTCATTTCGCCGTGGGCGGGGCTTGTGACAATACCGCCAACCTCAGAGTAAGGGGCCATCCATATACTACGTGACCTATTTTGGGCCATTTTTGACCCCCCTCCCCCCCTCCCCCTCCGCGACCGTCCGTAGTACGGCGCCCAACCCCCCCCTCCTCCCCTCATGGTCACGTAGTAAATTTTTTTCTTCTAATTTTAGCATTTAAAAAACGTGCACGGCTTAGGGAACGACTTTCTATGTTTCTGGAGGTGAAATATGCGGCATGTATACACGAACTAGACATGATAATGACAGAATTTCCTTGGCATTTATTTTTTCAGCCAGCCAGCTGGGCGAAGGCGGGCAAGCCGTGCCGGCGCCATGCCACGCCAGTCAGGCGTGGGTCTCCATAGCAGACGACGGGGCGTTAGTTGTTTGTATTTTGCTGCGCGTAGCAGGCATTCTGACGAATACTACGATACTACGTGACCAGCGCTGACCCCCCCCCCCCTCCCCCCCGTGACTGCGTGACTGACCGTAGTGTAAGGCCGAACCCCCTCCCCCCCCCTCCCCCCCTAAACAGGTCACATAGTATATGGATGGCCCCTAAGTCCTCAACTCATGTTTTCAGTAAAAGATAAAAATAAGGCTACCCTTGTGTTCCGTAGTAATGCGTGGGGGTTTCTACAGTTGTTGGCTAAAGGTCTGCAACATAATTTTACGTCGTTCCTAAATCTAAAACTAGCAAAATATATTTTGGGTTGGTTTGAGTGGACACCAAGGCGGCGTTGTTTATAGCTGGCCCGCTCGGCGCCATGTTTTCGTTGGAAATGTGAGGCGGATAAAACTCACGATTTGGGCTCTCGCTGAGAGTTTTGACCTAATATTTTAAATTTCTATTTCATTTAATGGTAAGTGTGTGGCAAATGTGAAACTAGAACCCTTCAATTCTTGCCTAGTGGTTTGATTTAGTGGTTTTCAAGGCGCGTTGTTGACAGCTGGCCCGCTCGGCGCCATGTTTGTGATGGATATGTGAGTCGGATAAAATTCACGATTTGCCTGTGTCTGCCTCTGTGTTCCTTGTGAATGTTTAGTGGCTCCCATAACTGTGTGCTAAAGGCCTGCAACATAACTGAGCGTCGTCACAAATTAAAAACTTGCCAAATATATTCTAGGTTGGTTTGAGGTGGACGCCGTGAGGCGCCGTGTCGACGGCCCCGCGCCGGCCCCCTCCAACCATGGCCGCCACGGCCGAGGGCTGAGGCTCCCACCTCGCGACTTTAAATCATTGTGTTAAGTTTTCGGAACGTTGACATGGCGAACTGAATGCGTTTGTAGTGGTTTTGCACCTTCAGAAAAATGTTTGGGAAGTTTGACTCCAATCTGGTGAGCAGGATTCTTGAAATGGTGTACATTTACGTAAATAATTTTACGAATCCATATTTTTACCTACTTATTGAACCTCCGTGAAGCTTTGGGAAAAGATTTCCGTGGGTCTGAAACTTCTGTTTTCACAGTCATTTCGGCTGTATAACATTTCGTTCGGCTAAAATAAATAGTTGAATTCTCTTCGTGCGCTAGTGGCGCCATCTCTCGGTAGTGGACGCGAGTTAAGTCGCGAGGAGGACGCGTGAGCGAGCCGCCGAGCCACCGGCCTTCTTTTGTTGAGTGGAGGTCCCAGCCTCCTAGAACCCAGAAACGAGAGGACTGGGCACTCACACCTCAAACGCGCTCCGTTCTGTCGAAGGCGACGGCGCACAGTGGGAGATTTGCCCTCAAAATCGAGACAAAAGTCTTTTCTTGATTTGATCGAACTGAAAATCGGTGGTGTAGGGTTTTTCGTCATGCTGAATCGATTGGTAACCTCCTCTTCCCGAAATTTCTAATTATTACCCACGAAAATTAATTTATTTGTTAAAAAACGAATGTTTTTCTAAGAAAACTAGTATATAAAGTTTGCTCTTTCGTTTCATATGTGTTTTTTAGTATTCTTTACGCATTTGCCTTCGAAAGTGTCTGAAAAAACATATTAATACTATTGGTTTCGAGTATTTTTGAAAGTTGTTTGAAGTGGACAATGTGTGCGCGATCATTGCTACGGCAAAAGTCTTATATTTAGATACTTTCACAAATAAACTATATTGTATATATCTCAAAACTAAAAAAGAAACATAAAAAATTAATATAAATGTCATAAACAATATAAAAAATTTAAAAACAAATATTTTGTCGGCTGACTAGTCCTCAAAAAGCGCATCACAACATTGAGATATAACCGCTTCGCAACGCCAAGGTGGCAGCTTGTGGCACCTGATCTCACTCGGACTGGAAGTATTAGGGTCTTAGCTAACTTCTCATCCTAACTTTACAGCAGAACTCGACGGAACTCAAAATATTTCTCAATATAAAGAGGTGCCCTAACCTAACCTCGACGTCACTCTGCTAGCTATCTTTAAAAATCAATTTTATATCGATTCTCAACATGCTGACGAGAAAGCTAATGAAAATATTGGAGCCTAAACTTCAAATATCGAGACACACCACTCTACTTTGTCACATACCTCGAAAATAATGGTTTCTTGGCGATTTGAAAACTGCGCACCGGGCGGCTCCGCAGAGGTGCTGAGGGAGACGAGCAAAAGTGCTCAGTTTAAAAGACCGTTGCAGCAGCCTGTGAGCGCGCAGCGGTTCAAAACCAGTTGCAAAAGGTGGTCCATAGTGTTAACAATACATAAGGGGAAAAAACAATATTGTATTTCAAATTTCAGATTTTTCACTTTTGTCTCGATTTAGAGGCCAAATCTCCCACTGTGCGGCGCCTCCTCCAGCCGGCTGCGGCTTGTCTAGCCAGCGTTTTCCCTGCGGCCAGGACTGCCAGCGCGCCAAGCCGAATCGGCATTGTCGCAGGCTCGGGTGCTCGGGCGCTCGGCGCTCGGCCCCTCTGTGAGGCGCGCAGGGGAGGAAGAAGGACCGTGGTATATTCAGTTACGTAACCAGAAATTAAGAAAAAAAAATAGGATTTCACGAAATCCTGGTAGACAACGGAGTTTCTACAACTATGGTAAAATTATTGTGAGTGTATAATAAGACTGTAAGAAAACGCAGTAGTTTTGTTTAGTTTACAATAGTCAAGATAGTGACTAAATAATTATAAGTTCAATTTGATGAGGCGGGTTTCAGGCAATGAATACTCTCCGGCAGTTAGGCCGTCATCTAAACGCCAGGAAAAAGAGTGAAAAGAAGCTCTCCTTCTGACGGCAAAAAATGGGCGGCGCGGCGAGGTCACGGCCGGAGCGGAACGTCAACAATACCGTCCCCTCCACCGGGCGCACTGAAGGGGCGAACCGGGGCCCTAACTAATACGGCTGATACGCCCAGGACATCGCGGGCAAGCGCATGAATTCTGCTCAACAGATTGAAGTCAAACTTACCAAACCGTTTTCTGCAGGTAAAAGAGTACTATTTACGCATTCGGTTCGCCTTGTCAACGTTTCGATAACTTTATACGATGATTTAAAGTCGCGAGGTGGGAGCCTCAGCTCCCGGCCGAGGCGGCCATGGTTGAAAGACGGCCGGCGACACAGCGCACGCGCGTCCACCTCAAACAAACCTTGTTTACACAACACACAACGTGCCAACCTAGAAAACATGAAAAGGATCACTAATCCCCCTACGTTACGATTTGAAATTATTATCTTAGGTTGACAGAAGTACGCCGCAGTCGACTGTTCGTTCGGTAAAAATGAAGTAGGTTTCGAAAGGGCGGTATGGTGGTCACGTGCGAATTTCAGTGGTGTCATCTCTTTCTTGAGCGTTTCACTGAAGCAGAGCTTTGTTTGAACGCAGACTTTAGAGGTGTCTCTTTCGCTCCGTGTTGGCTCGACTCCGCCTCGCCCCACCACGAAAAACTATCCCCTTCTCCAGGTGATTTCAGCTGACAAGTCGAGCATTACCATAGCAACTGAAATTTCAATTCAAATTTACAGAAAATCTGTAGTTTAAATTTCTAATAAACTTTCAGAGTGAGTATACAAGTTTACATACTATAACTGTAGGTAATATTATAAAAATCGTTGGAGCGGATTTTTTCCTCCCGTAAGGGGGCATATAAAACAATTGACAGACGTTTCAAAGCGATTTTAGAAGGCAACTCCGTTGCCTAATAAAATAAAATAATTGCTAAATTTTTGGGACTTCTGTTGAGCAGATAAAATTCGTGATGTGATTCTCACAAATAGTTCTGACTTAAGTTCTTTCTCATTCTGTGGCTAGTTTTAAAACCTAGGGGGCCGTTTAACGCGTTAGCGTTAGAATTTTTTTCTCTTATTTAATACCAAGGCTACATGTTTTGTATTCTTTCAGGACTTGAGGATTGCACCCTTTATCGTGGAGCTCTTCATCAGAGAAACGAAGTAGGTCTTTCTTGCTTAGCACGACTAAGCTTTCTCAGTTTATCAAATCAATAAACAATTGCACTAAACCTCGTCTCCCTTTACGACCTGCATTCCCACAAAAATAAACTGATGTCGTGTTCACTGGGTGATATGGACAACTGAACTATCCTCGTTCGCCACAATTCTGCGCTATGATTTTAATAAATGTTATGAACGAGTCATGAGTATTCTGTTCTTTGAAAGAACCGACACTTTCACGCTCAAATTTTTAGTTCGCCTCCCTCCTTCCCTCTCCCTTTTGTACTTTTAATGTCTATTCTCATCCAGACTGTTGGTCCTGGATAGCACAACAAGAAATGACATTAGATGAGACAGTTCTTTACCGGCTCCGCTTTATAGGTTAGGTTCCAGTTGCCTTCAAAAAAAGATTCTTTTACGAGGATAATGTCTATCCGTGGTTGCAATCTATGTAATCTAATAAATATGTCGTTGCTATTCACACTTTTAAACAGCAGGCATGCGAAAGTTACATGAAACAAGTATTATGAATAAAAGTCCACTAGCGGTAGGGTTCAGCGGGACGGTTCGGGATGCTCATATATAAACGAAGCTCGTTGCGACATAATCTACATAAATGACCTAATGCGAACCCGATTAATTGGAATCCAAACGTACCGTTCACGTTGACGCAAATCCATCAAACAAACAAATTATTCCTTCACTCGTACACTGGTCCGATCACTGTCGAGAGTGCGGAGCGTGAAGTTTCAGGTCTGCCAACTGCGAAGTGCCATACTGGGTTGCTGCCAACTGCCAACAAAAAAGGGGACTCGGGGCTCGGCGGTTTTCGAGTCCCCTTGGCGGGCCAAAATTGTCAAATGGTATCAGTTTGGCGGGTAGTTTTTTTAAGAATTGGCGGGTAATTTCCCCAACAAATACATGGGCTCTTATGTAAAAACGAAATTTTGGGCGGGTTGAGCGCACTCTGGTGGCGGGCTGGCTAAGTTTCTCTCTAGCAACCCTGGACCCAGACCCGAAGAGTAACGCTGGGACAACTATAGTTCGTTCCATACTATTGTTTAATTTTCAAGCGGGACCCTGTCATAGTGAATGCACTTGTGTTTAAGTTCATCATCTAATATTGTGAGTATATTATTGTAAGTTTTCATAAAGTGCAGTTATATTAACATAGAAGCTTCCCGCTAGAGCAGGGCGGGACTCTTCTATAACCGTTTTAAACCAGCTGTACTATTCTATCTGAGTATATGAGTCCCGTTTCATGGCTTCTAAAGCCCTAACCCTACTCAGAGAATGTTTTCCCACCGCAAAACGATTCACACAGATAGTAGTTTTTTAAGAGATGTAGAGTGCATGTAGTTTTTGCCCTGCCGCGACCGGCGTCATGTTTCTAGACTAGAGTCTTCATTTTGTTATGCAGATGGATTCAAGGTTTCCCAGAACTGCCAAAATGGCCCAACCAGCAAAAGCCACGACGGCCAGTGAGAAAGAAATGACGTCGGGCCAGCTTCTCCAGTTGTATAACTTTGACCAGGAGATGTCTTTGAAATACTTCAAGAGGAAGCTGGTGTGCACGGAGCTGCCACCTCAGCCACTACCAATTCGAAAGGGTGTAGAGCCCCTTACAGAACCTGATCTTAATGCTGTCCTTGCCCGGGTGGAAAAAATGTGGGCCAATTTCCAGAAATACTTCGAACAGTACGACGACCCACAAAAAGGATTTGGCTTAAGAGTCAGAACGGACTTGGAAGGGACACTGTAAGTTAATTTATCAGGCATGGAACCCTGTGTGTGTTGCTGCACACGCTAAAATACAATTAATTTACCTTTTTTTAAAAATTGCAGGTCACTCTCGATGCTTCCTGCAGGATGGCAGGTGAATGTCTCCTCATTTGCCACCAGCACAATCTCGCATTGGTTTGATAGGTCGCCAATGACGCCATCAGGGACCTACCTGGGTGGCCCAATTTCTTTGTCGAATTGGTCTCCAACAAACTCCCTCGTCCTCATTGCTGGAGACCCGAAGACCAGTTCGGTATTCATGTCTTGCAAGGACCTAAATCCAGGTACACCGCTTGAGTGGAACTACGGCAGTCGTGGTGAAGAGACTCCTGATTTCAGGGAATGGTTTTTTGAAGTGAGTATGATAGCTGTAGGGAGGCGCTCCTCATGACATGTTTCTAAATATCCTTGACTCACATTATCTAAATTGTTTAACAGTGCTGCTCTGAAGTGCGCCCTGAGGAATCTGAAGACATGAGCGATTTCAGCTCGGTTTCTTCTGTGTCGGATTCGGAGGATGACGAGGGGCCACCGGCTAAACGAGGGCGCTCACTGGGCCTTGGCGTAAACCGGCTCTGCCTCATCTGTGGGGAGGAGTCGGGAGCCAACCCTCGTGTGCACCTCCAAACAGCCCACGGGCAAATGCTGGCACCTGAAGGGAAAGGGCAGGCAGGCGTCGCCAGAGAGGCGGCCCTCATCACTAATGTTGAGAAAGAGCTCAGAGAGCGGCGGAGGGGAGGGGGTGGTGGCTGCTGGAGAAGCACTTCAGGTTGCCTACATACAGGGGTGTTGTCGGGTAATTTGCCTACTTTCCAGGCGGCTATCTCGAAACCGATGGAGGGGGAAGGGGGCATACCCCCGGTGCCCCCTTCCCCCTAGAACCGTCCCTAAAGGGAGATGAGTTTTAGTGGAATTGTTTACTGATTTGATAAACTGAGAAAACTAAGTCATGTTAAGCAGGAGAGATGTACTTTGTTACTCTGATACAGAGCTCCACGATGAGGGGTTCGATCAGCAGGTCCTGAAAGAATAATAAGGAAAAATATATAAATAAAGAATCTGTCTCCTTCGTACGAAATGAGAAAAAATTCTAACGCTACCGCGTTAAACGGCCCCCTTGGTTTTAACACTCAATTTAAAATTATAAAGCCAGAACTATTGGTGAGAGCCAAATCATTATTAATTTTATTCGCTAGCTACACTGTTAAAAAAATCCATCTTAATTTTAAGAACATGAGTTTGGAAGCAATTTACAAAGAAAATTTTACATTAAAATTAAGAACAAATACTTTCTGAAAATTAAGAACATGTTATGAAAAGTCAAAAAGTTATTTTTCTTGCAAGAAAACGCAAAAATCTGCAATATTTAGATTTCCCACGGACTGAACCTTTCCTTCCGGTGCGCAAGTTACAATTCTATTCCAATTAAGTTCTTGTTTGTACTTTACCGATTGGGTGGACTCGAACCCCGGACCTTTGGGTTGGAATTCCAACGCCTTAGACCACGGGGCCATCGGGACTTACCTGCGCGGAGAGCGGTCGGCTCCGACCTCATGCGCCACTACCCAAAGGGACATTCCCAGGATGACTAGCTGTTCAGTGCGCAAGGAGCACGTTTATCATTGAACTTTAGGCACTCAACAAGACATATCGCTATATACCGCCGGGTAAAATTCAATATTAATTCCTCCAGTAAAAATTAAACACGAAAATTCCATGTCCCAATTTCAAAACTTGGATGAACTTTTAAGAAGTACTTTGAATTTTCCGAACTGTTTCTTAGATGTACAAGACAATCGTAAGTCTAATAATGCTGTTATGACATTTACATAAAATTTACTTAATTTTAAGAACTTACTTGTTGTATTTTAAATCCTAATTTGATATTTCAAAAATGTTCTTAATTTCGATAAACTTTTATAAAATTTCATAACTTGTGAATATGTTCTTAAAAATAAGAGAAAATCTTTCCTTATTTTTAAGAACTTTTTTAACAGTGTACATTATGGCGCCCAGTGCGGCAGCTCTTAACAACGCGTCAGCCAACCCAATATATATTTTGCTAGTTTTAAAATTTGCAACAGTGCAATCGAGGGTTTTTTTTTTCATGCCAGATGACAGATAAGGTCATTTTCGTAATATTTTTAGGCACGAAGTAGCCTTATGGTTTTGTCTCAGGATCCAATTTTATTTTTTTTTATTTATTTATTTATTTTTTTTTATCAGTGTGGCCCCTTACCTAAATCCAGATTTTTCTATACGATTTCGATAAGACTTGGCAGAGAGGTACAACTTAATTCCCTTATTTCCCTAGTAACACGAGATTCCCGCCCGGCTGCCGCCCAGGTGGTGCTGCGGCGTCACCCGTTAACGCGGCGTTAACGCCGGCGATGACGCAGCGTCATTGGCGTTTCAAACAGCTCGCGCAGCGCTCGCGCGGCCGGCGCGCGAACTAGCGAAACCGTGACCGGGACGGGGGCAGTGCATAGGCGGCGCATGGTGTTTACATACAAGCCGGCTCTGAATCGCGTGTAGGTCGTTTTGAATCTTGTTTTTCCTGATATTTATTGACGATTACTTAAAATGAATGAACCTGAGACCGAAAAAGGCGAACCCAAGACTAAAAAGGAGAGTAGAGAACGGCATAATTGTTGCGTTCCACAGTGTTCTGCGGTGAAAACCGCGGAAAATAGTCTACACGTAGTGCCAAAAGATCCTGTTTTGAGGAAAAAATGGGCAATTGCTATAAAAACCGGCAAAGACCTCTCTGACAAGATGTGTGTATGCAGTAAGCACTTCGAGGAAAACGATTTCAAGAAGTCTCGTGAGTACCCTGACGTTTAGTGTGTTGAAATATGTAAACTTTATTGTGTTGCGTTCTATGGGGTTATGATATCTTTTCTTTCAAGTTGCTGCTGTTCAAGGGACACTAAAGAAACGTAGGCTGAAGCCTACTGCCATACCTTCTCTACATTTGCCCAAACGGTCAGCAGATAGAGTATAGTATTATCCCCTGTCAAGCGCAAGCGTGAGGCCAGAGATGACAGAGCAAAGAAACGAGCTAATTTGAAGTAAGGAAACAGTGTGATAAAGAGTTTGTGTTACATTTGTTGAAAGTTCACTGATTCAAAAATGTTACCTTTACTTTACAGGTGTCTTGCATCAACATCGGGTAATTTGGTATCAAGTTTGAAAGTTAAAGTTTTAGCCCCAGAGTCAGACTGGGCTTAATCAATCATAGTTTTCCTTTTTTGTTTTGATTTTTTATTCTTTTTAAATTTCAATCAATTTTCCACTTTTAAATAATTAATCAATGAATATTAATTTCCATTTTGCATAATTTTAACCAATCAACTATTAATTTACCATTTGTTTTACCTTAGATAACATTTCAGAGGTATCTTCTCTACCTTTAAATTTGTTGTGATATATTTAACATTGAATCTTTTTTCCCTATGAAGCAGAAGCATGCGTTTGTGACAAGAGTAGCGAGACTGAGGTGGCGGAGGATGGTGGTGGCGGTGTTTCTACTAGTGATGGTGATGCTGGTGATGCTGGTTGGGAAGATGTGCGCACACTTCATACTAACGATGAGGAAAAATTGAAAAATGTTGGCGTTCAAGCTAATCTAGATTCTCCAGGTATATTTTCCAGTGTTCTCTCCTCTGACAAAAAACTCTTTTCTGCTACTGGAATTCATTCCATTGGATTATTGGATTCTCTGACCATTGCTTTTGACAAGCTGGCTCCTGCTAGTACCTTTAGAAATTTCTCAATTTGCACTCGTGACAGAATAATTTTAACAATGATGAAAATTAAACTAGCTGTGAGTTTCTCTTCATTAGCTGCTCTTTTTGATTTAACTATTCAAACATGTTGCAATTATTTTTATGATACTGTCCTAGTCCTGTCTAGAATTTTAAAGTGCATGATTGTGTGGCCAGACAAAGAGAAAATTCTCAAGAATATGCCTAAGTGTTTTAGAAATTATAAATCAACTAGAGCCATTTTGGATGCTTATGAAATTCCAGTTGAAAAGCCAAAATGTATTGCATGCCGCATTAAACTGTACTCGCACTACAAGAAAAATTTCACAGCTAAAGTGATGATGGTTTGCACCCCTAGTGGTTTAGTGTCTCTGTGTTCTAGTGCATTTGGTGGGAGAGCATCCGATAAGGTAGTTACTCAGGCCACTGGAGTGTATGGTTTGTGTGGTCCAGGTGATGGTTTAATGGTAGATAAAGGTTTCGACATCGACAAGGAATGTCAGGACTCTTTGCTGGCTTTGATTCGCCCACCTTTCATGAGATCAAAAACCAAAAAATTTAGCAGGGCTGAGTCCGTTCAATGTTCAAAAATTGCCAGGGCTCGTGTCCATGTTGAGAGAGTTATCCAGAGAGTCAGAGAGTATCATATTCTTAAGTTTAAAGTTCCCTGGAATATTTGCCCTTACTTAGATGATATTGTTGTGATAGTATGTGCTCTTGTTAATCTTGGAAAACGCATCATGGCTAATGACAAATACTAAATGTACTCTGTATGTATTATTTATTTTCTTTGACATACAAGAATAATACATTTGTTCAATGCAGGTCAATTTTTATTCTGAAGTAAGTAAAAGAAATATTCTTACACAATTTTGCTGTCATTTTTATCCTTTTTCTTTTCACACAACAAGGGAGCAAGGCGTAATCAGACTCTGGATGCAAGCCAGGGGAGAATTTGTTTGAAGTAGACTCTAGTCAAGCGCTCAGACAATTCTAAACAAAATTTTTCATTAAATAAAACGGTGTCTATGGAGACTTCATCATGCTTTATACTATACAGTGTAAAGTCACAAACTGGAAGGGCTAAAAGCAACATGCCCAGTTGACACTGACCATAGTATTGATGTCTTTCTCTAAGCTTACCCTCATTAGTCATGTATTTCATATGTTTGTACATTTCACTAGCACCATGTTGATTTCCACATTTTGGGGTCTTGTTTTCCCACAATCTCTGAACTGAACCATTCTCACAGGTCACTCCATCGGGACTAAATCCCAGCCATGGTGTTAAGGGGTGATTAAAAAAACCTGGATGGGCAACTTTAAACTTGGTGTTGTTAAGTTTCTTCTCATAACAGTCCCTCGCATCTCGCTCATATAGTAGACCATCTTCCATTTCTTTTGTTAAACTCTTTCTATCAACAAAAGTTGTTGTAATTTTATTCAACCAATTAGGATTTTTATTTACAGCATATGTGAAAAATGAGTAACAAATGCTACCAGTTAATTTTCCAAAACGGCTCTTCTCCCACTGATCACTATCACTCTGTTCCACAGTTTTAATACAAATGTCCATGCAATCTTGATCTGTAATTTTCACATTGTTGTCATAATAATCTTTCTCAGCCGAGGTGCACTCCAAGTACAAATCTCTTCCTAGTTCTGCAGCCCTTCTGATAATAAAACTGGCATTTGTGAGAGCATGAGTGACGATTGTGCAAAGTAAAGGTAATGATACTTCTTCCTCGCCGTCTTCTCTTGAGTTAACTGAGTGCCTTACACAACTATCAAATAAAGCAGCTTCTGACTCTGGTTGATCTGGAACAAGACAAAAAGAGAGAATAATATAATTTTCTTGATAGTTGTGCAGAGATACTTTAGTGTGCAATTGACTACTTACTTGTTAAAAACATAGATCTAAATTCAGCTGTCAGTTCTTCTGTCATATCTTGGATGGGGCGTTTGTAAGGAGGTTGTACAGATGCTATATGACAAAATTCCTTAAGAGGTATGGGTTCAAATTGATTGAGAACTCTCCTTGTTGACTCTTTGATGGCACCCCATTTTTGTTGGACATCAGTGCAGGTCAACTTCTCAAGCTTTTCCTCATCATTCCTAAAATATATATTTGATGTAATAATACAAGAAATACGGATGTAGGGTACAGATTTTGAAGTGTAAAAACATTACCTTTCTAGATACAGAAGTGTAGCCACAGCATGTTTACAACAATGTTCCTTGGACGAGCCAGTAGGGCAGCTACAGGTAATTGATTTGATTTTTTCTTCAAGTTTTGTGGTTTGAAGATTAATATTAACAACAATTTCCACCGGATCCTCGTTAATTTTAGTCGTACGCACGCAATGGGCCTCCACCGTCACCTCGGCCGTAGACCGGGATCGGATTCCCACCACTACAAGGTTTCCGATAGCTTCTCGACCTTCTCTCAAAGGTCTTTTGAAGCCTTGAAGAGCGTCAATAACATGTTCAAGCTCCAAAATAGGTGCCATAGTGAAAAGTGTCCCAAAACTGAACAATAAAGGCGACCTACACGCGATTCAGAGCCGGCTTGTATGTAAACACCATGCGCCGCCTATGCACTGCCCCCGTCCCGGTCACGGTTTCGCTAGTTCGCGCGCCGGCCGCGCGAGCGCTGCGCGAGCTGTTTGAAACGCCAATACGAAATGGCACGAAATAAAATGATGCCCAGGAGTCGATTCCCTACGTCGCCACATTGTTGTTCGCGTTAACGCCTCGTCGGCGACTGCCGTCCACGCCGCGTTAGTGTGGGGCATTATCGCTACAATACTCGAAATGACACAACGGCTACAAGCTGGCGGGGGTCAGCAGCCCTGGACGACTGATGCCCCATCATCGTCTTGGCGATGATCGGAATGTCGCTAAAATATCGGTCACGCAGCGTCAATGGGCAAAAAGCGAATTTAGAAAAAAAAATTCTAACGCTAACGCGTTAAACGGCCCCCTAGGTTTTAAAACTTGCCACAGAATGAGGAAGAACTTCAGTCGGAACTATTGTTAGTGAGAATCACATCACGAATTTTAGCCGCCAAACGGAAGTCCCAAAAGATGTTGCCCTGTCAACAACACCGCCTGGTGGACGAGCTCTAAATGCAGCCACCACCCAAAAATAAGTGGGTGCTAGTTTTACATTTATCATACACTTACCATGAGATGTGCATTTTGCCACACACAAAAAGCGCCCGACGAGCTAAAGCTACCCACAACGCCTCGTTTTACAATTGATAATGAAAGGAATGAACACTATTGCGTTTTCTTAAAAACTTTTTATAGAGGAATTCATATTTTCCTTGGATAGGTGAGAAAAATAAATAACAGCACTCAGTGAAAACATGGGCTTGGAGTGAAGAAATATAAGGTTGTGATTGTTACCGCCCCGGCGGCTCGACTCGGCCTGCCGGCTCGGCTTGTCATTCCCATAGAAACTGAGGATGCAAATTCATTTTACGCAAAAACGTATAGACAGCTTGACATCAAACCTATCTCAAAAATTTTCTAATTTTTCGTAGTATTTTTCATTGTAATTTAAAACAAATCGGCTCGGCACGATTGGCTGCTGCCATAAGGGGCAATCGTCAAGAACAAAAAACTCCCAGGCGTGAGCAATAGGCACCCCTAACGGGGGCCTAAAAATTAGTGCGGATTAGAACATGCTATGTTGAGCTTAACAGCCTGCTCCTCAACCAACTGAGCCACATGGGCTTCTCTACGAGAGTGAGTCCTCTGAAGGGACCTGTTTCAGGCAGGCCGGTCTGCCGTATTGCCACTGTCTCGGACGGGGTTTGCAGTATGGAGCGAGGATGAGAAGGGAGAAGTCAGCGGTTAAGGGTTGGACACACTGTTCCTGCTATGGGAACGCCGCGACGATGGGGAGCGTCAGTTCATGAGGTTGATCACCGCGGTCCGAGAGGCATTACTCAGAAATATTCCAAGTCCGGACTCTCTCGCACCGTGCTTAACTATTGACTCTTGTACCACTGGCGGCTCCAGGGGGGGGGGGGGTTCGGGGGTCGCGACCCCCCCCTCGGGCCAAGCCGAAGTACGATGTCGACGCCCGAAGGGCGTCGACGTCGTACTTTGCTCCTAGGCTCAAACTTCGGTCTTGCTTACAATCGGAAACGGATCAGGGTATACTAACTGAAAATAAAAGATTAAATGCACCTACTACTAAACGCCTAAAAATTCAAGCATACTCGAGTGACCTAAGGTAGCTAGGAGATTCTTTTCTTTCTAGAGTACAACGCTACAGCTACATTCGCGAAAGACACAGACACTGTATGCCGCTCAGAATCCGACCTAACGACTGGCCTATGCGCGCGCTGCCACAACTTTGGAAAACCTTGAAACCTTGGAAACCTGAAAGACTGTAAGAGTTTGTAAATAACCTAGAAAATCGTTGAAAACTCAGGAAAAATTTGAAAAAACTCGAAGAAATTATAGATTTGACTGAGCCCATGATATTGCTTGATATAAACGGAAACACTGCGATTGAGGTCACAAAAGTGTGAGGCTTGTCGAAAAAACTAGTCAGATTTTTGGACTTAATAAAAAAAAAATTTCCGCTCGCTTCGCTCGCGTTTATTCATCGAATCGGTATGCGGTTCTTAAAATTCAGGAAAATTCGAAAAGAAAGGGGGCTAAATATCGGGACTTATCGAAAATGTGAAAAAAACTCAGGGATTAAACTACACATTTTACTGAGCACATGATATTGCCTGATGTTCACAAAACCACTTCGATTAGGCTAGCGGGTCATAAAAGTCAGAAGCTTATCAAAAAATGGTCCATTTTTGTTACTTTGTAAACAAAAAATTTCCGCTCGCTTCGCTCGCGTTTCATTAAGCGAACCAATATGAAGGGCTTTAAAGTCAGAGAAATTCCCAAAAGAGGTGGAATGGAAATCAGGGGAAATTAAAAAATTGTGGCAACCCTGCACAAACACACACACACACACACACGCGCGCGCGCGCGCCGAATTCCCGACCCCGACCGGACCCCTCGAGTCAGGTCTGGAGCCGCCACTGTCTTGTACGATTAACGCCCCGGCGTTGACGCCATAATAACAATGAGGCGTTAACGGATTTCGGTAACAGCCATCGCATTATGGTGGCGCTATTAGTACGTTATTTTTCGAGAATCAACCGCGAAGATTTTATGGCCTCAATATTGTGTGATCGGTACCAGCACCAAAGTTCTCGCCTGGTTAACGCCAGGACGTCCGTATCGCAGGTCTCGCCGAACCGGTGAGCTGCGCACCAATGCAAAGCGTGTGTGTATTTGAGAGATACTCGTGCGCTGCAGATTAAAAATTGGTCATTTTCTACCATGACGCGACTTGCACGCTGCACTCAACAGATAATAACAAACGCGAAATCGTTAACGTTAAAATAATGTGAAGCGTCAAAAAACATTGGCAACTGTTCTTAAAATAACGCCTCGCTGTCGTATGCGCAAGGGCCCCCAGACGTTAACGCCCCGTTACTGTCCCTTCAAGGGACCCACAAACCTAGCTCCGAAGCTTCCATGCCTACTTGACCTACACGATAAACGCTGATAGTTAGCGGCGCGTTAACTAAATTCTAGAAATTGAAGTTAACTTTGTAACTATAGCGAGATAATGATGCCATGCTCACGGTAAACCAACAACCGCCAAAACAATGTCCTTGAGTTATACAAAAATCTTCGATAATATTCACATCTTACCACGATGCCGGGGCGTTACTGCACGGGCGGCTGACGCCGCGGCGACATTGCGGCGAGAGCCCGAGTCATTAATTTCTCGTCATCGGGTGACTGATAACGACATGACATTGAACGAGTATACGTCTTTCGGGAAATAGTAACGGATAAATTGACATCAACGCTGCGTTAAAGGCGAGCGAGCATAATCAAGGCGGTCAGTGGGCGGCACACGCTCTGTAGACGCCGTAAAATTATTGGGCACCCGGACGGCGTGGGCGAGGCGTGAGCCGCGCGACCGTTGTGTGTTACTAGGGTTCACTGCTGAAATGCCAGGCCAAAGTTAGCGGCCAATTTTGAGAAATTTCGATTTAAAATCTTTGTTTCTATGGTAATACTCGACTCGTCATGGAGCCGAGTCGGCTCTGACCAATAACATTATTTCGCGTGAAAATCCAGCCAATGAAAACGGTCGCCTGTTGCTTTGTACCTCGATATCCAAAAGTGTCAACGCAAGGAGTGGTCACGTCAGAATCGTTGCAGATTCACGCCATGTTAAAGGGTTCACCACCAGGAGACTTTCAAACGTGACCACTAGCTGGCCGCCGCGGCTCCTGGTTGTTGGCTGGGACTGTAATTTGGCCTTGGGCGGGGCTTGTGACAATACCGCCAACCTCAGAGTGAGTCCTCAGCTAATGTTTTCATTAAAAGATACACATAAGTCTACCCTTGTGTTCCGTGGTATTGCGTGGATGCTTCCACAGTAGTTTACTAAAGGCCTGCAACATCATTTTACGTGGTTACTAAATCTAAAACTAGCAAAATATATTTTGAGTTGGTTTGAATGGACACCAAGGCGGCGTTGTTTACAGCTGGCCCGCTCGGCGCCATGTTTGTGTTAGAAATGTGAGGCGGATAAAATTCACGATTTGGGCTCTCACAGAGAGTTTTGACCTAATATTTTAATTTTCTATTTAATTTAATGGCAAGTGTGTGGCAAATGTGAAACTAGGACCCTTGAATTCTTGGCTGGTGGTTCGATTTAGTGGTTGTCAAGGCGGGTTGTTGACAGCTGGCCCGCTGGGGGGCTGGCTCTCACCAAGTGTGCCTCTGCGTTCCTTGTGAATGTGTAGTGCCTCCCATACCTGTGTGCTAAAGGCCTGCAACATAACTTAACGTCGTCACTAAATTAAAAACTTGCCAAATATATTCTAGGTTGGTTTGAGGCGGACGCGTGAGGCGCTGTGTCGACGGCCCCGCCGGCCCTCTTTCAACCATGGCCGCCACGGTCGGGGGCTGAGGGTCCCACCTCGCGACTTTAAATCATAGGTCATTCCATGCCAGATCACCGAAAGGCCCGACATGATGGTTTTTAGTTTGAGTTAGGGATAGTCTAGTTCCATTCAGGAACACCCTAAGACCTCAAATGTCAAAGGAAATTTTTTTAAAAAAATTTTGTTCAGGAGATGTAACAGTTTTAAATTTGGTGTCTGGAAGCTCGAGAAAATATGTCAATGATTTTTTGTACCCTATAAGAAATACTTAACATGCCTTGGTCGGGGTGTTTTAAACTCAGTTTTTTTAGGTGATTCAAATGAGCTATGTGAAGATTGTATTGTAGAAAATTTTGGAGAGACTTATTGAGTAAACTTCCGTAAAAGTTATATAAATGTAACTTTAGCAAAAATACATCATTCTCAAAAAATTCCAGGTCATGGCTTTTTTTAAAGCTTATGATGGGTAGAATATCATAGACAAGTTTTTATGCCAGGCCTAAAGGTTTCAGTCTCTTCGCTTTAATATTTTAGGTTTTAAGCCCCTATAATTTAGCTCTTATGTGGGACACAGTGAACTCCACTTGGTAAGTATGTCATTGAAATCACTTAAATAATGTATCCCCATAGGAATAGATGCCATTCTAAAGGCAAATGACATTGGATAAAATAATAAGAAAAATTCAATACAGAACACGTTACTTTTTAATTTTTATAAGTTGCAAAAAATAAATATTACAATTAGATTGATACCAATTAAGATTGGAATTGAAAGCAGATGATATCGCAAGAGAAATTGATATGTGGTGCGCTTTGTGCGACAATTTGTGTGTTGGATGTTGGATGGGAAAGGGGGAAGGGGAGCCGCCGGCGGGGTGGCGGACCGAAGCGGTCGCTGGCGGGGAGGAGCTGCGCGCGGGGAGAAGGTGTCATTGTTCCGTGACTGCACGTCAGGCAGCCATGGGCCCCCCTGGCAGCGCCGCCCTATATTATTGTATAGTTGCGATTGGTTTCTGGACTCGAGAGTACAAGCTAGCTGACACCTTAGTGTCTTGTACTGTTCTGAAAGAAAAGAAAGTAAAGGTATCATCTGCTAATAACATTTATTCTTGTGGGGATGCATTATTTAAGTGATTTTAATGACATACTTACCAAGTGGAGTTCACCGTGTCCCACAAGAGCCAAATTATAGGGGCTTAAAACCTAAAATGTTAAAGCGAAGAGACTGAAACCTTCAGGCCCGGCATAAAAAATTGTCTATGCTATTCTACTCATCATAAGCTTTAAAAAAAGCCATGACCTGGAATTTTTTGAGAATGATGTATTTTTGCTAAAGTTACATTTATGTAACTTTTACGGAAGTTTGCTTATTAAGTTTCTCAAAAATTTCAACAATACAATCTTCACATAGTTCATTTGAATCACCATAGCAAACTGAGTATAAAACACTCAGACCAAGGCATGTTAAGTATTTCTTATAGGGTACAAAAAATCATTTACATATTTTCTCGAGCTTCCAGACACCAAATTTAAAACTGTTATATCTCCTAAACAAAAATAATTTTAAAAAATTTCCTTTGATATTTGAGGTCTTAGGGTATTCCTGAATGGAACTAGACTATCCCTAACTCAAACTTAAAACCATCATGTCGGGCCTTTCGGTGATCTGGCATGGAATGACCCTTGTGTAAAGTTATCGGAACGTTGACATGGCGAACTGAATGCTTTTACAGTGGTTTTGCACCTGCAGAAAACTGTTTGGGAAGTTCGTCTTTAATCTGGTGAGCAGCTTGGAATGGTGTACATTTACGTGAATAATTTTACGAATCCATATTTTACCTACTGATTGAACTTTCGTGAAACTTTGGGAAACGATTTCCGTGGGTCTGAAACTTCTGCTTTCACAGTCATTTCGGCTGTATAACATTTCGTTCGGCTAAAATATATAGTTAAATTCGCTTCGTGCGCTAGTGGCGCCATCTCTCGTTGGTGGACGCGAGTTAAGTTGCGAGGAGGACGCGTGAGCGAGCCGCCAGTGTTACCAGAAAAGTAGGCAAAACCCACCCAATGCATTGAGTAATTTATTTTTCAATTGTAGGTGATGAATATTTTCAATTTTATCAAGAGAAGAAACAAGTTTTGAAGAGGTTCATTCCAACGCCTATTCAAAATGATATGGATTTTGGAAGTTTGGCTCAAATTGGAATAATCTTTGAATAGTTTAAAAGTTTTGCAGTTTATTTTGTTCAAAATTTTTACCTACTATAGTCTTGTTCAAGTTGTTGATAATTTTATCTTAAGTTTTTCAAATGAGAGTGGTTCACTAAGTTGAGCAAAAAGAAAAGATGAGGTGTGCAAGTGGACCTGGTTTATTTTTGTTAAAATTTAATGATTGACATTTCAAGGCTGTTATGAATAAAGTATAAATAATTGAATGGTATGATTTACATTTTGTGATTATTATTTTGTTGATTGTTTGAGTGAATACAGCATGTTCTTTATGGGGTGGTTGCGCAGTAGGGCTGCCCCACAATAAGCAGAAAGCTCTGGCGGCGCGGCGCAGCCGAGTGGAGGCGAATTAGGCTTCTTGTGACGCTCTTTGATCGAAAAATAAGTTATATATTTTGCGAATAATAATCTGATTGTTTAATTAGGCTACATTATGCGTTATTTGGGCGAATCTCGGTGAAATGTTCTGGGACGCCACTACGCTCTGCCTACTGCACAACCACCCCATTGTTTTGGCTTGTGTTAAGGTGCTAGTACAATAGGATAGTACAATACAACTGATCCTAATGAATAAGCAGCCGTGAAAGACACATGTTTTCCACTAAATCAACGAAAGAACTGAATTTAATCCAAGATTTAAATTAGTTGTATGCGTAGGTTATGGTGGTTTGTTTTGGTACCTACTACGCTTTGGCATTCTGAGGACACCAGTCATTGTCACACGTTTATGTCATTTAGCTTCTGGTTTCATGGTAAATTAAGTTGTAATGCAGCTTTAACTTGACTTTTATCCATCGTTGCCTGATGTTAAAAAATGGGATCTTTACAGGGGCAGGGGCGATCCAAGCTTTTAATCGTTCCGGCTGCTGCCGCAGCTTGCGCGCATTAGTTTTTCAGAACGAAGTTGTTTTAGGTTTGTATAGTCGGTTGGAGATAGTTACGTTCTGTATTGGCAGTGGGGAGGAACAGTTTATGAAGTCTGCGTTTTGTGATAGTATTTTTCATATTCATATTTCAATGGCAATATAGTTACAGTTCTGTTTTCTCATATGTTTGTGATGTGAATCCGTGAGCTGCCGTGAGTCTTGAGTATTTTGTGTTTTGAAGGGAAAATGGAAAATAGCTTGTAATAAGTTTTAGAATTATAAAGTTTTTAATGTTCCTCCTCTTTGTTTTTAGGATAATTCACAATATATTGTTTATTTTGGTTCCAAAAGTATTTTGAACTTGATTTATCAAGATGGTTTTCATTTCGAGGTTAGACGTCCAAGGAAACTGAAGAGGTTTCAATAAAGTTCCAAGTGCATATGGATTTAGAGGAAACTACGTCGAAGATACAATGTTCGTGGTAGTAGAGGTGGAGGCATGTCCAGAGGTAATGGTAGAGGTTACAATTACAGCATGATGGGGGGCTGGAAACCTTTAGCGACCATGGATCACCAACCAACGTAGTTGAAGTTTTCACATTAATGGGTAGATGTTTATTTTGTGTTTGTTTAGTGGATTCAGTTTATGAGATATTGTAATTGAGATTTGTGTTTCAGATGATGTCTTTTTTAAAAACTGATCTTGAATCCTGTTTTTACGTAAATAAATCTTTGCAAGTAGAGTTCTATGAGCAGATTTATAAATTTGATGAGATGGATATTTATTCATATGCTGCAAGACTATAGAAAAGTACAAGCAAAGTTCGGATTTTGTTGAAGAAGGCATTTTAGGTTACAAAAAATAAAATTGTGTCTTATTGCCTTGGTTAACACTTTGTTATCTGTGGAAACTTCATGTTATTTTAGTGCATGTTAATTTTTTGCATGTAATACATTAACTAAATGTAATAAAACTGATTAATGATATGATGCATGTTGGGTGTTGCATGATTTTATTATTCTGAAGTATTATATTATTTTATTTTATTTTAAAGGTGTGTGTATGCTGCGGTGAAATTGTCTCTTTGTCTCGAGGTTTTTTTGGGGCAATATGGTGTTGTAGAATGATGGATCAGGTCGAAATGATAAACACGAGTAGTAGAGGTAGAATGAATCTTTATTCCATGTACGCAAGCAGGAAGGCTCGGTTGAGCTGGAGGGGGTTGACCTATTGGCAGATACCTAGCAGACTACATGACAGATGACTGACATGGCTGCATATAGTGTGTTTATGTTATTCAAGGATTGGAGGAATATACAACACACCCCCTCAATCCGAGAATAGTTTTATAGCATCACAACATTTTTTGTGATTTGCCTGAACTAAGCTCTTAGTGAGCATGTCAGCAGGCATTTCTTGACTGGAGAGGTGTTCTAACTCCAGGATGCCATCTTGGATACAATCACGGATTAGTTGTACTCTCACGCCTAGATGTTTATTTCTGGCGCTGAATTGTTGAGAGTAACCTAGACCTATGGCATTTTTGCTGTCACTGAAGATAGTAACCTTCTGGGATCCGCATCTAAAAATTTCATCCACCAGGCCATTTAAGTAAATAGACTCCTTTACAGATTCTGTAATTGCAATATGTTCTGACTCAGTTGTGGACTGGGCTGTTAATTTTTGTTTCTTGCTCTCCCAGGATATAAGGTTTCCGTCCAGTGTGAACAAATATCCACTGTACGATTTATAGTCCTCGGCCTGCTCAGCAAAATCTGCATCGGCGTAGCCAGTTAAACAGAAACTTGGGTTTTGTGTTCTGGTGTACTTTAATCCTAAGGAGGAAGTGGCCTTTAGGTACTTTAGTACTCTTTTGGCAAGAGCCCAATGAACACTAGTGAATTTGGTGTTATACTGGCTGAGGAAACTAACTGTGTATGATATGTCTGGTCGTGTGGTTGTGCTTAAGTAAAGTAACCGACCAATGAGTTCTTGATAGGGAGCTTTTATAGTTTTCCCTGGAAGTATTTTGTGGATTCGCAACTTTGCTTCCATTGGGGTATCTTTTCCGTTACATCCAGACATGTTGAACTTTGATAGAATATTCTTTGTATATTCTTCTTGTTGGAGAAGGAGGGATCCATTGTTCCAGTCCCTTATCAGTGTCATTCCAAGGCATGTCTTGGCTTCTCTAAGGTCTTTTATCACAAATTCCTTAGACAGAGCATTGACCAGGTTTGTTTTGTCTGAGTGAAGACTGTAGAAGATGTAAAAGTCGTCCACATAAAGAGCTATGATGATAACGGAATTTTTATTTTCTTTGATATAAACACAAGGTTCATCAGTCATATTTCTGTATCCCAAACTTTTCAACCGCTGGTCTATTTTCATATTCCAGCTGCGAGCTGCTTGTTTAAGACCATAGACAGCCTTTTGTAAATGGCAAACGTATTGTTCCTGTCCAGGTGATGATGAAGTGAACCCTTCAGGCTGTGCCATGAAGACATTCTCTTCAAGATCACCATAGAGAAAAGCAGTTTTAACATCAAGGTGGTCTATAAATAGATTAAAATTTACTGCTGTTGATAGCAAAATGCGAAGGGTAGTTTTTCTCACTACTGGGGCGAAGGTTTCATGATAATCAACCCCATAGGTTTGTGTGAAACCCTTCGCCACCAGGCGAGCTCTGTATAATGTTGTGCCATCAGTGTCAAGTTTCCTTTTGAATACCCACTTGTTTCCTACAACCTTTGCACCAGTGGGTAGTTCCACTAGGGTCCAAACTTTGTTGCGTTCAAATGAATTTAGTTCATCTGTCATTGCAGAGATCCATTGGTACGAATCAGATGAATTAAGGGCTTCCTGTAAGGTTTCTGGGGTACCAGATCCCTCAGGAATGGCAAGGTATGCCCTGTCGGGAGAGGGTTTTCCTAAGCCATATACTATATAGTCTGGAAACTGTTTAGGTTTTCTTTTCCTCCTTTCTCTACACTCACTCCCACTATCCATAGACAAGGTAGTGTGGTGTGATGGAGGTTTTGTTTTGATAGTTTCTCTATTATCAGAAGTTGTATTGTGGGGGTCATTGTTGGAATTATTTTGGATAGGAAATTCATCCCAAAATGTGGATTCTTGATCTGCCTGATCTTGGGGGACAATGTTTTGTGCAGTGTTACTCTGATCTTGAAGTGGTGTGTTTTTAGTTTCTGTTATTTTGGTGGTTTGAGTGTTATCACAGAGTCCACTTGCTTTATTGTCACTGGTATCAGAGAGTAACTGTGCATTATTATTGGGACCTTGTTCAATTTCTGTATTTGTTTGTTTCACAGGATCCATTTTATGATCAGTTATTGGTATGGGAGTTATTTTAGCTGGGAATTTTGTCTCATCAAATATTACACTCCGTTCAGAGAATATTTTCCTTGGTTCCCTTGGATCAAGCAGTCTATAGGCCTTACGCTCATCGTCATAACCCATGAAAATGCATTCTCTGCTTCTGTCTTGTAGTTTCTTCACATTTTTATGGATATGGACGTAAGCACTACATCCAAATACCCTAAGGAAGGAAAGGTCAGGTTTTTCTCCTGTCCATGCTTGGTGTGGAACCATGTCTGCGAGAGCCTTAGTGGGTGTCATGTTTTTGAGAAATACGGCGGTCTCTACAGCTTGGGGCCAGTATTTTGTGTCTAAGCCTGCTTGTTTTAGCAAAGCTCTAAATTTTTCCCCTAAGGTTCTGTTACACCTCTCGGCAACCCCATTTTGCTCGGGAGTGCTTTCTACTGAGAAGTGTCTTATGATGCCCTCAGATTTTAGGAATGATTGGAATTCAAGACTGGTGTATTCCCCTCCATTATCTGATCTTAGGCATTTGATGTTTTGGCCTGTTTGTTTCTCAACCAATGTTTTATAATCCTTAAATTTTTGCATTACTTCATCCTTTGTTTTGAGAAACCCAACTATTGTGTATCTCGTTGCATCATCTATGAATGTAACAAAGTATTTAAAACCTTCCCATGACACAGTATCAGTTACTTGGTACACATCAGAATGAATGAGGGCCAGTTTATCAGATGCTCTATGAGCTGTAGTGGCTGGGAATGACTCACGGATTTGTTTTGCCTTGGGACATATGTCACAGAAGTTTGATAGTGTTGTGTTTCCGTCTATTCCGTCAACCAATCCATTTTCCATAAGGCGCAAGTTATTTTGTCCTAAATGAGCCAAACGTTTATGCCATAAATCTTGACCATGTGTGGTTTTCAAGGCTATGTGGCTTAGTTTCAAAGGTATTTCTATCATGTATGTTCCATTTCTTTCTGAAGTTTCTAATAATGGGTTTTCGAGGATGTCTACCATATCTGATTTAAATATTCCACACAGATTGTTCTGAAATACTACAGTTAATCCCAGTTTTGTCAAAGCACTTACTGACAAAAGATTGCAACTCAGATTTGGAATATAAATTGTGTTTGGTATTGATTTGAGTACATCATCTTTGACAGTGGCTAGTTTCATTATCCCAATTCCTTTAGTGTATAATACTTGGTCTCCAGCGCATTCAATTGGTTCTGATGGTGTTTCTTTGTATTCGTGTAAGTTTGATAAGTCATTTGTCATAGGGGAGAAAGCACCACTATCGACATACATTTTCACAATTTTATTTTCATTAAGGATATCCATATCAATATCAGTGCCTAGGAACAGGGCAGAATTGTCATGAGAAAAATTAGCATCGTTAAGCCAGTATTCATCATCCAGTGCAGGATCGACATCAAGTTCAACAGTAGTATTTGAATGCGAAGCTGGTTCAACATCTGGGTTTGAAGTTGTGGCGGGGCACAATTTCTTTGAAGCAGTAGGATAGTCTGTTTCAGTTTTGCGTTTAGCAATTTTTAGAACCCATTTGCTAGGACCAGGTGCTTCTTCCTTCTTGGTTTGTTTAGGTGTTTCATTTGTTTTTGGTTTTTCATCACGATTCTTGTTACTCATGAGTTTCTTATATGTTGCACTGTTTTTCTTGAAATAGCATTCCTTTTCAGGGTGATTGGTCTTTGAGCACCATTTGCAAGGTGGAAAGGAACCATAAGGGTATCTGCGTTTCTGCTGTACGCGTTCATTGTTGTTTCTTTTGTCTTGGGCATGAGGGTGCTGATTGCGTTTTGCATGCCATGTTTTAGAAGAGGAAGATGAGGAGCGATGATGGCGAGATGCCATCAAAGCATTTGACCCATCTGGTTTCTCTTCGGTTTTGATTTTATTGCCTTCACGCAAAAGCTCTTCCGAGACTACTTTGAATTCCAAGGTAGTGGTTCCATCGGCAAGTTTTGTCAGGCAGGTTTTCTCAATGATTTGACAGAAAGGTTTATGTTCTTGTTTGACATTAGCCAAGAGTAGAACAGCAGTGAGCTCATCCTCTACAGCTTTCCCGGTGTTTGCTATTTGGTTTACTATGTCACGGAAGTCAATGACATATTGGGAAAGTGTGGAGGTTTGCTTGAGACTCACCAATTTTCGGAGAAGGGCTGCTCGGCGATAGACGCCCTTGTCCTCGAAGGCATGGCAGAGCTTCGTCCAGATCTGATGAGCTGTGGTGGCTCCACGGATGTACTTTAGAAGTTCTTCCTCAATGCCAAAGGATATCTTCTGCTTGGCTGCTAATTCTTCCTGGAATGCACGACATTTGCGGTCAGCTAGCACTTCGGGAGGAGGATCTTGGAAGGTACAGGAGAATTGGTCCGCGAGGTATAATTCCATTAAGTGACGCCAATCGGCCCAATTTTCTTCGCCTTTAAGTTTCTTGAATGGAGGTGGAGTCACGTTCAGGTTTACTGCTGATTCAGTCTGAGATTGAGGTGGGGCGGCCTTCACAGTACCTTTGGCTAAGGTGTTGCTGGAGTTTTCGTCATCCATGGTGGTGGTCCCAGTGGACTTCTGTTTACACACTTGACAGCTGAGAAGCCGGCGTTGTCACGTGCGGTGAGGTTGGTTTCACCACGATGCGGGACAAGTTGATGACTTCAGCGCAGACTTCAAGAGATTACGGACGCATGCACTGGGGCCCATAACCTGTTGTAGAATGATGGATCAGGTCGAAATGATAAACACGAGTAGTAGAGGTAGAATGAATCTTTATTCCATGTACGCAAGCAGGAAGGCTCGGTTGAGCTGGAGGGGGTTGACCTATTGGCAGATACCTAGCAGACTACATGACAGATGACTGACATGGCTGCATATAGTGTGTTTATGTTATTCAAGGATTGGAGGAATATACAACATATGGCATATATCAATGCCAAGCAATGTGTGTGTAAAGAAGGCTTTAGCATGCCCAGCTCACGAGCTTGAATATCTGCTTAATGCCTGCCTAATCTGACTGACAGCTGCTCAGTACCCATTCAGCTGGAGATGTTTTTGAGGGGCTATCCAGCGGAAAACACTGGGTAAAATTTTCCAGCAGCTTGGTGAAGTATGCAAGAATGATTGCAGAGAGTGCTTTGTTTCATGAAATCTTGTCTGTTATATAAACAAACTAAAGGTAGCTTTACACTCATAGTTTTTGTCATGTCTGCTTATGTTTGTCTTGTACTTATGAACAATTATGTTGTAAAGTTTCGTAGGTTGTGTTGAAATGTAAAACAGTACATGACTTTTACTCTTTTAGACAAAATATCAACGAAAATTGTCAAACAAACCTAGATGAATATGTTGAAAATGTTGAGTGTAAAGCCATCTTAAGGGTAATTCTTGAATAGAAGTGTACATCTAGTTAATTTGGAGTGAGGTTGATGTTGTGGCTAGAGGTGAAGCTGGTATTAGATAAAAGGTTTGAGCCAGGGCAAGAGCTGAACTTGGAGGTGAAATTCGAATCAGAGCTGTATTGCGACTGAATCTGTTGCTGGAGCCAAAGCAGAAGCAACCATTGAAGCAGGACTGGAGTAGGGCTCAGGCAAGGGTTGCAGTAGTAGTCAAAACTTAACATTGACTCAATATAGAACAGTGCAGTTTATTATAACGCAACATATATAATGTAGATGACATTCATAATTTAGCATTTTTTTTTAAAGTAGATTTACAATTGTTTTGACTAGTGTTTCTTTGTGTGTTGTAAGTTGTATGAACAGTGAAAAAAAAGATGAGACGTGATTATAAAGGAAGAATTCTTCGGAAAAATTTTAGGTTGCAAAGTGGTACTAAAATGGATTTCAGCATTCTAACTGGCAAGTTGTCACTTAAAATGTCAAAATCCACTTAAATGCCACTTTGCTTCTTAAAATTTTTCCCATGGTTTGAACACAAGATTCAATACAAGGCTCAACACAAAGCTAACACAAGGCTGCACACAAGGCCGAAGTAGTTCATGTATTTAAAGAAGACTTAATTAATTAATATGATAACAGAAGGAATGATGAAGCTAGAGTTGTTTTTGTTGAAAATCATTTTTTAAAATTTCTAGCCTTTTGCTGCTCGTTGAGCTGAATCGTGTTGACTTTTTCAGCGTGATTGTCTTTCAGCAAATCTTCGGTATAAGGCTCATTGTTCTTTTGTTTGACGTTTGTCTGTTAATAATAATGGTTAATTTTAGTACTCTATCCTAAAAGACTGTGTAATGAAACAAGTGTAATATTTTGTACCTTGTTAATAGTGTGACTCCTTTCTTTTGAAGTTGTGGATGAGCCTTCGTTTGAGTCACTTGTTATGGTATGATGTTAAAGAAACTTTTTCAATTAATGGTTTTTGTATTTATTTCTATGTTTTAGATGTGCATGAAATCAGAAGTATATGACCTCAGTTGTTGACATTTCGTTGTCAGAACCTGAAGATTCGTACTCATCTTGGGTTGTCATGTCATTGTTATTTTTTTTTCCATTTGTGTGCATCTTCAACATCCTAAATGATATTTTTTTTTTTTTTTTTTTTTTTTTTTAAATCAAAATAGGAAGCTATCTATAAATTTAGTTTTTATTTTATGTGTGGAACTTACTTTGATGTTATTACGATTTCTTTTCCTTTGGGATCTGTTTTTTTCCTCCCTCTTTTGATATGGGCGGTTGACAAATCTCGTATAGTTGATGCAGTCTCTCATTGACCCCTCAAAAATCACAATTTTTGGCATTTTTACTCCTCTGAGATGTAGTCGAAGTACAAGTTTTATGAACTATCAAGTATGTTGATAAGTAACGGTTGTCATGGTAATTTTTTATTCTTGGCACTGATTTTCTTTCGTATATGAAAAATTTTTGTGTTGCAATGCAGAAATGGAATATTTTTTTAAACTGATATAGCAGAAATGAAAACTTAATTAATGATTAGAAAAAAATAATCCTTGCGAATCAGGATGTATGAAATATCTTACAAAAAGCTGTAGAATGTTTTCATTTGAAGTGTTTTAATTTGATGATGTCAAAAGCAAAGGAGGGTGTTCGACTTTCAGGATCATATTTGTTGTGTGTTTAATTCTATTATATATTTGAATCACTAGCATAAACAAATGTGAAGAAACTGTGAGCCTAAGGTGAATCCACTATACTGCTCATAGCGTTGGCATTTATCCTTCTTTCATTCAAGTTACGTTTCAAGAAAACTGTTGGTCGCTTAAGTTTAGATCTCAAGGCCATCATGTATGATTGCTCATCTATATTGAGGTAAGCTAGATACTCGTCAAAAGTACAGTCTTCATCAGTTCTAGCAATAACTTCTGATATCTCTTTGATTTCCGAATGTAATTTTTTAACTGAGACTTTGTCTTGTTTGTTTATTTCATTTGTAAAGGAAGGAGAATTTTTGTTCGCTTTATAGGAGGAAGCGGGTTATTAAATCTTCAAGACGTGTTTCCTCTTGTATTCTTCTTGCATGTTCTCGTACACCTGTGATATTGCAAGTTCATGAGGTCTTCTAATGTTTCATCTTTTTTGCAGGTGACAAAACTGTCAATGAAGTCTTCACACTGCTGATATGATTCTGAATCTTGAGGATCAAATTCTGGTGCGTCTTTCAACCAGACAATACAATGAAAACGAAAGGAACCTGTAAGGAAAGAAAAGAAATTGGATTTGATAGCAGTTAAGAAACTCACTAAAAATGCTTGCTGACATTACCTCTGAATTGTAATTCTATTCTGAAGAAGTCATTGTCCACTTCATAAGGATAGAAAGCAGTGGCGCTCACACGTTTTTCAATGTACCCGGGCAAAACCTCTCTTGTACCTACCTTTATAGGCGCTTTTGTACCTGTGTAACCGTAAACTGTCCCCCCCACCCCTGCAATTTTTTTACAGGTCCATTTTTATGATTTATTTTTACATTCTTTTCATTTTACCACTAATACTGTATTTCTCAACGCTAAGCTGGGTGGGAAACGGGTCAGTTCTAATAGTCAAACATGTACGATTCACGCAGAAGTTTTTCTTAAGCTTAAACCTCAGTGTACAGCGTACATATTTTCAGAAAATAAAGAATACATTTATGAAGGTAGGTACAAGATTTTTTATGAAACAAAAGGTAAGTAAAATTGTTACAGTAGGCTATACAGTAAACCAAGTAGTATTATAAAGTCCTTTTTTTGTTTCATTTCTTAAAAGCAGAAAAATACAAGAATCCAGTTAAAATGTAATGGAAATATTAAAGATACCTCGGATGATTGGGTTCATCCATAAATTATGCGACAGTAAAGTCAACACAATGGTAAGTCTCACTTTAAATACTCATACTCAATTAAAATTACTTGTATAAAATTGTCTGAAGGTATTTACTTAAACTAGTAAATAATTCAAGCACTTTTTCACTGTCAGTTGGAATGTCATATTCACAAGCAATTATCATTAAATCCTCGAGACGAGGCTGGGACATAGTTGTCCTTAATCGGGTTTTAATTAATTTTAGCTTCGAAAAGGAGCGTTCTGTGGAGGCACTTGTTACAGGTAATGTTACTGCAATGCGCAGTGCAACATAGAGTGAGGGAAACACTCCTCGAAGACCCGCAGAATGCAGAACGCGCAACACGTGCGCCATGCCCCAGGCTAAGATAACCATGAGCATTACCATGGCCACGGCCTGCCATGGGCACTGCCCATGGGCCAAACGGCCATTGTAAATTGCTCATGGGATTTTTTGGCTATGGCCAGCACAGCCCATGGACAGGCCATTGCCAGGGCAGCCCATGGACAGGCCATGGCCGGGGCAGCCCATGGGCAGGACATGGCCAGGAGAGGCTATGGACAGGTCGTGGCCAGAATAGCCCATGGACAAGCCATGGCCATGGCCTGCCTGTGCCTGCCATGGCCTCGTGTACCATAGGAATGTAAAGTGCGAAGTACGAGGTCACTTAGTAAGTTTCTTTTTAGGTCGGAGATAAGATCAGAGTATGTTCCAGGGGTGTAAAAATCCAGACAAGACCGATGCTGCTGTTTGTTTTTGCCTAACTAAAGCCGTTTCCGAGTAATGGGGCACCCAAAATTTCACATTTAGAGAAAAGTAAATAAGTTTGATTTTATAAGCGGAGGAAGCTACATACAAAGTTTCGCCAGAAAATTCCTATAAATGCAGGTTTTATAGGCATTTAAATTATTGTGAGGGACAGGGAATGTGGGAAAGGAGGCAGGAGCGAGGGGCCAAAACACGTCTATTCTCAAAGAGAAGCTGTACAGAAGTGAGCGTCACAACAGTTGTCACTAGGTAACAGCGCGGGGCGTCAGGGCGCATGCGCGGCGCTGCGTTCCTTAGTGGAGGAAGTGGCACGACCCCAACATTATCCCCCCCTTCGAAAGAAATGTACCGACACAACCGCGAATACAAAAAAATGGCTCGATGCCCTACAAACGCGACCATGATCAAAACGAATTTCCAAAGCGGTACAATTTAGAACTCAGGGCGGGGAACCACAGGTGAAAGTCTGTCCACGTGCACAATGCGGGGGCGCGCGTTCGCCTTCCCCTCGAGCCGTATTTGTAGCACCACGTCGTTGACAACGCGCTCGACCACGTAGGGGCCGGCCCACCAGGACGCCAGCTTGGGAGGGTGGCCGACGCGCCTCCGCGGGTCGAAGAGCCACACCTTGCTGCCGACCGCGTAGGCAGGGCGCTTGGCCCGCAGGTCATAGCGCTCCTTCATCCTGAGGGAGGCCAGGTCGGCCCGCTCTCGGACCGTATGGTGCAGCTCCTGGAGGCGGCCGTACAGCCACGCCGGGTAGTCGCACCTGGGCATGCGCGGGACCGGTTGGTGGGGGTGGTGGCCTCGGGCCAGGGACGGCGGCAGGTTGACGTCCCTCCCGAACATCATCATCGCCGGGGACACCCCGGTGCTTGCGTGCGGCGCAACCCGCAAGCTCAGCATGACCAAAGGAACCTGCAAATCCCATGAGTGTTGGTCATGCCGGCAAAGAATGGCAAGCTGCTGCACCAGCGACTTGATCAGCCTCTCCACGGCGCCGTCCGACTGAGGATGGCCCGGAGTGGTGCGCGTCTTGCGTACACCCATAAGGTCCAGCACCGCCTTGAACACTTTCCCTTCAAAAGTACGGCCCTGATCAGAATGAAGCTCAGCAGGGGCGCCAAATCTGGAGAAAATGTGATCCACCAAGGCCCGGGCTACAGTCTCAGAGTGCATGTCGGGCACAGGGATGGCTTCCGGCCATCGCGTGAAATAATCCACAGCAACGACAATGTACCGGTTACCTCGGCGAGTAGTAGGAAAACCTGAGACCAGATCCACGGCGACTCGCTCAAACGGCACACCCACGTTGTAGGGACGCAAGGGAGCCCGGGGGCGCGCGTTCGGTCCTTTCCTCCGACGACAGGCGTGGCAGGACAAGACCCACAGCTTGGCCTCGGTGCACATTCCTGGCCAATAGAAGTGCAGCCGAACTTTCGCCACGGTCTTGTTCCGGCCGAGGTGGCCGCCGGACCCGGGCTGGTCGTGGAAGTAGCCGAGGACACGCGGGATGAGGGCACGGGGAAGGACAGCCTGCCTGGAGACGCGCTGACTTTGAGTGTCCTCAAACCGCCGGCAGAGGATGCCGTCGTTGACCTCAAGGGACGCCCACTGCAGCCAGAGAGCCTTTGTTCTCGCGCTAGAATCAGACAGGGCAGCGGCCGCCGGGCGCTCCCCTCGTCGCATGGCGGTCAGGATCGGCAGGATGTCCAGGTCCGTGCTCTGCGCGGCCCGCAGCTCAGCCGGGGTCAGGAGCAGGGCGTCCTCGGCACGCGTGGCGTCGACAGCAACAGCCAGCTGCTGAGGGCGGCACTCGGTGCGGGTGCAATGCGGGCAGTCCGCATCGCAGGGGCGACGCGAGAGCGAATCGGCATTGCCGTGATCCTTACCAGGCCTGTGAACAACAGTGAAGTCATACGCCTCCAGTCGCTCCAGCCACCTTGCTAGTTGGCCCTCGACAGAATCGCGGATGGTGCGCAGCCACTTGAGCGCTGCGTGATCCGTACGGACCAAAAACCGTGTTCCGGTCAGATAATGATGGAAATGAGCGACTGCTGCGACGATGGCGTAGAGCTCCTTGCGCGTCACGCAGTAGTTTCGCGCAGCCTTGTCGAGTGTCTTGCTCCAGTAGGCGATCACACGCTCCTCCCCCTGCTGCACCTGCGAAAGGACGGCTCCCAGGTCAAAGTTTGAAGCGTCGCAATCCAGAATGAAGTGACCGCCCTTCGGATCTGGATAGCAAAGAACTGGCGGTGAGCAGAGCGCTGTCTTGAGGCCGTCGAATGCAGCCTGTGCAGCAGGAGTCCACTCGAAGACGCGTGATTTCTGCATCAGGGCGTGGAGGGGGGCAGCCAGCTTGGCGAAGTCCCGGATGAAGCGGCTGTAATACTGGGCGAGACACAGGAAACTGTGCAGCTCGTCCTTGATCCTCGGAGTAGGCCAGGAACGGATCTTCTCCACTTTAGCCGGGTCTGTCGTCACTCCGCCAGCAGAAATGACGTGCCCCAGATAACCTAGCTGAGTAGTGAAGAGGGTGCATTTCTTGGGGTTAAGCAGAAAATTGGCTGAGCGAATTTCAGCAAATACCCGAGCCAAATTTTGCAAAGCCTCATTGAAAGTTTTCCCCGGAACGACTATGTCATCCAAGTACACCCTCGCGATGTCACTTGGCACAAGCCGGTCCATCAAACGCTGAAATGTAGCAGGGGCATTGCACAGGCCAAAGGGCATGCGTAAAAACTCATACAACCCATGCCCGGGCACGCAGAACGCGGTTTTGGGTATAGCAGACTCGGCCAACGGAATGTTCCAATACCCACACTTCAGATCCAGGGAGGAGAACCATGATGCACCGCGGAGAGAGTCCAAAATGTCATCTATCCGCGGAAGCGGGTAGGCGTCCTTTCGCGTCACACTGTTGAGCCGGCGGAAGTCAATAGCGAAGCGGGTAGAGCCGTCCTTCTTGCCCACCAGCACGACAGGTGACGCCCACGGGGACTGCGACGGGCGGATGACACCCTGCTCGACCATCTCCTTGACGCACTTGTCGGCCACCTCTTGCTTGTGGAAATCCAGCCGCCGCGGCGCCTGCTTGATGGGGGCGGTCGATCCAGTGTCGATTGCATGCTCGACGAGCAGACACTGGCCGATCTCGCCGTTGCAGGAGAAAATGTCCCTGTAAGCAGACAGGAGTGCGCCCACCTGCTGCTGCTGTGACGGGGACAGATGAGCGGCGGCATTGCTGGCCAGCGCCGCAAGAGGCGGAGGAAGGCTTGCGTCGTCGCCCGGGGCGGCCGCCTGGACTGTGGTGACCGGCGCCTGCTGGAGCACACCGAGACGGGCCAAACACGCCGACTTGCGGATGGTGATGGCGCGGGCGCTGGTGTTGTGTACCAAGACACAAAGGCTGCGGGGATCCGCCTCTGTGGCATCTGCGAAAAGCTCAGGTACAACTACCACACCTGGACGCCAGAGCGGCGCGTGCACCTCGGCGGCGGCGACGCGTGCGATGGAGATGTCCTGGACGGGGGCGGCGGAGGGCTCGAGCGGAATAACGCGTCGCTCAGGCCCCTCCCGGTACGAATGGGTGGCCAGCCCACTCGCACCGGGGCCAGTGGGAACAAACGGCTCAACCACTGGGCGCTCCACGCGACTTTCCGCCGTGCCAGGCAATCCTGTGGGCGTGGGTTCGAATCCCACTTCTGACACCAAATGTGAGGGACAGGGAATGTGGGAAAGGAGGCAGGAGCGAGGGGCCAAAACACGTCTATTCTCAAAGAGAAGCTGTACAGAAGTGAGCGTCACAACAGTTGTCACTAGGTAACAGCGCGGGGCGTCAGGGCGCATGCGCGGCGCTGCGTTCCTTAGTGGAGGAAGTGGCACGACCCCAACATTATCATCCGGCCCATGACCTCGCCATGGCCACATGGCCATGACCACACTATGGCTATCTTTACCATGGCCATTGTCTACCCATGTTTATTCTACGACCATGGCCATTGTCTGCCTATGGTTATTCTACGACCATGGCCATGGTCTGACCATGGGCACGAGTGGCCATGGGCCGTTTTACCATGGCCACTGTCTGCCCATTGTGTGGCTATGGCCAATGGCCATGGGCCACGGATGGCCATGGACCGTTTTACCATGGCCAGTGGGATGGCCATGGTAATCGAGCAAGGGGCCATGGTAAATTCTTGGCCGTGGCTATGGCCACCATGGTTATCTTAGCCTGGGGCTTCCACTATGCTGAAATTCTTTCTCATTGTTGTTTTCTGTATATCGTTTTTCTCCCAGGTTGTTCTCCTTCTCCAGGGCGGCATCAAAACCTTGCCACGCAGTGTCCTCGATTTCTTCATGGCGCTGACTGGACACGCCTTCACCACTCTCAGCGTCAGCCTCGTCAAGATCAATCCATTCTTTGTCAGGCGCGGATCCGGGGCGACGGGGGCGTGTCCCCAAGGTCCAGACGCCCAAAAAAAATTTAAACAGCGCGCGCAGCGCAGCGCAGCGCGCTGCACTCGCACGCGACGCACGGCGCGGCGCGGCCGCAGTGCCATGCGGGATTGGGGGGCAGCCTGGCCGCCGCCGTCGCCCCTCCGCTCGGCCGCCGCCGCGACCCGACCGTGCCTCGCCTGCCTCCTGCCTTGGCCCCAGCCTGTATTGTTGCCGGTGCCGGTCGGGCAGCCGCTGCCTCCCCCTCGCCCCTCGCCTACCTGCTTGCGTGGCGAAGTCGTGGCGTCAGTGTCTTGCGTTTTGTTTCCGCTTGTTCTCGTGTATTTGGTCGGCCGGCGTACGTTCTTTTTAAATTAACTTAGCCGTTACCAACATGGGAAACGATGTGGTTCAGTGGCGGGCTGCTATTGGCAGCGGCGGTCGTAATGCCGGGCATTTGTGTGGCGGGTGTTTCGAAGACCACTCGAAGACAAGCTACCCCTACCGGCACCCAGATGACACGGACCCGTCTGACGTGCATAAAGCACTACTTCAGGTAAGTGTTCTCTTTTGTGTTTGTGTTTAGACACTTTAGGGTTAGGTTAATAACGGAAACGGTCACTCCTACATAACGAAACGAAAACGTACGCCGTACTTACTACGCACTCGCACACTCGCACTGTTTTCTTATCGTGTTTTTCTTTTTTCTTTCCGATGTTTTAGCATTTTCGCTTTGTCTTCGTGGCAAGTACTTTACTGCCTCACTCTCCTTACCTCAAGAAGGAGTTCTTCAACGGGTTGGTGGTGAGACTTCTACTCCTGGAAGCCGGTATTGAGCGCAACCCCGGTCCGATCACTAAACCTGAAGCAGACTCATTGGTAAGACGCCCGTCCACGTATGTCTTGCCTTCACTGTGAAAAATACTCGTAAGGGTTACGGGAAAATTTTCCATGATAAAAGCCGTAAAATTACAATTTGAAATTGTAAATTTCCAAGCACTCCCTATCGACTTAGAATCGACTGACGAGCAAGAATGGGCTGTCGTAAATTTATGACATATTTCGTAAATCAAAATTACAAAACATGTCGAAAATTTACGAGGATATTTTTCACAGTGAATTGCCTCTGTTTCTCATGATTTTGTCTATCGGCTTGGACTGTGAATGTAAAGGAAACTGAAGGAAACTGGTACACGTACACTGTGAGAGAAAAACACTGAAAACCCAAGTGTGTAAATGAATGTCACACACTAGTAGGTGAGTGAAAATTCATTCGTTCACTTGGCCACTCAAATGTGTGAATTTTTCGTGGAAATTCACACGTTTGAGGGAGGGGTGAAGTGCACAAATGTATTTTAGCACACCTACAAATATGCGACATTCCACACACTTGGATTTGCAGTGCAGTTATTTTATTTTTCTCCTGTAACGTAGTAGTAAATTATTTTTAAACAGCAAAATATTCAGATCTTGGACAGAATGGTAGCAGCTCGGACTCGGTCCGGCCTGCCAGCTCGGCTCGTCATAACCATAGAAACGCACGATGCAAACTCGTTTTATTCAAAAACTGACAGACAGTTTGTCATCGGACGTAATTCAAAAAATTTCGAATTTTTCGTAGTATTTTTCATTAGAATTTGGTGTGAAGTGTTTCGACAGGATCGGCTGCGACCATAAGGGGCCATCGTCCAGAATAAATAAAAAACTTTCTGGCGAAAGCAATAGGCACCCAAAACGGGGGGCCTAAAAAAGCAGCCAGCCAGCTCATTGTAGCTTTCTGTCAAGTCAACCAACGAGCATTTTTTGTTTTTATAAGGAGTGCTCTTACCTGGATGGAGGGAAGCAATAGAACGGCAAAGAGATCAGTGTTGAAACGGTTAGGATAGTAACAATAATTTTATCTAATTTTTGAAAAGTACACTTCCACATATGATTTGTTGCCCATCTTGATTTTCAAATATCGCGATGGGACGGCGGGGTACACGAACCAACAAACGCCGCGTCGGACATGGCATGAAAAATCGCTCGGCATGCTAAGATAATATTTTAATATATTGGAATATTTTAGAATTTTTTTACCGACAGCCGCGTGGCCGAGCCGCTGTGGATTAAGGTTGTCTGTGTGGTGTCTGTGTCAAGCGTCTAGTGTCTGTGCAGTGGTGTGTGTTTTGTCGGCGCTTTGCTACTCGAGGGTCTTGGCTTGGAGTTCTTGTCGAGTTTAGGTACGTTTTTCATCACGGCTTGGAGCGAGGTTTATAACGTAATTGGAGCGCTTAACAGTTCGTTGTTCGTCTCTGCGTGTATCTTCAGATTCTGACAGTAGAGATAAAGAAGCAGGTAGCAAACTGAAAGATGTTGAAGGCTCAAAGTATTCTGACTTTGGTCAGAGTCAGCACCATGACACCACGGACCAAAATAAAGAAAAATCACCACGATCCGCGAAACAACCAAAAAGCACAAGGAAAAGGAGAAAGCGCACCAAGATTTGTATATAAAGGAATCCCCTTTTTCTTATATTTGTTTTGTTTCATTTGACCTTAAAATATAAATATTTTCCTTCTTTCTTAACTGAAGGCCTTTGAGCATCTCTCTGATAAAGACTTTGCTGAGAAATTACCAAAGGTTTGCCTTGTCTCTTCCATGCCTTGTAATAAGAAATTGTTCATGAATAACTATAATATGTACTTCATGTTTTCCAGTTTGAGGTCTTCAATATTGTCAAAAGCAAAGGGAGAAATCTGAATGATGTCTGTAGTAGTCTCTCGAAAGAGGGGATTGTGTATGGACCCGCTCGTAAATTAATGATGCATACTCTTACCAACCACCTTTATTTTGATAAATCAGGGTTAGTAATATCAAAGTGGATTGCTTTGCTTGTTGAAACCCATTTGGAGTATATATCTGGGCTTCTCTTTCAGAAATTTAAACACTGTTACTACTGACCAAAAAAATGGCATGGCAGCCAGCATTGTTAGTGAATACCCCTCATTCAAGGACGAGACGGATCCCAAGAAGAGGTCATGGGTTAATCATGTTTTGTATTTATCAGGGAGGATATATTTCAATTGGGTTCTGAACCATCTATTAAAAATATGTTGAATCAAAGTTAGTTTAGCTTGAAGTAAATCTAATTTAATCGTGCTATGAGAGGATGCGCAATTTATTGTTGAGTTTGTCTTTGTTTGGGTTAAATCTAGAGTTTCTATAAAGTCTGACCAGAAGGTACAGTCTTGATTTCTGAGGGCTTACTGTTCTAGAGTGGGACAATACTGGCACTCTCTTCTAGTTTCAGGTTTATTCTAACTAAAATTAAAAATTGGAAACAATGAGTGGCATTATCTTAGTTTGCTTTGGCTCCAGTTCCTGTTTTTTTTCCATTTTTTTTCCCTTTTTTTTTTCAGTGGCGAATGTTTGACCCAGCCGGTCCCTCAGGATTCATTGCAAATTGTACCACCAGCATATTCCGCAAAATGAATCATGAAGATAGATTGAGGGGAGGAGGAAGAAGCTTAGTGGTGGAAGTCTCGGAGGGTGAGGAGGAAATGGCAGGGCCCAGTACTAAAAGTGACTTCCATGACAAAGATGTACGCTTGTGTCCTTGCGAAAACTTGACATCAGTTGGATCTTGTTTAGGTCTAGAGTATTATTTGAGAAAGCAAGTTGCACTGAAGCCCATTTCATTTGATACTATTGATGCTAAATAGAAACCATTAAGCGACTTCATCCTATCCTGGCCATTAATTCATCGTTAGACCTTCAGTTTGAAGTATTCTTCTAAGATTGTCTTCCCTATTAACAGGCAGAATGGATGAGCCTTACCGTGCCAAATGAGACGAGGAGAACAGAACTGTTTCAAGGAATAGAAGTGTCATATACTGTTAGACGGCAGTGGATTGAAAAGGAGTCACCTACAATCACGGATATCTTGAAGAAATACATACATTCAATGTCTTATGATACTGAAATGGTAGGTCCCTCATGCAGAAGTACATCTCAAGTGTGTTGTCTCCTCGAACCCTCTTAGTACATTAAGTAATTTTGCATTTCTTTCAGATTGAAATGGAATGTGATTTAATGTTTCCTTCAAAGGGACCATTATTCTTAAAAAAAACTTTACCAGACTTATGAAACTTGTCAAAGATAAAGATGAAATTGAAAGTGTAGAAGAATTTGACGATCTTGAGGCCAAAGGTGATTACTCTCTTGCATTACTTTGAGTATGTGTCTTAAATTTGACTAGAAAATTCATATACGGGCTCTATTTTAGGATCATAAAATGCAACACCCCACTTCTTTCTTTTGTTTCAGATGTAATTGGAACCTGCCTTACCTTAGCTAAAATGCTTCCAAGACCCAATCTGCAGAGATACAGACGTAAAACTGAATCTGTTTTGCCCACTGTTGACTCTTTGATTCTAACAATACCACTGAGTTATTCACAATCTTATCTTCTTTTTGTAGTATTTACATTTGCACTAAATGCTAACAATCACAAAATACATTTACTTCTAGCTTCGAACCAATCTAAAGGGTCTGATAGTGCCCGCCGCTCCTCCGCTTGCCCGCCCCCACCACCGCTCTCTGTATCCGGTTTTGTTCTTCTTAGTTCCGGGCAGCGCTCCATTGGAATACCCTATTTTATATGCGAATATGTAAACTTTGTACTGTTGTTTCTTATTGACTTTGAGGTCTCCTCAAAAATTAAATTGAAATTAGATCTAAAATCCTCCTGTTGTGCTAAAAAGTTGCAATTAAAATATCATTCAGATTTATGTATTTTTTATAGTGTAGGGAATGACCAAATCCCCCCCCCTCCTCTCAGCCCATGATCATGTTTTTGATTGATTGTTTCATGCCTAAACTATTTACTTTTAACATTTTTGCTTTCAAACTCAGGTATCAGTACAAATTTCTGATTTGATAGAACACAAAACGCCTATAAAAAATAAAAATAAAAAAAATTGCGAACTTTCCACACACCACACATCGAGCTAGTCATAGTCATCTTGTGCGGTGATTGGTAAGCGAGCGATGCGCTCACGAAACGACCAATGGTAGCACAGTAGTAATTTAGGTGGAGGTTCTTGGCAGAGTTTTCGAAATTTGATGGCGTGTAGTTTTGTGAGAGACTCCGGAAATTCGTTGTTAATTTTTGCTTTCGGGGTTCTGCAGTTCAAGTAAAATAGACGGAGCAAAAAATGTAATAATTTTAAATGTACGCAGGTTTGTTGCAATGGAAATCTGGTTAGAACAACAAGTGTCTCAGCTTCCACCTAACCTTTCTCACCCGTTTGATTTTTCTTCAGTTCCTTTCCGCGCTTTTCAAGTACAAGTCGACTAAGTTTGAGAGTTTATATCGCGTTAGAAAGGTGTTTAGTGTTTGCTTTACCACCTCAGACTGATCAGCAATCAACAGTCCGTGAAGTGAAGGGTGTCGGGGACCTTATACCTGCTCAATTGGTGGATTTTCTTAAGAGGTCTTGCCCAGATGTGGAACAGGAAACGTTGGATATGATCATCAGTGAGTTTCTCTAAACACTTGACGACTACTGCTCTTTAATCGTTTTATCCTTGTTTTATAATTAAAACTTCATTCTTTGTTGCAGGGAATAAAGTTTCAGGCAAAAGGGCATCACAATATGTCACAGATGATTGAAAGAGGATTGGTTTACCGTATGGTGATATTAAAGATATAATGAACGCGGTAGTTTCTGTTAAGGAAAACATTCTACCTTACCACCCACCCGCCCAGTAAATCTATTATTATCCCAGTGAGTTGTTCTTTATGTCATATTTGATTAGAGACCGTTTTCAAACTTTTGATCCGGGTTTTAGTTTTCTTGACGAGTGTCAATGTTAATACGCTTGATCTCAGTGCGTGTGAGAAAAAAATTGCTCCCTTCAAGTCTCTCTCCTCTTTCTCTCTACCTCCGAGGCCGAGGCCGAGGCTGGTGAGTCTGCGGTGAAACTGCGTGAAATCCTGTTTGTTGTTTCTAACAAACCCTTAAAATGTCTATTTTCTTTGCTGCAAAATGATTCTGAGGTAACTGGCAACGACGAATCAGCGGGTAGAAACTCCGTAGGCCGAGCGCGCCGCAACCTCCCCCGCGGCGGGTCGGCCGGACGCGTAGCACAGGGACGTAATTAGGGCATGTGTGAGGGGGGGGCGATGCATCGCGGGTTGCCTAACTTCAGGGGCAAACCTCGAATTCTACTTTAATGTCTAGTATTCCGTTACGATTCTGTGTATTGTATTCTGTGGACTCAAGAAAGGCGAAAGGCGGGGCCACCACTGCGGCTCAGTGCGCCCCGTATGACAGCCGAAAATCGGAAATTTGGGTCCCCTTCGGGGACCCGAGGGGGGGGGGCGATCGCCCCCATCGCCCCCCCCCCCTAATTACGTCCCTGGCGTAGCAATGCCTGTCGTTCTGCTCGACTCTTTTCAAGATTTTGAGCTATAAATGCAATTACGAGTTGAACCCAGGGTATGGACATGTAAGCAAGACATCGACAATTATAAAACTGGCCTGCTGTTTCTCGAAAAACATTGAAATAATTAGAAAGAAAGATAAAAGTGGAATGGGGAGCGACGATGTTGCGACGCCGGACCGACATTCTCCGTCTTTTTCGTGCATTTAGAGGCATTTTAGATCTACATGTATCGCGAGCCGATGATTCTAGAGACATTTCGCCTCAGCACTGTAGGGTTTACTTTCAGGTTGGTGTCGCCGGAAACGAAAAACGGAATTTAAGATACGACGGAGCGAGATGGCCTCCAGAGGCTCTTCTCTTTTCAAAATTAACGAAAAAATATCACCCATCTCTTTACGCCCCGCAGACGGTGCCTATGCTGAAGGAAATTTCATGTATATTCCAATTCTGTACACGGTTTTCCGCAAAATTAAAGGATTGCTGAGATTAGGACGGATAACGATGACTGTGCATTGGCCGGCCATTCCTCGTCCATATTTTGTCAACCTTAATGTGAGGAAATGATAACTGGTTGACGGAGTCAAAGCATACATAACCATTCTTCATATCGTCTTCCTCCATGAAAATTACTCACCGCTCACCAACCAACTCAAAAGAAATTTAAATTAAATCAAAACCGCAACTGATCGTTTCTTCTGCTTTAAACCCGCTGGCCATCCACGGCCCAGGCCGTCCGGTATGAAAAATTCACCGACCGGAGGACATTGTTGGTGTTTATACTCGCTGGGACCTGCCAGTGTTTTCCCAACTGAGTTTTTTTTCAGTATTCTGTGATATTTGAATCGAGATCATGGAGGATCAACCTTCAAGTTCTCAGGTTAGTGATTGAATTTTGATGGAAAATGAAGAAATTGTATGCCGTAGCTTCTTTGCATTAATCCATGGTTTTCCTAACACTTACTGTGGGTGAAAGATAACCTCTCTATACCCTTTTTTCATAGAAATTTATGTACTGGCATTTTATTTGAAACATGTCTTCGTTTTTAGCGAATTTCTTGTTGTTTTAAGGAGGCAGCTGATAAGCAGACACGCAGGAAAAGAGGAAAAGCAGCCAGCAATGTTGGTCCTAAACCTAAAAGTCACAGAGATGCCAGGAGAGCCCAAAAGGTAATACATTGAATTACTATTCATTATTTGAGTTCTGATTGTCACACAAATAAAGGCATAGTTGTGGTGTTTGTAGTGTCACTTCTCTCATGCAAGTTTATTTTTACTGTAGGATGTAACCAGTACAGAGGAAGAATCGTCTTTGGCCACTGACTCACTCTCAGCAATTTCAGGCAGTGAGTGTGCTGATGAAAGTGAGGTTTGTATCAATGAATATTGTGTTTCTATCTTTTTTTTCAATTTCAATTAAGTTTTTATTTATTATGCTTGTATCTTTTTAAAGGCACATCATCCGTCTTCTGGATTGTCATTTGTAAATCCTCATGTATGTCGCGATTCAGACAAATTTTCTGAAACTACTTATTCCGATATCACTGAAAGCACAACTGAAGTGACAGAAGAGACTGTTTCAGAGGAGGTAATACAAATATTATTTCCATATTTTCTCACTCCACAGTGAACATATTACCAATAGACCCTCTAAGCATTGGGGAAGTGAAAAACAAAGTGAAGAACAACAGACCGGAAACAGTTGCTTTTTATCACCCAAATGTGCCCAAAACACTTTTAAAAAAAATTCGTTTTGATATTGTTTACATTTTATTTAAGTTTTCATGAATGTTTGGTTTATGAAAAGCAACTGTTTTTATGGTCTGTTCTTCTTCGCCTTGTTCTTCACTTTGCTAATGCTGAAAGGGTCTATTAATTTTTAATAGTTTCTAATTTATATTTTTTCTTGCCATCAGACAAAATCTGTGGATAATGAGCATTAGCCCAAAAGACGTAAAAAGGCTGCTCTGGATTATAGGAAAGGAAGTAGTAAAAATAAAGCCAAGACAAAGGATCAGGTAAGAACATCTTTTGAAAATCTGTCTTACATTATATTATATTATCTTATATTAACCAATATCAGTTTGAGACAATTTTTTTTTTTAACTGTATGCAGGCTGGGTGTTCAAAGGATACTGAAACGTCTCTTGATAATACAACAACTGCAGCAGAATCAGATGATGAAGTGGATGTTGGCATTCAGGAAAATATTTTTGTGTCAGGGGAAAATGACACGCCTGGCGGCACGAAAGAGAGCTTAAATGTAAGACAGTTCGAAAAAACTTAGCTGATGATTTGATCTTTTTTTTCTTCTTTCAAATTAACTGATTATGCCTTTTTTTAACAGGATGCAGCAAAATCTCTTGCCAGTAATTTGACACTTTTGATGCCAAGTGGCTGGTCTGCTGATATTGTCCAGAACTCTATTGTTAGAATATTCAATTTGAATGCTTCTGAAAATGCAGCTGTACAAAGAACTATCTACTGGAACTGTAGTAATGGAGAATGGGGAATTTATGTCCATGGAGTGCCAGTTCGTTCAATGAAGTTCTTGGTATTACTTAATCGTCCAGGGAAGACAAATATCGGTACTGTTGCAGATTTTCTATTCAAAGTGCTTGAAAGTATTCAGAAGCTTGTCACATGTCCTGGAGTTACAGGCTTCAAAGCTTTTTGGAAAACTGGTACCGGCCGTATTGAGAATGTCTCTACCCCTTGTTACAGAAGTAGTGATTGTCATCTATTGATTGGTACTGATATTGGTGTCTGTTCAAACTGTAAAAAGGATGCAGCAAAATTTGAAAGGCAAGAGAAAAGAGGAGAAAAAGGGAGTGTAGATGCACACATTCCAGATGAACATCTTAATTTTGATTAAATAAAGAAGAAAAAAGATGAATATAAATTATTGTATGATAAAGAGAAAAGAAAGGCAGAACGATTGCAACATAAAGTTCAGGAGTTGAAAATTAAGCTTGATGAAGCTTTGAGTGATGAATTAACGGCCATACTTTTCCACAACCAAGACAAAATGACTCCAATGCAAAAAGTCTTTTGGAAATCACAAAGGGAAGCTTTCGCCACACTGTTAAAAATGTTTGAAATTTAATGACATTTTTTAGATTAATTTTAATGAAAGTGTCATGAAATTTCATGACACACTGAAATTCAATACAGTGTAATGAAATTTCATGATTATTTCATTACTCTGTTGTTCTGAAATTTCATATCGTCTGCAAATTCATTACTTTTTCGGAAATTTTCATGACATAACGTAGTATTGATTTCTGCCGTTAGATGGATTTACGGTAACTGAATGGAATTTCTTGCGCGCGGCTGACCCGAAACGGCAGCGAGATGACCTCTACTGCCTATTTCCGATACTTTCGTCGTAGAGGACGATTCAGTCCTCACGTGCGCCTACATTATTTTTAATCAGTGTCAGAATTTGAAGTGTTCGCGTCTCCCGATCTTTACCAACCCTCTGCGGAGGACGGTGGTTCAATATGATACCCTCTTCTACATATTTCCATACTGCGCATGACAAAAATGAACAATTAGAAGAGTAGTTGTTGGAAGAAATTTCCGTATTAATTGTGTGTCTTTGATTTAATGACACGTGTCATTAATTTTCATTACATAAAAATAATGAAAGTTTCATTACATTGTCATGAAATTGTAATGAAAATTGCTTCATTACAATGTAATGAAAATGTAATGAAATTTTTTCACAGTACACTAAAGACAAGAGAGGTTTGCGTTGGCACCCAATGATAATCCGCCTGGCTCTTCATCTACATTGCATATCATCTGCAGGTTACGAGTATCTGAGAGAGACTGGTGTGCTAGAACTACCGTCAAGCAGAAGATTGTTTGATTACAGTCACTTTATTGATGCTGCCGAGGGATGTCAAGGGGATATTTTGGCTGATATTAAAAAGAAAATTGACATTTGTGGATCAGAAGATCATTTTTCATATGTATCTCTGATGTTTGATGAGATGCACATCAGATCTGGCATTGTTACTCATAAATCTACCGGTGAAATGGTGGGATTTACTAATTTAAGTGATACTGAAAGGCAGCTAGAAGAAATACAGACGGGATTATCAAATAAAAAATACACACCTCGGCTGGCCAAAAAAGTTTTAGTATACCTTGCAAAGGGTATTACAAGCAGTAAACTGAAAGATGTTGTGGCTGTTTATTCTACAGATGATATGACTGCAGTCCAGCTCTACAACCGTACTTGGGAAGTAATATATTTCTTAGAGGATGCTGGAATAAAAGTTCTCACTTTTGATTGTGATGGTGCGGCTGTCAACAGAAAGTTCTTCAGGATGCATGAGTCACTAGACAAAAATTGCAACATTGTTTATAGCACCAAAAACCTAAGAAGTGGCTCTTCTCGACCTCTATTTTTAATCATAGATCCTCCTCACCTACTAAAAACAATTAGAAATTGTATGGCTAACTCTTTTGCACACAGAAAGACAAGACAACTCGACCCTCCCTACGTACAAGCGGCTATCTTGTTGAGCGTGGCAGACAAACGGCTATCTTGTTGAGCGTGGCAGACAAACGGCTATCTGTTTGAGGGTGGCAGACAAACGGCTATCTGCTTTTCTTTGAGGTTAGGGTTGTCCACGTTTATATTGAATAACTTCCGTATCAAAAGAGATAAAATTACCGGGTAAGAAATTTCCTGCTTTGACAACCTCAAAGATTAATTGGTTAAACGCGCATAGAGTTCTATAACCTCTTCTGTGAGATATAAGAACCCAAAGTCGCGAGGTGGGAAAAGCAGTTAGCCGTTTGTCTGCCACCCTCAAACAGATAGCCGTTTGTCTGCCACGCTCAACAAGATAGCCGTTAGTCTGCCACGCTCAACAAGATAGCCGCTTGTACGTAGGGAGGGTCGAACTTTGGAAGAATGGAGAAACCTTGTCATGGGAAGTTTTTGAAAAAGTCTATGAGTTAACAAAAACTAACAAGTTTAGATCCCATAAATTGACAAAAGCTCATGTTAAGCTTACTAGTTTTAGTTGTATGACAGTATCATTAGTTACTCAGGTAATTAGTAATTCAGTTGCCAACTGCATTGAAGAGCTTGCAGATAAAGAAATGCTACAACCTCATGATACTTCGGAGCTCGTGAAACTAATTCAGCTTGTAAATAGGTTTTTCGATTGCCTAAATGGCAAGAAGGAAGAAAATGTTCAACCCCGCAATGCTGACTAAGCAGCTTATCGCTCCTTAAATGATCCCAGATTTGACTTACTAGAAAATGTTTTTTTGAAATACTTTGAGGATTGGAAGAAAGATATTATCACTCGTCCAGGTATTTACACTGATACAGAGAAGAGCCGAATGATAATTAGTCACCAATCTCTGGAAGCTATTATTATAACTGTGAAAGGATTTAATGCATCGACAAAATATATGCTAGAAATGGCACAAGGTCCTAAGGTTGACGCCAGAGTCTTCAACCAAGACCCATTGGAGCAGTACTTTGGGAAAGTAAGGAGGAAGCAAGGTGACAACAAGCAACCGCTTGAAAAGCAAGTTCTGGATACCAGGTTGAAATTGCACCAAGCAGAAGCAGCAGCACTAGCTCCAAGTAAAGGAAACACTTCAGAGGGGCGAGGGCGAAGGCTTGAGCTGGAAAATTCTCCACTGTTATCTCGTAAAAAACCAAAGAAAAACTAGATACAAATGTTTGAGAGAAAATAGTAAAATTAAATTTATTCTTCTCTTCTATGTTTTACATTAATACTGTAACAATAATAAGTATTTTAAACATATGCTAGTAATTGTTTAACCCAATACTGTGATAAAACTATTGTGGAAGCATGTCAGTTATTTGATAACAATTTCTTGACCAACATTTCTTAATACTTAATCTATTCCTTCTGTACCCTGCTCACTTGATTTTTCAATAAAGTTCTTATTGAGATGTTCTCTGAGACGAACAACACTAGCCCTCACATCCTTTTCTCTCATCCTATTCATTCGCTGGGTTGTAAACCTTGTCGAAGCAGTTACATAAGACAAAATTATATCTCTCATAAAAAGAAAAGAGGCCTCTTCAGAAAAATAATCATTAGTTAAAAAATACCACACATTCAAAGAGTCAATACATAGAAGAATTTTTTGAATTACATCGTGAGTTGTGGGGAGATTAGTAGCAGCAGAAGGTCTCATAATTTTCTCTACACCCATGAAAAAGCTAATGGCCTTGTCACTTGGGACAATTGAATTCCTATCACCTGAAAACCAATTGGTTTTGTCAAGGTATGTGGAGGAACTAATTGGCTTGTGACCAAAAACAAATGTTTCCCATAGACATTCAGATTGTGAGTGCCATTGAGTTGAAGAGCTGCGCAGTCCTTGCTTATAGAAACCTCGAAAAATTTCTCCAAGATTTTTGGAGGAAGCCTCTTTTTCAACTGGGTCCATGATAAACTCTTCTTCGCCTTCAAAAATCTCATTTGCATTGCCTTTCATAACACTAGCAATCCAACACTGAATCTTGTCCATTAATTTAAATGAAAATCTTGACAAAAGTCTTCCTGCAAGATCTGTACTTATTTCATTCGGACCAAGGTATCTTAATTTTGAGGAAAGAGTGTTGAATGTTGCAGCATCATTCAAGTATGAATTAAACTGCCCTTGTGTTTTTTCATATTTATTGAGAGGCATACGTTTATCCCTATCACAGGCTAATGACAAGATGGTAGAACTTAAATTCGTAACAACCTCCAACCATTCAGCACTTTCACAATTTTGGATTGCAGTGAGAAATTCAACTTTTGGCACACTCATCTCTCCATATCTCGGCTCTTCTAGCATTTCTCCAATTATTTCTCTTGCTGCATCAATTTTTATCAAGTCACTAAAATCTGAAGGCTTTGGTTTCCTTTGATTCAGCTCTAATCAAAAAACAAAAAAAGACAAACAAATGAATTATTACATTTTACTTAAAGCAACCTGTTTATGGAATCGATTCAGTACTCTTATGTTTACCTTCAATTTTGTGGCCAGCTATGTGGTTCATCATACCCCCACTGGTTTTACAGGTTTTACTGCACTTCACACATTTATAAACAGGCGCTGCTGCCTTTGCCACTGCTGCAGCTGCAGTTTCAACTGCTCCAACTGAGTGTGAAAGGTGATGGTGACAGTTCAGTATACAACAGCAAGTAACCCGTAAAGAAAAAAAAAGGCAACAAAAGTATTACCATTCTGCTGAAAATGCTTGTCCAGCTTATGCTTCTCAAATCCTCTTAATGTCTTGTATTTTTGGGGGGGACAATAGGGACAAAAATATAATCCGTCTTTGTTTCTCTATAACAAACAACAATGAAAAACAATTTAATACACATATACTTATAGGTAACATTATGTAAATTGGTTAAAACATATCCAAATACCTGAGATTCAGCTTCTTGTGACAACTGAGTTGGTACATCTTGACTTTCTCCAGTCAACTGTCGCTGAGGCTGAGACGACTTAAAAGGACTTGAACCAAAACTGCCACTTATTCCACTAAGTTCTTTGACAGTGTCAGGGTCATCAACGTCCTGTTCAGGCTCAGAGTCCTCATTTAGTCCAGCATATATATCCTCACTCATAATAACTACCACTAAAAATTAAAGGAAAAAAGCAAACAAAGTGTTGAGGTTACATTACAATATGTCTCAACAAAAAAGCAAAACAAATCACGAAATCGCAAAATAAGTTCAACCTCACTCATGATTATATTCCGATAGGACGAGCTTACCTCTTTACCACCTGTTGATACACAAACTCACGTGTTATTTGATAGCAGAAGCTACCTATCAAAACATCAACACCTTGCTATCCGGTCGGTGAATTTTTCATACCGGATGGCCTGGGCCGTGGATGGCCAGCGGGTTTAAAGCAGAAGAAACGATCAGTTGCGGTTTTGATTTAATTTAAATTTCTTTTGAGTTGGTTGGTGAGCGGTGAGTAATTTTTATGAAGGAAGACGATATGAAGAATGGTTATGTATGCTTTGACTCCGTCAACCAGTTATCATTTCCTCACATTAAGGTTGACAAAATATGGACGAGGAATGGCCGGCCGATGCACAGTCATCGTTATCCGTCCTAATCTCAGCAATCCTTTAATTTTGCGGAAAACCGTGTACAGAATTGGAATCTACATGAAATTTCCTTCAGCATAGGCACCGTCTGCGGGGCGAAAAGAGATGGGTGATATTTTTTCGTTAATTTTGAAAAGAGAAGAGCCTCTGGAGGCCATCTCGCTCCGTCGTCTCTTAAATTCCGTTTTTCGTTTCCGGCGACACCAACCTGAAAGTAAACCCTACACACTGATAAACCAAGTGTTCAACCCTTCAACACTTTTAAGTGTTCAAATACCATTTAAACAAATAAAAGTGTTCAACAGAGTTGTTGTGCACTCTCAAGTGTTCAACTCAGAAGTTGTGCACTTGTAAGAGTTCAACTCCCCAGTTGCACACTTCCCTAATACAGTGCGTCCAAGCTAAGGAAGTGTGTAACTGGGGAGTTGAACACTTTTAAGTGCACAACTCCTGAGTTGAACACTTGTAAGTGTACAACAACTCTGTTGAACACTTTTATTTGTTTAAATGGTATTTGAACACTTTTAAGTGTTGAAGGGTTGAACACTTGGATTATCAGTGCAGTGCTGAGGCGAAACCCAGCCGAAAATTCCGGTTACGGTTACGGCTAGAATTTCCGATTACAGCCGTAAATTTCGCCGGTTACGGCTAAAAACTACGAGTATGGCCGTAACCGTTGTTCGGTTACGGTTAACTCTTACGGTTACGAGTAGCGTTCACGGTTACGACCGTTACCGTAGTTCGGTTACGGTTAACTGTTACGGTTACGAGGAACGTTTACGATTACGACCGCTACCGGGCTAGCCCAAACTTTCAGGCGGCCTAGCGCCTGAACTAAGTGTCGCAAGGCAAAACGGTAGAGTGTGGTGCTGGTGTATCACATACTGTACCGATTTGTAAAATAAACCAAAAAACACCTTTTTCACTCTAGGATTATCACGAAAACGGTTAAAAATTGAGCAATAAAAACAGCACTATCGTGCTCAGCGCGTGAAGTTTACGCGGGGGACTTTACAACGGCTCATGGCAGCCGCCCTTTCACGGACTTACGACGTCGTAACCGTAACGTAACGAGGTGACATTAACCCCTCTTTGACCGGACGGGAGGCCGGTCCTCTTTTCGACTAAGACTTCTTTCTTCAACGAAAGACTAACTTCTTCTCCTGTGAAAGGATTTAACCTTCTATTCAAAGACTGTCTTTCTATTGAAAAGACTCAAAGACTAAATTCAACCACCTTCAACAAAGACTTAATTCAACCACCTTCAACAAAGACTAAATTTAAGTACCTTCAACAAAGACTAAATTCAAAGTACCTTCAACAAAGACTAAATTCAAAGTACCTTCAACAAAGACTAAATTCAAAGTACCTTCAACAAAGACTAAATTCAAAGTACCTTCAACAAAGTCTAAATTCAAGTACCTTCAACAAAGACTTACGTTTGAAAGGACTAACTAACTCGCAGCCTGCCCCTGCCGTGTACACCCTTGCTCACGGGCCTGGGTCCCTGCACATAAGGGGGGGGGGGGGGGGTGACCCTCGGCCCCACTGTGCACGATCCCACGGGACGTGTGCGTAGGGACGGGGCCCCGCGCCATACCCCATTGCTCACGGTCCAGTTGACCGCGGACAGGCTGGGCACCGGGGAGGCCAGGGGTATAGTCAGCTTCCTAGCTTGAAGAAGCTAGTTTTTGCGCACCGGCCCCAACCGGTAAGACCTTTCCCACGGGGAGGGCCCCTGCCGACCGGGGACCGGGGCCCCTGGTTCCACGTCTGACGGTCACGGCCGCTCAGCACCGGTCCAGGGAGGGGGTTGCCGAGCAGCCTGCCTAAAGCCACGCGCCGCTCATGAGTTCACTAACATGATCAATTTGGCAGCCGCCGAGGGCGATATCGCCCCTGCCCTACCGCCTGATGGCATTGACATAAGGAACAAAAGCTCGGGCACCGACGGAGTGTGCTTTTTTGACCGCACTGCTGCCAGAAAAACCTGCATCAGCCATGACAACCCGTTCTTCTACGGGCGGGAGCAAGACACAGCTCTGTGTCCCGTCACCACAACGATGCCACTCATCAATGGACACTTCAGGATATCCCGGGCTGTCACTGCCAACGAGCGGAACATTACCGTCGTTTCGCACTCCTTTTCCACCACTGATGACTTCCTGCACATGTATGCCTTCGAAACGGCGGATGTGACTTACCCGCGCTTCGCGCGCCTCCAGCTGTACAACTCGCTGCACAACCCGTCACACACTCGACGCTTCCGGCTGTCCTTAGCCACTGACGGCGGGAAATGTTTCCTGATCCCGGACTCTTCCTGCTCTGCTTTTCTCATGTCACGGGCTGACAGCGAGGTGGAACTTCAAGTACCCGACGGCATCTTCATCGACTTCATCCCCGAACCATCAAACCCGCTTAATCGACCTCTGCCCCCGCTTGAAGATTTCTCCACATACTTCGGCAGCCTTTTTGAGATTTTCCCGTCCGATCGTACTGCGCTCAAGCGAAACAGGCTGTCTTGCTCAGACTCCACAATGAGCGAGCGAGACCGCGGCCGCTCAACGTCCAGAGGCTCCATGACCCCGCCTTCCCATCCCGTTCAAGAAGACTCAAGAAAGAAGAGGATCGTGAAGAAGAAAAAGAAGAAATCAAAAACTTCCTCCCCTTCCCCTTCCAAGCCTTCCTCAGAAACGGAGGTTTCTGACGTCGAAATGGCGGACACTCTAGGGGCGCACCCCACTGCCCAAATCCGCAGCTTTAATGCCTCAGGACTCCGCGACCTTCCACCCCGTCGGCAGCGCCCTAAGTTTCAGTCTACCATGGCTTCCGGGTCTGACCGGTCTACCAAGGCGGCACCGGCCAGACCCAAGCCAGCGGTTAAACCAACTAAGACTTCAACCAAGAAATCCGCACCACTTCTTGGCACCACCGGCAAGGGGGAGTCGACCGCGCTTCTTGGCACCACCGGCAAGGGGAAGTCGACCGCGCTTCTTGGCACCACCGGCAAGGGGAAGTCGACTGCACTTCTTGGCACCAACGCCAAGGGGAAGCCGACTGCACTTCTTGGCACCACCCGTAAGGGGAAGACGGCCGCACTCTCTCAGGAAATTGAAGACACCGACTCGGACATCATCCCGCCCGAACCAGAGCCGCCACGCCCACCCAGGATCCCCCCCATCATCTTCAAGCAAGAAATGGACTACAATGTTTTCCGAAAGCACTTGCTTACTGCTGCTCCGGACGGCAAATTCCAGATCAAGTCTAACGCTGGGGGTGGGTTCTCTATCCATGCCGGCACTTTAACAAACTACACGGCTCTTGTCGAGATGGCAAAAAATCTGCAAGCTTCATGCGTCATCTTCCCGGTGAAGGAGGTCAGGACCTTCACCGTGGTTATACGCGGCCTCCCCACCAACATCCCGGAAGATTTTATTGCCACTGACCTCGCTGAGGCTGGCTTCCCTGCTGAGCGCATTACCCCAGTAATAATGTATGGCCGCGCTGTCCCGCTGTATCGCGTCGAACTCAAATGGACACCAGACACAGAGCGGGAAGTGAAAAAGCTTCGTGTCCTCTGCAATCATAAAATCTCAATTGAGGACAAGAGGGCGTCGGGCACTCCCATCTGCTCCCGCTGCTCCGCAATCGGGCACGCCAAGTCTCACTGCTAAATCAAAACTAACTCCCTGCTTTGCATCCACTGTGCGGGTGACCACACAGTGGATGATTGCCCAAAACTTAATCGACATCCGACTTGCGTCCGCTGCCAGGGCCAGCACCGTGCCACCAGCAGGGAGTGTCCTCACTATATTCGTTATGAGGACAAGCGTCTGCAACGCACCAACCCTGCATCCACTCCGCCGCCTCCAACCAAGTTCGTGCCTGCCTCGCCGCCTGCAGTGAACGCCTGGACCGCTAGGCAACCCGCCGCGCCGCCCACTGCACCGCCACCTGCAGCCCCGCAACCCGCTCAGCAGCCCGCCGCGGCCCCGCTCCCGCCTCCACCACCACCGACATCGACTGCTACGGACACTGCGGACATCCTCAACACGCTGACGGGCTTCATGGCGGAGATGAGGACCCTCATCGCCACACTCAACCCTTTGCTCACCAGCCTCGTCGCCCTCCTGACCAGGCTCAGCAATGGACCGTAGGCCAGCGGACAGGGGCCTCACTTTCCTCTGCTGGAACCCGGACACCTTGACAGCGATCAAACTGGACGCGCTGCAGGATGTGCTGGCCACCGCCCGGCCAGACATCGTCTTGCTACAGGAGACGGGACTCAAGCCCGACATTACCTTTTCGGCGCCGGATTACATCGTGCACCGCAAGGGGTCCCCCAATCACACAATCTGTGTACACGCGGAAAAACAATCCCACACAATCTGACACAATCCCACACAATCCCACACAATCCACAGAATCTCACACAATCCCACACAATCCACACAATCTCACACAATCTCTCACAATCTCACACAATCCTACACAATCCCACACAATCTCTCACAATCTCACTCTATCCGGGCACCAATCGCCTGCAGTGGATAATTTAATAAGGCGAGGAGTTCACTTTTGGACCAGCCTACTGTAATGCGAAAAACGGAAACGGTACGCGTACGCGCGCGTGGGGAAGACAGTGTATTGGTGGGGGTATGCGGGTTGGAAGGGGGGTGGGTGGGGGAATCATGAAAACTGCGTGCATCAAATTACGTTCTTTGATATTCATGCTCTATATGTACTTTTTGACTATCAAGCCACATTGATGTATTCGTCAGACAAATATATGATTTTTGTTTGTGCGAGAATTGTTGCTGTGAATCCTTTTTTCCTGTTGGCATTTTCTCAAAAAAACATGCAGTGCTTGCTTGTCTTAGGGGTGGCAGTCAAAGTCGCGGGAACGTTACATCGGTCGGTGCAGACGCAAATTAAGGCAATGTAAGATACTAGAGGCAAGCAGTAATATCAATACTGAGCACAGTCATGGAAACAAACAAGTTCTACACAACTCAGTAAAAACACACCTTAGAGAGTGAAAACTGTGGGGGGAAGTGGAAGAAGTTAAAAGAACATTTTGGTTGGTGAAAATTGCTTCAGATACAAAAAACCCATGCGAGAAAAGCTTTCATAACAACTCAAGCCCACGTTCAGGGAGAGGTTAGTGCACATCTATATTTGGTTGAGCGGTACAAGTGATGCAAAGCAATACTTTACGATAAGAAACAAAAATTTAAAAAAAAGTAAGACACTTACGCACAGTGTCCATGAAAATCTACAAATCGCGATGCTGACGACGCACGGCACAAACGCAAAGACACGACCCTCTATCCGAAAATATAAACAAACTCAGCTGGTCGCAGCGAGCAGAGAGCATGACGTCATAGCAGGGGGAGAATAAGAAAAGAATATTCACGTTAAAAAGCGCGAGGCTTCAAAACATTCGCTGAAATCGCACGGAGCAAAAGAACGACACTGAAACGTAGGCTCATAAAAGGTATGTCTGCTACGTATTGATTGAAATTAGAGACTCGCGACCACTTCAAGGCAGTTACTTGGATTTGTGCTTGAATTACAAGACATTATTTGTCTTGAAACCACGCACAAAGTTCCAAGACAAAGTCGCGTCTTAAAATTCACGAAAAGACCTGGAAATACAAGAAACTATTTTAACCGTGTTGCTCCAACTTGAGACGAGGAAAGAGCTGAGGGGGCGGGCGAGGCTGCAGGGTAGCGAGGGTAGGCAGGACCGCAACACGGGCGTCGTACGGGTTGCCTACCCTCGCGTTCTGATGCTTCTGGGGAGACAATCAACAAACAATGCGGCACAATCCTAGACAATCTCACACAATCTCACACAATCCCACACAATCTCACACAATCTCACACAATCTCACACAATCTCACACAATCTCACACAATCTCACACAATCTCACACAATCCGCACAATCCACACAATCTCACACAATCTCACACTCAAAACAATCTGTGTACACATTTTTTGGGAGTGGGGGACCCCTTGGTGCACCGGGGTGACCGCCTGGTTGGACGTGCTGGGGGCACCGCCGTGCTGGTGCGCTCCTCTTTGTCATCAACGCGACATCACCATTCCTGGCAGGATGACGGCGTGGAGGCCACCACCGTCCGCGTCAACACCACTCCGCCGGTCCCCGTCACGTCGTTTTACGCCAAGACAGGCCGGCTGAGCGTCGGTGCTGTCAACCGGGTTGCCTACTCGCCGCACCTGCACGTGCTTGCCGGTGACCTGAATGCCCGTCATCAGGACGCCGGCAGCACGTATAACAACAAGAATGGCAACGCCCTGTTTCACCGGGAGCGGCACCGGCACGTGCACGTGCACATCCCGGAGCACTACACGCACTGTCACCACAGCCAGCGTTACCAGCCATCAGTTCTGGACTACTTCCTCACCAACAAGCCAGCTAACCTGTCCATCGAGGTCGTCGACGTGCCGCATCTTTCGGACCACGCCATGCTCCACGCCACCTTGGAGACAGTGCGCATCATCATCGATCCCGTGCAGCGCTACCTCGTCAGCACGGCGCGCCTCGCCCGCCTCCTGGCCGAGGAGGACTAGGAGTTTCCTCCGGACCTGCTCCAGGACCCCGAGGCGGCCCTCGGCCACTTCAGGCGCACCGTCATGTCGGCGACCTTGATGTCAACCAGGCTCCGGACCGTCGCGGCGGCGTGGCATGCTACACCTGACCTGTACATTAGAGGGTAGTGAAAATAAAGGATTTCAGATATCGAAATGCGGGGGGGTGGCAAAAGTTGCCTTTTTACATCAGGACTTCAGGGAATTTTTTGTCGGACAATTTTTTCCGATCGCGCAAGGCGATCAAAGATGGCGGCCGTAAGCCCGCCAAAGAAATAAATAAAACTGCTGTAAACATCACTTTGACAGAAAATTCATGAAAACAAAAGTTGTTTGTCTCAAAAAGTTGGACCCGTTAAAAATTTCAAAAAAATTTCGGACGCACCTTATGTTGCCTACTTTCCAGGGGCATATATTTTACCACGCAAATTTCGCTCTCACAGAAAATTTATAAAGACAAAAGATGTTCGTTTTGAAAAGTTGATCATAGAAAAAATTGCAAAAAAAAGGGTGTTATAATATTGCCTATCTTTTGGCTCTTTTGTATTTTTGTTTGACCCTTATCGTGTAGTTGTTGTGTGAATGTGCAACTCTTAGCTTGCATTTATTGCAACTCAGAACTCACCACGAGAAGGTGGTTGCACCACGAGTTATTCCACCACCGCACCGCCCTACCCAACCAACCAACCATAGACGGCTACAAGGAAACTGTTCCTACTCCTTCTCTAGTTTAATAGCAGCAAATTGACACTTGGTTTTAAAAGCAGGCATGATATCTCTGCTTTTGAGTGTTGAAGTGATGAAATCATGCCTGGATTTGAAGCCCACCCTCTTCTCTTATGCGGCCGTGACAAGCTTCACACACCGCTCAATTGCCTGTGTGTGGCAAGGAAACCCATTGGGGCATTTCCCCACCGTCAATCAATGACTGGATTTCCTCGTTCTTTATATTTCGTAAAATGGGAGGAGAATAGATGGTTGTGGATGACCAGTCAATCATATCAGTGTAGTCTTGTTCCTTAAAGTTTATTTGAGGTAACACAAAATTTCGTACTCCGGACTTACGAGCACGGACGCCACCGGTGGGGGCTTGGGAGTTTGCTCTAGCAGCCAAAATTCTCTTCATCCCTCTCTCCCTCACCTCCTGCCTGCCATCAAAGCACATGGTAAGTAATATGTTTTCTGAGTGTGCAAAGAATGAATTAGTTTGTATAACAGGATTAACTATTTTCTGTACTTTTACAGGGCAGTGCCGAAAAGTCTCGATTGCTTTGAAAAGATGCCGTGAACCATCAACAACCAACAACAACATCCAACAACATCTACTTACCTGTTATATCCCTGTGTGGTTTGCCATTAAGAACAGTTCTATTGTTGATGGTTCACGGCATCTTTTCAAAGCAATCGAGACTGTTCGGCACTGCCCAGTAAAAGTACAGAAAATAGTTAATCCTGTTATATCGGGTGTCCCAGAGAACACACGGCAGTGTTGCGGGTCTGCCTACCCACTCCAGCCGTAAGGCGCCATAGCCCCTGCAGCTCTGGCGAGTATGCAATCCCGCAACACTGCCGTGTGTTCTCTGGGACACCCGGTACAAACTAATTCATTCTTTGCACACTCAGAAAACATATTACTTACCATGTGCTTTGATGGCAGGCAGGAGGTGAGGGAGAGAGGGATGAAGAGAATTTTGGCTGCTAGAGCAAACTCCCAAGCCCCCACCGGTGGCGTCCGTGCTCGTAAGTCCGGAGTACGAAATTTTGTGTTACCTCAAATAAACTTTAAGGAACAAGACTACACTGATATGATTGACTGGTCATCCACAACCATCTATTCTCCTCCCATTTTACGAAATATAAAGAACGAGGAAATCCAGTCATTGATTGACGGTGGGGAAATGCCCCAATGGGTTTCCTTGCCACACACAGGCAATTGAGCGGTGTGTGAAGCTTGTCACGGCCGCATAAGAGAAGAGGGTGGGCTTCAAATCCAGGCATGATTTCATCACTTCAACACTCAAAAGCAGAGATATCATGCCTGCTTTTAAAACCAAGTGTCAATTTGCTGCTATTAAACTAGAGAAGGAGTAGGAACAGTTTCCTTGTAGCCGTCTATGGTTGGTTGGTTGGGTAGGGCGGTGCGGTGGTGGAATAACTCGTGGTGCAACCACCTTCTCGTGGTGAGTTCTGAGTTGCAATAAATGCAAGCTAAGAGTTGCACATTCACACAACAACTACACGATAAGGGTCAAACAAAAATACAAAAGAGCCAAAAGATAGGCAATATTATAACACCCTTTTTTTTGCAATTTTTTCTATGATCAACTTTTCAAAACGAACATCTTTTGTCTTTATAAATTTTCTGTGAGAGCGAAATTTGCGTGGTAAAATATATGCCCCTGGAAAGTAGGCAACATAAGGTGCGTCCGAAATTTTTTTGAAATTTTTAACGGGTCCAACTTTTTGAGACAAACAACTTTTGTTTTCATGAATTTTCTGTCAAAGTGATGTTTACAGCAGTTTTATTTATTTCTTTGGCGGGCTTACGGCCGCCATCTTTGATCGCCTTGCGCGATCGGAAAAAATTGTCCGAAAAAAAAAACAAAAAATTCCCTGAAGTCCTGATGTAAAAAGGCAACTTTTGCCACCCCCCCGCATTTCGATATCTGAAATCCTTTTTTTTCACTACCCTCTACTGTACATGTCCGCGCTGCTGCGGCGGCGCCGCCTCGCTGCACGCCACTAGCAGCACGCCGAAGCACGCCGGCTCGGCCGACTGGTGAGGAAGTACGTCCTGAACAAGCGCGCCACCGCCGCCAAGCGCCTCTACGCTGAGGTCCCGCACTCGCCGCGCCAGCTGTGGAAGCAGCTCCGTCGCGCACGCCGTACCGCCGCCATCCCGCACGCCGTCTCGACCCTCGAGTTCGCCGATTATTACGCGACGCGCTTCGCGCCGAATAGCATCACGACGGACCCCGCGCCTCGGTCCACGGTGCTCCTGCCGCCGGAGGAGCTTCTCGCCGCCCCGCCTGTCGTTACGGCAAAGGATCTCCGAGGACTCCTGCAAGCCGCCCCTCGACGCCGTGCCGCTGGTTGGGACGGCATCTCCTATGACACTCTTCGCCTGCTCCCGGACGCGGCCCTGGACACCCTCGCCAAGATCTTCACGTCTCTCATCGCTGCGGGCATCTTTCCAACCGAAGACAAGTCGGCGCGAGTGCGGCCTATCCCCAAGCCGGGGAAGGGCCTCACCGTGCCGGCGGACTTCAGGCCCATCTCGCTCCTCACCACCCTGGGCAAGCTGCTGGAGGGGGCGGTCCTCCAGCACCTCAACGACTGCGCGGAGCAGATCCTCCCGGAGCACCAGTTCGGCTTCCGGGTGCAGCGCGGCGCGGAACAGCAGGTAGTCCGAGTCGTGGACTTCTTGGCCTGCGCGGCGAGCCGGAAGGAGTCCGCGGTGCTGTGCCTGCTCGACGTCGAGGCGGCGTTCGACAGAGTCCCGCACGGCCCGCTGCTCCGCAAGATGGCGACACTCCGGTTCCCGCTGTGGGCCCAGCAGTTCGTCGCCTCCTACCTCGCCGACCGGAAGTTCCGTGTCCTCACTGATGACGGAGCCCTCTCCCCGGAGCGTCCCGTCGCGGCCGGCGTCCCCCAGGGCAGCAAGCTCGGCCCGGTGCTCTACACCATCTACACATCGGACCTGCCCGCCCCGGGGGGCCCCAACGTGCTGCTCGGGACCTACGCTGATGACACCGCCATCGCCGTGACCGCGCCAACGCACGCCGACGCCATCGCCCTCCTGGAGCAGGAGGTTGACGCCGTCCTCGCCTACCCGAAGAGTCAAGACATCAAGCCCAACACGGCCAAGACGGATGTGGTAGCCGTGGACCCTTGATCAAAGTCTCACGGCCGCCTTCTCCCGTCTTTGGTCCGTGTTGGTGAAGACAACGTCCAGCTCCTCCGCTCCGCGAAGTACCTCGGCCTCGTCATCGACAGTCAACTTAACTTCCTGCCCCACGCCCGCGCCTCCCTGGACAGGTTCCGGAAGAGCTTCGCGCAAATCCTCCGGCACTTTCCATCCACGCCCGGCGCCACCCAGCACCTGATCACGCTGTACAAGTGCGTCCTGCGGCCGGTCCTACTTTACGGCGCTCCCGCCTTCGCCGCCCTGGAAATCCAGGAGGCCCAACGCTACAAGCGCGTTCAGGAGCACCGGGTGCTCCGCTGGGCCACCCGGTCATCAAGAAGGACGCCGCTCTCCACACTTCGTGATTGCCGCGATCAACGAGCACACCAAGAGGACGGCGGCGGCCTTCTTCCGGCGGAACGCGGCGCACCCGGATCCTGGTGTGGCGGCCATCGGCACCGGGCGGGACGGCGATGGACTTCACTTCCGGCGACCGATCGACCTGACTGACCTAGACAACTCGACTGACGACTCGACATCTTCGACTTGACTTTGGTGAGTCCTTCCGTGGCTCTGTCTGCCTTCCTCTCAGCTTCTCAAAACTTTTTCTTCTTCTTTCCATCTTCTCTTTCGGTGCCTTCACCATTTGACCTATCCCATCATATAGGTGTCGTCTTCTCTCTCAGGAATCATCATTTATCTAAGTCTGTTTGTCTCCGCCCACCGTCGCTATCCCCCCTCCTCCCCCCTCCCACTGCGCCCCCCCCCCTCTCTTCCTTTAATTAGGAAGTTGCCAATGATGAAGGCGTAGTGCCTCTTAATCCTTCAGATTCTGAGGAGCTCAGGGCCTCTGTCATACCGTGTCACCAGGACTCATACTGGTGACCAATACGGGAGACATGTCAATGAGCGCAGAACACAAGCCTGAGGAAAAAAAAACATTAACCGTAATCGACCCGTAATCGTGACCGGAACTTTAACCGTAATCGTAAGCGTAATCGTAACCGGAACGGTAACCGTAATCGTAACCGGAAATGGTTCCAATTTACGAGCGTAATCGTAACCAAAACCGTAATCGTAACCGAAACCGTAATCGTAATCGTAACCGGAATTTTCGGCTGGGAATGTCTCTAGAATCATCGGCTCGCGATACATGAAGATCTAAAATGCCTCTAAATGCACGAAAAAGACGGAGAATGTCGGTCCGGCGTCGCAACATCGTCGCTCCCCATTCCACTTTTATCTTTCTTTCTAATTATTTCAATGTTTTTCGAGACACAGCAGGCCAGTTTTATAATTGTCGATGTCTTGCTTACATGTCCATACCCTGGGTTCAACTCGTAATTGCATTTATAGCTCAAAATCTTGAAAAGAGTCGAGCAGAACGACAGGCATTGCTACGCGTCCGGCCGACCCACCGCGGGGGAGGTTGCGGCGCGCTTGGCCTACGGAGTTTCTACCCGCTGGACGAATTGAGCGAAACTTGACAACTCACCACGAAGTACTCCGATTCCTACTGAAACCTTTAGAAATCATTTTGATGATTTGTTCTTTGAGTTAGGACAATAAATGGAGGCGGCTATTGACTATAACAGCTGATATAACAACAAAGGGTACAGGACAGGAACCCGCCTCGGCCTTGGACAGAGAGGAGACTCCAACGGAGGAATTTATTTCTCATACGCACTGATATCAATAGATCTTCTCGCCCAAAACCCCGTCAATAGTCGGCTCCGCCTAACGGTCGTATTCTCGCTGTAGCGCTTGTGACCCGTAGCGCTAGCGAGCCGTAGCGCTAGCGAGCTGTAGCGCTTGTGAGCTGTAGCGCTTGTGACCCGTAGCGCTAGCTAGCTGTAGCGCTTGTGATCTGTAGCGCTTGTGATCTGTAGCGCTTGTGACCCGTAGCGCTAGCGTGCTGTAGCGTTTGTGACCCGCAGCGCTTGTGATCTGTAGCGCTTGCGAGCCATTCCCGTTCAGTACATGCTACGGCAAGACTTTTTATTGAATTGTCCATTAATTTATTCGGTTCAGTCTTTTGTTTGTGATTTCTGTTTTTGTTTGTTTGTTTGTTTGGTTTTTTAGTACCCCAAACTCCTGTTTCATGAAGTATTATTAATGTAGCATTTTTTTTAAATCACGCAGATTGCAGGTCCTTCCACTTCTGCCAATGACAGCAGCATATCACTAGATGTTAGTTCTTGATTTATTTAAGCTCCCTATTGTCAAATGTCGTTACCCTGACTAAACATTTCCGTGTTTTTTTTTTTCTTTTCCATAGTGTGAAACTCCCCCACATGGCAAATACGAGTGTTTGGCCCAATTTTTTGATGCCGAAGAATTCCTACAAATGCCTGATTATGAGAAGGACAGTTACCTCACTGCCAAAGAAAATTATAAGTATGGTGTTTCTCTAGGTTTGTATTCCTCTTGCCCGTAACCAAAATATTTTACTCTCTATGAGTGTTTCTGTGTGTTCTTTTTCTTTACTAGGGCTCCATCTGGAAAAACCAGCTTTTGTGAGACTTAAGCAAGGACCTGAATCTTCAACTGTCGTGGAAAAGCTTTATTTTAATGTGCAGCCTGAAATTTGCAGTGGGATATCAGAGGTAGACATTGATCAGAGCAGGAACTCAAGGATGCACAAAGCAGTAAGTTGACCATTTTGATACTAAAGATAACTTTTAAAACTTTTTTTTCCCTTTTGGTAGTGCTCTAGAATGCTTGGCTTGTGAAGTATTATTAATGTTGCATTTTCTTTTTAACATGCAGATTGCAGGTCCTTCTACTTCTGCCAATGACACCAGCAGATCACTAGATGTTAGTACTTGATTTAAGCCCCCCATTGTCAGATGTTATTACCCTGACTGAACATTTCTGTTTTTTTCAACAGCATGAAGCTTCCCCTCAATGCATATACGATTGTTTGGCTCCTTTTTTTTGTTGCCGAAGATTTCCTACAAATGTCTAATTATGAAAAGGACAGTTACCTTAATTTAAAAGAAAATTATGAGTATGGTGTATCTCTTGGTTTGTATTCCTCTTGCCCGTATCCAAAATATTTTACTCTCTATGAGTGTTTCTATATGTTCTATTTCTTTACTAGGGCTCCATCTTGAAAAGCCAGCTTTTATGAGACTTAAGGTAGGACCCCTGTGAAAAAATGGCCTCAAATAAAAAAAAATCAAATTATTTTTTTTTAGCTAAAAGTTTACTTTGAAGCTTCCTCTAGCAGAGGATTTTTTGGTTTTTGCTGTATCTTCAATACTTTTGAAGTTATAGGAGTTTGAAGAGCAGCGTGCAAACTCTCCAAGAATAATAAATTTAATTCTGAATAAAATAATTATCCTCATGTTGAGGCTAGTTTAATTTTTAGGCCCCCGTTAGGGGTGCCTATTGCTCACGCCCGTGAGTTTTTAATTTTTTTATTCTTGACGATGGCCCCTTATGGGCGCAGCCGATCCTGTCGTGCCGATTCACACCAAATTACAATGAAAAATACTACGAAAAATTAGAAATTTTTTGAGATAGGTCTGATGTCAAGCTGTCAATACGTTTTTGCATGAAATGAATTTGCATCCTTAGTTTCTATGGTAATTGCGAGCCGAGCACCCTGTGCCGAGCCAAAATCGAGAGTGGGCGGGGCTTGTGACAATACCGCCAACCTCAGAGTGAGTCCTCAGCTCATGTTTTCAGTAAAAGATACAAATACGTCTACCCTTGTGTTCCGTATTAATGCGTGGAGGCTTTGACAGTTGTTTGCTAAAGGCCTGCAACATCATTTTACGTCGTTACTAAATCTAAAACTAACAAAATATATTTTGAGTTGGTTTGAGTGGACACCAAGGCGGCGTTGTTTATAGCTGGCCCGCTCGGCGCCATATTTGTGTTGGAAATGTGATGCGGATAAAATTCACGATTTGTGCTCTCACTGAGAGATTTGACCTAATATTTTAAATTTCTATTTCATTTAATGGTAAGTGTGTGGCAAATGTGAAACTAGAACCCTTTAATTCTTGCCTAGTGGTTCGATTTAGTGGTTGCCAAGCGCGTTGTTGACAGCTGGCCCGCCCGGCGCCATGTTTGTGTTGGAAATGTGAGACGGATAAAATTCGCGATTTGCCTTTGTGTCTGCCTCTGTGTTCCTTGTGAATGTGTAGTGGCTTCCATAACTGTGTGTGCTAAAGGCCTGCAACATAACTTAGCGTCGTCACCAAATTAAAAGCTTGCCAAATATATTTTAAGTTGGTTTGAGGTGGGACGCCGTGAGGCGCCGTGTCGCCGGCCCCGCGCCGGTCCTCTCCAACCATGTCCGCCACGGCCGGGGGCTGAGGCTCTCACCTCGCGACTTTAAATCATTGTATAAAGTTATCAAAACGTTGACAAGTCGAACTTAATGCGTAAATATTGTTTCTGAGCCAGCAGAAAAAGTTTTGGTAAGTTTGAATTCAATCTGGTGAACACAACTCTTGAAATGGTGTATATTTACGTAAATAATTTTACGAATCCAATTTTTTACCTATACTCCTTGAAACTTTGGGAAACGATTTCCGCATGTCTGAAACTGCCTCTTTCACATTTATTTCGGCTGTCTAACATATTGTTCGGCTAAAATAAATAGTCGCTGGTGCGTTAGTGGAGGTCCCAGCCTAGAACCATGAAAGCGACAGGACTGGGCACCGCGACTGGGCACTCACACCTCAAACGCGCCTCGTTCTGTCGGAGGCGGCGGCGCCTCCCCCAGCCGGGCCACCGGCCTTCTTTTGTTGAGTAGAGGTCCCAGCCTAGAACCTAGAAACGACAGGACTGGGCACTCACACCTCAAACGCGCTCCGTTCTGTCGAAGGAGGCGGCGCCTCCCCCAGCTGGCTGCGGATTGTCTAGCCTACGTTTTCCCTGCGGCCAGGAGTGCCAGCGAGCCAAGCCGGATCGCGGCATTGTCGCCAGCTCTCGGGGCTTGGGTGCTCGGGCGCTTGGCCCCTCTGCCCCTCCGCGTGGCGCACAGGGGAGGAAGGAGGACCGTGGTATATTCAGTTACTTAACCAAAAAAGAAGGAAAAAAAAATAATAGCTCAATTTTTGGGACTTTTGTTTAGCGGATAAAATCATTAAATTCGTGATGTGATTCTCGCAAATAGTTCTGACTTAAATTCTTTCTCATTCTGTGGCTAGTTTTAAAACCTAGGGGGCCGTTTAACGCGTTAGCGTTAGAATTTTTTTTTTCATTCTGGTATCTTAATGGAAAAGTTAAGATTTTGAATAGAGTTGCCGCTTGTGCACTGAAAAAATCACATTGGAATAGAAGAAAAATGGTTGAAAACCTTTAAACCGGTGTATCTCAAAACACTTGTTTGGGAACTTCAAAATGTTCCATGCGTCATAGTTTTGTAGCCACAGTGATTCCACGCAGAGCAAGTGTTACTTTGATGTTAGTCTACACTTCCAAGGTCTCATTCTATTTTTAAATGAAGTAGAACTGCTAGCCTGTAGGTATATATAGTGATAATTTGAGCTTGTAAAAATATAGAAATATGTACAATTCAAAATCATTATCAGAGAGGTCTATACACAATATGAGACCTTGAAGTTGTAAAGTAGGACCTTCTGATCCAAAAAAAAAACTGACCAAAAATTTTACAGCAAAATTTGTGACGCATGGAACATTTTCCCCATGGATCTACAAATTAAGAACGTAAAACTAAAAACATGTTGTGTTGCCCACGTAAGGCTCCAATATTATTTTTTTTTTTTTTGAAGTTTCCAAACATACCGATGAAGGAAATATCATTGGTTAATTTTTCATCTCACCCCTTGAGGGTGTTGGCCATTTCACAGGGGTCCTACCTTAAGCCAGGACCTGAATCTTCATCTGTCGTGGAAAAGCTTTATTGTAATGTTCAGCCTGAAATTCGCAGTGGGCTGTCAGAGGAAGACATTGATCAGAGCAGGAACTCAAGGATGCGCAAAGCAGTAAGTTGGCCAACCTTGATACTAAAGATAACTTTTAAAACTTTGAGTGTTTTTTTTTCCTTCTCTCTTTTGGTTTTTGCTCTTGAAAGTACTTTTAAGAGCTATATTGGTAATTATCATAGGAGAAGAAGTACTACTTCCTGCTGTGGTATCAGCTTAGTACATGCTCTGAGAATACTTGTAATTGATGAATCCATTAGATAAGTCTTCCTTTTGCAATATCTGTTATTTTTTTTTAGTGCCCCAGAATGCTTGGCTTGTGAAGTATTATTAACGTTGCATTTTTTCAACATGCGGATTGCAGGTCCTTCCACTTCTGCCAATGGCACCAGCAGATCACTAGATGTTAGTACTTGATTTAAGCCCCCAATGTCAAATGTTTATTACCCTGACTAAACATTTCCGTTTTTTTCAACAGCATGAAGCTTCGGCTCAATGCATATACGATTGTTTGGCTCCATTTTTTGATGCCGAAGATTTCCTGCAAATGTCTAATAATGAAAAGGACAGTTACCTTAATTTAAAAGAAAATTATGAGTATGGTGTATCTCTTGGTATGTATTCCTTTTTCCTAAAACCAAAGTATTTTACTCTCTATGAGTGTTTCTATATGCACGGAAAAAAATACGTTTGTTGTCGCAACGAATAATTAGCTAGGACAACTAATATGTTCGCTGGAAGCGGCTCAACCGGGCTCAACCAATATTATCGTGTGGGTCAGCTAACTCCTTAGTTGTGGGATCGAACAATCAGCTGCTTGTGTTAGCTAACAGCAGGTTAGCTCCCAGCGCGAATTTCACATAGTCTGCCCCAGCTTACATATTAGGTACCACAGGGAACGAGTCGGAAAATAATTTGAAATCACTGCGCTAACGAAAGTCTCTCTTTATCCAGCTCACCCTTATTTGTTATAGAGACTAATCTATATTCGCTTGTGGCAACTTTGAATACTGCTTGACCCGTCGAATAAGATTAGCTGTGTGGACTAATGCGGGAACCCACTTTTCACGTCGACGCGTTCCCACCTCACTGGCTTCCCTTTCGGTCTACGCTATCGCGCACGGGTGGCTCAGTGGCACCGAGTCGGCCTGGCGACAAGACGGTCGTGGATACGACACTCGCTTGGGTAAGTTTCAGTTTCAAATAAAGATCGTCCAGATATGCAAGATGGCCGATTCCTCGAGGACGGGACTGGATAGGACCGTTACAACTGTTTAATAATTTTAAAAAATTCTCTGCCACTACATTGGTCCTCTCAGCTATTGTTCTGTAGCTCTCGTAACAAACGCATTCGCTGCCGCAAGGAAAACATTCACTAGGCGCATATCAGCGAATTTACTAGCTGTCACAGCGAATGCATTTTTTTCCGTGTGTTTTGTTTCTTTATCAGGGCTCCATATGGGAAAGTCAACTTTTATGAAACCTAAACTAACACGACCTGAAACTTCACCTGGCATGGAAAAGCATCTATTTGTTGTTCAACCTGAAATCTGCAATGTGCTTGCAGATTTGGATATTGATCATAGCAGAAACTCAAGGAAGCGCAAAGCAGTCAGTTGATAAGATTTTCTTGATAGTAAAGATAACTCATAAAACAATTAAAACAATTAGTTAAATTATTTCTTACTCTAGGAGAATAAATTTCTCCATGATGTGTTTTCTACCCGCTGGTTGTCTTGAAGCAAATCACGAGATTAGGAACAAAAGATGTATGCAGGTAGCTGAAATTGTATTCCCTGCTAGTTCATGCTTCTTCTTAAACACTTTGTTTCACTTAACCCCCCAATTTTTTCTCTCTTTTTACTCGTTCTTTACCTCCATCTCTCATCATCCTTTTCTGGTGGTGGAAGAACGAGTATTGTGCTCAGTACGGTACAGTTTAGTCCCCACTTTCAGCGCTGAATTTACAACACGTACAACTCACTGAATAGTACCAAACTATAGGTTCTGCTCTAGTAATTAATCAACAATAGAGGTTTCTTTCGATTGTGTAGGTAGAATTTCGCGAAAAATCGTTTTTAAATTCCATCTAGTCGAGTCATGGTCAGCGCCGGCGGATGGAAAGTTTCAAGTCCAAAAACTTTATTCTGGAATCATCCTATACTATGAAAAACGACGTAACAATAAAACAAAATACTCTTATTAATTTCCGAAAATTTTAACCAATTTTAACATTGCGATTGAACTAAAATAAACAAAACTAGAAGTGTTGGTAAACAATGTGTGTTTACAATCATAATATACACGATACGCATGCGCAGATCGCTGCCATCTAGCGGGATAGCAGCGAACTTCTTCAAGGCGAAAAATGAAGAAGAAACAGAATAATTTGGTTCCTAGACAACCGCGAATAATTGGATGTCCATGTATACTAGTTAAACAGTTTAAAATTTGTGTGCCTTCAAGCAAAATTCTGTATGATAACAGAAACACTTTTCTCGTCAACCAGTTTGATTCGTTAATACTGATTCTGATAATAAATACCACCATACTGAGCACTATACATAGGAGATATTACGTAAAGAACGAGTTTACGCTTCATGTATCAAATTAATTTGATACACTGTGTTCCTCTCTTGTTTTTTTTTTCTGTAGGTGGATGCATCAAAAGTGCAAAGTAATGCGAGACGTTGACTGATATAGCTATCTATTTTTGTGCAATGACAAATATATTTGTCTAGTTTGTGTTGTTTTCTTTCACTTAATGGGAACATCTTTATTGTTTTGTTATGCACTGTAATGTACTCCTTAAAATTTTGAATAGGAGCTTTTGAACGAAATTACTCTTATATATTCTTAAATTTTATTTCAAGTTGACCTCCACTAGTCAACTTGTTTTCCTTTATTTACTTATGTTGATACAGAAGACAATATGATAAACAGACCAGATTTTTCTATCTATTTCACATATAGCTTATTCCATATTTGATTTAGACAAAGAATTAAAGTATCTCATTGGGTTGTAACTTAATTGTGAATACTTCATTTCAGATACAATAATAAGTCTTTAAGTACCAGAGATGGACATTAATAGATGATTGTCAAACTTGTTTGTAATCATTACAGTGGGTCCTCTGTGAGTGGGTCCGTCTGAAGGAAAACAAAAATTTCAGGATGGTATTGTCATTTGCCACTTTGTTGCTAAATCTTTATTATTCCAATGTGAATATTAGGTGAGTTTTGATTGATTCCTTTCCATTCTTTATTGTTTCTTAAAAATTTCTTTTTTCTCCCAGAAGTCTAGATTCTGCCAACAAAATCAGTGGCATTGGCTTACTGCTTTACTTCAAATCCATTTTGCCATCATACTTAATGTTGAAGGTGGAACAAAAGCTGCCACAGTAAGATTTTTTTTTAAATTTAATAGTATGCTTTACTCATTTATGTGCTCTAAAAGATTTCTTTTTCAAAACATTGTTAAAATTTATTGTGAATTCTTTTTACAGTTTATTTTGTATTTATTCCATAAAGTTAATCACATTAATCACCATTGCTGTGAGGAGTTCTTAGGGAAGTAGTTTATTTGAAAATTTGACAACTCCCTCTAATCAGCTTCGTAAAGCATACAAAGTATGTAGAACTTTTAGACTCTCTGATGGCTGCACTGCTGTGGTATTCTGGCTCTTGGTGATGCGAGGAAGTGCACCTCAAGTAAGTTAAAATTCTGAAAGCTGTCTGATTTTTTTTTACCCAGTCAGCTTGGAGAATCTTAATATACTTAATAGTTTTTCCTCTGACCTCCAGATTTCCAGGCGTCCTGACGTAATTTTCCAAAGGATCCTCAGGTATGAATGGGATTGAAGTAATAACAGGTCTCTGCAGCCACTGGGCAGAAAAGAAACAAGCAACATAGTTAAAAGAAATTTAAGGATGTTTACCGGAGTTGGGGTTGTTTAGAAATTTTTTTGATAGATCATGGCTAGAGCAAACCATGGTGTGTTCATAGTAAGTAAGCATGCTTAAGGAAAGTTTAATGTTTATTTATCCATCCAATTCTAAACTCCATGTTCTAACTTAAACTTTTCTTTATGGTTCTGTTTTTGTAGGAGGGGTGAAACGGGAAAATGAAGAACATCCATTGAGTTATCGGTAATAGTATAGAACAGTGACTCAGAGCCGATGAGTCACTCAAGTATACCATCGGAAAGGGCTTTTTTCACCTTCATCATCCGTGCTCGTTATACTCTATCGCGAGGTTCAGTTCCTGACCGGCATAGCGATTCGGATTGAATGTCCTGCCTCGTCCGCATTGCGCACATTACCTATTACTGATGACTCTTGAGAATCTCACAAGGGCAGTCGATGTAGGCCTACTCTGCATCAATTGTGATCATGAAATCCGTGTCAGTAACTTTCACGATTTGAGCGCCTGTGTTATGTGTTATTATATGATAGGTTTACTTGGCTTGTTAGCTTTGAGCCCCTATTTCTTATTCTCCCTAACGGTGCCAGGTGCCCTAGTATTGTTAAAAAAAATTTGAAAACTATTCCAGTCATAGTAATTGTGTTTTGTCCCTACGGGCATTAGTGAATTTTTGAATAAATGTTGTACCCAATTGCCTCAGGCTCCTCTTTAACTTTTAAAAAAGAACCGCACAGATACTGATATCACATTCTTAGTGAGTTTCCCTTCTATTTAGTTAAAGAGAAACTGTCCGTAAGCATCTGCACTGTACAGCTCGAGTTGTGCTTTTTCCATAGCTGGGCATACCACACAGTCATCGTACTGCTCGCCGGCAGGTCACCGCACTGCTTCTGTAATCAACAACTGATTCTGACACGGATACTAATTTCGCACCCTTAGTGATTTTCCCTTCTATATAATTGAAAAGGAACTGTCCGTAAGCATTTTTATTGTACAACTCGAGTTGTGCTTTGATTTTTTTTTATAAGCATACATATAACCTCTGTGATCTTGTACGATTTCGCCCCCTCAGTGATTAGTGATTTTCCGTTCTACAGCTGTTTTCGCAACATAAGATTCTGACGGGGACACTTAATTCTGACCCTTATTGATTTTCCCTTCTATGTAATTAACACGAAACTGTCCGTAAGCATCTGTACTGTACAACTCGAGTTGTGCTTTTTCCAAAGATTAGCATACTATACAGCCATCGTACTGCTCGACGGCGGGTCACCGTACTGCTTCTGTCATCAAAGAACTGATTCTGACACGGATACTAATTTCACACCCTTAGTGATTTTCCCTTCTATGTAATTGAAGAGAAATTGTCCGTAAACATCTGTACTGTACAACTCGAGTTGTGCCTTTTCCAAAATTGAGCATACCATAAAGTCATCGTACTGCTGGCCGGCGGGTCACCGTACTGCTTATGTCATCAACAACTGATTCTGCCAGGGATACTGATTTCACACCCTTGGTAATTTTCCTTCTATATAATTGAAAAGGAAACATCCGTAAGCATCTTCGTTGTACAACTCGAGTTGTGCTTTAATTTTTATTTTATAAGCATACATATAACCTCTGTGATCTTGTACGATTTCGCCCCCTCAGTGATTAGTGATTTTCCGTTCTACAGCTGTTTTCGCGACATAAGATTCTGCCGGGAACACTGATTTCTCACCCTTAGTGATTTTCCCTTCTATGTAATTAAAGAGAAACTGTCCGTAAGCATCTGTATTGTAAAACTCGAGTTGTGCTTTTTTTCTAAGTTGACCACTATGAATCCATCGTATTGTTTGCCGGCGGGTCACGGTACTGCTTCTGTCAGCAACAACTGATTCTGCCAGGGATACTGATTTCACACCCTTCGTGATTTTCCCTTCTATAAAATTGAAGAGGAACTGTCCGTAAGCATCTTTATTGTACAACTCGAGTTGTGCTTTGATTTTTTATAAGCATACATATAACCTCTGTGATCTTGTGCGATTTCGCCCCCTCAGCGATTAGTGATTTTCCGTTCTACAGCTGTTTTCGCAACATAAGATTCTGCCGGGGACACTGATTTCTCACCCTTAGTGATTTTCTCTTCTTTGTAATTGAAGAGAAACTGTCCGTAAGCATCTGTACTGTACAACTCGAGTTGTGCTTTTTCGAAAGTTGAGCACAATGAAGCCATTGCACTGCTCGACGGCGGGTCACAGTACTGCTTCTGTCATTAACAACTGATTTTCCCACGGATACTGATTTCACACCCTTAGTGATTTTTCCTTCTATGTAATCGAAGAGAAACTGTCCGTAAGCATCTGTATTGGACAGCTCGAGTGGGGTTTTTACAATGTTGAGCATACTATACAGTCCTTATACTGCTTGCCGGCGGGTCACCGTACTGCTTTCTGTCATCAACAACTGATTCTGCGGGGGAAATTGCAGGAATCGCCTGAAACTCAAGCCAAACTCTGACCTACGCTTGGTTGCGGTCCAATTACAGCCAGATGACTTAAATGACGCCTAAAAACGGGCCTGATAAAGTAATGTTACACATCAGAGCTTTGTATTGAGCACATTTTGTGCGTGCGAACCTAACAGAAACCCTTTAAACTTATTAGGAAACCTGCAGTGCTGCAGGTGCTGCACGGTGGCATACCTGCTCGTGAATTATGTTGCTTAATCTTTTGTTGCTGGGGTGAAGTATCATTTCTGTACATTCTTTAGGGATACTGATTCCACAACCTCACTGTTTTTCCCTTCTACGTAAATAAAGAGAAATTGTCCGTCATAATCTGCATTGTACAATTCGATTTGAGCTGTTTCCTAATTTGAGCATACAGTCAGTTCAGGCGCTTAGACCGTGAAATATTCTGACGGTAACTCTACCAAGTAGTGATAATTCACGTGCCGGATCTACCACGGTAGATCTACAACGGTAGATCCAGCACGTGAATTAACCCTACTTGGTAGAGTTACCGTCGGAATATTTTACGGTCTAAGCAGCTCAACTGACTGCATGCTCAAATTAGAAAAGAGCTCAACTCGAATTGTACAATGCAGATTATGACGGACAGTTTCTCTTCATTTGCATAGATGGGAAAATCAGTGAGGTTGGGAAATCAGTTTCCCTAAAGAATGTACACAAATGATGGTCCAACCCAGCAACAAAAGATTTAGCAACATAATACAAGATCACGTATGCCACCGTGCAGCACCTGCAGCACTGCAGGTTTCCTAATAAGTTTAAAGGGTTTCTGTTAGGTTCGCACGCACAAAATGTGCTCAATACAAAGCTCTGATGTGTAACATTACTTTATCAGACCCGTTTTGGGGCGTCATTTAAGTCACCTGGCTGTAATTGGACCGCAACCAAGCGTAGTTCAGAGATTGGCTTGAGTTTCAGGCAATTCCTGCAGTTTCCCCTGCAGAATCAGTTGCTGATGACAGAAAGCGGTACGGTGACCCGCCGGCAAGCAGTACGAGGACTGTATGCTATTCTCAACTTAGGAAAAAGCACAACTCGAGTTGTACAATACAGAAGCTTACGAAAGGTTTCTCTTCAATTACATAGAAGGGAAAATCACTAAGGATGAGATATCAGTGTCCCCGGCAGAATCTTATGTTGCGAAAACAGCTGTAGAACGGAAAATCACTAATCGCTGAGGGGGCGAAATCGTACAAGATCACAAAAGTTAAATGTATGCTTATAAAAAAATCAAAGCACAACGCGAGTTGTACGATAGAGATGCTTACGGACAGTTTCTCTTCAATTATATAAAAGGGAAAATCACTAAGGGTGTGAAATCAGTATCCCTGGCAGAATCAGTTGTTGATGACAGAAGCAGTACCGTTACCCGCCGTCGAGCAGTGCGATGGCTTCATTGTGCTCAACTTTCGAAAAAGCACAACTCGAGTTGTACAGTACAGATGCTTACGGACAGTTTCTCTTCAATTACAAAGAAGAGAAAATCACTAAGGGTGAGAAATCAGTGTCCCCGGCAGAATCTTATGTTGCGAAAACAGCTGTAGAACGGAAAATCACTAATCGCTGAGGGGGCGAAATCGCACAAGATCACAGAGGTTATATGTATGCTTATAAAAAATCAAAGCACAACTCGAGTTGTACAATAAAGATGCTTACGGACAGTTCCTCTTCAATTATATAGAAGGGAAAATCACTAAGGGTGTGAAATCAGTATCCCTGACAGAATCAGTTATTGATGGCAGAAGCAGTACGGTGACCCGCCGGCGAGCGGTACGATGGCTTCATAGTGGTTAACTTTGGAAAAAGCAGAACTCGAGTTGTACAGTATAGATGCTTACGGGCAGTTTCACTTCCATTAAATAGATGGGAATGCGCAATGCGGACGAGGCAGGACTTTCAATCCGAATCGCTATGCTGGTCATGGGCTGAATTTCGCGGCAGAGTATAATCATCGCGAATGGTGCAGGTGAAGTCGGAGAGCGCTGGGCTCCCGTGTGATTCTCCGCGCGTGTCGAGAACAACCCGCGCGCCAGCCGCGTGGTGCCGATACGCACGCACTTTATCGGATGGGCGCCGAAGCATGCGCACGCCGCGCCGCCGCGCCGCGCAGCGCATTGCATTACGCTTACAGACCCGTTTTGAATTAGAACGAATCATTAGGCGACAGGGGTTCGGCGAAACAAATAGAAGGGAGAAAAATTCGAAAGGCCGGCAGTAGAATGGTAAGGTTACCAAAACAATTGACAATGGTTCACCCCAGCAACAAAAGATTAAGCAACATAATAAAAGATCACGTATACCACCGTGCAGCACCTACAGCACTGCAGGTCTCCTAATAACTTTAAAGGGTTTCTGTAAGGCTCGCACGCTCAAAATATGCGCAATACAAAACTCTGATGTGTAACATTACTTTATCAGACCCGTTTTGAGGGTCAGAAAGCGGTACGGTGACCCGCCGGCAAGCAGTACGAGGACTGTATGCTATGCTCAACTTTGAAAAAAGCACAACTCGAGTTATACAATACAGATGCTTACGAACAGTTTCTCTTCAATTACATAGAAGGGAAAATCACTAAGGGTGTGAAATCAGTATCCGAGGGAAAATCAGTTATTGATGACAGAAGCAGTACGGTGACCCGCCGGCGAGCAGTACGATGGCTTCATAGTGGTTAACTTTGGAAAAAGCAGAACTCGAGTTGTACAGTACAGATGCTTGCGGAAAGTTTCACTTCAATTACATAGAAGGGAATGCGCAATGCGGACGAGGCAGGACTTTCGATCCGAATCGCTATGGCGGTCAGGGGCTGAATTACGCGGCAGAGTATAATCAGCACGGATGGTGAAGGTAAAGTCAGAGAGCGCTGGGCTCCCGTGTCATTTTCCGTGCGTGTTGAGAACAAACAACCCGCGCGCCAGCCGCGCGGTGCCGATACGCACGCATTCTATCGGATGGCCGCCGAAGCATGCGCTCGCCGCGCCGCCGCGCCGCGCATTGCATTACGCTTACAGACCCGTTTTGAATAAGAACGAATCATTAGACGACAGGGGTTCGGCGAAACAAATAGAAGGGAGAATAATTCGAAAGGCTGGCAGTAGAATGGTAAGGTTACCAAAACAATTGACAATGGTTCACCCCAGCAACAAAAGATTAAGCAACATAATAAAAGATCACGTATGCCACCGTGCAGCACCTGCAGCACTGCAGGTCTCCTAATAACTTTAAAGGGTTTCTGTAAGGCTCGCACGCTCAAAATATGCGCAATACAAAACTCTGTGTGTGGTGCTAGGAGGGGGTGCCGGGGTTGGCGGGGGCTGGGGGGACGCCGGAGCTCAGGAGACGCCAGTAGAGCGTAACGACCGGGCCCGGGGTGGAGCGGACGGGCGCCTTGTAGGTAGGCAACCCGTCCGACATCATTATACTGCAAATTATGCAGGCAGCCGAATAGGTGTTTAAGGGCGAGTGTGACGCCAAGTGTGTGTGTGTGGCTGCAGCGTGTCATGGTGGCTTGGGGCTTAACCGAGGTAATGAGAGCTGTAATGAGTAGCGATGTGTCATGTAGACGTATGTGGTAGGAATGAGAAAGGTAACATTGTGACAAAACAAATATTCTATTTTTGCGATCGAGAAAGGCCTGCCGTTATATGGAAAAGGGGAAAGGAGAGTGGAAGTACGGAGGAGGTTGACATGTTCCCTCTCTGAGCGGTTGGAAGTGACTGAGGCTACGGGCGGTAGCGCGCGTCGCGGCCAGTGCGTGTAGGGAGGGGAGGGGAGGGGACCCACCGGCTGGGAGCATTCAGGCGCGACCGAGTGGCGAGGCGGCGCTGGCTGGCCCACGGGGTAGCGTTCACCTCAGAGATAATCATCAGTGCCCAGGTGTCAAATTATATATGGCGAGAGTCACGGGTTTGAGGGGGAAACGTTTTTATTTTATTTTATTAAATCTTTTATTTTTTTTAAGCGTGGGATCAATGCGGAGGGAGTGACGGGGCGAGCGCACAGTGATTTCACCCGTTATCTTCAAGTCTCGATACACCATTCCGTCCCGAGCATTCCGCACCCCGCAGTCCCGTGCAGTCCGTACCTCTCAGCTTGCTCTGAAAAGTAAGAGGAGAAGTGCAATTGACGACTTTTTGCCTTAATCCAATATGCGAGCAAACCGAATAATGGCTTTTTTATGCTTAAAGTGGCTCCTGCTGTGACTGAAAACCCCATCACGCGCAGAGCTGAGTTTACGAAAGTGACGAAGCGAATGGCCGAGATAATACCCCGATGCTGATACTTGAAAAGTCGTGGCCTCAGGCAAGAGACGCGGGAGCCAAAATGCTGGACGAGTTAGCTGATATCATGAAAGACTTAGAGTAAAACGATGTCGCTGTACACAAGTGCTGCCAGGAGCCGCGGCAGGGGGAAGCGGGTGCTGCTGTTCCCTACCCGCTGGGTGCCAGCCCCTTGTCAGTGCAGCCACTCCGCGCCCGCGCCCGCGCCCGCGCCCGCGCACGCGCCCGCCCGCGCCCGCCCCCTCCCCCCCCCCCTCCCCGGGACGGGGAAAGGGACAGGGGTTGTTCATGGGCGAGTGTGTAGGGAGGGGAGGGGAGGGGACCCACCGGCTGGGAGGGAGCAGACAGGCGCGGCCGTGTAGTGAGGCGTTGCTGGCTGGCTTACGGTTCACCTCATAGATAATCATCAGTGCCCAGGTGTCAAATTATATATGGCTAGAGTCGTTGAATTGGGGGCGAAACGGAATATTTAGCGTCCGATCAATGCGGAGGAAGTGAGGGAGCTAGCGCACAGTGATTTCGTATCCGTTCGTTTCGAGTCGCGGTCCGAGCAGCCCGCATCTCCCCGTCCCGAGCAGTCAGTCACCCGTGCAGTCCGTACCTCTCAGCTTTCTCTGAAAAGTAAGTAGACCAGTGTCATTGATGACATTTTGCTTTAACCCAATGTGCGAGCAAACCGAATAATGGCTCTTGTCTGCTTAAAGTGGCTCCTGCTGTGACTGATGTGATCACCCAATCACGCGCAGTGTCGAGTTTACGAAAGTGACGAAGCGAATGGGGGAGATACTACCCCAAGGCTGTTACATGAAAAGTCATGCCCTCCGAACAATTCACGTACGAAGGTGATCATGGTCGGCACCCGCTTGGATCAACACATGGAGGTGTGTGCTCTACTCACTGCTTCGAACGGACTGAGGAGTGTTCTCTTGAGTATGAAATGGAGCTTGTGAGCTTATTATTGGATCCACGTTGGGAACCAAGTGTTCTGCTACATTTTAAAACAGCCAAAAAAAACAGGCAACGGTGGTGTGTTGGAAAATGTCGAGTTTCGCTGCTGTGTTATAGGAAATGGCGGCGAACCAGGAATGAGAATTTCAAAGAGGACTGACAATGGTATCGGTAGCATCGTCTTGGCTCAGATTAGTGTACTGACTCTGATTGATTTAGCTGATGCAATTTTGTGTACTGTGAGCACCTTGAAAAACTTTTCTGTCGAGTGTGAACAATGCTTACTTGATAGTCTTCGTGTTGTAAAGGAAATGAGTGAAGAGATGAGCATTCCTATCACCTATTCAGACGGAACAGGGTGCCACGAGTGTCGTAGCTGTGTATAAAAAGAAGATAACTGCTTGTGAGATGTTGACCCCTCCAGAAATGCTGTTTGTGCTAGATCTGGCGTACATGTATAAAGAGCAGTTTTCTCGTATGCTCTTTGATTTCGTACACACTGCAGTTGAAGATATGAGTAAACCGTCGAATGTAAAGGATGAATAAAAATATGAATAAAGAAGAAAATAAAATGAGTAGGTGACGTGTAAGAAAAGTAACAGAATTTATTGTGCATAGCCAATCTCATCTTATAAATAAAATACTACGTCCTATTCGACCACTTCAGAAGGAAAAAATACATTAAAAAAAAGAATGAAATCAAAAATAGATAGATAATGCAAAATAAATAAGTAAGGTAAAATAAATAATCTTAGAAAATGATAGAAAATAATTGAAATTACAAAAAGTAAAAATAAATAAAAATAATAAGAAGAATAAGAATAAGAATAATAAGAATAAGAATAAAAATAATAATGAAAACCTTACACCGAGACAGTGTGGGTCGGCGTGGCCTGCTGGCGGAGTGCCTCGGTCCCGCGCCATATTACCATTCTTTCCCCTCTTCCTTCTCCCCTCCCTACTTCATGGCCGGCGGCTACTCTGTCGAAAAACTGTCGAGATTTTCCCACTCTTCCGGACAGAAAAACGACGTTATTAAGTAGATTCCGCTCTGCCATGTTTTCCCGACAGAGTTGCCATGGTATTATTGCTGTATTTTTGTTCGTCGGGAGACAACGGTGTCGACGAGAAGAGGGGAGAAGACATTAAGGGGGAAGCGAGAGGAGATGATATAGGGGAATCAGCCAACATGATTTGCGGGCATCGCTTCGCCCAGTATACATAGTCAGAACGGGTTCGCACTCTGTCACGCAAACGACATAGGCCGCCTGTACGCAACCTAAATGTTCTGGAAAGTAGTCTATCGGCTCCTTGCATCTTTCGTTCCAACTCGCGCCTGGCTGGCACGAGGGCGGGAGAGCATGAGGGAGCGGTCTAGAGCGGTGAATGGAGTGTGGTTTAGGGATTCGGTTCGGCCTGCTTCGGGCTCGACTCGGCTCGGCTCGGCCCGGCCGACGTTAACCGAAGGCCCAGACGAATCCCCCACCACACTCCAATCGGCGCTCTCACCCCCTCGTACCGGCAGGGCTCGACGTGGACTAAATATGGCTGCTGAGCAGCACGTGTCAGCACTGCGTGCGCCCATTTAACAACCCACCCGCACCGTGCTGGACGTTAGTGTGCTCTGTGTTGGCTCAACCGCACCGTCTCGCTAGCGGAGCGCAGCCGTTCCCAGCCCCCAGCCGGACGCTCTCAACCTCTTCACGACACCGCCCGCCAATCGCCACACCGTCGGTCTCAAGTGCACAGTGCTCGTTTGCTCGAAAAGTAAGTGTGTGTGTGTGTGTGTGTGAACTTGTGTATCTTCATCCATATATTCGACATCGGCATGCCCAGTCACTTCTTCTTTATACTTTGACTATAATGTATGTGTTTCTTTCCGATAGATGGCCGAAACACCTAATTGGCAGAGCCTAGCAGCAGCCTTTAACTCCATCGCTTCGAACCCTGAGTTCACAAGCATCAAAGAGCTGACACCTGGAGCACGGTACGAGGTCCGCAACATGTGTCGCATTTCCACCAAGCACGGTTCGAAGATCAAGGCGGAACTGAAGGATCTTGGCGGAGAGAGTCTTTTCGTCGTGTTGCCCTCAAGGCTGGCGCGGCTCACAGACGCGCAGATTGAAGGAATTAATGATATGGTGCACTCCGGTCATATTCCGTGGTTTATCTTTAAGTCTGTCACTGAGTCGGGAGCCTATGATGTTGAGCTTGTTTTTGATGAGTAATTGTATTTATATTCCTTTTTTTTAAAAAAAAATAAAATATTGTGCTTTGTTTTATTGGGGTTGAAATTAATAAATGTCAAAACAAAAAAAATATATATATGTGTGGTTGCTGTACATTTATGTGCCCTGCGATTCGTTCAGATGCACACCGACTATACACGATATCCTATCGCAAAAACTGCCTGGCGGCTATGGACAATAAGCGAAAAATTATAGACTACGGTGCCCACTCTCAAGCTATTGTGTAGATGCGGACGGGCAGGACGTAAAATTATAAAACGCACGCGCCGGCGCCCGCGCCCGCGTCGGGCCCGCGTCGCGCCCGTGTCGCGCCCGCGCCCGCCTCGCGCCCGCGCCCGCGCCCGCCTCGCGCCCGCGCCCGCGCCCGCCTCGCGCCCGCGCCCGCGCCCGCGTTGTGTCGCGTATCCCGCCCCCCCGCCCGCCCGCGCGCCCGCCTCGCCCTCGCGCCCGCGCCCGCGTTGTGTCGCGTATCCTCGCCCGCCCGCGCGACCGCTCGCCTGCGCCCGGCCGCGCCCCGGCCGCGCCCCGGCCGCGCAAGGGGCAGGGGATGTGTGTGTCTCTCCCTTATCCTGCATCATAATCAACCCCAAACTTTGCCACGGTGGTCCGACGCGCGGGTGCACTCGCCCTTCTGGCCACACTGCATCAGGACTTTCTCCCCGCGCGACTCTCGCGCCACGCTGCATAGCCAACCGTGCATGTCAAGGAGACATGAGCGCACACGTGAATATATTAGTGGGAATATATTAGTGAGCGGTAACGTGCATTGGCGTTAATTGTGGAGTGGGCGTTTGCTATAGGCCCATGTCAACGTGACGACTTGGTAGGGGAGTGTGGGAAAGTGACAGTTATTGCAGAGAAAGCAGTTCGTGACCGTTGCGGAACCGGTGCGCGTCAGCCGTGACGTATCACGCCCCCCATGAGGTCAATTCGTATCATGCAGGCCGTTTTTATATTGGGCTATCTCTTTTTGTGGGTTAGCGGAAGCAGTCAAGGGATGATAAAATGTGAAGATTATCCCTCGATTATTCATGATTTTGTCTCTATCGATGAAGACTCGGTAGACCAGATTATGAAAGAATGGAGCCATTTTTGTTACAATAATTCAACCCAGCCATTTTCAAGCTTACAACATTTACGCGAAGCATGGGGAAATTCAACGACATTCGACCCTGTTCAAGCCTGCCGTCGTGTGAAGAACGTTAGTCGTTTAGGAGACAGCGCGGAGAATGGACGCTCGCAAAATACTGTAGTTGTTGGCCTGATAGCGGTATTCTGGCTTGGATGTACGGTTGTACTCGTGTGCCTTGGAACCTCTGACCGTCTCTTACATGAACAACGAAAGCGAACAGCAGGAGAAGGAAGAACAGGGCATATGCAGGACAGATTTAAAATTTGAATGTCCAGCTACTATTATTATCTGTGGCCCGAGTGACAGTGGTGAGTGTTCACACCCTCCCTGGTATATATAATGCTTTCATTCATTTTTTTTTCCACTCAAATACAATCATTTCTTTTTTTCTTTTCTTCTTCTTCTCATGTTTCTTTTAAAGGAAAGACAACGCTGGCCCTCGACCTCATTCGACACCGCACTTGCGTATTTGAAAACGAATTTGATCATTTCATTTGGGCCTGTCCGGAGGGCAGCATTCCCCCACCATACGTGACCCAGCAGACACCACGGTTTGAAATTCACTATGGCATACCCCATAATTCCGATATCCCACCTAATAGTCTTGTAATTTTAGACGATTTGCAAAATTTTTGGACTCAAGAAACGGCACTCTTATTTACGATCTATTCCCATCACTGTAATATTACATGCATTTGTCTAACGCATAACTTATATTCAAAAAATAAATATGCGCGGGACATAGCTCTATCTTGTAAATATATTTTTGTCAAAAAGTCCCCGCGAGACGTGCACCAATTTGAATACTTTGCTAGGCAGGTGGCGGGCAAACAGGCGAAACAGGTGATCGCCGCTTACCGCGACGCCTGCTCAGACCCCTACTCATATATGCTAATAGACCTGACTCAGAGAGCTCACCCAAGTTTAAAGTACCGAGCTCGCGTGCTCCCCTCTGAGAAGGGATTTCGTGTTTTGTACGCTACCGAAAGTGACATTCTCGACCTTTGTTCAAAAGACGACAGATATGAACGACTCAGATCATATTAAGGAATTAGCCCCTTTTTTTAAGATATTGCTCGAATCGAACAGACGCCGTAAAAAAGCCATCGTAGATACACTCTCACAGCGGGAAACCAGTGCGATTTGTGAAATTCTTCTTAATGCATTATTAAATGAACAGTTTTCTATTCCGGAAAAATGCCTTTCGCAGTGTAGAAAGCATAAAAAAATAATCCGGACGCTCGCTTTCGACCGCGGTATGTCGTGGAAAAAAAAGAAAGGCATAATTACCCAGCAAGTGGGTAGGGGTTGGTTCGTCCCACTCATAACCACCGTATTGAGCTCACTATTAACATGACGACGCCAGCAGAAGGTCTCAAAAAATACGTCATTCTGACCGCCGATCAGCTTTCTCGCCTGATGGGCAGGGAAGCAGCGCGAGGTCAAGTACTCGCTGAACATAGACGGCGCGCTCTGGAGAATGCGGAAAGGGATGCAAGACGAATCGGCCCAACTGCGGCCTACGTGCAGTACCAAGACGCTCAGGACAGATCATTACAGCATGAACACCGCGAACGAAATACTCCATTAACCTTCAGTGTGAGTCAACAGTTATCATCAGAAGCAGATGGGCATACAGTGTTAGGAGGGGATTCGAGTGTGGAACCTCTAAAGAAAACAAGAAAGAATAGTAAAAAGGTGCGTAAGAGTGGAGCCACCCGACGCAGCAAAACGCAGAACTCGTTGCGAGCTTCGTTTAAAATAAAACCGAAAATTGAACCCGCTAAATGGTTGCGAATCGGTTCGACTCGTCTCGTGAGACAGTAAATACATCGACATCCGATAGAAAGCAGCTCGAACGGCTGTGGACCTCCGCCGGTTCCAGTTTCGCCGCCTATGCCGGGAAACACCTGCTAAAACTGGCCGCTCAGCGCGAAAAAAAAAAATTACCCGTAAATGAATTTTTACATAGTACCCGTGCGTATACACGAACTTTCCCGGCGAAGAAAAAATATGAGCAACCGTTTTACTCATTTACTAGGCACTACAGTCTTGTTGAGGCAGATCTCATTACTTGTTTACGAGTTAGTAAACAAAATGACAATGTGAAATATATTTTGCTGTGTATTGAGGGGACCTCCCGTAAGATTTTTGTAAGGCCTTTAAAGGATAAGACAGCGGAACAAGTAACTAATGCCTTTAAGTATATTTTAGATAATGAAATGATTAAGCCACCAGAGACGTTTCGTTCTGATATGGGAAGTGAGTTTAAATCCACAAAATTTAAAAACCTGTTAAAAAAATACAACATTCGGCAGCTGTATGCTACCAACACTTCAAAGGCTGCGCTCGCTGAGAGGGCAATACTCACACTGCAGCGGCGTTTATCTCGTTATATGTTATTAAAAAATACGTACAGATTTATTGACATTTTACCCCATATCGTTAAATCGATAAATGATAGTCCCCATGCGAGTTTGGGATATGAGTTAAGCCCCAACTCACTCACGTCATCCGATATTTACCACGTTTGGGAGAGATATTACTTGCGTCACATTCCAAAACACAGGGCTCCCGGATTTAAATTCAACGTTGGTGATCCGGTCCGTGTGTCATTAGTACGGCATAATGACATGGAAAAGGCTCATCGTGGTACTTTTTCAGAAGAAATTTATCAGATCAAGGAGAGAATGTTAACAAATCCTCCATCTTATAGGCTACAAGACAGTGAATCGAAAGAGATAGAGGGAGTTTTTCTAGGACCCGAACTTGTTAGGGCCACAGATTTTTCCGACACGGAATATAAAATCGGAGAGGTATTGGCAAGCAGGAAAAATCCCAAAACCGGTAAACGGGAGGTCAGAGTAACTTGGGAAGGCTGGCCGAAGTCGATTCAGTCGTGGGTCAGCGCTGACGCCGTAAAGAGAACGTAATATGGAAGATTTGGCGTTTCAAGAGATATCAAATTCATTTATTCTTCCACTACTAAGTGATAGCAGCCACCATTACTTTAACAATAATACGCTTAGTTCATTTAGAGTTCTTCTGGATTCGCCCATATATTTACACGGAAAATGGGAAGCAGCTCTCGTTGAAATTCTCTTAAATCCCTTTGAGGAAGATAATGACTTATTAGCCAGGTCTCTGAGGCTGTACGACGAGACTCAGATTCACAGTCTTTCGCAAGTGAGAGAAGACACACGTCATGAGGTGCAAGACCGCACGGCTCCGTCCGATGACCGGGGCGGGACGTCCTCGACGCCGGCAGCGACGACGGGGCCGCCGTCGTGGGAGACGAGTCAGAACGCAGGCGACACCAATTTACAATTTTCTACCTTAAATATGCGTCAGCCCACCACCTTTCACCCTGCAGAAGCGATAAAGGTTGTGCCGAGTGTGTCTTTTCCCTCCCCTACCCCTTCTCCCCCTCCCCCTCCGCCACTTATCCCTTCATTTCCTCCCTCTCTCCCTCCATCTCCCGTTCCTCCTCCCCCTCCCCCTCCTCCTCCTCCTCCTCCTCCTCCTCCTCCTCCTCCTCCTCCTCCTCCTCCTCCCCCTCCTCCTCCTCCTCCTCCTCCTCCTCCTCCTCCTCCCCCTCCTCCACCACCACTATCACCATCCCCTTCTACACCTGCTGTCCCGCCCGGACTTTTCGTGGGTGTACCCGAGGAAATGTTCGAGTTTCCAGCCCAGTCGTCACTTAACGATATTATTCAGCTGGTCTTTGCCTCTACGTCAAATAGAGAGACCACCCTCCAGTCGCTGAAAGAGTTAAAACCTCCAGATACAGTTAATAATATTGTAGATGAATTATACGAGAAACAGGGAACTCTAGAGTTTGTAGATAGAGAGAATAATAACAATATTATTAGTATTGAATACAGTCTGCTCCCTGTAAAGAGCTCGCTGTCTATATTCTTAAGGCATGTTGCCAGTTTCACTTCGTCACTCAGGGAGGCCAGAACTCTTTACGCCAGTGCAAAGGACTTGTGGATACAGGAAACGGAAGGCAGTGGACGAAAAAAGCGCGCAACACCCTTCTCTCAGACCCACACCCATAATAATAATAATAATAAGATCCCGCGTCACGCGGAACGATTGTTTGTATATTGTGACTGCATTCAGGCGTCACATCTTTCTGATACAAAGGGACGTTGCTTAAGAATTTTGTCTGTCTCGAATGACTCACTTCACCAGACATTTCTAAAGCCGTATTTTTTCCCGGTCGATAAAAGTTCTCTGAGTGTCATTAAAGTAGATTTACTTGACAAATTTGCAGAACGATTTGATTTTATAGATTCAGTTCATCCCACCGTCGTTGTTCTTCAATTCAGACGAGTAGCTTGAAGAAAAAAAAACAGGTTTTTTTTTAAAAAAAATTATTATTTATTTATAAAATGGATTCAAACATTTTTTATGACTACTATACCAATCAGAGTGGGCGTGGAGGTCACTTTCCCTATTACCGAGCGAGTTACCGTGTACAGAATGGCCGCGGTTGGGTCGGCGACCTATTACGATCGGCTTGGTCTTACTTACGACCCTTAGCGGGCGCTGCGGCTCGTTCTCTCGCCCAAGAGACCGTTCATCAGGGAGGAAATATTATCAAAGATGTTTTAAACAATAAAGAGGGTGAGAGTCTTTCTACCATAACTCGCCGTCGTACGGGAGAGGCGATCACTAATCTGGCTGCTAAAGCATCTGCTCGCCTGCAAGGGCGAGGTGTGAGAGGGGGTAGAAGGGGAGGAAAAAGGGTTCAGAAAAAGCGAGCTAAGGCGAAGCAGTCCTCTTTGAAACGTCGTGCAGACAGCACGCTCGCTATACGTGACGTTTTTTCCCCGTAGTGTCAAGATGGCTCAAGCCGACATTTTACCCTGTCTGTTATCAGAGCTCGATTTTTTTGAGCAAGAAAGAGTACAAGCAGGTGTTGTCGCCCAGTATGTGGAGGTATTACAACCCCTATCATCTCTCCAAGGGGCTCAAACCGAAGTCTTGGAATTTAGTTCGGCCGGCAGACCACTGGCACTTATGGATTTGGGTGGCTTGCGACTTCGTTTTGTCGTATATTTAAGAAAAAGAACTGGGGAGAATTTGACCGCAAACGATGACAAAATATCAACAGTCAACTGTCTCTTGCATGCGATGATTCGACAGTGTGAAATATTTTTAAATGAAAAATGTATCACGAAAAGCCCACAAGATTATGCTTTGAAATCTTATCTCGATATTTTAACCTCGGCTCACCCGGCTAGTACAGATGGCCACACCAGTACATTCTTGTTTAGTCCAGACGAGTCCCCTGATTCGCCCTCGCATAATGAGGGTTGGACTAATCGCCTTGCTCATTTTAAAAAATCAAATAGAGTTGAACTCGTAGGTTACCTGCGAGACGATGCCATGAAAATGATGCAGAATTTATTCATTTTAGACCAAGTGAATTTACGTGTCAAACTTGGTTTGAATTCTCAGGACATGTTTTTGTGGTCTAAATCGACGGGTCAAAATGATGTTGAACTCGTGATTGAAAAAGCTGAGCTCTCTGTACCATATTTCAAAATATCACCAGACCTTTCCATAGCTTTGGAACGAGTTTTAACACAAAAGCCTGCAGTGTATCGCTTTAATGCGACTCAGATAAAGACTTTTGTCCATCCCGCACTAAGTTCCACTATCAATCTGGCCATGGCGTTTTCTGGAAAATTACCAAACTCCCTTCTCCTAACTTTCCAGAAAAGTAAAGACTTCTCTCCAAACATAAAAAATAACCCTTTTTATTTTCCTCACTGTAACGTAGAGGAGATTAGTGTGTTTGTAAATGGTCAAGAACAGAAAATACAGCTCGATATGGAAAGTGACATTGGCTGTTGTTCTGCTTTGAAGAGTATTTATGATACTTTTGGTTTCAAAGACGAAAATTCACCCGCAAATCTTTATACCTTAAAGAATTTACGGAACGGTCAGTTTGCTGTGGCATTTGATCTGACTATCGACAAGTCCGGCCGATCGAACTCTCACAACTTGGATTTACATGGGACATTAAGAATACAAGCTAAGCTGAAAGAGGCTTTAAATGAAACAATAGTCGTTGTTGTGTACGCCTGCTTTCCTAGTCGATTTGAAATTACTGCAGACAGGGAAGTTATTTTACTGTAATAAAATATGAGAACTTACAAAAGTGCATTGTCAACGTTAGATTTGTTAACCATATGCCGTCGCCATCCTTTATTAAATAAAGTTAATTTTGGTGTCTTTGCGAGAGACGAATTAATACATATCACTTTACCGCCCCGGCCCTGTCATCTCATTGTTAATTTATCCACCTCCCTAGAAAAGGGCAGCCATTGGGTGTCCATTCTCTTCAATGTTAATTTTTCTGCAGAAATTTTAGATTCCCTCGCACTCCCCGTTCACCCTGACATATTATATTTTTTAAAATCTCGTGCTGCAACTGTTGTGACAAACGCACGCCGCCTACAGTCTCTCTCGAGCGCAGCTTGCGGGCTGTATTGTCTCTATCACCTAGCGACCAGAAGTGGTGGGGAGGCGTTTGCTCATTGGCTCGCCACCTTTTCCCCCTCCACGACCGCCAATGACGCGGTTGTTCAATGTTGGTTCATGACGCACGTGGCCTGGCCAGCTTTATTCTCCCCTCGCCCGGCCTCGTCACTGTGGTCGTCACTTCAACGGAGAGCGTGTGCCACTACGCTTTCTCCCCGCACACGGAGCAGACCGCCAGACAGCCGACGCACAGGAAGGAAGCGGAGATAAACCGTGGAAAAATGCTTGGACAGAACGAGTCGTCTGTCATGCGCTGCGAACTCATAGGCGACAACTATTACTTGAGTCCCATCTCTTACTCGGACATGAGCTCGGCCAACGCCGGCGTGGATATTCTACAGGAACAGCCGCAAGAGAACTCTGCTCAGACAACACCCTGTAAGTAATCCTTACTTGTACATTTAAAGATAAAGAAAAAAAGGATATCACATTATTTTTTCTCAACTCATTCTTATTGTTTTTGTTTTTGTTTTTTCGATCTTCAGCTATAGTTCCCCATACTGACAGCGCGCTTGCACAGGCTCCTAGACGTACAAGAGGCCGGCCTCCCGGAAAACAACCGAGTTACCATCCCGATGGTAAGTTTATAATACGGCAGGATTCATTTATTGACGATAGTGGGGATTTAAACCAAAGGAGTATTTTTTTTTATTTTTTTATTTTTTTGTTTTTTTTTAATTCCTCCTCTTTTACTTGTGTGTGTGTTTTTTAGTAACTCAGCCGCACCCATCATCGGAGACGCCTCGCCGCTGCAAGACTGCTTCTAGAAAACCCAAATCAGCGATCGCCCGTAAGCTCTTCGCGGACTCAAGTGAACCATCACTTCACTGCAGATCCCACTGTGACAGTGATAATAAAGAGAACATTCCCTTAAGAGAGATCATGATTCCGCAAAAATGTGTGTCGGTTGACAAAGTGATTGCTTGTCTAGAGTTACTCCAGTGCCCTCATTGTAGTGTTCAGTACTAGTCGAGTGTGACTGCTCGTGTGTGTGTGTGTGTGTGTGTGTGTGTGTGTGTGTTTGAGTGTTTGTGTGTAAGTTAAGGGTTACGTCCTTTGTAAGTTTGTATATGTATATATAAATATTCATCTTTCTCTGTTTGTGTGTGTGTGTTTATCATGTAAAAATAATTAAAATGGAAAAAAACATTATATCTACTTGTAATTTAAGAAAAAAGAAAGAAAATGAAAATAAAAATTTTGCACTTGTATATAATTTTTATCTCTCTCTCTCTCTTTTGTCATCCTACCCATCCGTTTTACCATACCCATATAAGACGAGATACAGACAGCATTTTATTTTATTTAATTTTATTTCGATATTATGTAACTATTTCTGGGGGCTTTTCTGTCTTACAGAACATGGCCGAGCTGTCCATCATATTTTCAATCATTTTGCAGGCAGTGACTACCGTCGCAGGGCACATAAATGTACAGCAACCACACATATATATATTTTTTTTGTTTTGACATTTATTAATTTCAACCCCAATAAAACAAAGCACAATATAAAAAAAAAGGAATATAAATACAATTACTCATCAAAAACAAGCTCAACATCATAGGCTCCCGACTCAGTGACAGACTTAAAGATAAACCACGGAATATGACCGGAGTGCACCATATCATTAATTCCTTCAATCTGCGCGTCTGTGAGCCGCGCCAGCCTTGAGGGCAACACGACGAAAAGACTCTCTCCGCCAAGATCCTTCAGTTCCGCCTTGATCTTCGAACCGTGCTTGGTGGAAATGCGACACATGTTGCGGACCTCGTACCGTGCTCCAGGTGTCAGCTCTTTGATGCTTGTGAACTCAGGGTTCGAAGCGATGGAGTTAAAGGCTGCTGCTAGGCTCTGCCAATTAGGTGTTTCGGCCATCTATCGGAAAGAAACACATACATTATAGTCAAAGTATAAAGAAGAAGTGACTGGGCATGCCGATGTCGAATATATGGATGAAGATACACAAGTTCACACACACACACACACACACTTACTTTTCGAGCAAACGAGCACTGTGCACTTGAGACCGACGGTGTGGCGATTGGCGGGCGGTGTCGTGAAGAGGTTGAGAGCGTCCGGCTGGGGGCTGGGAACGGCTGCGCTCCGCTAGCGAGACGGTGCGGTTGAGCCAACACAGAGCACACTAACGTCCAGCACGGTGCGGGTGGGTTGTTAAATGGGCGCACGCAGTGCTGACACGTGCTGCTCAGCAGCCATATTTAGTCCACGTCGAGCCCTGCCGGTACGAGGGGGTGAGAGCGCCGATTGGAGTGTGGTGGGGGATTCGTCTGGGCCTTCGGTTAACGTCGGCCGGGCCGAGCCGAGCCGAGTCGAGCCCGAAGCAGGCCGAACCGAATCCCTAAACCACACTCCATTCACCGCTCTAGACCGCTCCCTCATGCTCTCCCGCCCTCGTGCCAGCCAGGCGCGAGTTGGAACGAAAGATGCAAGGAGCCGATAGACTACTTTCCAGAACATTTAGGTTGCGTACAGGCGGCCTATGTCGTTTGCGTGACAGAGTGCGAACCCGTTCTGACTATGTATACTGGGCGAAGCGATGCCCGCAAATCATGTTGGCTGATTCCCCTATATCATCTCCTCTCGCTTCCCCCTTAATGTCTTCTCCCCTCTTCTCGTCGACACCGTTGTCTCCCGACGAACAAAAATACAGCAATAATACCATGGCAACTCTGTCGGGAAAACATGGCAGAGCGGAATCTACTTAATAACGTCGTTTTTCTGTCCGGAAGAGTGGGAAAATCTCGACAGTTTTTCGACAGAGTAGCCGCCGGCCATGAAGTAGGGAGGGGAGAAGGAAGAGGGGAAAGGGGAATGGTAATATGGCGCGGGACCGAGGCACTCCGCCAGCAGGCCACGCCGACCCACACTGTCTCGGTGTAAGGTTTTCATTATTATTTTTATTCTTATTCTTATTATTCTTATTCTTATTCTTCTTATTATTTTTATTTATTTTTACTTTTTGTAATTTCAATTATTTTCTATCATTTTCTAAGATTATTTATTTTACCTTACTTATTTATTTTGCATTATCTATCTATTTTTGATTTCATTCTTTTTTTTAATGTATTTTTTCCTTCTGAAGTGGTCGAATAGGACGTAGTATTTTATTTATAAGATGAGATTGGCTATGCACAATAAATTCTGTTACTTTTCTTACACGTCACCTACTCATTTTATTTTCTTCTTTATTCATATTTTTATTCATCCTTTACATTCGACGGTTTACTCATATCTTCAACTGCAGTGTGTACGAAATCAAAGAGCATACGAGAAAACTGCTCTTTATACATGTACGCCAGATCTAGCACAAACAGCATTTCTGGAGGGGTCAACATCTCACAAGCAGTTATCTTCTTTTTATACACAGCTACGACACTCGTGGCACCCTGTTCCGTCTGAATAGGTGATAGGAATGCTCATCTCTTCACTCATTTCCTTTACAACACGAAGACTATCAAGTAAGCATTGTTCACACTCGACAGAAAAGTTTTTCAAGGTGCTCACAGTACACAAAATTGCATCAGCTAAATCAATCAGAGTCAGTACACTAATCTGAGCCAAGACGATGCTACCGATACCATTGTCAGTCCTCTTTGAAATTCTCATTCCTGGTTCGCCGCCATTTCCTATAACACAGCAGCGAAACTCGACATTTTCCAACACACCACCGTTGCCTGTTTTTTTTGGCTGTTTTAAAATGTAGCAGAACACTTGGTTCCCAACGTGGATCCAATAATAAGCTCACAAGCTCCATTTCATACTCAAGAGAACACTCCTCAGTCCGTTCGAAGCAGTGAGTAGAGCACACACCTCCATGTGTTGATCCAAGCGGGTGCCGACCATGATCACCTTCGTACGTGAATTGTTCGGAGGGCATGACTTTTCATGTAACAGCCTTGGTAGTATCTCCCCCATTCGCTTCGTCACTTTCGTAAACTCGACACTGCGCGTGATTGGGTGATCACATCAGTCACAGCAGGAGCCACTTTAAGCAGACAAGAGCCATTATTCGGTTTGCTCGCACATTGGGTTAAAGCAAAATGTCATCAATGACACTGGTCTACTTACTTTTCAGAGAAAGCTGAGAGGTACGGACTGCACGGGTGACTGACTGCTCGGGACGGGGAGATGCGGGCTGCTCGGACCGCGACTCGAAACGAACGGATACGAAATCACTGTGCGCTAGCTCCCTCACTTCCTCCGCATTGATCGGACGCTAAATATTCCGTTTCGCCCCCAATTCAACGACTCTAGCCATATATAATTTGACACCTGGGCACTGATGATTATCTATGAGGTGAACCGTAAGCCAGCCAGCAACGCCTCACTACACGGCCGCGCCTGTCTGCTCCCTCCCAGCCGGTGGGTCCCCTCCCCTCCCCTCCCTACACACTCGCCCATGAACAACCCCTGTCCCTTTCCCCGTCCCGGGGAGGGGGGGGGGAGGGGGCGGGCGCGGGCGGGCGCGTGCGCGGGCGCGGGCGCGGGCGCGGGCGCGGGCGCGGGCGCGGAGTGGCTGCACTGACAAGGGGCTGGCACCCAGCGGGTAGGGAACAGCAGCACCCGCTTCCCCCTGCCGCGGCTCCTGGCAGCACTTGTGTACAGCGACATCGTTTTACTCTAAGTCTTTCATGATATCAGCTAACTCGTCCAGCATTTTGGCTCCCGCGTCTCTTGCCTGAGGCCACGACTTTTCAAGTATCAGCATCGGGGTATTATCTCGGCCATTCGCTTCGTCACTTTCGTAAACTCAGCTCTGCGCGTGATGGGGTTTTCAGTCACAGCAGGAGCCACTTTAAGCATAAAAAAGCCATTATTCGCTTTGCTCGCATATTGGATTAAGGCAAAAAGTCGTCAATTGCACTTCTCCTCTTACTTTTCAGAGCAAGCTGAGAGGTACGGACTGCACGGGACTGCGGGGTGCGGAATGCTCGGGACGGAATGGTGTATCGAGACTTGAAGATAACGGGTGAAATCACTGTGCGCTCGCCCCGTCACTCCCTCCGCATTGATCCCACGCTTAAAAAAAATAAAAGATTTAATAAAATAAAATAAAAACGTTTCCCCCTCAAACCCGTGACTCTCGCCATATATAATTTGACACCTGGGCACTGATGATTATCTCTGAGGTGAACGCTACCCCGTGGGCCAGCCAGCGCCGCCTCGCCACTCGGTCGCGCCTGAATGCTCCCAGCCGGTGGGTCCCCTCCCCTCCCCTCCCTACACGCACTGGCCGCGACGCGCGCTACCGCCCGTAGCCTCAGTCACTTCCAACCGCTCAGAGAGGGAACATGTCAACCTCCTCCGTACTTCCACTCTCCTTTCCCCTTTTCCATATAACGGCAGGCCTTTCTCGATCGCAAAAATAGAATATTTGTTTTGTCACAATGTTACCTTTCTCATTCCTACCACATACGTCTACATGACACATCGCTACTCATTACAGCTCTCATTACCTCGGTTAAGCCCCAAGCCACCATGACACGCTGCAGCCACACACACACACTTGGCGTCACACTCGCCCTTAAACACCTATTCGGCTGCCTGCATAATTTGCAGTATAATGATGTCGGACGGGTTGCCTACCTACAAGGCGCCCGTCCGCTCCACCCCGGGCCCGGTCGTTACGCTCTACTGGCGTCTCCTGAGCTCCGGCGTCCCCCCAGCCCCCGCCAACCCCGGCACCCCCTCCTAGCACCACACACTCTGATGTGTAACATTACTTTATCAGACCCGTTTTGAGGCGTCATTTAAGTCATCTGGCTGTAATTGGACCGCAACCAAGCGTAGGTCAGAGTTTGGCTTGAGTTTCAGGCGATTCCTGCAGTTTCCCCCGCAAAATCAGTTGTTGATGACAGAAAGCAGTACGGTGACCCGCCGGCAAGCAGTATAAGGACTGTATAGTATGCTCAACATTGTAAAAAACACAACTCGAGCTGTCCAATACAGATGCTTACGGACAGTTTCTCTTCGATTACATAGAAGGGAAAATCACTAATAAGGGTGTGAAATCAGTATCCCCGGCAGAATCTAATGTTGCGAAAACAGCTGTAGAACGGGAAATCACTAATCGCTGAGGGGGCGAAATCGTACAAGATCACAGAGGTTAAATGTATGCTTATAAAAAAATCAAAGCACAACGCGAGTTGTATAATAAAGATGCTTTACGGAAAGTTTCTCTTCAATTATATAGATGGGAAAATCACTAAGGGTGTGAAATCCGTATCCCTGGCAGAATCAGTTGTTGATGACAGAAGCAGTACCGTGACCCGCCGGCGAGCAGTACAATGACTTTATGGTATGCTCAATTTTGGAAAAAGCAGAACTCGAGTTGAACAGTACAGATGCTTACGGACAGTTTGTCTTCAATTACATAGAAGGGAAAATCACTAAGGGTGTGAAATTAGTATCCGTGTCAGAATCAGTTCTTTGATGACAGAAGCATTACGGTGACCCGCCGTCGAGCAGTACGATGACTGTATAGTGTGCTAAACTTTGGAAAAAGCAGAACTCGAGTTGTACAATACAGATGCTTACTGACAGTTTCGTGTTAATTACATAGAAGGGAAAATCACTAAGGGTCAGAATTAAGTGTCCCCGGCAGAATCTTATGTTGCGAAAACAGCTGTAGAACGGAAAATCACTAATCATTGAGGGGGCAAAATCGTACAAGATCACAGAGGTTATATGTATGCTTATCAAAAAAAAAATCAAAGCACAACTCGAGTTGTACAATAAAAATGCTTACGGACAGTTTCTCTTCAATTATATAGAAGGGAAAATCACTAAGGGTGTGAAATCAGTATCCCTGGCAGAATCAGTTGTTGTTGACAAAAGCAGTACGGTGACCCGCCGGCGAGCAGTACGATGGCTTCATAGTTGTTAACTTTGGAAAAAGCACAACTCGAGTTGTACAGTACAGATGCTTACGATTAGTTTCACTTCAATTACATAGAAGGGCAAACCACTAAGGGTGTGAAATTAGTATCCCTGGCAGCAGCAGTTGTTAGGCGACGCCACGAAAATGTGCGTACCAAGATTTTTATTTCCGCGCCCCCTGCTCTCTCTGGATAGGCCGCTAACTTTACACACGGGTTTGGCGGGTCGGCCTACCCAGTGTCTCGCAGGCGCTATCAGAAGATCCACCCCGGTGATAAGTACCCGCCTGGGACCTTGTTTTCTGATCGGGGACCTTAGGTACCCCCCTGGGACCTTGTTTACTGATCGGGGACCACGTGGTCCTCCCTGTGCCGTCGGTGTGCGTCTGGCGCGGCCTCAGGTCTCATTGAGGGACCTCTCGGCTTGACGGGACTCCTGTCGTCGTGTGGTGGTTTCGGTTTTCAAGGACGGTCCTTGAAAATAGTCATTTTTTGCCTTTTTCCAACGATTCGTCCTTGAAACGGTGTTTTTGTCCTTGAAAATGAAAAACCTCCTTGGACTCCAAGGAAGCGTTTTTACCGTGAATAATAAGAAAGTTGTTAAATATGTCTGTGTTTGCATTAGGGCTGGGATTCTGGTTCTGTCTCTCAGTTGCATTTCGTATTACTGCTTCACAGAGTGCGGGCTGTGTTGTGTGAATTTACACTGTACGCTGGTGTTATTGATCAAGAGTGCGTATTTTAGGGCTCGATATGTTTTAGCCTCTAAGTCATTAACAACTAACAAACTTGTTTGTATGTTAATTAGAATTTTATACCTACTGACTTTTCTTTAAAGTCACTATGTTACTTATAAATTTGTCAGTAGTCTACATAGTTTTGGGTACTTTCTGTATCGACAATAGTCCCCTGACTTTTTCGCCCTAAAGTCAGTACAATTGAAAATTTTGTAAATAATTTACGTACAGATTTTCTATTTAATGAAGTGGCAATCTGTTCTGAGCAACTGACTTAATTTGTTAGTGGCTTACGGGCTATTTTGTGAGTAATACTGATGCGTAAAGAAGTTAATTGTGCACTGAGAATATTTTAGCACAGTTAATTACAAAATGTCAGTAAGGGGCTGAGCGTGTGAGATAGTGATAGGGAACAGTGTACCACATCGGGCTATGGCGGGAGTAAAACAGGAGCGGGTAGGAGGGGCAATGCCGGGCGATGCGTGCTCGTCCGCTCCTGCCTTAGCTCAGGCGTTGGATGGGGAGGGCGCCCTGGCGAACTGGCAGGCAGGCAGGCGGCCGGAGCGCCGCGCAACGCCATACGTCCTGCCGCTCGCCCGCCGCCCGGCCCGAAGCCCGGCCGCCTCACAGTGAGGGGTAGGGGTCGCTGTCGGCGTCAGGGTTGCCAGAAGTGGCGATACGTCGCCAAAGTGGCGATGAGACGTCGGGTTTGGCGACGGGATTTGCCCGAGTGGCGTCAGTCAGCGCCGAGCCGCTGTGGATTAAGGTTGTCTGTGTGGTGTCTGTCAAGCGTCTAGTGTCTGTGTAGTGGTGTGTGTTTTGTCGGCGCTTTGCTACCCGAGAGTCTTGGCTTGGAGTTCTTGTCGAGTTTAGGTACGTTTTTCATCACGGCTTGGAGCGAGGTTTATAACGTAATTGGAGCGCTTAACAGTTCGTTGTTCGTCTCTGCCCCGACCTCCTAAACTACGGGTACCTCCGCAGTCCTCTCCTTGTCCTGGTGCAGTTCGATCACATCTGTAGGGTGGCTCGCGTACTCTCCGTCGTCAAGTGTATGTCTCTCTCCCGGTGCGCAGTTTAGCGCCCCCGCCCGCCAGGGCCTCGGCCAGCTTGGAGTCCTCCAGGGCGGCGCACAGTGGGGCGAAATCTGAAAAAGGTGGTCATAAAGGGGATTTTCCCAAAATGCCCTCACAATGTTCTTCGTAGTGCCGGTGTGTTAAGAAAGGTCCAAACCACACATTTCGGAACGTTTTAGAACCTTCTCGACCCAATCCTGCTAGTATTTGAGTGTCAAAGTTGGCTAACATGACCCGAAATAGAGTGCAATGTGCAAGGGGTCCGAAAAACCTCTATTTGTACTTTTCTTTGCGAAGATAACATACCCAACAAATACATTTTTGGAAAGAAGACAGTTTGAGGAATCCATCAAGCATCGAGTTTTTGAGTCTACCTCATTTGTTTACATTCAATCACTTATAAGAAATAAGTGAAAATCGGCGATTGGGCCATTTTAAAAAAGGAATAAGTAAAGTTGCCGGTATTTGCCAAGAGTTCCGAGAGCTGGTTTAGCTAGTGTTACTAGTCTACTTTAACTGGCACTGCACCCGGGGTAGCGAAACGTAGCGATTTTCTGTAAAAATTGCCCTAAATATGAGGGAAATCGCAATTATGACACTGGCGCCAAGGAATTATATTCCAATTCCCGGATATTAAGCGACATTTAGCTGGTTTTATGAATGCCACGGTTTTCAGGGACGCTAAACCCATTTCGGGTGTCCGTTCGCACCTCCCGGGTCATCCTGGGGGCGTCATCGGGGACCTCACCAGGTGGTCGACGACGTCCTCAACGAAAACTCGTACTCAGGGGTTTTGGGGGGCGCTGAGTCCATTCCTGGTGTCCGTTTGCACCTCCCGGGTCATCCCGGGGGTGTCATCGGGGACCTCACCAGGTCGCCGACGACGTCCTCAACGAAAACTCGTACCCAGGGGTTTTCAGGGGTGCTGAGTCCATTCCTGGGGTTGTGATTGCGAGTCGAGTTCACGTCTCCCTCTTGCGCTCATCGACGTTTGTGGGCCGGAGCGCAGGTCTGGACTTGTTCGGTTCGGCCGGCGGACTGGAGGGCCAGTACTGGCGGCTGAGCTGCAGTCGGTTGTGATTGAGAGTCGAGGGGGGTGCAAACGGACTCCGGGAATGGATTCAGCGCCCCCGAAAACCCTTGGGTACGAGTTTTTCGTAGAGAATGTCGTCGGCGACCTGGTGAGGTCCCCGAAGACGCCTTCAGGATGACCCGGGGGGAGCGAACGGACACCGGGAATGGACTCAGCGCCCCCAAAAACCCCTGAATACTAGTTTTCGTAGAGGATGTCTTCGGCGACCTGGTGAGGTCCCCGATGACGCCCCCAGGATTACCCGGGAGGTGCAAACGGACACCGGGAATGGAATCAGCGCCCCTGAAAACCCCTGGGTACGAGTTTTCGTTGAGGACGTCGTCGGCGACCTGGTGAGGTCCCCGATGACGCCCCCAGGATGACCCGGGAGGTGCAGACGGACACCGGGAATGGACTCAGCGCCCCCGAAAACATACATACAAAATTTGGTGTTTTTCAGAGTGTTCTAGAATTATGTCCACCTTTTTCAGTTTTCGCCCCACTGTGCGGCGAGTGCACGTTCCGCTCTCGTTGCGCAGTTCCTTAGCACCTCCGCCACTGGGGCGCATTAAGGTCTGGCCGAGAGGGGGGCGGTGCCCTCCAGGTTGCCTACATACAGGGGTTTTGTAGCACAATTTGCCTACCTTTCAAACGGCTGTCTGTAGGCCACAATGGGGACGATCTCTTTTATACGCGCCTGCTCCGCCATCGTCTCGGCCAGCTTGGAGTCCTCCAGGGCGGCGAGTCCTCGTTTTTTTAAGGTAAGAAAAACAGTGTTCTGTTTTACTTCCAATGGAGTTTGGAGGTCTTTGCATGGGATGTAGTAGGCTGCTACGGGGCTGACCGAAGAACACGGAAAAAAATTCATTCGCTGTGACAGCTAATAAATTCGCTGATATGAGCCTAGTGAATGTTTTCCTTGCGGCAGCGAATGCTCTTGTTACGAGAGCTAAAGAACATTGGCTGAGCGGACCAATGTAGTGGCAGATAATTTTTTAAAATTTTTGATCAGTTTTAACGGTCCAATCCAGTCCCGTCCTCGAGAGATCGGCCATCTTGCATATCTGGACGATCTTTATTAGAAACTGAAACTTACCCGAGCGAGTGTCGAACCCACGACCGTCTTGTCGCCTGGCCGACTCGGAGCCACTGAGCCACCCGTGCGCGTTTCCGAAGATCGAAAGGGAAGCCAATGAGGTGGGAACGCGTCGACGTGAAAAGTGGGCTCCCGCATTAGTCCACACAGCTAATCTTATTCGACGCGTCAAGCAGTATTCAAAGTTGCCACAAGCGAATATAGATTAGTCTCTATAACAAATGAGTGTGAGCTGGATGAAGAGAGACTTTCGTTAGCTCAGTGATTTCAAATTATTTTCCGACTCGTTCCCTGTAGTACCTAATATGTAAGCTGGGGCAGACTAAAAGAAATTCGGGCTGGGAGATAACCTGCTGTTAGCTAACACAAGCAGCTGATTGTTCGATCCCACAACGAAGGAGTTAGCTGACACACACGATAATATTGGTTGACCCGCTACCAGCGAACATATTAGTTGTCCTAGCTAATTATTCGTTGCGACAACAAAGGTATTTTTTTCCGTGAACATGATGAAATTCGAAAGAACGTCGCCACTTACTGAAGCATAGAAGCGTTTGTTGAGCCCGAAGAAGCCTCCCAATGATACTGCTATAGTGCTCCTTCTGACGATGCGCGTAAAAAATTTGAGCTGTAATTCAAAAGACAAACGCAGCGCATTTATTAGAGCATGTACATTTTTAGTTGTTTGATCACCCAGCTTAAAATTCCGAATGGGAATTTACTCTGGAAAAGTATGCATAATCTTCAGTTTCCATTCGGAATCTTATTTCATCTTTAAATTGGAATGATTTCCAGACATGAAAAAGTGGCTATCCCACACAATGGAAACCTCAATATGAAAAATTTTCCACATGGAATAAGAAATCCATATGGCTTAAGTCCTTGTTCCCGGCGAAGTTAAGAACAACTTTCTCATGTCAAATTTCACTAAAAACTCCGATTATGAAGTCAGATTAAATGTAGGGCAACTCGTTTAATTGTTACAGCGGTGTTGAGAATTGCAATTTTTTCTTTTTTTTTCCCAATGAGACGTTAACTTTGCGACGTACACTGGTAAAACTGTAAAACTAAGGCGTAGCCTTACGCTCCGTTTTCAAGCGTACTGAGGTTACGCTTGAAATCAAGCGTAACAGGTCTATCGGCTCCAATTCGTCGAATCTAAATGTAGGGGAGAATTTCTTTCGTACGCTTCATTTCAAGCGTAACGTCCTCAAGCGTAGCGTAACGCACGGTAGTGTTTTCGATCGGGCGGGTTAGCCTCTGCGCGCCTTGCCCGGCCTCTGAGAGTAAGAGAGAGAGCGCGCTATGCGTACCGGCACCGCTCTCTCTCTTGCTCCCCACAATCGCACTGTGCGACGGTCGGGTACGCTTGCCCGGGCTCGCCCGGCTCGCCCGGCCATGCCCGGCTTGCCCGACCGCTGGGATCCCCGGCCCCCTTCCCTTCCACCTCACCTCCTCGCCCGTAGGCTAGGGTTTCGGGGTTGGAAATATTTCCCGGAAAAATTTGAAATATTTCGGAAATATTTCCGAGGGGTCCGAAATATTGGAAATATTGGGAATATTGAAATTCCGCAGCAAAGGGGATTTGCATGAATATATAGCGTAACTGTGCATTAAAATCGCAATTTCCCGCATTTGTCGGATACCAATTGTTTGTGACAGGTCGTTTCAAAAACTATTCGGGGGCGGTGAGGGCCGCCGCCGCCGTGGCGCGCCGCCTAACCCTACTTTCACATGTGCGACGATCCGATCCGACAGACGCTTCAAGACGAGAATTTGTTTGTACTTGCAAATTGCAATTAAACGATGTAATTCAGCATACGTATTGGAAGTTCTTCTACGTCATTTCCCTACCGTCTCCATAGAAAAAATTGCGGCTCTTTGCAAAAATATAGTAAAAACTACTGTTTTTTAATATTTCCAATTTTTCCGAAATATTTCCGAAATATTCCCGAAATATTTCCAATTTTTATATTTCCGGAAAAATAGAAACCCTACCGTAGGCGCGAGCTACTCAACTCCGGAGCGCTGGCTGTACAGGTGGACTGGCAGGCTGCGTCTAAAAGCGCAGCCTACGATCGCTCATGCAAATTAATCGTTTTATACCAAATTCATACCGATGCCATTCAGTAGGCGTATAGGGAAAGAGAAGGCCGGGTGCGCGGGCGCGGGGGCGGACGGCGCCGGCGCGGCACAGGGCAGGGCACAGGCACAGGTGCAGTATGTGTGCGAAATGGACTACTTTCTCAACAGTGTTCTGCTGTTCCGTCACCATGGCACTGATTGGCTGTCGGGCTAATTCATCCGCTGGCCGAGCTTTCCTCGGACCGCCCAGAGCGTCTGAGAGCGCAGTACGTTGGTTTGGATGTTACGGCCGGAACCGCATCCCATCGCGTAGTACAGTTTCGTTCAGATCGTTTGTGAGTGAAGTGCCGGAAGTGTCATGGTGCGGAAGAAGGTGACGAGCACGAAGCCGTCATCGGCGTCGTCCTCGCGTTCATCTACGCCCACGACGCCGACGCCGCCGCCCGGCCCCACGCCCACCCCGCCGCACCTGTCAACCTCAGCTACGTCCTCAGCCTCGGTTAGGTCCGCCACCTCACGCTCACGCTCACGCACGCGGACGCCGTCCCCTGCGTCAACATCAAGCACCACAACAACCGGTGAGCTCGAGCAGACGCCGACGCCGACGGCGCTGACGCTGTCGAAGCGTGCTGTAGCCATGGCCAAACTGGACTCATATGCCAAACAACTTGCGCTAGGGACCCTTGTTATTGGGGATAACAAGAAGTTACGGGCGGCGCAGCCGGGGGACAAATTTGATGTGTGGCAGAAGCTGGACTTCATAATGTATGAGAAAACGGGGATTATGGCTGATGCTGTACAGTGCAAAATGTGCAAGACCGTACTATCGTACAATGTAAACACTACAGGCAACAGTCACCTGACCAATCACGTTCGAAATTCATGCAAGAAACGCAAACCAGTAGAAGAAGATGTGTTTACGATGTGTTCTCCAGATGCAAAGTCTAGGTTCATTGACAAAATGGCTGATGCATGTGCACTCACTCTCACATCAATGAACCACATCACCAATGAAGTTTTTGTGGAGTTGTTTCAACTTGCAATAGATATAGGCCATAAAGTGGGTCGCGTTGACGCGCGGGAACTCGTCCCCGCTGTGAGCACGTTGTCACAACGCATGGAAGATAGGGCCAGCGGGTGGAAACGGACGGGCTGCGGCGGGGGCTATGCACGAGCCCTCGGGAGCGCGCCAAGCCAGCGTTCAAATCGGGTGCGCAACCCAAGTCGGATCAGGATTTTGAAGTTAATGACGACTTAGCAGAGTACAACCATGATATTTGTGTACAGCGAAGAAAGAAAATAGACTGGAGAGCACGCTAGTACCGAAGCATTGACCTTGGTTTCGATTTTGGTCACTTATTCTAAAAATGTGTAGTCTACGGACCGGGTCCCGGGAGCGTATCGGTTCAGAATACAAGTGAAAAGACCTATAATTCTTTGTCGTAGGTGTATACATCATTCGGCACGAACTTTTGTAGTAAAACAGGCTAATGCATAGCGTGCCTGGTTTTTCGTTATGTGCCCTCTGGTAAGAATGCCGATAAAACAAAGTCAACGGGCTAGAAACGTCCAGGTTAGGTTATGTGCACTCTACTCGATTTTTAGACAACTTGACGGCCAAGTTTACAAAATCGGGCGACGCTATGCAGAGGTAAAATTTTTGCTCTATCGCCCTGTCGATAGGGTTTTGCAGTGTACTGATCCGATTTCTTAATCTCGACTTTACAAGTAAGCTATCCCGAGAACCACCAGTTTCACGTCTCAAACTGTACACAGTTTTGTAAAAGAAGTCGGGCACTGATCACAAAATGACGCACAGAAATAGAAAGAGCGAATCTTTTACCGTGCATTAGTCACTTACCTGTAACCGTCCGCCAAATCCACAGTTAACACAAATAAAATTAAACAGTCGGAAGTAGCTCGGCAGCCGACGTGGACGGTTCACCGGGATTCTTGACATCGGCAGGATATTTAATTTGTGTTAATTGCGGCTGTGGCCCACGGTTTCAGGTAAGTGACTAATGCACGGTAAAAGATTCGCTCTTTCTATTTCTGTGCGTCATTTTGTGATCAGTGCCCGACTTCTTTTACAAAACTGTGTACAGTTTGAGACGTGAAACTGGTGGTTCTCGGGATAGCTTACTTGTAAAGTCGAGATTAAGAAATCGGATCAGTACACTGCAAAACCCTATCGACAGGGCGATAGAGCAAAAATTTTACCTCTGCATAGCGTCGCCCGATTTTGTAAACTTGGCCGTCAAGTTGTCTAAAAATCGAGTAGAGTGCACATAACCTAACCTGGACGTTTCTAGCCCGTTGACTTTGTTTTATCGGCATTCTTACCAGAGGGCACATAACGAAAAACCAGGCACGCTATGCATTAGCCTGTTTTACTACAAAAGTTCGTGCCGAATGATGTATACACCTACGACAAAGAATTATAGGTCTTTTCACTTGTATTCTGAACCGATACGCTCCCGGGACCCGGTCCGTAGACTACACATTTTTAGAATAAGTGACCAAAATCGAAACCAAGATCAATGCTTCGGTACTAGCGTGCTCTCCAGTCTATTTCCTTTCTTCGCTATACACAAATGTCATGGTTGTACTCTGCTAAGTCGTCATTAACTTCAAAATCCTGATCCGACTTGGGTTGCGCACCCGATTTGAACGCTGGCTTGGCGCGCTCCCGAGGGCTCGCGCATAGCCCCCGCCGCAGCCCGGCCGTTTCCACCCGCTGATAGGGCCGAAGAGGCGAGAGGCGACGTGATGAAGCGTGCGATCGAGGCCATCGAGGACGGGCGCTGCCGCTGCAGCACCGACATGTGGACGGAGGAGTTTAATTCGTTTAGTTACATAGATGTGCATGCATACTTTTCAAACCAAGAGTGCACGGGGGAAGAGTCACATTTCCTGGTAATGGCGAAAATGCCATATGACCAACCAAAAACCGGCACCAACATACGGAACGCTTTGTTTAGGGCGCTAAATCGTCTAGGTCTATCGGCGGCTCAATTTGAGAAAATCGAGTGGGTCACGGACAGAGGGGCCAACATTAAGAAAGCCTTAGAAAATGTAGACGGACAACCTGCACTCCCTAGAGAAGACTGCGTGGCCCATAGGGTTCGAGGGCAAAGTAAATTTCGAGTAAATTTCGGTAAAAAACCAGTAATTTACAGTTTTTAGGCCCCCCATAGGGGGGCCTTCTTCATTTCGTCGGAAAGTTTTTTTATTTTTCTCAACAATGGATTCTCATGAGCACAGCCAATTCCACCGAAGACATTCTAATAAAATTATCATGAAAAATAAATCAAAAAATTAGAAAATTTTGAAGCTGGGTCTGATCATCAACTGTCTTACCAGATCTGAATAATTTCCAATTCAATGCGCAGAATGTGTAGCTAGGCAACAATACCCTCGCCGCGTGGGCGGAGCGAGCAGCAGCGGCTATGCTCCCCGCTTCATGTATACAGTATTATTTTGGTTCGCTCATTTCTCAACTCAAAGCTTTGGAAAGCATTTACTTTAAACAATGACCTAAGCACGACCTTGTGTCTATTTTAATGATTAGTAATTTGTTTCGCATCTTTGGTTTTTATGGTGATAGCTTGCGGCGCGGCAGCGTTGTCGATAGCTAGCCCGCCGTGCGACATTTTGAGTAGCAAAAGTGAGGCAGATAAAATTCACGATTTGGTTTTCAGAGAGCGTTGTGACTGAATATGATTAAAGTCTTTTTAATTCTCAAGAAAGTGTTAAAACCTAGGGGGCCGTTTAACGCGTTAGCGTTAGAATTTTTTACTTTTGCCCAAAAAGTAATTTACTCTGGATCGCAAAAGACACCAAAAGTACTTCGCCACGCATAATACCATAGTCGCACAGTGTCGTGTTCACTAATTGAGGTCCCCAACCATCTCACCTTGGCCGTACGGCTTCCCTAGAAAAACGCAACTGCCACCTTTGCGCATTGTTGATTTTAAAACGCATCCCAACGTTGTTCAAAGCCACGATTGTACCGGGAGTCCGGGCTAAAGACATGGCGATACGTTGGGTCTACACCCAACTCTGCCAAATGCCTCCATAAGTTTGAAAGAGGATGATTCTGACTACTCCCCATCAATACTTCATGTGGAAGACATGGTAAAGTATTGAAGAGTGTTCTTGTACCTTCAATGTGAAATCTTCCCTTCTCATTCACACTTTTCATTTCTCAGAGATTTGGCGATGACGCTTGTTGGTATTCACTGTGTAATACACTAGACGCAGGCGCAGGGGCTGCAGGCGCGGGGCGGGTTTGGGGAGTGGTGGGGGAGCTACATCGTTTTCAAATAAAATGTCGTTTAAAAGCAACCTCGTTATTTAAATCGATTAAAAAATGGGCACTTGTCATCTGAATCTTTTGAAATTAGTGTCGTTGAAGCTAAAACAAAGTTAGGCTAAAACTTGATTTTTAAATGAATGATGACAACACGAAGTCATGTCGACATTAAAACATTCTCGTACTGAGACAGACATTAAAGGATAAAACGAAGCAAGATCTAAAGCTTAACGATCAAAATTTACTCACATTAAATTTGAAAGTTAGACAACCAGCCACGCTTGTTCTCCCTCCTCCCATGTCTCAACACCACCACACGGTAAAAACGCTATCTGATTTTTTGAGAAACAAGGGTAAACTTTCAGGGCCTTGGATACTTTGAGGAAAACGCATTAAATTTTGAGGAAGTCTCCTCAAAATTTGTGGAGATTTCTTTATTTTTTGAGGAGCCTTCCTCAAAATCTGAGGCGTTTTCCTCAAAGTATCCGAGGTCCTCAAAGTATTCGCTTTTTCCTAAAAAAATCAGACATTGTTTTTTCCGTGCGTCCACCCGACCACCGCGACAGAAGCGCGGCGTGTAGGTAGCACTCAAAACAAACTACAAGTTGGCGGAAAAGGGGAGGGGGGGGGGCGCTGTCTAAAGGGAATGACTTAGACGACTTACACACACAGAAAGGTAGTACAGCCTTAAAATGGGTTGAACTTGGATGAGAGAACGCTGCGTTTTGACAGGTAACCATTAGTAAACATCAATTTGACCTTCACTAATCGTTAAACCCTCGAATTTCTTGAAAATGTGCGTCTTAGAGTTTTTTACTCAAAAAAACAGTAATTTACTGAAATTTACTCGGGTTTTTTACTCAAAACCAAAATTACCGGTAATTCTCGAACCCTAGTGGCCCACTTGATAAACACAATTGTGCGGGGCACTCTGTCGTACACTCATCTCGAGTTGCGACAGAAGGCATTTAGTGGCAGTGACACGGCTCTGCAGATCTGTGACGATGTGGCGGCTGCGGCACGCAAAGTCAAGAGCGCCAAGCACGCCAATGTGTCCTTTAATTTGGCAAAACTACAAGAATCCCTCCATCTTGCAACGCCACACCTACGGTCATACTGCAAAATGCTGCAGTCCGTTGTTTCGCGTATGTGCCGGGTGAGTTTCTCTAGTTTCGTTGTAATTTTCACTAATCGCTTCTCGAGCGCCTTGTAGGTAGGCAAACACATCTGCGCACCGCGCATTGTGTGCTGCCTACCTACAAGGCGCCAGATGACAGGCGGCAGTGCATTATACATTCTAACGTTATTTTATTATTGTTCATATTAGGTGCAACAAGTATTGGTGGCTATAGGAGAGCCTCATATCCCCTACGCCGCCGAACAACTGCAAGATATTATTGAGTTTCTCGCCCCCCTGGACAACACAGGACAAGTCCCAGCAGCCAATCTCAGAAAAATACGGCTCCATCTTGTACCCCAGGAGGACGAGTCCCAGGTCACACTAGACATGAAGGGAGGGCTTGCGGACGACATACACGTGCTGGAACTACTGGAACAGGTTAGTTTTGTTGTGCAGCCCACCAACTGACTCGCCATACGCAGCGCGCCATGCACTAGAAATGAAATGATATTCTAATTTTGAACCCTTAAATTGCAGACGAAGCTCGCCAAAGATTTGGTAACGTACCTGCGGTCGAGTGGCCATGGGCAGCAGCTCGACAAGCGCGTGACACGACACAAGAAGTCGAAACGCGCTGGAACTCAATGTGCACTATGCTCGAGTCTGTAGTCCAGCAGTACGTCAAGGTAACTGTCTACTTTTAATGTTTACAATTGCTATTTTTCTCACCCCGGTATCCCCCCCCCCCCCCCCCGTTTGCCTTTTACTATGTTACATCGTCGCGCAACCCACTACACTATGTCTTCTTTCTGCACTGCACCGCGTCCGTCCCGCGTCCGCGTCCCTCCCCAACACCTGGAAGATATACAGTACACCAGAAAGCGGCACCTCGCGCGGCGCGACGCGGTGCGACGCGGCGCGACGCGGAAACGCGGAGACGCGACGCGGGAAAGCGAAGACGCGACGCGACGCGGAGCCGCGCGACGCGACGCGGGAAAGCGAAGACGCGGGAAGGAACAAGGAACCTTTTATTGTCAGTTCTTATAATTTTCAGTATGACTGTTCGCCTTTTCGCGTCTCCGCTTTTGCGCGTGTACGCGTCTCCACGCGTCTCTTCTTTTCCGCGTCGCGCCGCGTCGCGTCTTCGCTTTCCCGCGTCGCGTCTCCGCGTTTCCGCGTCGTGCCGCGCGAGGTGCCGCTTTCTGGTGTACTGTATATCTTCCTGGGCGACGCGGAGCCGCGCGACGCGACGCGGGAAAGCGAAGACGCGACGCGGGGCGAGGCGGAAAAGCGAAGACGCGATGCGGCGCGACGCGCCGCGTCTTCGCTTTCCCGCGTCGCGTCGCGCGGCTCCGCGTCGCGCCGCTTCTTCGCTTTCCCGCGTCGCGTCTCCGCGTTTCCGCGTCGCGCCGCGTCGCGCCGCGCGAGGTGCCGCTTTCTGGTGTACTGTATATCTTCCTGCCCTGCAGCCACTCTGCACTCTGCGGCAGGGCCCCGCGCCACGGCGCTTAGGACGCCGTGGTAGCAGTAGCATTGCTGCGACCATCGCGCGCCGGCGCGCCCCACCGCGAGCCCCTCGCGTGCACCGTGCTCGTCTCGCGCGGGCGTATCTTTGCACTTGCGTTCGAATTGCAACGAAAGTCTTACGCTACGCCCGCGCCCAGTGTCGCCAAACTACACCCTACGCCCCGCCCCGCTGTGCCTTGTCGTCCCCCCGCGCGCCGCGCGCCTCCTGGTCCGGCTCAGCACCCTAATTCACATTGCACTTTTTCAGATCATGAGAGTGCTCCGCGGGGTACAACAGCAAAAGCGGTTGAAGGGGATCAAGCTGGAACTGTTGCAATGGTTGGTTGCGTTTCTTAAACCTTTTCGGGATGAGACGACGGAACTCGAAGCCAACCATTACCCCACACTTCCGCTGGTTCTCCCGACATCAGTTGCTCTGCAGGAGCACTGTCAGCCCCAGCTGCTGGACAACGTCGCACAGGAGGCCATGCGGAAAAGAGCGCTCAAAATCTTAGGTGACACTTTAAAACCAACGCTCAAGCAAAAGGTGGCAACCTTTCTAGTGCCTGTTTACCGCCACCTCGTAATGATTGAAGATGAGGATGAGCGGAAAAAGGTAAATATTCTCTATCGAAGTATTCTGACAGCACGCAACGTTCCCCACCCCCTTTAATGTTGGTAAAGTAATTTCTGCCTTTCCAGGTATTTGATTACGTCAGGACAAAAATCAACGGGCAGGAATCTGCCGCGGAGGATGAGCCTGACCAGCAACAGCAAGAGCCAGAGCCAGAAGAGCCACCCCGCAAACGTCCACGGCGCATTGGGGCAAATTTCCAAAAGTGGAAGGCGTCCGGCACCGCCCCTAAGCCGGACGAGGTGTCGGCCTACTTGCAGGACGCGCCCGACGTGGATATCGAAGATGTGTTCCCATACTGGAAAGCAGAGGTAAGTTTTCTGCACTTAGGAAATGTAAGCATTTTTGTCAGAATTAGTGAGAATTCATCCTTACATTTCGTTCCACTTTTTCCAGGCACATCCCGTCACAGGGCGCTATCCCAAACTGGCAAAGTTAGCACACCAGGAACTGGGGAAACCTGCTACCAGTGCAGGCAGCGAACGTGGGTTCAGCCGAGCCGGTTTCCTCATTCAGGCCCGCAGAAACCGCTTGTCACCAAAAACCATTGACAATATTCTGTTTTTGAATAGTTATCTTAGAAATAAGATGATGAACAACAAAAAATAAAATAAGTAATTCCTAACGTTGTTTTATATGCGCCTTGTTGTTACTGGTCACGCACGCACATCGCGTTCAACACCTACACGAAAATAAAATGTATAAGGCGCTATGGCGCCTATAGATAGGCAACACTACTGACTCTCCTGAATAATCAGCGCGTTGCCTACGTTCAGGCGCGCGCTCACAGCCCAGCGGCGCTGCCTCTGCCGGGCGAGATCTCGCCCGGTTCGCCCGACATACCCGGCCGGGTTGTGTGGCATTGTCATACCCGGGCCGGGTCGGGTCGGGTCGGGCGAGGCGCACAGCGCGGCCGGGCAAGGCGCGCAGAGGCTAACCCGCCCGGTCGAAAACACTAACGCACGGTTGAACAACCCGAACAGAAAAATTTGTCCCTGTAGTGTACCTCATTTGTTCCCGACTTGTCCCTTCAAGAACGAGGGACAAAATAGGGACTGCAGTCGCTCGGAAATCTCCCCGAGGTCCCTGTCAACTGAAAATCCTCTGCAGTCCCCTTGCCTCTTCAACCCGTCTTTCTACACCTTCGCGGGACGCTGAGAAGGAGACTTCCTAGACCATTTTTAGGAAAACAATTCTTACAATACTTATAACTTGCCCATGCACGGTGTCGTACGGACCTCGTCAGTCGTGGCGCATTTGTCAGTACAATCTTGTTGTATAGTCTGTAAGTATCTCCATGCCCATTCGAACGGGGATCGGCCCCCACCCTCTCAGATTTTCGACATTACAGTCTTGATTGATTGCTTTTGATTCAAAACCAACCACCAGCCCCAGACATTTTTAGCAGATGATACATCTTAGCAAAAATAAAATAAAAAGAAACTAAAGAGAACTGATGTTTCATCGGCTTCACTGAAAATGGAGGAGTCGCCTTTTTCGATCTTTGGAGAGCGACTTTTCTGTACCGAATTTGGATTCTCCTGGGAGAGTGACATGGATGAACATCACTCTATTGGAGTCACTTTGATGACTCTTTTTGAGTCAAATCATCAAAAGTCACTCTTTTGGAGCGATTTAAAAAATTCCAGAAAAGACTCGATTTGAGTCGTTTTAGCGAAAGTCACTTTTACTGAGCGATGAAAAAATACTCCGCTCATTACGGGCGAGAAATGTGACTAGTACATTTCCAGTGTTGTACTCTCGCAATAGTAAAGAGCGGGCCGGGTTGTCACAGTGCGGCGTGCGGCGCGTGTGCAGGCCTGGAGAGGGGGAAGCCAGGCGGACCAGGCGAGGGGGTCGGGAGGGGGAGGTGGGGCCAGCGGGGCCTGCGGGCCCGAGGCAGGGACCAGGCGAGGCTCCAACCCTTGGTATTGTTGCCTTGCGGCGCCCGGCGCCCGGCGGCGCCACGCTCGCGGCTCTCCCGAGTGTAACACATTTATAGCAGTATGTGCCAGACTCTGGGTGGGTCAACCCGCCAAACACATGTGTAGCGGTGGCTGACTACCCAAACCCCGTTGTAAGTGCAGAAGGCGCTGAAATAAAATTATTCGTACGCACATTTTCGTAACGTCGCCTTAATACACAAAAGTGCAAGACAGAATAGGGTGTCAGCTAGCTTTTACTCCCAAGCTCAAAAGCCCGCGCGTACCCTGGGTATATTGTACCCAGGGGGAACTGATGAATGGCTCAATGGCTCGAAGTCCGCGAGGCGCAACCCAGCAAAAAATAAATAAATAAATAAATAAATAAATAAATAAATAAATAAATAAATAAATAAATAAAAAATAATTAGATTTTAGTATTATCTGCTTTCATTTACAATCTTGATTGAAATTTTTTGTTTATTTATATTTTAGTTATGAATTTTGTCCATTTGGAGCCATTTGGAGATACACTTGTATGAAAGTTTGTTCAAGGGTTTGATACTATCTAAAACTGGTATAAGAGTCATGTTTAGCACTACAGACCACCTGTTCCAAGCCTCTCAGATCAAACAGTTTTTGGATCTGTTTAAAGAATTATCTAATAAATTGACATCACTATATGTATATCTGAGTTGCTGAATTGAGTTCTAGGGACACATAACATATCAAAAATTTAAGGCAAGTGTTCCAGACAGCATCACTCAGAAAACATTATCTAAACACCTGAAGTTAACATTGAGTAAGGCAAAAGTAGTCAAGAGATATGACAACTACCATGACTTTCTATTGCTTCAGCTTTACTCCTTTAACTACTTGATCCTAAAAATTAATAGTATGCTCCAAATTTCAAACTTTCATTATTTTATAAGGAAAAACATTATGATTTCCCTCCCCCAAAAATTAGGAATTGAAAGCAATATGACATACTATAAAAAACAGCAATTCCTTGAACTTGAATGTTTATTTTTTTAATCAGAATGGTATATGTTACATAACATAAATCAACTCAGCTTAGTATATATGAGATCACATTGTTTGATATCACAACATCAGACTAAGAATTTCACTGCTTTTTCATGAGCATACTTAAAAACATAACATAAACTAGGCTTAGTTTAAATCACACACATAACAGGAAATGGTACCACAACTTCAGGCTATCATAATACAAAGAAAATTTATCTTGAGAGGTTTCTGAAAAAAGTGAGAGCTTCAGGAGACAATGAGAAGACTTCATTTATACAAGATGGTTTTCTAATGGTGGCAACATACTGATCTATATTTTTGTATGTGTGGTATGAAACATTAATCTGGGTTAGTTTTCCATCACTCTTGACATTGTAGAAAGTGCACAAGCAGCCCAAACCCCTGACAGTTTTGCAATTTTTAGGAGGGGTTGTGGGTGCTTTGCTAAGTGTGTAGCTCCGTGACTTTCCAGATAGATAAGAAAATTGAAGTATTTGTCCAATAAGGAAATTTGATAAATGTTTGAAAACACACCAGCCCCCATTTTCAACTTCAGATTCTTTGCAAGGCAGTCGATGAACATCCTGGTGAGAACTAAAATCTCCATCCTAATGGAAGCGAAACTCCCAAATCGGTCCCAGTTTAGTTCCAAAATTGTCCCTTGCCTTTTGAGGGACTTAAATAGGATTCGGGATTTTGCAAAATCCCCTTTTAATCCCACTTTTTTGGAATCCCTCCGAAGTCCCTTTTTGCTCTCACGTGCATTTTTAGGGCATGTTCCAAAAGTGGTGAAGGAAGCTTCCTAGACAATTTTTAACATGTCAGGCGTCATCACATGGTCGGGAAGTACCCTATAGAAGAGTACCATGTAGGAAGGTGCGTCATCGCATAGGAACTTGAAGCTAGGCCCTATCAGTTGCCACTGCCGAAACATGTATGGGACTCCAGTTCGGATTCTACAGGGATTTGGGCGTTTACCTGCCAGAATCCCAAGTTCCAGTTTTGGCCCGTTTTGGAACATATCTGGCATTTGGAATTTGGGACTCGTAAGGGATTTGGACTTTGGGATTAAAAAGGGAGTTTCTTTTCTATTAGGGCAAATGAATAGCATACAGCTTGTCGCACTTTTTCTAATCTATCATTACTTAGCTTACCTCCTGTTTTTACTAATGGTGTAGAGGATGCCGAGACACTCTGCTCCCAGCCGCCAATACTCCGCGACCGTCCTATTGTACGCGTGCGCCGCGGCTACAGTAGCACTGGTCGCCTCGACGACGAGACAGCCTGTGTACTCACTTCTGTGCCAACTCTGCTAGAATACAGACGTTTTCCTCTGACTCCCGATCCTTGCTCCCCTATCCTTGACAATTGGTGTCAGAAGTGGGATTCGAACCCACGCCCACATTTTTGCTGCAGTGGCTGCCCCGTTGAATCGCCTCACCAACAAGAACGAGCCCTTTGAGTGGTCGGCGGACGCCCAGAAGGCCTTCGACTACCTGCGCGAAGCCCTCACGTCTCCCCCTGTCCTGGCCTACCCTAAATCTGACGGCGGCCAGTTCATTCTAGACTGCGATGCATCGAACTTTTCGATTGGCGCGGTGCTCTCCCAGGACCAGGATGGCGTCGAGCGAGTGATCGCCTACTTCAGCAAGGCTCTGGACCGCGCCCAGCGCAATAGACGATTTGCCCAGAAGCAGACACTTTGGGGAGAAGAACAAAAACTCCGGAAGTAGTATGAGAAATTGCTGTTTTTACGTGTTCACGCCGCCATCTTGCGGATATGGCGTAGCTAGCTAGCGGCGTGAAAACAACACTCTGGAAACGCAAGTGTGTACTTGAATGCAGTATTTCCTGCATACCTACATGTATTCAGGAAATAATGTGTACTTAGTCAAGTATGCAGGAAATAATGTGTACCTGGTCAGGTATGCAGGAAATCCTGTGTACTTGACCAGGTACACACTAAATCTCCCCCATAAATGTATAGAGGTTTTCGTGTGTACCTGGTCAAGTACACAGGATATCCTGCATACCTGACCAGGTACACATTATTTCCTGCATACTTGACTAAGTACACATTATTTCCTGAATACATGTAGGTATGCAGGAAATACTGCATTCAAGTACACACTTGCGTTTCCAGAGCAAACAACGGCGAGAAAATCATAATTTTCAAGGCATTATTTCTAATATTATAAAGTGCTTCATTGTACACTTACTATACTGTTCTTCCTATGTGGACCTATGCCGAACAACAACCTCACATAACCTATAGGGGGGGGGGGGGGCAAGATATAAACAAATGATAAGAGCAAATAAAAAAGAAAGGTATGAAAGCCACAGAAATAACCGAAAATTATGGTTCATTGGTCATACAATATTTTTAAAATAAGGTAGGAATGGCGACGGATGGTATCAGGGTATCAGGCATCACACCGGCTACAGCGGTATTTCAAACGTGATGACAGGTCTTTATGACACGATGCTAGCCTAAATAAGACGTAAAGACGGTCGCTGAACACTACAATACTATCTTTTAATAGTTTTGTCCACTGCAGACCTCGCCGTTGTTGGTTGTTTTCACGCCACTAGCTACGCCATATCTGCAAGTTGGCGGCGCGAACACGTAAAAACAGCAATTTCTCATACTACTTCCGGAGTTTTTGTTCTTCTCCCCAAAGCGTCTGCTTCTGGGCAAATCGTCTATTACTGCGTCACGCAGCGAGAAGTGTTTGCGGTTGTCCAGGCGGTGCGCCATTTCCACCCCTACTTGTTCGGCAGGCCCTTCACTGTCCGCTCCGACCACGCCACCCTGCAGTGGTTGCGCACGCTCCGAGACACCGCCGAGGGCCAGCTCACGCGGTGGCTCGAGCGCCTGGCCGCCTACGACTTCATTGTGCAGCATCGGCCAGGGCGTCACCATGGGAACGCGGATGCACTCTCGCGCCGCCCCTGCGGCACCGACTGCCGACACTGCTCCCGCCGTGACCCCGCCTACCGAGACGTTGCAGTGCAGGCAACTCGTGTCGAGGATGCGGCAGGCCCTACCCCAGCAGCAGTGCGCGCGGCACAACAGTCTGACCCTGACATTGCGCCGCTACTTCCTTTTTTACAGCGGGCCTCCGGCTGAGGACGTCAGAGTAAATTTATTTAAGAAAAGCAGGGTAGGCAGTGTCACCTCTCCGATTTCAGCGCAAATTGGTGGAGAGGTTCCTCACGTGAGCCTGAAAAAAGGCCACAGAGGGTTTGGGCGAAAAAAATTTCTTCTGGGATTTCTGGCCAATTTAGTGTTTTTAGTGCATTTTTTGGGTTATTTGCCCTGGAGCCAGAGTTTTTGTCCGATTTGGACGCCCTACATGTTTTCGGACGCAGTTTTTGACAAGGAACACGATGGTGCCCTCGGAATCGCTTTACGACCAATAGTTTTTGACGATATTGTCAAAAAAGTGCTAAAAATACACTAAAACAGAAATTTCTTGGGGAAACGGTGAAAAAAACCGATAGTGCACCATATTATTAATGATTCCTGTAGAAAATGACGCGCTGAATTTTTTGAGCACACGCCCAGATTTTTAGCTCAAACCGTTTAGAAGTTATGGGGCAAAGAAAATGAGAAATTTCGTAAAAGTGTATTAAAAACGCGATTTTCAGCAATATTTGCTACCTTGTGACTACACAATGGGTTTGGATGGTTACCCTCGTCAAAAAATCCTTTGCCGGGGTCATCGCGGGTATCCAGGATCATCCTGGGGGTGTCACCGGGCACCTCAGGAGGTCCCCGACGACGCCCCGCCCCGGCTGTCGCGTTTGGGGCGGGGAGCAGCTGATCGGCACCTACGAAGACCGTTGCATCGTTTCAGGAGTTCACAGGGTGTCGAGACGTCCCCGGTGTCGGGTGGGGTGTCCTGCCTACACTCAGAGCCGAGCAAGGGCGGAGGGCGCAGCCGAAGCGCAGCCTGCATAGCTGCAAGGAAACGGAGGGAGTCGAAGCCACCTCTCACACACACGCGTTGCGTGGGCTGCCTACGCCTACCCTCAACGGCGAGTAGACCGAGGGGGGATCACTTCAAAAAATCATTTTACAGACCCAAAAAATCATTTAAAGATTTTAAAAAAATCAAGTAGAAAGTTTAAAAAAAAATCAGAAAAATCGAGGACAAATGACCCAGAAACTTTGAAAAACTGAAACAAAAGAGAAAAAAATTGTTGTGAGAGTTACGGACAATTATTTTATTCTCTTGAAAAATCAAAAGAAAAATCAAAATGAAAATTTAAAAAAAAAATATTTAAAAAATAATTAAAAATATCATTGTACACATTTCGTTTGAGTGATTTCCTCCCCACCTTGGAGTAGACCTCTGTTCAGCAAATTTGGTAAAGTCTCCAGACCCGTTCTCCCTCCCCATCCTCCTAACCCATTCCCTCTTCTCAGTTCCTTGGACTGGGATCGGACCAACACACATTGCGTGGCCCACTACAGGTATGGTGCTTGAAAGGGTGGGGATGGTGGCTCTTCCATGCTGACCAAACATCCCTTTGAGAAAGAATGGAGCGACCACCACTACCGTAAGTTGCTGCATGGCCTATCCTCTCTGCCTCTTGCCTACCCATGTCCAAGTGCCGCAATTTCAGTTTCTATGCAGGAGATTGTGGGATTAGATGTGAACTGTGGGAGTGTTTTGGTTCAAATCCGGCCCCGCTCCCCCACTCTCGACTCTCAGGGTTCTATCTCTGTCTCTCTTTTCCTGTTGGACGCCCTCTGGTGCGAGAGCCCTTGCGACCTACGCAGACTCCTTGAGAGCGAGAGAGACACCCCCGACACCGGGGACGTCTCGACACCCTGTGAACTCCTGAAACGATGCAACGGTCTTCGTAGGTGCCGATCAGCTGCTCCCCCCCCCCGCCCCCGCCCCAAACGCGACAGCCGGGGCGGGGCGTCGTCGGGGACCTCCTGAGGTGCCCGGTGACACCCCCAGGATGATCCTGGATACCCGCGATGACCCCGGCAAAGGATTTTTTGACGAGGGTAACCATCCAAACCCATTGTGTAGTCACAAGGTAGCAAATATTGCTGAAAATCGCGTTTTTAATACACTTTTACGAAATTTCTCATTTTCTTTGCCCCATAACTTCTAAACGGTTTGAGCTAAAAATCTGGGCGTGTGCTGAAAAAATTCAGCGCGTCATTTTCTACAGGAATCATTAATAATATGGTGCACTATCGGTTTTTTTCACCGTTTCCCCAAGAAATTTCTGTTTTAGTGTATTTTTAGCACTTTTTTGACAATATCGTAAAAACTATTGGTCGTAAAGCGATTCCGAGGGCACCATCGTGTTCCTTGTCAAAAACTGCGTCCGAAAACATGTAGGGCGTCCAAATCGGACAAAAACTCTGGCTCCAGGGCAAATAACCCAAAAAATGCACTAAAAACACTAAATTGGCCAGAAATCCCAGAAGAAATTTTTTTCGCCCAAACCCTCTGTGGCCTTTTTTCAGGCTCACGTGAGGAACCTCTCCACCAATTTGCGCTGAAATCGGAGAGGTGACACTGCCTACCCTGCTTTTCTTAAATAAATTTACTCTCAGCGACTGCAGTGCACGCACCAAGGCCCTGTGGCTGTAGTTGGCGGTCGTTGGAGCTCTCAGACGGCCTCCTCTACCGCATCTTCCACGAGAGCTCCGGCCCTCAGACACGACAATTAGTGGTCCCGCAGTCCCTCATCCCCGAAGTGTGTCGGACGTTCTACGCTCTGGAAACGCAAGTGTGTACTTGAATGCAGTATTTCCTGCATACCTACATGTATTCAGGAAATAATGTGTACTTAGTCAAGTATGCAGGAAATAATGTGTACCTGGTCAGGTATGCAGGATATCCTGTGTACTTGACCAGGTACACACGAAAACCTCTATACATTTATGGGGGAGATTTAGTGTGGACCTGGTCAAGTACACAGGATTTCCTGCATACCTGACCAGGTACACATTATCTCCTGCATACTTGACTAAGTACACATTATTTCCTGAATACATGTAGGTATGCAGGAAATACTGCATTCAAGTACACACTTGCGTTTCCAGAGCGACGCCCCTGTGTCCGGCGGTCACCTCAGCCACAACAAGACCCTCGAGAAGATGCGGCGCCACTTCTACTGGCCAGGCATGTGCCAAGAGGTAAAACTCTGGTGTTTGTCCTGTGAGATTTGCCGTAAGAGGAAGGGCCCACACCAGCGAGGCCGTGCCCCCCTGAAGCCGCACAATGTTGGTGTCCCATGGGAACGTGTTGGAGTGGACATCGCTGGACCCTTCCCTCTCACCCCGCGCGGCAACCGCTACCTGCTGGTCGCCGTGGACTTTATCACGAGGTGGCCCGAGGCCATCCCCATTCCTAGCGTGCACGCAGACATCGTTGCTCGAGCCCTTGTAGACAATATCTTTACGCGGTTCGGTATGCCCTGCGAGCTGCACACGGACCGAGGCAGCACTTTCGAGTCCAAGGTGTTCCAAGGCGTGATGGAGCTCCTCGGCGTGCGCAAAACCCGGACGACACCTCGGAGACCCCAATCAAGTGGAGCGGCGGAACGTCTCATCCGCTCGGTAACTGAACACCTCGCTATGGTTGCCAATAAGTCTAAGACGGACTGGGACTTGCAGACTCCACTCGTCCTCATGAGCTTCCGTGCCGCCCCCCACTCCACCACCGGCGTCTCCCCGGCCATGCTGTTGTTCGGGCGCCAGCTGGACCTGCCGCCTGGCCTTGCTCGAGGCTACCACCCTGACACCCGAGGGGGAAAGCACTCCCAAAATAGGTGTACGAGTAATTACAGAGTACAGTGATTACACAAAGATTACTGTGATTACGTAGTGATTACAAAGATCACACAGTGATTACGGCAATTGCGCTATGATTACAGTGACTACGGCATATTACGCTTAATTCCGCCATGATTACAAGTGATTACGCCGTGATTACACTTGTTTTCGCCGTGATTACAATTGATTGCACTGTCATTAAACAGTAAACCCGATGTCTTTTGAACTGCAGTGCCCTCTGCCGGTAACTGACGAAGGAGACCACGTACGAATGAGGTGTACTCTGGCGGCTGCCGGACTGTGGCCCGCGTCTGAGTTTGAGTCAGCGCTCCTGCTGTTGTTGTTCACAAGGGGTCTATGTTTTGAGCAGTTTTGAGTTGAAGTCGTCGTTTCGCCTCTTAACAATTAAATCAGCATTTGTAGACAATTTTCCACTGTGGGGAAAAATACTCTTAAATTTACGACAAATTAAATAGTTTTTGATTATTATATTGATTTGCAAAGTGACGAATTATAAAAAGTAAATTTACTACAAATTTTGTAAGTTCTGTTTATGATTTTTTGTTGTGAGAATAAAGCATTTTCCGTAATTCAACAAAAGAAGTCATGAAATTACGGATCGAATAAATAGAAACCATTTACGAAATTTGTTCGTTATTTTTTACATTACCCAGAAAAGTACGATATTTATCTAAGAGTTACCTCCGTCAGAATACGACAATTTCAGTGAAGTTACGAGAAATGTCGTAAGTCTTTGACTGGTGAATTTGAATTTTTAGTGTTGTAAGTTTATGACATGCACTCGTGAAACTATGAGTGCTAACTTTAAAAAAAATTTAGAATCTTACGACTTTTTAGTAATAATTAATTTTACAACATTTACGTCTTTATAAATTACAAACGTAAACCGAAAAAGAACAACTGTCACGTAAAATTTTTCCATCACTTCGACGAGGTTAACAGTGTCGCGTAGTGAGTACCAGACAATTTATTCTCGTTATGGTGCATATAAAATATTTGTTATCGTCCTCTAGCTGGAACGTAATTGACTGTGCATAAATAAGCGAGAGTTCAAACTGTTTGGTTCTCGTAAGGAGCATTATCTGCAAACATTTGATAGGAGACACCTAACCTTAGGGTACTCCTACAATGTCTTGTACCTAGCTGGTTTTCAAGACCGAATTCTAAGAGATAAGGTGGATAAGGAGAACCTACACAAATGACACAAACCGTTAACGAGGAACGAGGGGAATGTACCTGGAATGCCACAATACAATACTAACTTTGCAACAAACAAAAATAATTTTACATCTTGCCAGGTTAAAAAAGTGGAACGATAGTGCGATTCCGTACCGTTTGCTCTCGTCTCTGCAAAGCTTCTATGAACAATCGAATATTCGGAATACAACGCAAGAGCGTTTTAGCTTGCACCTGTACGCATTTCGTCCGCCGCCGGCACCCTGTCTCATCTCTCACTGAGCAGAGCGAGAATCCTCCATGTCTTGAAGGGCCTTGTGCGCTAAAATTACTGTTATTGTGGCATTAATGTTCTTATAAGGGAGTTACTTCCTGTGATTACATGTGATTACGGGTGATTACAGAGTGATTACAGGTGATGACACAGCGATTACAGGTGATTACAGGGTGATTACAGATGATTACATGAGATTACAGCTGATTACAGATGATTACAGATGATTACAGGTGATTACAGGTGATTCCGTAATCATTTCGGCCCAGGGTGTACGAGTGATTACGCGAGTGCTTTCCCCCTCGAGGGGAAAGCACTCCCAAAATAGGTGTACGAGTAATTACAGAGTACAGTGATTACACAAAGATTACTGTGATTACGTAGTGATTACAAAGATCACACAGTGATTACGGCAATTGCGCTATGATTACAGTGACTACGGCATATTACGCTTAATTCCGCCATGATTACAAGTGATTACGCCGTGATTACACTTGTTTTCGCCGTGATTACAATTGATTGCACTGTCATTAAACAGTAAACCCGATGTCTTTTGAACTGCAGTGCCCTCTGCCGGTAACTGACGAAGGAGACCACGTACGAATGAGGTGTACTCTGGCGGCTGCCGGACTGTGGCCCGCGTCTGAGTTTGAGTCAGCGCTCCTGCTGTTGTTGTTCACAAGGGGTCTATGTTTTGAGCAGTTTTGAGTTGAAGTCGTCGTTTCGCCTCTTAACAATTAAATCAGCATTTGTAGACAATTTTCCACTGTGGGGAAAAATACTCTTAAATTTACGACAAATTAAATAGTTTTTGATTATTATATTGATTTGCAAAGTGACGAATTAGGGGGTGCACACAATGATCTACCAAAATATGTCCTACCGTCGTAAAATAAATTAAAGGAAAATTAAAGTGAAAAAATGCTGTTTTTAAAACATCTACCAATATTTGTTTTACCAGAATGAAAGGAAAAATTAAAAATCAGAAAGGAATAATAAAAATATTATTTGTAAAAAATCCTGGTGCAGTGGGGGAAAATGCAGAATAAAATATCCTACCAAAAATATTTATAAAAATCCTCAGAAATTTTATTTTTTCTTAGGATTTTTAAAACGTTTGGTAGATGATTAATTGGCAGGATATTTTATCCTGCATTTTCCCCCACGGCACACAGTGGAGTAAAGTCGAAAAAAGAGGGTCATAGCTAAAAAATGCTGGGAATTGCACAAAAATTGGTGTGTGTTTGGGGGGTGGGGGGTGGGGTGGGGGTTGAAGTGTGCTTGATCGGTTCCTGATATCCGTTTGCACCTCCCGGGTCATCCTGGGGGTGTCATCGGGGACCTCACGAGGTCGCCGATGACGCCCTTCTTGAAAATTCCTATCCTGAGATTGTCGAGGGTCCCCGATCGATTCCCGGTGTCCGTTCGCACCTCCCAGGTTATCCTGGGGGTGTCATCGGAGACCTCATTATCTCATAAGGTCGCCGATGATGCCCTTCTTGAAATTTGGTATGCTGAGGTTTTTGAGGGCACCCGATCGATTCCCGGTGTCCGTTCGCACCTCCCGCGTCATCCTGGGGGTGTCATCGGAGACCTCATGAGGTCGCCGATGACGTCCTTCTTGAAAATTCCTACCCTCAGGTTTTCGAGTGCACCCAATTGATTCCCGGTGTCCGTTCACTCCTCCTGGATCAACCTGAGAGGAGTGTCATCGGAGACCTCATAGACCAAAATAGGACATACGATTTGTTGCATGGTGTCGCGCATTGTAGCCACTAGTGGTGCACTGGTGCGCGCCCAAGGCAGGCCGTCATCTGAAACCTCGTCAGGTCCTCGTTGAAACACCCAGGTTAAATCGGGAGGTGCAAAGGGACACCGGGAATCGAACGGGGACCCTCGACAATCTCAGGATAGGAATTTTCAAGAAGGGCGTCATCGGCGACCTCATGAGGTCCCCGATGACACCCCCAGGATGACCCGGGAGGTGCAAACGGATATCAGGAACCGATCAAGCACACTTCAACCCCCACCCCACCCCCCCACCCCCCCAAACACACACCAATTTTTGTGCAATTCCCAGCATTTTTTAGCTATGACCCTCTTTTTTCGACTTTACTCCACTGTGTGCCGTGGGGAAAAATGAAGGATAAAATATCCTACCAATTAATCATCTACCAAACGTTTTAAAAATCCTAAGAAAAAATAAAATTTCTGTTGATTTTTTATAAATATTTTTGGTAGGATTTTTTCCGTGCATTTTCCCCCACGGCACCAGGGTTTTTACAAATAATATTTTTATTATTCCTTTCTGATTTTTAATTTTTCCTTTTATTCTGGTAGAACAAATATTGGTAGATGTTTTAAAAACAGCATTCTTTCACTTTAATTTTCCTTTAATTTATTTTACGATGGTAGGACATATTTTGGTAGATCATTGTATGTTGCCCCGACGAATTATAAAAAGTAAATTTACTACAAATTTTGTAAGTTCTGTTTATGATTTTTTGTTGTGAGAATAAAGCATTTTCCGTAATTCAACAAAAGAAGTCATGAAATTACGGATCGAATAAATAGAAACCATTTACGAAATTTGTTCGTTATTTTTTACATTACCCAGAAAAGTACGATATTTATCTAAGAGTTACCTCCGTCAGAATACGACAATTTCAGTGAAGTTACGAGAAATGTCGTAAGTCTTTGACTGGTGAATTTGAATTTTTAGTGTTGTAAGTTTATGACATGCACTCGTGAAACTATGAGTGCTAACTTTAAAAAAAATTTAGAATCTTACGACTTTTTAGTAATAATTAATTTTACAACATTTACGTCTTTATAAATTACAAACGTAAACCGAAAAAGAACAACTGTCACGTAAAATTTTTCCATCACTTCGACGAGGTTTAACAGTGTCGCGTAGTGAGTACCAGACAATTTATTCTCGTTATGGTGCATATAAAATATTTGTTATCGTCCTCTAGCTGGAACGTAATTGACTGTGCATAAATAAGCGAGAGTTCAAACTATTTGGTTCTCGTAAGGAGCATTATCTGCAAACATTTGATAGGAGACACCTAACCTTAGGGTACTCCTACAATGTCTTGTACCTAGCTGGTTTTCAAGACCGAATTCTAAGAGATAAGGTGGATAAGGAGAACCTACACAAATGACACAAACCGTTAACGAGGAACGAGGGGAATGTACCTGGAATGCCACAATACAATACTAACTTTGCAACAAACAAAAATAATTTTACATCTTGCCAGGTTAAAAAAGTGGAACGATAGTGCGATTCCGTACCGTTTGCTCTCGTCTCTGCAAAGCTTCTATGAACAATCGAATATTCGGAATACAACGCAAGAGCGTTTTAGCTTGCACCTGTACGCATTTCGTCCGCCGCCGGCACCCTGTCTCATCTCTCACTGAGCAGAGCGAGAATCCTCCATGTCTTGAAGGGCCTTGTGCGCTAAAATTACTGTTATTGTGGCATTAATGTTCTTATAAGGGAGTTACTTCCTGTGATTACATGTGATTACGGGTGATTACAGAGTGATTACAGGTGATGACACAGCGATTACAGGTGATTACAGGGTGATTACAGATGATTACATGAGATTACAGCTGATTACAGATGATTACAGATGATTACAGGTGATTACAGGTGATTCCGTAATCATTTCGGCCCAGGGTGTACGAGTGATTACGCGAGTGCTTTCCCCCTCGACGTGGCTGAAAGAGCCGTCAAGCTAACCACAGAATATAATGGGCATCTCACTCACTCAGAGGAGCAATTCCAGGATATTCTATTGGTATTTATTCATTTTTTTATTTTCTAACACAGTTTCATTACATTTTACATTTTATATCCTAGGACTTATGTAACGAATTATTTTCAGGTGATGCACAAAACATTGCGAGAGGACAGCAAAGAAACGCTGACCCTTGGTTATTATTTCAAACAAAAATAAAGAAAAAATAATAGATACTAGTACAGTACCTATTATCTGCATTTGGAGACTTTTATTGGCTGAGCCACCGTTACGGAATAGAATAGAAAAAGAAAAGTAAATCTATTTGAGGCGAAGCCGAAGGGATCGACGTCGAGGGGGGCTGGCTGGAACCCGGACCAAATCGCGGTCCCTTCCGGGCTGACCAACATCACAAACACAAAAACCAGCAACAAATAAAACCGGACTTTTCGCAAGTTTTCATGGAAAATAAAAATAAACCATTCGGGAATTTAAAGTATTTTTGTATTAACTTTACGGAAAACAGTTACATTGACTAATTAATCTCATAATATTCACTTAATTTCGTGTCCCGTGTTGCCGGACTGTTTGTTTATCCCTTATGTTTGAATCGCGTTGGGCGGGATTGTTATTGTTGTTGTAGTCGAAAATAATTCGGAATTTCTAGATTTTTGGATTTTTTCCTACAATTTACTTTCCATGACACACGATGCATCCTAGCAACATATATTACAACGGGTGAGATATGATGTTGATTTATGAAGTATGATAAAATTTGAGGTAAATATTAAATTTGCTCCAATAAAACATCAGGTTGCCTCGGGATCCTGAAGTTTCAGAGAAATGGGTAGAATTTATCATAAATCAAAATAAATGTGGTGAGGTTACTGCCCATAGCACTACTTACCCGTGTCGTGATCATTTCAAGAATGAATTTAAAGGATTACGAAAGTTAAAGAACGGAGCTATTCTACCATTCCTTTATCCAAAAGTGATGTTCGTGAAACTCAAAGCCCCTCTAATAAATGAAGCTACTACAGTTTGTGATTCAAATTTGACTTACGTCAACAAAGTTGTGCCAGTCAGGACGGGGGAGAAACATATTTCCAGAACTTTCAAGTTTTATGCCTGTCGCTGCCACAAATGAATTTACTCCCCACAGCACTACTACTACAGTTTGTGCTTAAAATTCATATGATATTTTTTAAATGAATACACTTCAGTGACTGAAATTTCAACTCAATCATTTCAAGAAAATGAAGCTCCTACAGTTTGCCGTTCAAATTTGTTGAACGACATTGTTCCAGATACGCATACTTCATTGACTGACATTCCAAATATTTTTACATATGAGTTCTCCTCATACCTAGAAGTAAACATCAATTCTCTGACAAATCAGAATCAGGTGAAGTTGCGGTCATAGACATTTCTTCTCCATCCATAAATTTCCATTCAGCATAGTGAACATCCACCTAGCTGACCACAAAACACAGTACCACATAACAGCACTTTCAAAATTCAAATTTAATTCAATTATTTTAACATTGTTCAATTGATTCATTCAAATGAATAAAGCCAGCGAAGCCAACACGATCTTTCAGATCCACCTAGTTCTCAATCCGAAAATCAGTCTGTCCTGTCGCGCGACGAGCGACCGATCCCCTACGAGCGCGTGAAGTTTAAACTGTCGCCCAGCCTCCCGCGCTGGCCCGGCCCCTCCCCGCCAGCCTTGGTTCCCCCACCAGCGGGCTGTCGGGCGGCCCGAGCTAATATAGGACTCTAGCCCGACCCAGTGCGGCGCGCTGCGCGCGCATTGTTCGAATGTCAGCCGGCCGCCGCCGCTCCGCGCTCGTCACTCTTTTCGCGATCACTCCTAGACCCGTGGCGTCTTAGTGGCATGCTACGCGGCGTTCGATAGGGCGTGACCTAGCCGACCTCCCCGATCGAAAAAATCACCCACCTATGTTTGATAGTTTTCCGTCAATCTCGAGTGGCGAAGTTCGCGACATTTAGGCTCCTGGACGTGACAAGGGTAGGCCGAGCGCGGATTTTCGAAGTCGGGCTGAAAGTAGAGGTCATATGGACTCACCTCGGCACTTAGTCGCTCCTCTTGGCGCCGCGTGTCGCGCGCGGCGTGCGCTCCAAGATCACGCCTCGGTACTGACGCGCGAAACGGCCGAAACTTTCAGATCAATCAGCTCACTGGCGCTTCGTCGCACAGTGTTCGGACCAAGTCTAAAGGTCATTACCGGTAAAAATCTATCATTTTAGACTCGAACCTCCTCAACTTCTTTTTTTTTGGAATGGCCTAGCATGCGTAAATCTACATTTTGTTGGCTATTGTCAAGGATAGGGGAGCAAGGATCGGGAGTCAGAGGAAAACGTCTGTATTCTAGCAGAGTTGGCACAGAAGTGAGTACACAGGCTGTCTGGTCGTCTAGGCGACCAGTGCTACTGTAGCCGCGGCGCACGCGTACAATAGGACGGTCGCGGAGTATTGGCGGCTGGGAGCAGGGTGTCTCGGCATCCTCTACACCACCCCCTCCGCCAAGAAGAGGGGTGCTGGTCAGCGGGCGATGTAGGGGGCCAGTTTGTCGACGTGGTATGTCCGTGGGCGGCACCGGGACCCGGCAAGTTGGATGCGGGCCGTCACGTCGTTCAGGATGTCCAGGATGACGTGCGGACCCGTCCACCAGGACTGTAGCTTGGAGCAGCGCCCGACGCGGCGCTGCAGGTCGAACAGCCACACCTTGTTGCCGACCTGGAAGGTGCGTCGCCTCGCCCGGATGTCGTACCGCTCTTTCTGCCTGAGCACGACAGCGGCGGCGCGGTCTCGGACCTCGTGGTGCAGGTGGTGTAGGCGGCCCTGCAGCCATGCTGGGTAGGCCTCAGCGGAGGACCAGGCCGGGGTGTCAGCGAGGGGGAAAGCACTCGCGTAATCACTCGTACACCCTGGGCCGAAATGATTACGGAATCACCTGTAATCACCTGTAATCATCTGTAATCATCTGTAATCAGCTGTAATCTCATGTAATCATCTGTAATCACCCTGTAATCACCTGTAATCGCTGTGTCATCACCTGTAATCACTCTGTAATCACCCGTAATCACATGTAATCACAGGAAGTAACTCCCTTATAAGAACATTAATGCCACAATAACAGTAATTTTAGCGCACAAGGCCCTTCAAGACATGGAGGATTCTCGCTCTGCTCAGTGAGAGATGAGACAGGGTGCCGGCGGCGGACGAAATGCGTACAGGTGCAAGCTAAAACGCTCTTGCGTTGTATTCCGAATATTCGATTGTTCATAGAAGCTTTGCAGAGACGAGAGCAAACGGTACGGAATCGCACTATCGTTCCACTTTTTTAACCTGGCAAGATGTAAAATTATTTTTGTTTGTTGCAAAGTTAGTATTGTATTGTGGCATTCCAGGTACATTCCCCTCGTTCCTCGTTAACGGTTTGTGTCATTTGTGTAGGTTCTCCTTATCCACCTTATCTCTTAGAATTCGGTCTTGAAAACCAGCTAGGTACAAGACATTGTAGGAGTACCCTAAGGTTAGGTGTCTCCTATCAAATGTTTGCAGATAATGCTCCTTACGAGAACCAAACAGTTTGAACTCTCGCTTATTTATGCACAGTCAATTACGTTCCAGCTAGAGGACGATAACAAATATTTTATATGCACCATAACGAGAATAAATTGTCTGGTACTCACTACGCGACACTGTTAAACCTCGTCGAAGTGATGGAAAAATTTTACGTGACAGTTGTTCTTTTTCGGTTTACGTTTGTAATTTATAAAGACGTAAATGTTGTAAAATTAATTATTACTAAAAAGTCGTAAGATTCTAAATTTTTTTTAAAGTTAGCACTCATAGTTTCACGAGTGCATGTCATAAACTTACAACACTAAAAATTCAAATTCACCAGTCAAAGACTTACGACATTTCTCGTAACTTCACTGAAATTGTCGTATTCTGACGGAGGTAACTCTTAGATAAATATCGTACTTTTCTGGGTAATGTAAAAAATAACGAACAAATTTCGTAAATGGTTTCTATTTATTCGATCCGTAATTTCATGACTTCTTTTGTTGAATTACGGAAAATGCTTTATTCTCACAACAAAAAATCATAAACAGAACTTACAAAATTTGTAGTAAATTTACTTTTTATAATTCGTCACTTTGCAAATCAATATAATAATCAAAAACTATTTAATTTGTCGTAAATTTAAGAGTATTTTTCCCCACAGTGGAAAATTGTCTACAAATGCTGATTTAATTGTTAAGAGGCGAAACGACGACTTCAACTCAAAACTGCTCAAAACATAGACCCCTTGTGAACAACAACAGCAGGAGCGCTGACTCAAACTCAGACGCGGGCCACAGTCCGGCAGCCGCCAGAGTACACCTCATTCGTACGTGGTCTCCTTCGTCAGTTACCGGCAGAGGGCACTGCAGTTCAAAAGACATCGGGTTTACTGTTTAATGACAGTGCAATCAATTGTAATCACGGCGAAAACAAGTGTAATCACGGCGTAATCACTTGTAATCATGGCGGAATTAAGCGTAATATGCCGTAGTCACTGTAATCATAGCGCAATTGCCGTAATCACTGTGTGATCTTTGTAATCACTACGTAATCACAGTAATCTTTGTGTAATCACTGTACTCTGTAATTACTCGTACACCTATTTTGGGAGTGCTTTCCCCCTCGGGTGTCAGGGTGGTAGCCTCGGGTCACAAGCGCAACGGCTCGCTACCGCAACAGCTCACAAGCGCAACGGCTCACAAGCGCAACGGCTCGCAAGCGCAACGGGTCACAAGAGCAACGGCTCGCTACCGCAACAGCTCACAAGCGCAACAGCTCGCAAGCGCAACGGGTCACAAGCGCAACGGCGGAGATCCTACTGTTGGGTGGTTTCGACTATAGACGAAACCGCGCGCGAGAGCGAGCCATCGATCCCAGTGTGAGATGAGAAATCAACCGTGCCCTCGGCCGTCTCGCGCTCCAACCTTATTTTATGTCTCCCGCGCCGGTGTTTACCTTAACGGTTAAAACTGAATATAAGAGATAAAAAAAATAAAAACTACTGAATAGCAACATTTAATTCATGATTGTGACGTTAATACGAAATTTTGTACGAGTGTATCGTAAATCGCCGGCGGCATATCGGACCATGCAGGTCGAGTGCCGACCGAACCGACCACAGTATTTCGCTTCATTTACAATACTTCATGTATTTTACTTTACTCCTGTAATTTGTGTTAATGGTTGTATGGTTACATGGGAAGCAAGCTGCTTGCTTGTGAGAGCCCTCTAACCTTTCGCGCTGAAGCGTCGCGGGCATCCGTGAGAGCGATCCGGAAATTGTGCTGCACTTGGTCTGCAGCGGAGTCGACAAATTCTGCCTGAGCAGGGGTAAATGTGGAAGTCAAAGAGATTGATGTCTCTCATTGCCTCCAAAGTCTCCTTGTCAATTCGACGCGTCCGGCGAGAAAAGGCGGATCTGTGCGTGACCTCTTAACAGAGGCGCAACTGTTTCGGCGACAAGTAAAAGGGGCGCAACTGTTCAGCGCACCGTCGAGTAATCTTAAAAAGAAACTTTGAGTGGCTCTCACAATTCGTATAGGTGTCGAATCGACCTGGAAGATGATTTATCTTATTCCTTGTTCAATTCTGAGTAGATTGAGCTAGTTTAAGACTATTAAAGTGGAATACATTTCGCATTATAATGAGAGAAGTGAGGAGAAGTCTCGCTCGCGGCAGGTATTTCGTCAACTTCCACATTTACCCCTGCTCAGGCAGAATTTGTCGACTCCGCTGCAGACCAAGTGCAGCACAATTTCCGGATCGCTCTCACGGATGCCCGCGACGCTTCAGCGCGAAAGGAGTTAGAGGGCTTCGACATGAGGGTTTAGCCAAGCTGAGACACTTTGGCTGTTTTAGCTAACCCCGCTCACTTTGTTATTGAGAGAGTTGAACTTAGGGGTGGGTTTTGACTGATTTGAAGGTTTTCGGCTCTGGAGGGTGAACGGGTTGTCCGATCTGAATGAGATTTTACAGGAAGCTTCCTTGGTCTACCCTCTAACAGATCCGCATGGTCGCTACCCTTCCCTTCATCCCCTAGTGAGGGGGTGCGGGGGGCCCGTGGGTGACCATCCCCTCGGAAAAGATGAGAAATGCTGACACCGGAATTCTCTTCATTAATGTGTTTGGGGAGACTAACAGAGTCTCCCTAAAAAAAATTCAAGCCGAAATGTCACCCCTAAGGGTCCAAAATGACTGATTTTCGAAAAGGAGTTGGACGTCCATAAGGGGAGTTCGGCCGGGGGTGGTCTGATTCGAGAAAAACAAAAAGCTCTTATGAAAAAGATTGAGTCCGAACTACGTCCGAAGGACAGTCCGTAGTTAGCCGTCGGACAGTTCCAACTCTATCCATCGGACCGTTTCAGAAAACTTAAAAAAGTTACAAAATCAGCAAGATTTCGGACAGTCCTATGCCACTTACACGGACATGCATGGTACAGTCCGGAGAATAGAGTGACCAGGATCTACCTGCACATTTATACATTGTAATTATTTTTTAAAATTGCGATTCATAAATGGAAAATATTTTTCGTGGTCCCCTATACAGCACTCTCGGAGTATTCTCTCCCTCTCTTCCGCCACGTGGTTTCAGGCGCGGTTTAAGGTCCGACTGGAGGGGGGGGGCGGCGCACCACAGGTTGCCTACATACAGGGGTTTTGTCGCGCTATTTGCCTACTTTCCAGGCGGCTATCTAGTGACCTAAGGGGGGGGCGATCGCCCCCCCCGCCCCCCCCCTTAAACCGCGCCTGCGTGGTTTACATACTTCAGTTTGTACTTTACTAAGGAAGATATACTTTATCGGACGGAGAGTCGAACCTGGGACCTTCGAACTGCAATCCCATCACGTTACCCGCTGGACCACGGGGACAACTGGAGAAGACGGTCCCAGCGTCCCCGGGTCATTCCAGAGCCGCGCTCCCGGCCATATTAAGTCATTTCCCAGAAGGTTGACGGCTGGGCTGACTGCGGCAGTGGTGGCTGTGGTCCGTGCATGAGGGATTTCCGACAACATATTTTGATCTCGGCTTTTTATTTCGGTCCCGGTTTCATTTCTTCAACTAAAACTTTTCCTTCATCTTACATTTACTTTGCCTTTTGTGGCGTATACAAAAAAGCATCGAGGGAACCGAAGCGCAATTGACAGAGTAAGAAAATTCCTATACATTTATAAAAAGTTATCCGTTTGTTACGCTGTAAAGGAACCTTTCAATACAAGAGAATAGGAAAAAATCCAACATTTTTACAGTGAAATTTTTGGCTTAAACTTGATCTCTTATCTTCGCCTCGTTCTCGTTTTTATTTTTTTTTATGAACCTATTTCGCTTTTTCGTCCGCGATATGTTGTGCCTGACCAGGGGGTCGTCAACTCTGATATTCCTCCGTACACGAAACTGATATTACTCCGATATTGCTTCAATATAACCGATATTACCTACATATTACATCAATATTACCCATATTTTTGCCAATATATTACATCAATTTTACCCATATTACGTACAATATTACAATATTACCCTAGTATTACTCTGATATTACTGATAATACCAATATTCCTGCGTACACGGCTACAGGTATTTGACGACCCCTCGCGCCTGACGGACAGTCCGGGACGTAGTCCGTTCGAGGGGCTCAGCAGGCCAGTCGCCCTGCCCGAGGACACCGCCGGACCTGTCCGGCACCCGATGCCAGACTGAAGTCAAAATGCGGACCAGTCCGGTACGGACTCGGCCGGAAGAGGACACGGCACGGACTAGTCCGCAAGTAAAAGGGCACTGTCCGAGACAGTAGGCAAATTCTGGAACTGTCCTCGTCGGTTTTCGGAACGAATCGCTTTTGTACACTGTAAAAAATAGTCGTAGGATTACGACATTTTTCCTACAACTTAGTCGTATAACAACAAAGTGCTTCGTATTAAGCCATAACAATAAAAACTTCGTAATATCAAAAAACAAACTAATTTGTTGCAAAACAACATTATCGTCAAGCAACAACAAAAAATATTTGGAACTGGTTTCGCTTACAAACGAAATGATCTGTAAGTCAACAACAAATATTGTATGGACACGAAGGTACTCGTAGACCTACACAGCTTTTTCAAGCCTTAAAAAATTTACCTAAGTTATTTCAACTGTTAATTTCTCTTAGGATGCTTTCAAAAATAAAAGGTTGTACTTGTGAAATAGAAAGTACATGGCTTGCAGTGGTATTGCCCTGTCTGCTTTTTCTTTGCATAATAAGACAAAGCCAGGACTCACCAGAGAAGCACTGTAGACGTATAGATGTCGTTTGCACTGCTCAAGTCGAGTCGATGATTCACATTCTTCGCGAAAACTCACTGACTCTAATTGTGGCTGTCCAATGCCACAAATCTCCGCACAAAAGTCTATCTCAGGTATAAAGTCTTTGGCAGCAGGACACTTGGATTTTCGATTCGCTATCTTCACCCTGGCTCCAAAGAATAATGGAGACGGGGATAGATGTGATGGATATCGCTGTCATTTTCAGAAAAGTGGCAAAATAACACTGAAAAGTAGAACTTGGCAAACGCTACACAGACGTTGAAGGGCGCCATGTTCGGTGTTTATGTTCGTTTTTAATGTGCATTCACTTTAGAATTGCGATTGACGTTGACTCGTCCTCGTCAACTTTTCGGTAAGGCGGTGATGCTGCCTGCACCCGCGTTACGTCACACGTCGGCTGCTCTGACCTGCGAATACTCCACGGTACTATACAGTATACGTACAAATGCATGTCTGCTCGATTCAAAACAAAACAAATATGCTTGTTCGTGCGCTGCTTCGCCCTTTTGTCGTAAACTATTCCGTAAACTTTCCTCGTACTAGTTCAATTTATAATTATTAAGTTAAGAATATCAATGCTCTTACCATTGCGTTTCCTTTTGCGACTGAATTCCGCAAGTTTTGATTCCATAACCTCATCTACCTTACAACTTGCTTTTGGAATCCTGTATTTGTGTTTTGGTTTTGAGCTTGTATTTAAATTAATTATATATATATATATATATATATATATATATATATATATATATATATATATATATATGGAGACGAACTTTTGTGCTAAAAGAAAGTCTATTGTTACATAATTTTACAAAAATGTTCTTGTTTTTTCCTCTTCAGGTTTGAGTTCATTTCGGTGAGTTAGGAGGCATTCAAGACCTTCTAAACAGGATAAATTTGTGAAATATAGTTTTGACTAATAATATGGTTGTGTGTAGTCTAATTTCTCAGCCACCTTGTAACTCATCAACAAAGGTTATCTATCAAGTAAATAAACAACGCATATTGTTGTGTGTGGCTCGCAAATGTTAAAATGATAAAAAGCATAGCCATGAACGGGTACAGAGGTACCTTGTGATTGGGGAATCATAAAATAATGTTCACCTCCAGTATATAAGACTAAATTTTAATGACATAGTAGTCCCTATTTGGACACCTCTAAGTTACAAGACTGTAACTAACTGGAATGAATTTCAAGTAAAACAAAATTTCAGTTCAAATACATTATTTAACGATGAACTGGTATGAAATACTAGATTTTTATGATAAAAAAGGAACTCAAAATAAACAAAAGTCTTAGCACAGTAGTCAACAATGAACATGTATGAAAGACCAGATTTTCATTATAAAGAATGAACTCAAAATAAAACTAAATTCTAATACATTAGACAACAATTAACTGTTATGAAAGACTAGATTTTTATGAAACAAAATTCTAATATATTAGTCAACAATAAAAACAAAGTAAAAGATTAAATAAAAATATTAACATAATCACCGGTTAACTCAAATTTTCACAATCAATGTATGCTACTCCTCCAAAGTCAATCAGCATTTTCCTCATCTAGTTTCTGCTTGTAAAGTTGAAATTGATCATTAAGCTTGTTAGCCTTTTTGTTTGCCGCCGATTGAATGGCAGCTGTTCTGCACTTCAGGCCTTTGCTTGATATCTGGGCAATAACCCTGCAAACAGAAGCAAAGTAAATTTGATCAATTTAGTTCTACAGAAAACCATTGCTTACCTTCCTTTTAAGTGACTACAGTACTCACTTCTGAATGTAGATCAGTGACGAAGCTAACTTTGTAGCATACATTAGATTAAAAGCATAAAATGAAGAGAACCATAAAACAAATGCTTCTGCAAACTCTTCACATGTTGCTACTGGCTTGCTATCAATAAACAAGTAGAATGCTCTGCAGTCATAGAGGCTATCACCTGGGACAAAATAGAGATAAATAACTACAGTCAGAACATTGAAATTGAGATACATTTTCGAAACTGTGAAACTCATCTCATAGTATTACCTGCAACCACCAAAAAAGGAATGCCATCATCTGGGATTTTTGCTTTCTCTTGAACTTCCTCAAATTCAGTGGTCTCCTGCAAACCATAATGCAAGTAACAGAGGTTTGAAAATATTTCTTAAAGATAGATAAAGGCAGGAATCAAACACAGAAAACAAACCTCAACATAAGATGCAAATTCTTCTAATGGTTCTTTAAAGAACTCCTGAATCATCCGAACAAGAGCAATCAATGCACTAGATGATTTTTTTCCCTCAAATCTTTGCATTTTTCTTCTAATAGACTCTAATTTCTCACTATTCAGAGCCAGGTAATTAATTAGTGTTTTCCCATCCCCAGAAAGAAAGTCTTCCAAATTCTGACAGAAGTCAACCCCTGTAAGCTGCATGAAGTGGATGTTAATGCCCCTGGCATGGAATAAGAATGGCCACTCATCTTTAATATCTAACAAAGTTTTTCTTGATTCTGTAAAATCACTGTCATCTGTTTCATCAACTTCAGGCTGCTTTCTCTTCCTTGATTTTCTTTGAAGGACTTGCTCTGGGCCATTAATGTCCACTCTCTGAAGGCAAAATGTAGCTTCCATGTCTGGAGTTAATTTTCGCCAGTCCCAGTGCCTCTTGCCTTTAACATAAGTGTCACTTAACTGTTTTTTCTTTTTTAAAAGGCTAGCCTTAGTCTCACCAAGTGGAATTTCACATGTCCATTTGACACATCCAAAGGCCTCAGGCCTCTGAAGGGGAGTGCGATTCCTCTCTGCAGGGGTTTTCTTCAACCAACGATTATCATTATCAAATTTGTTTTGTAATTGATATGCCAATGAATCATGACCAGTTTCACTTGATGGTAAGGTATCTTTAAAACTCTTGGGATACATTTCAACCAATTGTTTAGCAACAGCCACAAAGTCTCTTCTAACTAAGTCGGGAATTTTATCCCTACAGTGGTCGACAATTCGATCAACCATGTCTTGTCGTTCTGATGGTTGAGGTTTTTTCCCACTATTGATAGCTTCCCTTACTCGAACAGGAATGTAAGGACAATTTTTGTGAAAAACTGGAATACGACCATTACTGATCTCTGATGCAGCTGAAGCCTGAATATATATATACATACATATATATATATATATATATATATATATATATATATATATATATATATATATATATATATCTTGAAGAGGGTGCCGGCTTTTAGAATTATTTACAGCTTGTGGTTGGCGGCCCGCAGCGCTTGTACTTGGGGTTGATGTGCCTGGAAACAAATTAATTCAAGACAAAATTAGTAAAAATACTATGTGATCATTAGACTCAGGCAAAAAGAAACAAAAATACCGAATTTGTTTTGCCATTCTACATATACGTCACTTGCATCAACTGTATCAAGCACTCCCTTGAGTATATTAATAGTCATATGACGTAAATCGGCCTCTTTTTTTACGCCTTCATCGATTAGAAAGTCAGCAATACTGTCCAACTGTTCATTACTTTTATGCGGCAAAATTTGTTTCACATTGCCAGCCAACACGGCTTTCAGTGTTCCTGCATCCATTGTTCCTAAACATAAAGAGACACAAATCGCGAACTATAGAGTAAGTTTGAAAGCCGAAACCTTGTCACACCAAACAACTGCACATACATTAAAAATTAAAGGTGAAATAAATATTCTAAAACAATAATGCTGAGTCCCGACCAAGCTCTGCCGACTGCGCGGTTAACCTTTCTCCTTACTCTCTCCGCTCTGGTTTGCCTCATCGTCATACCAACCTAACTGGTTCCATTCTGAAATTTTGTAGAAGATTTTAATTGTTCTACAGCGCCAATGATTTAGCACTGATTTTAACCGAAAGTCATTATTGAAGGGCTATCGTAAATATAAGAAAAATTTGATTCAAATCCGTCTTTATGCCGCTGATAAATTACAATTTTTTTTAGTTTGTTATGGCCTTCCCCTACCACCCTGATGTTGATGAATGAGAAATTCACACTCGCACTAAGCCACTTATAGCTTCGTATTTCTGAACGTTATCTGTCACCTGGTGTTTAGTAAACAAATTCTTTTGCCCGCGCAACGTAAAATGTCAACTTTCTTCATGGTACTAGTGTTGTAATAAATATTTTCATTTGCTCGCGTAACGTAAAATGTCAACTTCCTTCATGGTATAATTTTCTCACCTTTTTTGCAGGTAGTAGTCTTTATTTAAATCTTTAATTGCGTCGCTGAGAAGTCTTTGTTGAGTTTAAATTGTGAGTGCACTCTTAACTAATTAAACTTATTACTTTTCATTTATTCATACCCCTTCAACTATAATATATTAATTTTAATTTTGTCTTGCAGAGACCAAAAAGAATGGGTGTATCAACTGAACAGTGGAGAATACGCATTGGTTTATTTGGAGGGAAAAAATGCAAGAGTCGTATAAAGTCCATCTCCTTGTTAAACTCATTTTCAAAGCTGTCTGCACTTTTAACTCCATTTGTCATCTACTTATTGCTTGTTATTGGGAATGTGGAACTGAACCCAGGTCCCTTTCCTTGCAAGTTTTGTGCAGCTGTTCCCGATACAATTGCAAGCAGTCTGTCTCACCAGCAATTTCACTCCAAGAATAGCAATTTTAAGTTTTTCTGCCCTGCTCCTGAATGCGGAAACTTATCAAGCTGTTCTTTTGGGACAATACGTTCCCATGTATCTTTGGCACATCCTCATACAAAGCACAGACCTTTTCTGGATCAAGATGTTAACTGTGAACCTCAACCTCAGTGTTTCAAGTGTGAAGTGTGTGATTACAGTTCATCAGTACTGTGGGACTTAGTACAGCACCTCTATGTTCACCTCACTTCTGGTGTACAGATTCCAAAGTGCCCCCTTTTTTCTGACTGTGACTTTCAAAACCCTTTCAAGAAAAAGAGTACTTTCCAAGTCCATCTCAGTCAGTACCACAAAAATTGGAATCCTGGTGCCCGAAGACGAAGAAGAAAGGATGAGGAACCAACAGCTGGTGAGCATGGTAATTTTGAGCAAGCTTTGGAAGATGGATGTCAAGAAAAAAATGTGCCAGAAGCAGAGTCTGGTCCAAGCGGCAGAGTTCCTCAAGAAGAATTTCATGACCTTTCTTTTCTTGACGATGAGCTAGTTACTGAGTACATTGCTAAGTTTTACCTGCAACTGTATGGTGCCTATTTTCTCCCTTATGACCGTATTCAGGAAATTTGCAATGGCCTGACATTTATATCAGAAATCATGTATGCAAGAGTGAAAAGGTTGCTCACCTATAAACTACAACAACTTACTGTTCCAGAAGATGACGTGAACCGAATTTGCTTTAAAGTTATGCGTGCAGACCTTTTGTATGGAACTCATCACAAAAATTTACCAGGTGTAGCATCTTTAACCACAGACTATTTAAGAAAGAAGTATTTTCAGGAGCACATGGGCTACAAACCACCAACTGAGATCAGTTTAGACCATAACAATGTTGATTCGGATAAGAAATACCAGTATGTTCCCATCCACGAAACTCTTGAAGGAGTACTTCAGGATCTCACCGTGCAGAAAAGTATTGATGAGTCATTTTGTGAGCAATCAACCTGCAATGATCTTGAGTCAAACAATGACATTGTGTCTAATTACACTGATGGGTCACTTTACAAGAGTGAACAACACCATGCCAAAGAAACACACATTATTATGTATCAAGACGGGTACAACCCAGTCATGAATGTATTAGGTTCTGCAAAGAATAAATTTAAATCTTTGGCAGTGTATTTTACTATAGGCAACTTGAAAGCGAACTTAAGATCAAAAGTAGCTTCAAAACATCTTGTCATGATTATAAGAGAATCTGTTATGAAGATAGTTGGCCCCAAAAAATGCTTTGAAAAATTGGTTGAAAATCTGAAGAAATTAGAAGAAACTGGCATTTCATACAAAGGTAACATTGTTAAAGTTGTTATCGAGTTTTTTATTGGAGACAATCTGGGGCAACACTTTATTGGAGGATTAATTGGGTCGTTTTCCTCAATGTACTTCTGCAGATTCTGTATTATGAAAAAAAAAAGACTTTAAGAAAAATCCTGCTAAAACAAATTTGCCAATAACAGTTGCTAAGTATAATCAGTGTGTCATGAAAGCAAGACTCACTGATAAAATAGTTCAAGGCATCAAGGAGGACTCAATATTTAACTCATTAAAAATGTTTCACTCCACCAGCCATTTAGCACCATGTATAGCACATGATTTGTTTGAGGGTGTGGTTTCTTGGGGCCTATCTGCAATTATTTCTATCTTGGTGAAGGAGAAGTGGTTTTCATATGATCTGTTTAATAGAAGACTCAAATACCTACGCTGCAAAGGCACTGACCTGCCTAATAAGCCAGCTTACATCAGGTCTAAATCTGAAAAACTAGGAGGACATGCTGTCCAGAATTGGACTCTGCTCAGATTGATTCCATTTATACTTAGGAACAAAATATTACACTGGTAAAACAAATGTAGAATATTGCACACCAATTGGCGTGCTTTTCAAATGTGCAAACTTTGCACACTTCCTGGTGTCGAGCAAAACTAAACATCACGAAGTGTGCAAACTTTGCACACTTGTCAAACGTCTAAACTTTGCACACCACGTAGTGTGCAACATTTCGACACTTGGTATACCTTTTGCTATACTATGACTAAGAATTTTCCTCAACCAAGTGTGCAAACTTTGCACACTTGCCAAACGTCTAAACTTTGCACACCACGTAGTGTGCAATATGTTTAAACACCATGAAATGCGCAAAGTGCCAGGAAGCACACTTTAAGTGTGCACTATTGCACATTTGTTTTACCAGTGTAGATACTGATCATGAAGCTTGGAAACTGTACCTGCAACTAAAAGAATTATGTGAAATTTTCTGCGCTCCAAAATTTACAAAAGGATATGTACCATACATCAAGGATGTCCTTATACCAGCGTATTTTGAAAGGAGAGCTCTAGTTATAGACTTAAAAATGTACCCTCTTCGCCCATAGCATCACTTCATAAGCCATATACCAGGTGACTAAAACAATTAAACTATTGCTTTCACCTAGGAGTCTACCAATATTAAAATGGCTATGTGTAAAATTTAGAACTAATTATATATTTTTTTCTTAACAGAGCTACTCTTGAAATATGGGCCCCTCATTCATCTGTGGTCACTACCCTATGAGCAAATGCACAAAATGTTCAAAACTATCTGTCGCCTGAGTAGGAATTTCAAAAATGTGGAGTACACCTGTGCAGTGCGACACCAAATGCACCTTGCTTACTTGGGGACAGGGCTTCTCTTCCCTGAAGAACAGTTTGAGACCGGTTCAAAGCTATTTCTATTGATGTCTCACTCAGGATCAATGCTGAACTTTCTCAGGAATTTAAATATTGGAACTAATTGGACTGAGTGCAAGAAGCTCCATGTGAATGGACTAATATATCAAGAAAATGACCTACTCTTACTCTCAACTAAAGAAGATGGCTCTATCCTTGTTGGATTCATTAAGATTATTCTTACTAAAGGCAGTCAAGTTCAGTTCATTTTAGAGTCATTTCTATCAGATTATCATTCTGACTATGGTGTGTACCAAATTCCTTGTCAAGAAGGGCAGTATGCTCTGGTCGCAAGAGATAACCTCTCCTACCCAGTTCCACAGCCAACATATAACTTCCAAAATCTCCGCAGTTTCTCCCTAAAGAATAAACTCTTTTAAGGTAATGCCCCATTTGTACTAAACATTTACCTATGTTGTCTTAACTGTACAATTTTGCTAATCTAAATATATCTTTCTATTTACAGTGTTAAAAGCATTTTTTTTTCTTCACAAGGTACCTCTGTACCCATTCATGGCTATGCTTTTTATGTATTAGAATTAGAATTTAGTTTTATTTTGAGTTCCTTCTTTATCATGAAAATCTAGTATTTCATACCAGTTCATTGTTAAATAATGTATTTGAACTGAAATTTTGTTTTACTTGAAATTCATTCCGGTTAGTTACAGTCTTGTAACTTAGAGGTGTCTAAATAGGGACTACTATGTCATTAAAATTTAGTCTTATATACTGGAGGTGAACATTATTTTATGATTCCCCAATCACAAGGTACCTCTGTACCCGTTCATGGCTATGCTTTTTATCATTTTAACATTTGCGAGCCACACACAACATTATGAGTATGCGTTGTTTATTTACTTGATAGATAACCTGTGTCGATGAGTTACAAGGTGGCTGAGAAATTAGACTACACACAAGCATATTATTAGTCACCCAGTGGGGAATGAAACGTTTCGGATTAAACCAGGATTAATTCAAGATAAGTTTCAGTTTGACTATCTGAGTTATTCGTACCAGAAACCTTTCTTAAACGTCTCGCTGAAATTAATCTCGATCGGATGGATCGCAAATTATTCCTTAGTCGGTGCTCGCGAAACGTTCTGCTGCGATCGATTTCGAAATGATTGCGAAACGTTTTTAATTCATTAACCATAGTAGGACGTATAATGTTTTAATCGTTTTGGACCACATCCAAAAGGAATTCGGGAAACATTTTATGAGCTCTCCCGAACCTACGTAAGTTGCACTTCTGACATGAAAATGAAGTTAAGATGAACAGGACATTTGTTAAGTCCAGTTTGAAAATGTTTCGTTTGGACGTGTTCGAACAACATAACACATCAAAAACATATTAAAAATTTACAAAAATAAATCAATGTTAATTGGGAGGAACAAGTGGGTGGGCGTTATTTCATCTTGAGCATGTTGGTCCTGCGAAGACCGAACATCCTTCGTAAGAGATTATCCTTATATAATCTTTAGAAAACGTTTCCGGAACATATTACGAGGAGTGCTCTGGCTAGGGTTCGAGAATTACCGGTAATTTTGGTTTTGAGTAAAAAACCCGAGTAAATTTCAGTAAATTACTGTTTTTTTGAGTAAAAAACTCTAAGACGCACATTTTCAAGAAATTCGAGGGTTTAACGATTAGTGAAGGTCAAATTGATGTTTACTAATGGTTACCTGTCAAAACGCAGCGTTCTCTCATCCAAGTTCAACCCATTTTAAGGCTGTACTACCTTTCTGTGTGTGTAAGTCGTCTAAGTCATTCCCTTTAGACAGCGCCCCCCCCCCTCCCCTTTTCCGCCAACTTGTAGTTTGTTTTGAGTGCTACCTACACGCCGCGCTTCTGTCGCGGTGGTCGGGTGGACGCACGGAAAAAACAATGTCTGATTTTTTTAGGAAAAAGCGAATACTTTGAGGACCTCGGATACTTTGAGGAAAACGCCTCAGATTTTGAGGAAGGCTCCTCAAAAAATAAAGAAATCTCCACAAATTTTGAGGAGACTTCCTCAAAATTTAATGCGTTTTCCTCAAAGTATCCAAGGCCCTGAAAGTTTACCCTTGTTTCTCAAAAAATCAGATAGCGTTTTTACCGTGTGGTGGTGTTGAGACATGGGAGGAGGGAGAACAAGCGTGGCTGGTTGTCTAACTTTCAAATTTAATGTGAGTAAATTTTGATCGTTAAGCTTTAGATCTTGCTTCGTTTTATCCTTTAATGTCTGTCTCAGTACGAGAATGTTTTAATGTCGACATGACTTCGTGTTGTCATCATTCATTTAAAAATCAAGTTTTAGCCTAACTTTGTTTTAGCTTCAACGACACTAATTTCAAAAGATTCAGATGACAAGTGCCCATTTTTTAATCGATTTAAATAACGAGGTTGCTTTTAAACGACATTTTATTTGAAAACGATGTAGCTCCCCCACCACTCCCCAAACCCGCCCCGCGCCTGCAGCCCCTGCGCCTGCGTCTAGTGTATTACACAGTGAATACCAACAAGCGTCATCGCCAAATCTCTGAGAAATGAAAAGTGTGAATGAGAAGGGAAGATTTCACATTGAAGGTACAAGAACACTCTTCAATACTTTACCATGTCTTCCACATGAAGTATTGATGGGGAGTAGTCAGAATCATCCTCTTTCAAACTTATGGAGGCATTTGGCAGAGTTGGGTGTAGACCCAACGTATCGCCATGTCTTTAGCCCGGACTCCCGGTACAATCGTGGCTTTGAACAACGTTGGGATGCGTTTTAAAATCAACAATGCGCAAAGGTGGCAGTTGCGTTTTTCTAGGGAAGCCGTACGGCCAAGGTGAGATGGTTGGGGACCTCAATTAGTGAACACGACACTGTGCGACTATGGTATTATGCGTGGCGAAGTACTTTTGGTGTCTTTTGCGATCCAGAGTAAATTACTTTTTGGGCAAAAGTAAAAAACTGTAAATTACTGGTTTTTTACCGAAATTTACTCGAAATTTACTTTGCCCTCGAACCCTAGCTCTGGCCACAAGGGTTGAAGTGGAATGGGGAACGCAACGTGGCAGATTTCTACCAGAGCACCTCCGTAGGTAAGTGGGTAGCGCAGTGGCCTTGTAACTCAAAGGCCGAGGGTTCGAATCCGACTGGAGTCGGGCATTGGTAAGAGTAAAATTCTGTGAAATTGAAACTACTATAATGTCAACACCTTGGACTGTGGAGGAAAGCCAAAACGCAAGGAAAACGTCACCAAATGTTCAAAAATAAATTTTAACGCTTTTGATGGAACATATTAAATACGTTTCTAAGACTATCCCTCGAAACTTTTTCAAGACTATCTTATATACGTTCTCAAGACTATCTTTTGAAACGTTTTCAGACCGAACTATGTGCACTCAAAAGACAAATCTGATACGTTTCAGTGGTTCGTTCTCAGGACTAATATTAGTTCGTGCGAAGCGTTTTCAAGACATTTTCAGAATTAAAAAATCCTTACTGGGCAAAACTATATTTCACAAATTTATCCTGTTTAGAAGGTCTTGAATGCCTCCTAACTCACCGAAATGAACTCAAACCTGAAGAGGAAAAAACAAAAACATTTTTGTAAAATTATGTAACAATAGACTTTCTTTTAGCACAAAAGTTCGTCTCCATATATATATATATATATATATATATATATATATATATATATATATATATATAGTAGTATTAGCAAGGAACGGGGAAGTGTCAAGCTCTTAACGAAGCCAGGCCTCAGTCAGAGTGGAGAATGACAGCGAGCTCGAAGCTCGCGCCTCCTTTTATTGGGAACTTGGCATAACAATAGGAAGAACAAAGGCTGGTTGTGGGACTGAGTTTCTATGCGGTCTGGTAGTGATCACTCCGGGCCGTGACAATGCGTTCTGCTGTGACCAGATAGGGTTATGTTTGTTGTCATAATACTACACCACTCCCTCCTTTCAAAACCTCCTCTTCTTTAGAACGCATGCCCCTTGACATAGTCTCACCAGTTTCCGCCTCAGTCTTCCATACAATCACGTAAATTTTACAATGCATGTTTAACATGTTTCGACTACTTTAACAATTCCAATAAATTATTTTCTAATTAAATAGATGACCTGAAACTTCCACCTTGTACAAGCCTACGGATTATTCAACCCTACTGGCTTGACTCAGTGTGCATACAAAAAGAAATTGACTTTCCTCCTAACAGGTAATCACTGTATTAGTATGACACCTTGCCGGACCACCATCAGCTCCTTACTGATAGTAGCTTCAATCCTTTAAGGTTGATCAACCACGGAGTATATGTCAAATATTCAAGTCCATTAAATCTTGCTGTCTTGAAGTCCTGCAACGGTGTAACAGGAAAACCTGAAACACACAATGAATCCTGGAACAGTAAATGTCGCACTTTTCTACCACTGCCTTAGGGCATGCTTTTGCTAGCCCTAGGTGTCTCCTACCCTCTAGCTAATCCTATCTACGTGACACCTTGAAAATCTAAACCTTTTATAACACCTTATAACCTTCTATAGGTTATGGATACTTAGCTTGTAAATAAAGGATGTCTCGCGTATCTGATCCAGCGTCGAGTCGTTTGCCTCCGTTGTTGCTCCTGTCCTGTGGTTACTCTGCGTCGTCTTGATGTGTTTGATTTGGATTTTTAATTTTCCAACTTCCAACTTTTGGAAATATTTTCTAAGTTCCTTTCTCCTTCCTTTCCCGCTAGTATTTTCCATACTAGTGCTGTTTATTCCGTTTCACCAATGTCTCAGAGTCTGCCCTCTGTCAGCTCTGCTCGACCCTCGGGTCCCTTGATCGCGAGCCGCTCCGGTCAGCCGGCTGCCTCGGTTCTCCCGAGTGCAAGCCGCGCCGTCGTTTGTGTCCTCGCTCACGATTGGCTGTCGTTCCGCACTTCCCTTCTGTTCCAAGAAAACTTCCCCTGGTTCGTCGCCGGTGCCGTTCGTCTTCCACGCGTAGCTTGCAGTTTGTTGTCATTGTTGCTACTTCCGCGTCTGTTCCGCCTGCTCGTGCCTCGTCTCTTCGCGTCTTTCCTCGCTTTTCACCCATTTCCATCAATCTGCATCATCTCATCACCATGTCCAACATCATCCTGGTGCAGCACTTTTCTGGTTTTCCGAACGACGACCCAGCGAGTGTTTCACGAGTACCGTAAACCGAGGCTACTTTGGCCCACCTTTGAACTTTGAGCCCCTGTACAGATCAAACCAGTGGAGGTAGAAATTTGTCCTTTTGGCATGACTCAGGTCTATGGTCCAGTATTAAAATAGGATGGTCAGAATGTTGGTAAATATCAAGAGTTTTTTATAAAATTGAAAAAACAGGGTGGGCAAAGTTACCCGGGTCGGAGGTGTTTCATTGGCCCACCGATTTACTTATGCATTTTCTTTGCCATGAAGGTCTTAATGTGACCAGTTTATTAGTTTTAGAGTGTCTCTGGTCTGTTTTGTATTTAGGAAGTCTCATTTTGTGCACATTGAATTCCTCAAACACTCATGAATCATATTAAAAGGGGCATGAAATGGCCGTTGTCTCACAAACTTTACAAATTTAGGATGAAAATATGAAAGTATTTGTCATTTTGTTTTCAGTACGACAAAGGGTATGAAGTTCCTTTAATTTTAAATACACCACAAATATATTTTACAAAATAGACTTTTTTTAAAATTTAATAAATGGTTTTTAGAAGTCTAGTCAGGTACCGAGCGAATTTGGCACACCATAAGTTTAAGCTTAAAAGTAAATCAGTCCATGTTTTCTTTAACACAAAAATATATAAACAATATTTTTTTGTGTTTTAAAATAAGCACACAAAGGTTAAGACATGTAAAATATAAAAATCACAAAAAAAAGGATAAGTTCAATCCTAACACAATAAGTTTAAGCTTAAAAGTAAATCAGTCCATGTTTTCTTTAACAGAAAAATATATAAACACTATTTTTTTCTGTCTTAAAATAAGCACACAAAAGTTAAGACATATAAAATATAAAAATCACAAAAAAAGGATAAATTCAATCCGAACATTCATAAAAAAAATAATAAGTGAGTCTACTTAAAATGAATAAAACAACATAATTCATATAAAAGTTGAAAATCGTGGCACATATTTTATGCATGCAACTCAATCACACACTATCACAGAGAAAATACTTTCTAATAAATTAACGTTCCCTATACTTGATGATTTCAGGTACTGAATATAACAGTCGATGTGCTTTGCTAGACATTGAAGGCTTTAAAGCTGGCTCATTAATTTTCTCAATTATTTTGTCTTTGTCATACCACACCTGATCAACTTTTTCAGGCCAGCCCCAATCATTCAGTCCTCTCATTACCATCACCTTCACTTCAGCAGACCCATCAACATCTGCATTGACAACTTGACCAGGAAAGTACTCCTCCTCATATTCAACAATTACATAGGAACCAATTTCATACTCTAAATTATTTTCAAATTCATCTTCACTATCACTAGAAATCTCATCATCATTTATCACCTCTGGGTCATCAGGTTCTGAATCAGAACAATCTTTAACACGTCTCTTCTTTGGTTTTTGTTTTGGTGTCACATTTTCTTTATCTTCACTGTCACTCACAACGTCTCTTGACTTATTTCTCTTCTGTTTTTGTGGTTTTCTGCGTCTCTTCATCTGATCATTTACTTCGTTTTCAGATATACTCTTTCCAGGAACAACGTTGACCTTACTCTTTCCAGTATTTTTTGGTGTGTCAGTATTTTTATTTGATCCATATCTACTTTCAGAGAGAAATTGTAGGACAGCATCACTTACAGGAGTGACTTGATTTGATGCAGAAGAAACCTCGGGAGTAGAAGCGTTATTTTCTTCAGAGCAGGTCACATTCTTTGGTATCCTTTCTAACACTTTGGATCTATCCACAGGACTAATGCCACACTTTTTAAATCCAGCTTGCAGAGATTGATTATTTTTCATGCCAATTCTAGCGAGCATTTCCTTCAGCAGCCTTGGAAACACATCTTTTGACACTGGCTTATCTCCACGCGTTGTCTTCCAGTTTAAGAGGATACTGCGCCAGGCAGCTTTCAATGGCCGGAAGAAGGCAACATCAAGGGGCTGTGTAAGATGTGTAGAGTTAGGTGGTAGAGCGATGAAAGAAATGTTGTGTTGGTTGCAGGCCTGAATAACACGGAGACTGAGATGAGATGAAAGGTTGTCTCCTAATAGTACTTTTCTGCCCTCTTGCTTCTTCATTCGAGGTAAAGCGAGGGAGAAAAACCAATCTTCAAAGGAGTGATGATCAAACCAGCCACTTTTTGATCTGTTGTAACGTGAGTGTGGCCACCCACCTTGTGTCCATGAGTTCCACATATTCTCTGCCTTATAAACAACATAAGGCGGCAATAGTTCACCCATACCATTACCACAGAACATGACTGAATTTGCTGACTTGGACGAGTTCATTAGTCTCTCAGGATACTTGGTGCCTCTTTTTACTAAAACCTTCTTCCGCCCAGGATCATCGACTAAATTAGTCTCATCATAATTCCAAATATTTTCACTCTCAACATCCTGCAACTCTTTTTCCAGGCAGTCAAAATATTTTTCAATACTTTCAGGGGACACTTTAGCACGACTTCTCTTAATATTGGCAGCAGTTCTTGAAGTAAGTATCTTGTTACGTTTTAAGAAGAGTTGTGCCCAACTTTCACCAGGTAAATTGTCTTTAAATTCCTTTACTTTCCTCTTGTTTTGGTCAAGGTGATATTTCACTAGGCAACGCAAGTCCACAGTAGAAAATGGAAATCCGTATTGACCTAGAATAATTAAGTGGCCGACAAATGCGTTCTCTTCATCTGCAGTTAGACATGGTGGCTTGCCAACACTCTTTGAATGTAAACCTTTCAGTTTATATTTTAGGGTACTTCTTGGTATGTTGTAAGTTAGAGCTGCTTGACGCTGGGATAGCTGCCCGGCTTTGATTTTTTGTAGAGCCTCACCCAACTTTTCATTCGCATAGTCAGCGTAGGTTCTTGCACCTTGAGGCCTAATATAAAACCGAACCATGTTGATCTGAAAAGTAAATATAACCTTAATTAATTCCTTGCAATATAAAACAGTCTAACAACTAATAATAAGTCACATTGGTTTATATGAGTTTTGTTATCATTCATTCATTGTGTCACTGTCTCATTCATTCATTTCTGGACATTTTATCATAAGAATATCAAGAAAACATTATTTTTGTACACAAAATACACTGCCACTAGACAAATAACATTATAAAAGTACACAGACCAACCTGTCAACACCCAAACGTCAAAAAACCGCATGGGCCAAAGTCGCCCCCTTTTTACCTTCAATGGCGCACTTCTTCTTTTTCTTCTCCCTGAGGCACAGCCTTGTGCGAAAAGTGGGCAACTAAAATTTTTGTAAAGTAGCAGACACATATACCAACCAAGAAAACCAAAAATATTGACTCTGTGACCTCTAGATCGACGGGAGTGAATAAAAGTTTCAGGTGTACAAAAATTTCCCTAAATGACTGAACACATAGAAAAGCATAAAATGGGGTGTAGAAAGGTTGTGGTTATGCTTCTGGCAGTTTGTATTGGTAGACAATGTATTTAGCTTCAAAACAAGACTTACAGAGACACTCTATCATACACAATATGGATTTTAGAGGCATTTTAAACAAAAAATCGGGTTTTGGGCCAAAGTTACCCTAGTGGTCCAAAGTAGCCCCGGTTTACGGTAAGTACTTTTACTAGTGTTTTCTTGCAAAACTTCCCTGTACCGCCCGTGTCCGGCGTGCTTTCAATGAGGCGTCTGTTTGTTCCTCAGATCTGTCTCCAATGCATCCCGTATTGCTATAGTTTCCCCAACTGGACAGCCATCACACCTAGTTTTGTCCAGTTTGATGCCATGGTGCCCTCTGCTCTGCTGGACTGCAACTGGTTCTATGGTTGCGGAATCTGCGGCGAGCCTTGTTACGTCCGTGTCTCCTTTTTTATTATTATTATTATTATTATTATTATTATTATTATTATTATTATTATTATTATTATTATTATTATTTTCCATCTAGGTGATCCTGTTCTATAGCGCTGCTCCGATGCCTGCTGGTGTGCTGGAGCAGTTTCCAGAACCGAGGATTATCGAGCTCGTCCCGCCTGCACACCAGCAGCATCCGCCTCCCGCCATCATGGCCGGTTTCGATTTTGCCGGGTTCGAGCTGCCCGAGGACCTACAGTCTGACGAGGAGTCGGACTTGTCGTCTGAGGAGTCGGACGGAACGGACTCGGCCCTCGAGGATTCGCCCTCCCTATCCGACTCGGACTCCGTCTCGTCTCGTTGGTAACGTACCGTTTTTTTTCGTTTGTTTACTTTTTCACGCTTTAGTCAGGCACCATGTCCGTGGTTTTCCTGCATTATCATTTCGCGCTAGAAGATGGGGAGGAGGTTTTATTGTGCGGTCCTTGTGCACCTTACGCCTCCCCCTTATTCTTGTTAACCGGTACTACGGTGTACAAGCTTAAACGAATGCCTGTCGGGGACTTGTTTGGCCCCAACAGCCGTTTTATCTGTGCGCGCTGTTTGCGCTGGACATTTGTGCGTTCATTTCGCGGTTTTGTGGCTTCGCGCTCCCTTTGCTGTTGTTTGTCTTGTTGTTGCTTATCTCCGCCTTCCCTTACAGACCGAGGTCCACTGGCTCCAGGACGCCATGGCGGCACTTCTCCCGAGGGATGCTGAGGAGTAAGGTTAGTGTTCCCCAACCTTCCTTTCCTTTCCATTTTTACTTCCCTTTCCTTACATGTCCTTCCTTTACCAGGTGAACTTTGAATTTTTTCCGTCTTTCCTTGGACTTCTTTTCCGCCTGGAAAATCCCTTGCTCCTCAGCCCCGCCCCTTGGCTGTCCTGTCCTCCGTTTTGTTTTCATGTTTTCCTTCACTGTTCTTTTATCTTGTTTCCCTGTTGTGGGTTGTTTTACTTTTGTCTTGTACCCTTTGTTTGTGGGGTACCTAGTTTAATTTTGCTACCCTTTTGTTTGTGGGTTGTTTAGTCTTTTATCAGTCCATTTATTCCTGTTTTGCCTCTTTTTGTGGGCTATCTACAGTTTTACTGTCAGCCTGTCTCTTACATTTATCCTTGTTTTGCCTTTTTTTGTGGGCTATTTACAGTTTTACGGTCATCTTGTTTTCTCCCTGAAATATTACTTGTCCTTTTTCCAACCCTGGCTGTTTTTCCCTTTCCCGTTTCCTCACTTTGGGTATTTGATTAACCACTCCAAGTTTCAACATTCACTTATTTATTAACACTTTTAGCACAATTAACACTTTTGGCACCACACTTTAATTTTACAAACATTCTTTGGCAACATGTCCTCTCTTTTTACACTTCCTACATCTTTTTGTTGCCTTGTCCAACCACTCCTTTCTTCCTTTGGCCGCCGCTACCTCCTCGATTCTTATTCACTTCCACTTCTCCTCCTTTATTTTAACTAATTGTTTCTCTATTTCTCTGATTCTTGCTTCTTCCTCCGCTATCCTCTTGTCCATCTCCTTCTCTTCCTCGTCTGTGCTTGTCTCTTGTCCTTCCGCTTCCAGCCTCCTCACACTCGCTGTTTCTTGTTGCTTGCTTTGTTCGCCTCTTTCTCCTTCATCACTTTCATTGTCTGTCACACTAAAATCGTCCACTAGTTTGAAGAAAACCACTGTCTTGCTTTCTTCTTTCTTGCACTGCTCCGCCACTTTTGCTTGGCTTGTAGTTTATTCTGGATCCTTAATTTCTGTGACTGGCTCTATTCTGATGATCATTTCTTTGAATATATCTTCCAGGCTAATTTTCTCATGATCTGCTTGTAGCGCTTTCCGGAGTTTTGGCTTTGTTGTAGTACCTTTATTTTTGGTGACTTTCTTCTTGAGAGAGTGTAACGCTTTAGATTTTTGGGTCCTTTTCCCTGCTCCTTTTGCGCTCTCCTGCTTGATCTTTAGTTTGACTTTGTTCGCCACTTCTGCTAGTTTATTTAAGTCAATAGTTTTGTCGCTTTTAGCCTCTGCGTTCATTTTAATTACTTTCTCTGTTCTCTTTTTGCTCGACTTTTTCAATGGCCTCGGCTTGCCTTGGTTGTTTGGCATTCCCCTGCCAATGGGTCACCCTTAGCAACCCTGGCCTTTCAAACCTCCGCGCGCTGTCTGGGATCGAGTTCGATACCATCGATCCAAAATGGTGGCCCTCATGTAGCATACGACAGCCAGGCACTCGTGAGGTCTGTGTGCTTGTTTTCATCTCCCTCTGGACACTTAGCCAGTCGGTCTATGTGTACTATAACGACCTTGTTGTTTTCCAAATTCTTAATTCTGGCGTTACAGTCATTCAGTATGTTGAGTATCACGTAAGGCCCTTCCCATCTCGTAAGAAATTTGGTGGAGATGCCCTTTTTCCTTCGTGGGTAGTACAAGTAGACTGTGTCCCCTTCCTTGAACGGTGCTAGTGACGCTGTTCTGTCGTAATACTCTTTCATACGTTTTGCAGCCTTCTTGCTCATGTGTGCCACTGTTTCATGGATGTCCTGCATCGTTCGCCTAACCCAAAACGGATACATCTTGTGCATCTCCTCCTGCTTGGGCGGCTCACCTCTGTCCAAGTCTAGTGGTGTTCTCACCTCATGGGTGCACCAAACATAACCTCATAAGGTGAAAACTTGTGTGAAGAGTGAGGAAGGCTCCTGTACGCCTGTGCTATGAAAGGTAAGTATTTAGGCCAATCTAGTCTGTCATTTTCAATGAGTATCATTAAGTGCTGTTTCAGTGTTTTGATCCATCGCTCTGCCTTTCCGTTTGCTGCAGGATGGAATGCAGTTGTTCGATACTTTTTGATTTGATACAGTTCCATAATTTCCTGGAATAACAGTGAGTCGAACGCTTTTCCTTGGTCAGTGAGGATGGACTGAGGTGCCCCAAATATGGAGAAGACGTGAGTAATTAGTGCTTGTGCAATTTCATCGGCTGTTTGTTTGTACAGAGGTACAACTACTGGCCAGCCTGAAAATGCTTCCACTGCCACTAAAATGTACTCATATCCTTCTCTGCTTTTAGGGTTTATTGGTCCGCATATGTCTACGTGCCATCTACCATGCAACACTCCTTCTTGGAATAATTTCAGCGGAACTTTTGTCATGTGTTTTGGACCCTTGAACCTTGCACATACTTTGCAATTACCTATAATTTCATAGACATCATTGAACATGTTTGGCCACCAGAAGAATCTCTTTAAATACGCCAAAGTTTTTGAGACTCCAAAGTGGTTGCCCAAACCTAACTGTTCATGATATGCCTTTACTGTTGACTTTACATACTTGGATGGGACAATTAACTGTAGCTCTTCTTTCTCTTTTTGTCCTGTAGGATGTTCGAACCTTCTGTACAAAAGTTTCCTGTGGATAACCAACGAATTGAACTGATACCAGAGTGCTCTGGTTTTTGGACCACATCCTGCTATTTCCTGATACTCTGGTCTTCTACGTTCCTGGACTGCAACTATGATGGGCATCAAGTTCTCATCCAAGACCTGTGCCTTATGCATTTCTTCCCCTGTTACTTCATCAGGTATGACTTTTGTCCAGTTCACATCCACTGTGCTCTCACTTATCCTAATTTTACTTCTTTCCATAGCAATGCATGTGCTACAGTTGTGACACTGTTCCTGTGTTTGGCATGCACAAACCATGACTTCTTTGTCTCTGTCTTCTAACCTGTCACATTTCTTGCAATCTTCACAGGGCCTTCGAGACAGGGCATCTGCATGTCCTATGTTGGTGCCTTTGACATGTTCCACTTGAAACTGATATGGAGCAAGTCTCTCAAGCCATCTAGCAAGTTTGCCTGTTGGATTTTTGAAGTTCTTTAACCACTGCAAGGCTGCATGATCTGATCGCACTGTGAAAGGAGCTCCTGCCAGGTAATGATTAAATGCTTTTATTGACTCAACTAGGGCTAATAATTCCCTGTGTGTGGCGCAGTAGTTCCTCTGTGCTGGGTTAAGTGTTTTTGACCAGTATGCAATGATGACTTCCCTTCCATCTTGCTCCTGAGTTAGTACAGCTTCAAGTCCTGTCAGGCTTGCCCCAGTCAGAAATGGATGGTCGAATCGACGTCGAATCGACGTCGTCTGGTATATCGACAATTCGTCGATTCACTACGTCGATTCGACCTGTATATGGTCACGAAATCGACGTACTATCGACGTCGATTTTTTGTCGATGAAAATAGCGTTATTCACGGTATTTGAACCCGCGTTCATCTCAATCGACTCTCCAGGCCTGGTGTCTTATCCACTACGCTACCACATCACATACTGAGATAAGGGATCGGAGCCCATGACTTTCTATCATGCTACGCCCCGTGGTGTAACTCTTGTATCGTCCATTTAAATTTGTTGAACTCGTACTCGAACCACATATCGCTTTCTCAATATGCATAATTTTGGCGAACAATATCACAGTTTATCTAACTTGTAATTTTAAAAATTCGCTAGGGTGTCGACGGGAAATCGACGACAAATCGACGGGGAAGTACCACGCTAGGTAGTAAATAGTTTAACACTTTTCCACCTAATTAGGTGTTATTGCACCGCACCATTCACGCATTTAGGAGCTCGCAAGGCTTTGAGCGCAGGACTTAGTAAAAACACGTGAGCCGTCGATTCTACGTCTAATCGACGTTGATTCGTTGAAACGCCACAAGTCCTGGTTCAGTTGACAAAAAGTTACAATTTCTAATGAAATGCAGACCGTACTTTTTCAAATAGCACTCAGATAGCAAAAACAGCTAGGTCGAAAATTCGACGATCATTCAGAATATTCGACTTGGTACTAGTAACGACATCTTTTCGACTCATCGACGTCGATTCGACGTCGATTCGACCATCCACTTCTGACTGGGTGCGTCACAAGTTAGTGTAAAGGGTCCTCTGTTTACATCTGGAGTGCCTAGTACTGGTGCCGTAGTCAGCAGATGTTTTATTTTGTCAAATGCTGTTTGGCATTCAGATGTCCACTCAAACTTTTGTCCCGTCTTTTGTAACTTGAATATGGGTGTTGCTATGGTGGCCATATGTGGTACATATTTAGAATAATATTGAACCAGTCCTAACCAAGATTTAACCTCTTTCACATTTGTAGGTACTGGCCAATTTAATATTTTCTCTATCTTGTTTTGATCTGTCTTTATCCCTTTTTCAGATAACCTGTGTCCCAAGTATGATACTTCTGGCTGGAACAGCTCACACTTCTTTGCCTTCAATAGAAACCCCGCTGATCTGATACGATTAAACAGAGCTTCCAATCTTTGCATCATTTGTGTGACGTCGTCCCCTCCTATGCAGATATCATCCAGGTAAACCGACACAGTATCTCCTAATTCATTTTGTGCATTTTTCTCTTTTGCTGGAGTGATTATTCTATCTGCAATATACTGGAAGGCTCCTGGTGCTGCTGACAGACCAAAACTTAGTCTGGTGAATTCAAACTGTCTGTGTGCCAGCCCCAGACCCTCCGGTAGTATTATTGCAGTCTTTGCCTGGTCCTCTGGGTGGATCTCTAAGTTATGGTACCCATGTGCAAGATCAAATGCATGATACATTTTCTTCCCTCCCATATGTTGCAACAAGTCCTGTACTCTGGGTATGGGTGTTGCTGGTACCCGAGTGACTGCATTCAGTGCTCTGTAGTCAATGCAAACTCTGACCTCCCCTGTCTTTTTCAAGACACAAAGTATCGGAGATGCCCATGCAGACTGGCTGGGTCTTATAGCTCCTTGTTCTAAATACTTTTTAATGGTCTCCATTACTGCTTGTCTGTAGTGGATGGGAATGGGTCGTGCTGTTTGCTTTATGGGTGGGTGGTCTCCTGTATCTATTCTGAACTTTATCCATGGGCATTTACCAAATGTTGTGTTGTCTTTTGCAAACACGTCGTGATGCTTTTTCAACAATTTTTCTAAAGCCTTCTTTTCTGTTTCAGACAACATCGTGCATCTGCTTACGAGCTCCTGCAAGTCCTTTGGAAGATCCTCGTCCTCCCCTATCTCAGGCAAAGATGGTTCTGTATTGTACTCCGCATCCTCGAATGTTTCATGATTAATTACATTCACAAATGCACACTCATCCTCCTCCTCATCTCTTTCCTCCTCTCCTACTCCTTCCTCGTATTCATCTGGGTGTAGGACGAATACCTCTCCTACTACTGCATATTTGGGAATTGTAACGCATTTATCCCCAAAGTTTTGCATGACAATGGTTAGTGGTGCTGTCACACAGGGTACTAATCCCGACTGAGCTACTACTCCTATTGGCAGTTTGGAAACTTTATTTCCAAATGCTGGGTTGGACACGAACAACCCTAACTTTGCATCCCCTGGTAGCTGGCTTTGATTTTTGTTTTGGGTACCCATCGTGTCTTCCTCCAAATTTAACAATCCTCCCCCTTCAGCGGTCTTGGCTTCCGCTCTCCTCCTACCCTGGGAAAGAGAGTTTCCACCTAAGTCCTGAACACGAATTTTGTTACCATTTGGCAGGTCGTTGGTTCTTTCCCTAACCAACTCATCAGCCACCGTATCTGTTTTGAATTCTGTTTTAACCTCTTTCTCTGTGAAAGGTTGCAACACAAAACTATTCTCCGCTCTTATCCTGTACACTACTTTCCCTGCCACATAAGTCCTGGCACTTTGGGATTCATTAAGTGTCAACGGTATTTGCACCCAGTTAGCACCCTGTCCAATGTTCATGATCTCATCCTTAATTTTGAGCACGGCATCATACTTGTGTAAGAAGTCTATTCCTATTAAGTGTTCTTTGATGTCCGCCTCATATGTCATGTGTGTAAATTCTTTGCCAGCTATTGTGAATGTTGTCAGAGCTGGTCCATACAAATTTGCTTTGTGTGACGTGACTCCTTTGAGCCTGAGTCTAGCAACTGGAAGGTCTCTTGTTCTGGGAATGACAGTGATAACTGCAGCTGTATCAAGAATACAACACTGTATCTGGTTTATCACTGTACATTTTACTCCCGGTGCTGTTGTAACAGTCGAGCACGCATTACAAGGAACCTCCCGGTGACTCTGCCCATCCAAACATTTAGGCATCACTGTCACCGGTGGTTGATCTTTCACCTCCTCAACCTCTGCTGCCACCATCTCAGAAGTTGTCTCTAGTTTTCCGAACTATTAGGTACAAAAGGCATTTCCTTACTAGTGGATGGCCCGTCCGTTTTGTCCCTCTGCTGGTTTAGGAACCACTGCATTGTGGCTTTGTAGAGGTCTGGTGGCATGTTGGGCATTTGAAAGCCTCCCCTGACATTTGTCATGCCACCATTATTTCTACATTGCCTAGCATAGTGTCCTTTTTTCCCGCAGGAGTGACAAACTACTTCGGCCTGCTGCTGTTTGTAATTCCAGCAGTTTGCCATCCGGTGCCCCTTTTTCCCACAGTATCTACAGATCATGTCTTGATCTCCCTGGGAAAAGCCTCCCCGAGCTCCGCCTCTGGCTCCTCTGGGCCCTCTGGACCCTCTTCCCCTTCCTCGGCCACCTCTTCCTCGTTCATTGTTCGAAGTGTTCGAGGACGTGCCGGCTTGCGATGGGAACACCATACTCACTGGTGCTTCCAACCTGTCATCGTCTTCTGCCTGTGTTAGTCTTATGCGTTTGCTCGGCGGCTCTTCCACTTCTAGGCTGAGTCCCCTGTTGAGAGTTTTTAGGGCTTCGTCCAGGGTAGGTAGCGCTGCATACGCTAGCCTAGCCGCTGCCTTTTTGTCGAGGATTCCCTTTATGAATCTCTCTACTAGGGCCTCCTGAATGTCTTCCTCTTTCATGTTTCTGAGGTAAGACCTTCCTAGCCTCTCTACTTGCCGTGCAAATTGCCTGACCGTCTGGCCTCTCTCTTGCACATATGTGTTGAAGTCCTTTTTCCTCTCCCACATTGATGCTGTCTTGCTGTACATTTTGACTAGCGCTTCGTCCAGCGTTGCGAACGTTATTTCCGTTCCTTGGTGCTGTAGGTTGGCTATCACGTCTGTGGCATTCCCCACTAATGCCTGCAGCAGAGCTGTTTTCCTGTCTTTCTCGTCCCATTCATTCGCTTCCGATAGTGTGTTAAACTGCACTTGGAAGACGGAGTAGTCAGTCTCTCCGTTATACTTGGGAACCTCATTATATTTCTTTATTTTCTGCTGCGGTCTGTTAACAATAGTGTCTAGCAGCCTTATGAAAAATCGCGGGTCTTGGTCCTGGTCCTGGCCTCCTCTAGCCTCTCCTTCTGCTAGGCGTCTCTGCCTCACCAAGCCCGGCTCCTCCTCCTCCAGGTCAAAGTCCTGGACTCTTTCTCTCCGCCGTCTGTTTATGTCGGCCCGTAGGTCGGCAGCAAACTGGCCTTCCTCTACTTCCTCCTCCTCATCATCCCCCTCGTTTTCTGATGCTTCGTCCTCCTGTCTTTCTTGTAGAAAACGTCGAGGATGTCTTCTTTCTCTGGCCAGGTGCTCCCGTCCTCGTCCTGCTCCGCGTCCACGTCCGCGTCCTCGGCCGCGTCCGCGTCCACGTCCGCGTCCTCGGCCGCGTCCGCGTCCACGTCCTCTGCCTCGTCCTCTGCCTCTAGGTGGAGCGACGTCCACCGCCTCGATGACCATGAACTCATTGTCGGTTCCGGACTCGGCGTCTCGCTCCCCCTGCTGCTCGCGGTGCTGCCGGCGCTGCTCGTGCTGCCCCTCCTCGTGGATGGCTGCTGCTGCGCCGCCCTGCTGTAGCTGCGCCATGGTTCTTGGACAACTTGTACCCTAAAGACTGGTGTGTCCGGGACGTCGTCCATAGACTCCTTGACGAGCTCTACGGTTTTGACGGTCTCGACGGTCTCAGTGACAGTCGGCGCGCCTGAAGATCTAGACGGTCTAGACGGTCTTGACGGTCTCGAAGTTCTCTCCGATGCTCCGGCGGCCTGCTGGCCACGCCTTTGCACTGCGTCTCAGCGGCCTTCGGCCACGCCTCGACGGTAAACCTCAGCGGCCTTCGGCCACGCCTTGGTATCCGATACTCCAGCGGCCTTCGGCCACGCCTTCGTGTCTGTCTTCGGTATCCTTACAAGGACGCCGATGCTCTCTTTCTCCTCCTCCGCGTTCTTTACCGCTGCCACCAATGTAGTATTAGCAAGGAACGGGGAAGTGTCAAGCTCTTAACGAAGCCAGGCCTCAGTCAGAGTGGAGAATGACAGCGAGCTCGAAGCTCGCGCCTCCTTTTATTGGGAACTTGGCATAACAATAGGAAGAACAAAGGCGATCGTAAAACAAAAGTTGGTTGTGGGACTGTTTCAATGCGGTCTGGTAGTGATCACTCCGGGCCGTGACAATGCGTTCTGCTGTGACCAGATAGGGTTATGTTTGTTGTCATAATACTACTACTACTACTATATATATATAATTTAAATACAAGCTCAAAACCAAAACACAAATACAGGATTCCAAAAGCAAGTTGTAAGGTAGATGAGGTTATGGAATCAAAACTTGCGGAATTCAGTCGCAAAAGGAAACGCAATGGTAAGAGCATTGATAATCTCAACTTAATAATTATAAATTGAACTAGTGCGAGGAAAGTTTACGGAATAGTTTACGACAAAAGGGCGAAGCAGCGCACGAACAAGCATATTTGTTTTGTTTTGAATCGAGCAGACATGCATTTGTACGTATACTGTATAGTACCGTGGAGTATTCGCAGGTCAGAGCAGCCGACGTGTGACGTAACGCGGGTGCAGGCAGCATCACTGCCTTACCGAAAAGTTGACGAGGACGAGTCAACGTCAATCGCAATTCTAAAGTGAATGCACATTAAAGACGAACATAAACACCGAACATGGCGCCCTTCAACGTCTGTGTAGCGTTTGCCAAGTTCTACTTTTCAGTGTTATTTTGCCACTTTTCTGAAAATGACAGCGATATCCATCACATCTATCCCCGTCTCCATTATTCTTTGGAGCCAGGGTGAAGATAGCGAATCGAAAATCCAAGTGTCCTGCTGCCAAAGACTTTATACCTGAGATAGACTTTTGCGCGGAGATTTGTGGCATTGGACAGCCACAATTAGAGTCAGTGAGTTTTCGCGAAGAATGTGAATCATCGACTCGACTTGAGCAGTGCAAACGACATCTATACGTCTACAGTGCTTCTCTGGTGAGTCCTGGCTTTGTCTTATTATGCAAAGAAAAAGCAGACAGGGCAATACCACTGCAAGCCATGTACTTTCTATTTCACATGTACAACCTTTTCTTACTAGATAATTTTTCCTCTGAATTTTACTATTGGTCATGCTGAAGAGATCTTCCTTTTTGATTTTACTATTTTTGGTGTCTGCCTAGTCAGGATACGATTGAGTTTGTTTTAATACGAAAGAGTATGTCAGCCTATGATTTGTCTTGTTCCAATACGAATTAGTTCGCTGTCCTACGAGTTTGTTTTGTCACCCATTCTTGCCTGATTTTCCACTTGTTACAATGTAAAGTTGTAGACAAATGGCTTTCTTCGTTGTGTTACGACCATGGGTTGTTATTTTACAAGACACTTCATCGCAAAACTTAGCGAGCCCAAAGAGGAATTTTAGTGGAAGGAACGTGGATTCTACGTGCACTGAAAATCTAGAAGTCATAATTCTCGCCCCCTCACGAGTGAGAATTTGAGGGTAATTTTATTACTCTCTGGAGAGTAAGAATTTTTTTCCTCGCCCTTTATGAGAAAGAATTTTGAGACCTCGCCCAAATTAAGTGAGAATTCATGCTCAAATTAAGTGAGGTTAAAAAATCCTTACTCAAATAGAGCGAGGCTAAAAAATATCTCGCTCGAAAAGAGTGAGGTTAAAAATTCTCACTCCAATTTAGCATGGAAAAGTGTCCTCTCCTATTTTGGGTGAGAAATTGGATTCCAGGGTTTGCAGTGTGGACTTGTGACGTGGTGTCCACGACGAGTATCCACATTCTAGCCACGTGGATTTGACTCCTTTTTCCTCGAAGTTTCAACGTGGAAGTTGCGTGGATTCAACGTTCTGTCAACAAAACTATAATTTTTTTCGTACTTTGAGTGGAATTGAACCTGGAACCTTGGAGATAGAAGTCTAGTACCTTACCCATTACACTACCGTAAGACAGTTGACAGAGCAACGTCAGCTACCGATCCCATTCCAAAGCTCAATTCAGTTGGCTTATAGACTACTCTCTTTTAGTGCGTTGTGCGTTACACGTCAATAAAAATAACCCGATTGTTAGATAGTTTACTTTGTCAATGTCATTCTTCAAGAACAGAAGCACAAATTTTAGCTCTATTTTTAACGCTTAACTCACTAGGCGGTAACGTGGGAACCACGTGGATTCCACGTCATCACCACAGCGTGAAATGAGACGCCCAAAACCAGAACAAAATTCATCTCTTTGCGAAAATGGCAAAGTATATCTAAGTACAGCATTGAAGAACCGCCTTGCATCCTCTGCCTGCGTTGTGTGTTTGCTGCACAGTAGGGGAAAAATCGTGGAATCCACGTGATATCTACAAACTCAAGTTCAAAAGTAACAAATATAACAAAACGCAAAATTAGTTTCATATCTGAGTAAAATATGTTATCGGTAGCCTTTCAAAAGCAATAAAGAGAGCAAAAGTTCAGGAGGACAATAAGTTGAAATAACGTGGATATTCGATCTCCACGAGATATCCACGAATGCACGTAGAATCAACGTTGAATCCACGTACCGCTCCTCTTTGGGGAGGTATTTGTCGTAAATGTACGACTCAGTTTTTTACAGTGTAAGGGAGGGACGTGTGCACGGGGTGTCCCCACAGGATACCGATGTGCGCGACCATATCCAAAACTCACCCCTTTGAGGGGGTGGGGGTAAATGTGGAAGGGGTTGATTTTTTCCGATCGCGATTTCGCGAGCACCGTTCGAAAGAGGGCACAAAGTTGAGTCAGTGTACCAAAAAAAACGACATTCCGGACCATAAAAGTGAGAAAATCTGGCATTTGAAAGTCGATTTTCCTACCCTTCGTCACTTGAGGGGCTGCAGCGCTCGTAAGGGGTAGAGCATGGATTTCACACTTCGTGAGCCTTGACACAAATGATGGATGCACCTATCCCTGCCAAATCCTACCACCCTAGCTCGAAAATCATAATAACTATAGCTAATCAAAAAAGTGACCCGCTTATTTCGTTGAGCAGTGTGTTACTCTCAAGAGTGAAAATTCTCATACAATTTGCAGCATTAAAAGAATTATCGCTCGTTTGCCGCATTAAACGCAAATTATCGCTTATTTTGAGCAATCATGAGTGCATAAAAATGCACTAACTAATGCACTTTTCGAGCAATAACTCTCTTATTGCTCTCCCTGGAGCGATGTTTTGTGTGTATCGCTTTGAGGAATTATCGCAGCAAATTGTATGATATTTATTGCTCTTCAGATAACAGTGCGGGGACCGTAACTCATCGAGTCACCGTAGTATATCTTCACTGTGGAAAATATTTCTGTAGATGCACAATATGTTTTGTAATTCACTATGTACAACATATTTCGTACATGTACGACTTTACGCTTTTCGACTTTGTTGCTCTCCAATCGATTCTGAGTTGATACGTATAGTTATAAAAAAATTTACAATATGAATCGTAATTGTACAAGACCTCTCATGGAAAATTTTCCCGTACCCGGTACAAGAATTTCTCACAGTGTTCCTTGAATTTGAACAAAACGCAAAAATTACCTCAAGTGCAGTTTCAGGTGTCTTCTGAGGGGCAGCCTCTCTGACAAGGACAGCACTAAATTTTTCTTTAACCTGGAAATAAAATAAGACTTTGAAACTGAACTGTAGCTTACGGATCATTGAGTAATCTCTTATAAGTTTTTCTTCTAAATCTAATGTTACAGTTGGATATTGCTTGAAGAGTTAATATAAAACTAGCTTGGTAAATGACACACTACGTGCCATGTACCAAGCTCCATCAGATGTCACCAAGCTCAATACTTCGACACACTTGCGCTTGCGAACTGTACGATAAACTGGCCATAAAAAAAAAAGCGGTCCACTTTGCTCCACTCATAAATTTTCACTGGAAAAACAAATGTGTGACTTAACACCTTCACAGGGATGTTAAACGTTTAATGCCCTTGCAAAGGCATTAAAACCGCCCAGAGGCATTAATTTTAATACCTTTACAACATTTTAATGCCTTTTCAAAGGCAGTAAACTTTTAATAACCCCGAAAAGGTGTAAAGTCACACCTTTGTCTTTCCAGTGTTGTTAGAATTGAGCTTGAGACTTGAAATTTGGAAAAGAAATGTTCTTAACAGTGATGCCAGGCCCCAGCCGCGGTGTCCCTTTGCGAAGGGTCGTCAACTCCGCTTGACCGTGTACGGAGGAATATGGAATATTACAAATATTATTGGTAATATTACACAAATTTTACAGCACTGATGTCATAATTCTGGGAAAAAGGGTAATATCAACGTAATATTACCTGTGATATGGGTAATGTCCAAAAAATATTTGAGGTAATATCATCTCGTGTACGGAGGAATATCGGAGTTGACGACCCTTTGTCCCTTTGCTTGAGGGCGGTAAATCCGCAGATTTTCTGCAGCCCCTGTTTCCGCCCAAACCCGCGGTTTTGAAACCATTTCCGCAGACTTTTCCGCCCAAATTTGGTAAAAGGAAGGCAAATAGGGTAGAATAATAGGAAGCATTGGAGAAACTAAACAAAAATCATTTGTTAGTCCCTGCGGTGCAGTTTGTCCAACCTAACTCCTGACTAAAATAAAAGTCCCCGTGCCTATAGTGAATGCCGAAAATTGACTGTCGAACCACTTTCAGCCCAAAACCGCAGCCCTCAAAATCATTTTCCGCCCAATTTGCGGTTTTCCGCAAACCCAAAATACAACCCGCCATCTCGGGGTGCGTTTCAGCCCAAATTGCGGAAATCCGCACGACCTGGCAGCACTGGTTCTTAAGTGTTGCTAGAACGTCCCAAAAGTCGCAACAATCAAATCTATCCCCTTGATTTTTTTTCCAACTAATGTCAATTTTTGATACTTTCACCGGATCAAAAGTGCCTTTCCAGGGGGTGCCAGACATCTCGCCCCAGCAAACTCGCCCCAGTACACTGTGAGAAAAACCGTACTTTATACAACTAAACAACGGTTTTGAATTAACGGTTTACGGTTTTCGTTACCGTACATCACTACTTTACCCTATACTGGGTACAATTTTAGTACAATATTTTATTGTACTTCGAAATTACGGTAAAAAATTGTAGTTAAATTGTAGTTTTTTCTCACAGTGTACAAACCTTGGATAAGGGCAAAGTACATGGATCGGCTTCTACGGAGCGCGTAGGCACAGGTCTCGGACGTTTTGAGGAAGCGTAGCGTAGCGCAGCGGCGAGCGCTTCCCGTAAGAAGAGAGCCGAGGGGGTATGCACTTGCGTAATAGTCGGGTCACACGCCCAGTAATAGAGGTGTAATAATCGCGTAATACACGTAATACTTCGTAATACATGTATAACATGTAATGCCTGCGTAATAGACGTAATGGCCGCGTAATAGTGCGTAATATCCACGTAATATCGGCGCAATAGTGCGTAATATCGGCGTAATAGTGCGTAATATCCGTGTAATAGTGCGTAATATCCGAGTAATAGCCGCGTAATACCGTCTCCGACACGTCTCGATGACGGAGTATTTACCGATTTGTCTCTACCCCTCGCTCGACTGTTGTCCTTCCCCGTGAGGCATTCGCAGAGGGGATGAGGGTAGGGGTAGTCTAGCCTAGCCCAAGCCAGAGTCGGTGGTACAACCAGCCACAGTGGTTTTTTGTTTAAAATTTTCTTTGGACTTTTTCCAGGAAAATTTCTTTCATTTAAAGGTCTAATTTTTTGCAAGTATCATTTTGGTCAATGCCGTATTAGCCATTTTGATAATAGATATAGAATAGTTTGAGTCAGTACCAGTTTCACGTACGCCTTACCGAGTACTTCCCTCAAAATGTAAATGATCCAGTTTGGATGTTTGACTACGGAAACAAAAAGTATGAGATTTAAATAAAACTGGCGCACGAATGTTTCGAAAATGGTCACAGACAAAGATAAACAAGAACAGATAGAAACTGCTCCTCCAAACTTTTCTGCTATGCTAATGGTATTGGCAATCACCCTAGGGAATGTTTGGCGTGCTCTTCTTAAGCGTAATACGCCTGTAATAGTCACGTAATATGCCTGTAATAGTAGCGTAATAGGAGTAATAGGCGTAATATGCGCGTAATAGTCTCGTAATAAACCCGTAATACACGAAATGAAATGTAGTAGGCGTAATAGACGTAATACAGTTCTATTACAGCGTATTACCTCATTTTGTAATAGTCGGGTCACGATATTTGGGAGTACATACCCCCTCGAAGAGAGCGGTGGGGCTCCCCCACCCCGCCGCTCGGCCGCCGGGCGGGCCCGGCTCCAGCGGCGCGACCGCAGATATGTTCGTCTTACTTCGTGATATTAATTTCAAATTGAATGTCATACCTCACAAGCCCTATCCTTTCCGAGCGTAATGACTGTTTAGCCCACTCTGTAGGACCAATACTACGGGAGTAGTTTGGTAACAAAGTGGGGCCGGGCTCTCTCGGGCGCCGCTGCCGCTGCGCTACGCTCCGCCTCTACAATTCGTCCGGGACCCGTGCCTATTCGATTTTTTGGCTCTTTTTAACGCTCGCGGTTACCGGAGCTCAAAACCAACTTCATACCTGTAAATGCCAATCCTTTGCGAGTGTATTGAGTGTCTCGCCAACTCTGTAGACCCAATATTATGGGCGTGGTTTGGTAACGAAAGTACCAATGCACAACGGAGAAGCCGATCCATGTATTTTTGCCCTTATCCAAGTACAAACTCGCCCCACGGCCAACTCACCCCGGTTTCGGGGCGAGTTCCAGATGCAAGGTTTTGCCATCTCGCCCCAATCTGCCAAATTTCCAAAAACCTAGCCCCATTTTTAGCAGATGATACCTTTACTTTAAGAACAGTACAAGACACTAAGGTGTCAGATACTCTGCAAGTCTAAGTGTGTAGTAGTTTGCCACTTTAAAGTGCAAAACTAAAGTTCTGCAGTTACAACGTTGGCCGCTGTGCCAGTAAGCGCGCGTCGGCTTCGCACTTGAGAGGTGGAGGGGGCCTGCCCCGCGCCCCACCCCGCCCCACCCCGCACCTCCCGTCGCGACCCAAGAACGCTATAGATCCCCTTTGGACCGCCTGGGATAGCGACCGGCCTGCAACGCACCAGTCGGGAGGGAACGCAACAAAAGGAGGCAGCGCGAGGGGTGGACATTGTGGTAGAGAGAGTACCATCCCACCCGTGCCCACCCCACCTTGCCCAGACACTGTTCTTTTCGAAAATCGCATTTGCAAGCTCCTTTCTAATAAGTTATACACTGTAGCTCGCCAAGCTGCCACTTTAGAGCGCCTGGGAGGATGACCGGCCCGCAACACACCCGCGCGATGCGGGGTGGCCTACCCTGGCTGTGTCCACGCGTCATTCCACGAAGTGGCGCACTTCCAACTCTGCTGTCGAAGGAGATGAAGACGTGCAAAAACGCGCATTTGAACAACGCTTGTTGTACTCAAACAACATATGCGGTTTCAGAACAACATTGGTTGTACGGATGGGCTGTTTTGAGCGCCCTTTGCTCACAGACGCTGAGCACTAAAGTTACGCATGCATGCTTAATAGTTCAGCAGAAACATTTACTACCAGCCGAGAAAACTGGGGATAGTGTGTAACAACGGTCAGAGTACATAAAGACGTGCAAAACCACGCATTTGCACAGCGCTTGTTGTACTCAAACAACATATGTTGTTTTAGAACAACAAAGTCAAATATTCAACATGCAAAGGGCATTTGGCACTGATTTTAGGGATAAGATTCTTGAATTTTCCCCAAAATGCCCTCTACACAAGATGCTGATACTGATAGAAACCTTGACGGTACGTTTTATGGAGAAAATCGCATTTTCATGTACACTTTGTAGGGGAAGGCATGGTGTTGTTTTAAAACAACGCTCATTTTCCGCAGCTGTAGGGCCGTCGTCTTTGAGAAATTTGATGTTTCGAGCTCAGGATGTCATTCCTTACACTTTTTTTGCATAGGAACCGAGAGATTTACCTATGTTTTTCTTAAAGACCTGCCGTCTACACAGCGTCATTTACAAGCACCCCTCAAAAATGACCCAAAAATACGTGTTTTGGGGGCAAAATGGCCACTTGTTTTGTTAAATATGATAATTACCATCTTAAATGTGAGGCGGATAAAATTCACGATTTTGGCTCTCACAGAGAGTTTTGACCTAATAGTTTTAATTTCTATTTCATTTAATGGTAAGTGTGAGGCAAATGCGAAAATGGAACGCTTTAATTCTTGGCTGGTGGTTTGATTCAGTGGTTAGAGTGATCCAGCAAAGTACCTTTTGCAGATATCAAACGCGTTCGTGGTCTCAAATCGATGGTTTTGGTTAGTAACCCACAGATCCGAAGTCGTTTTACTCTGCGATAAACCATGGCCGTGCCCCAAGGGGCCTAAGCGGGGCCTAAATGAGTCGAAATTCAAAGTATGAAAAATTTGTTTTGAAATTGGCCTTATGAGTAAACACGTCATTTTGCGGCCCTCTGGGCGAAAATTTCGTCCGTTTTGCCGTATCTGTCGTACTTTTCGAGATATAGACAATTTTTTGTCAATTTTGGAGCTTTTTTGAAAACATTTCGAAAAACTCCTCCTGAAGTCCTAGTTTTGGGTCAAAAGTGTCGAATTAGGGCTTGTTTTCATCAGAAAGACGATCTCTATCAGATAAAATTTTGCGCGGGGCGGTGGGACGTCTCTGTGGAGTGTTGATTTTTCAAAATTTAGCCATTTTTAAGCAATTTCGAGCAACTTTGCAAGGCGCTACTCAAGTGCTCCTGCCCCGCGCAAATTTTTTTTCTGACAGAGTTCGACTTTCTGATATAAACAAGTCCTAGTTTTGGGTCAAAAGTATCAAATTAGGGCTTGTTTATATCAGAAAGACGAACTCTGTCAGAAAAAAATTTGCGCGGGGCAGGAGCACTTGAGTAGCGCCTTGCAAAGTTGCTCGAAATTGCTTAAAAATGGCTAAAATTTGAAAAATCAACATTCCACAGAGACGTCCCACCGCCCCGCGCAAAATTTTATCTGATAGAGATCGTCTTTCTGATGAAAACAAGCCCTAATTCGACACTTTTGACCCAAAACTAGGACTTCAGGAGGAGTTTTTCGAAATGTTTTCAAAAAAGCTCCAAAATTGACAAAAAATTGTCTATATCTCGAAAAGTACGACAGATACGGCAAAACGGACGAAATTTTCGGCCAGAGGACCGCAAAATGACGTGTTTACCTATGAGGCCAACTTCAAAACAAATTTTTCATACTTTGAATTTCGACCCATTTAGGCCCCACTTAGGCCCCTTGGGGCACGGCCATGGTTTATCGCAGAGTAAAACGACTTCGGATCTGTGGGTTACTAACCAAAACCATCGATTTGAGACCACGAACGCGTTTGATATCTGCAAAAGGTACTTTGCTGGATCACTCTAACCACTGAATCAAACCACCAGCCAAGAATTAAAGCGTTCCATTTTCGCATTTGCCTCACACTTACCATTAAATGAAATAGAAATTAAAACTATTAGGTCAAAACTCTCTGTGAGAGCCAAAATCGTGAATTTTATCCGCCTCACATTTAAGACACAAACATGGCGCCGAGCGGGCCAGCTATAAACAACGCCGCCCAAACTCAAACCAACCCAAAATATATTTTGCTAGTTTCAAATTTAGTAACGACGTAAAATGATGTTGCAGGCCTTTACCAAACAATTATGGGAGCCTCTACGCATTGACAGGGAACACAGAAGCAGACTAATTTTTATCTATTACTGAAAACATGAGCTGAGGACTGACTCTGAGGTTGGCGATCTGTTTTTAGCAGATGATACATCTTAGCAAAAATAAAATAAAAAGAAACTAAAGAGAATTGATGTTTCATCGGCTTGTACTCTCGCAATAGTATAGAGCGGGCCGGGTTGTCACAGTGCGGCGCGCGCGGCGTGCGGTTCGGCGGCGCGTGTGCAGGCCTGGAGAGGGGGAAGCCAGGCGGGCCAGGCGAGGGGGTCGGGAAGGGGAGGTGGGGCCAGCGGGGCCGAAGCAGGGACCAGGCGAGGCTCCAACCCATGGTATTGTTGCCTTGCGGCGCCCGGCGGCGCCACGCTCGCGGCTCTTCCGAGTGTAACACATTTATAGCAGTATGTGCCAGACCCTGGGTGGGTCGACCCGCCAAACACATGTGTAACGGTGGCTGACTACCCAAACCCCGTAAGTGCAGAAGGCGCTGAAATAAAATTATTCGTACGCACATTTTCGTAACGTTGCCTTAATACACAAAAGTGCAAGACATAATAAGGTGTCAGCTAGCTTTTACTCCGAAGTTCAAAAACCAAGCGCGTACCCTGGGTATATTGTACCTAGGGGGGACTGATGAATGGCTCAATGGCTCGCAGTCCGCGAGGCGCAACACAGCAAAAAAAAAATAAAAAAAATCCTAAAATAAAAATTAGATTTTAGTATCATCTGCTTTCATTTACAATCTTGATTGAAATTTTTTTTGGTAAAAATGAAGTAGGTTTCGAAAGGGCGGTACGGTGGTCACGTGCGAATTTCAGTGGTGTCATCTCTTTCTGGCTCAGTTAACTGAAGCAGAGCTTTGTTTGAACGCAGACTTTGGAGGTTTCTCTTTCGCTCCGATGACGAGTCGAGCAACCAGAACTGCAAATCAAATTTCCAAAATTTCTGTAAGAGCGATTTTGATAAAACTTCGAAATTGCATTTAGAATATAAAATTCTATAACTGCTGTAAATTTTATCAAAATCCCTTGGGCCAGATATTTTTGTCCCATAGAGGCAATGTAGAACAACTGACTAACGTTTCGACTGATCTTAGAAGGCAACTTCGTTGCCTAAAAAATATGAAGACAGGCAAACTCAAAGGCGAATCATGTCAGTCAACACAAAAAGACATTGTGACTTAGTTCAAAAACCCAATTTGAAGACCAATCAGACCACGATCAGCAGAGAGATTTTTATGCAACTAAATAAAGCCGACAAAAAAGAGTCATGTAAGGCGAGGAATGAAACGGGCAAAAATTAAGTAAACAATTCAACGAAAAATATAGAGACTAACTCTCTTATTGGAGGCAGGCGTTTCAAATAGTAACAAACAGCATTGGAATACACAACCCTCACAGAGAACACTTAACCTCCCACTGCGGTGTTTTCGTTGCATATGAAGTGACTATTCGCAGTGCATCAGAAACCCGCGTGAGTGCCTTTAAAGAGAGCAAAATTTAAAACTCTTCGGAACTAATCGGATCTCGTAATGCAACCAAACGAATAACAAAATCGTACAATCACTCGCGAATCGCCGTACTCGACCAATACTCCTTGGAACTATGAGCGTCTGACTACTTCAAGGCAACTCCTCTAAAATTCTAAGGGCTTTCCTTGGGAAAAAAAAATATTTCAAGACAGAGTCTGGGATTCGACCTCGATTACGAGGAAATCCCTTGGAGTCATCCAGCTGTCCTTGAAATTCACGAAAGTTTCGTGAAATCCAAGAATCTTTTTTTTACCGTGCTGACATTTTTTCGACAACCTATTGACAGATTCACGCTTTTACGGTAGTCCTTATAGACCTGCAGCCAGCAGGCTACAGACCTCTCTTTGGACAGGTGAGAGGGAGTGGTCCCCCGTCTCATGGATGGTTAATGTCAGGATTTGTTCCAAGCTTTCTTTGTCCGGGCGTGAGTTCAGGATTGAATCCTTATAATACGACGAGAACACAAACATTCACCAGGTCCATGGCAATACATGGCATTATAGCCTGCTCTCGAGCATTTTCAAAGTAAAAAGGTGGGCTTTATAACAGTTCGATATAAAGGAAGTGGTGACTTGCCATTGAGTTAGCTTTGTCTGCTCCGTAGCATATAAAAAACAGCGTGATGAGCCAGGTAATAGAATACCCTACCACATTTGCTATGACCATGCCATTTCTCGCACGGATTCCAACGGTAGTCTGGAATAGAGACCTCAAATTAGCTTTGTAGAATTTGTTTCTTCATAGGCGTTTAAGGCCACACACATAACCCTCATGCATTTATTGAACGTGGTTGTGCAAGATTTCACGCAACCAACCACAGTTGTGCACATCGCACTATGCATATTGAGGCACAAATTTGTGCATCCATATTTACAATTTTTTTTATTTTTTTTTTAATAATACTATTTCGGGAAATCCTAGTAGGATCGAGGTTTGTAAATGTTTTTGATTCACAAAATACGTCGGCGCATGACGGTTCTTGTAGAAATTTATTCAAACATTAGGGTAAAAGTACCAAACATGGATCATTTCTGTTTGACGAGCTCTGAAAGCCCAACGGGATGACCGAATTCAAAACTTAAAAGTTTCTCACGTAGAAGACAATATTCGCAGTTGAATACGAATGTGAATGTTCGCTGACCCGTAGTCGCATAATGAGGAGACATATGCCGAACTATAAAATTCGTAGTCAAATTTTGAAGAAATTTAAAAAATTTGGAATTAATGTTGCATAGAGTTTATTGAATTGAAAAAAGAAGCAATTGCGTGCAAACGGCATCTCGATCCGACAATTTTTCGGTTTAAAAAATTTTGATACTTGATAGATGAACTGGCAATTGTATAAAGCGGACTGTTTGGTCCGAGGGGGCCACCATTTCGGCTGAGGATGTACACAGAATTACGTGATTACAGAGATTACAATTTGTTTTGATTACACACGAATTTTTGGGGCTAAAACCTTTAAATAAGAAAAATTATGTGAAATTTAGTGATAATTCTCCAAAATTTGGTTGAGGATTACACGGATCACACAGGGATTACACTTATGACTGTACACAGGCTGGATTACAAGAGTGGCGGCTCCCTCGGTTTGATCCCTCTGTCGATAGGCCTGTATCTCTCCCTCTTTGCATTCCTCACAAATATAAAAATCAGCAACTCAATCAATAGTTGGAGTGTATTTTAAAAGACGTGTGCTGGCTACTCCTCCTCCTGCGTACCACCCCCGCCATACGTCGCCTCGACCCGAAGTAGCAGGTAGTGCGGCTACCACCGCTGCAACACCAAAAGCCCCTCCTAGTTTTGTCGGACTATAATAACTTTGTTTTGTCGCAGTACAGAATTCATTATAGGGCCTTACAGACAATTCGTTATGGGAGACATGTTCTCCTTGTTCTTAATATTACCTCTGAAACTTTTCCGAACTAACTAAAGTTTTGACCCATGTTTGGGTCAGGGTCCAAACATGTATCACATGCTTAAAAATAGGGATGGGGTTGACTTAGGCTGACCAAAAAAAAAAAAAAAAAAAAAAAAAAATTACCCTATCCTTTTTACTATTTTGTATCACATATGTGAAGGACAACTCTCTAGCTTGGTGATCCATGTTTGGGTACCCCACCCCAAACATGGATCAAAATTGGAGATCATGGGATTTCCCTATTACTCCTAAAGCATCGGAGCTAGGAACTTTATTCCCTTGGGATATCTTCCCTAAGGGTTCAAACTACACACCGATGAAAAAAAAATATGCTCATCTCACCTTTATCGACCCGAAACCTGCGGTTTCCCGAAAAATGATCCATGTGTGGTACTTTTACCCCAAGCCTTTTGGGTGATGTTACATTGAATTTGTTTTATTTCAGGGTTTGGTCACCCGTACAAAAAATATAGATCTAGAGTGTCTCAGCCCGAGATATAGTAGAGACTGTGTGCTGCCATCTTCGAGACTGCGTTGAGACAGTCCCGAGACTAAACGAGAGACACGAAGGAGTCTCGATTGAGACAGAGCTGAGACATTGTCGAGACACTGGCGATGTCTCGAGGTTGCCTCTAGGGCTGTGCGGTTATTGAAATTCGTAACCGGTCGTCAGTTATTTCAATAACCGTTTGAATTTCCGGTTTCCGGTTATTTGAAAATAACCGGTTATCTTGAAATAACCGGTTATTTGCAAATTACCGGTTTCTGCGGTTTAACCGGCTTAAAAATAACCGATAATGCAAAATGAGTCGTTATGAATGAAATAAAATGCTAAGATCAGAGTAAATGTTATTTATTGCAAATAATAATAAAAATGGAGATCTAGATTGGTTTAGGAACAAAATCCTTGTTCATGGAAAGAAATATTTGTTGTTCGGCGTGTTCGCCCTGCCGCTGCCGGTACGGTACGGATACGGCATGGCGCGGCGCGCCGGCGCGCTCTCTTGCGACGGTGCCTGACACCGAAACATTTCAGGCGCGGTTTTCGGGAGACACGGGCCGTGAGGGGAAGAATTAACCGATTAACCGCCATAACCGGTTAATCAAAATAACCGGTTTTGTTTCAGCCGGTTAATTAAGATTAACCGGTTACACCCGTAACCGGTTATTCCCAAACGTTATAACCGGTTAAACGGTTAATGGAATAACCGGAAAAAATAACCGGTTAACCGGTTATAGGCACAGCCCTAGTTGCCTCGTTACTGTCTCGAATAAGAGACACTCCGGAGACAGTGGGGAGACATTATTGTTGAGACGCGGTCGAGGTGTTCTGGAGACATTCTCTCGGATCGGCTACGTCACCAATGGGAGGCACCGTGGAGACATCCTTGAGACAGCTCGCAGCAGAAAGCAGTCAAAACGGGAGAGGCGAGCGAGCTGCCGCTGGCCTGGCTTGAACACAGAACCTTTCGCTTCCGAGTCGGACGCCGTATCCACTGGGCCAGAGTGAACACTAAGGAGCACGAGGCTCTGGCCAGAGCACTGGCCGCAGTCGCTCTGTTCTCGCCCCGGAGGAAGCGGATATGTTCGATCACATAATATTCAAAGACCTGTCATAATTAATTTGTAATCTGTCCCTTTGCATTTAGAAAATGACGACATTGGTTGGTGCAGAAACCCAAAGCTGTCATAATATCTACTTCTGTTGCCTGTTACTATACAATCTTCCAAACAGAACACAAAATGTTTCGTCGGAGGAAACGAGCAGTCGACCGTACTGCTCCGTCCAGCCCCTCGCTCTCCTCAGTGTTCACTCTGGCCCAGTGGATACGGCACCCGACTCGGAAGCAAAAGGTTCTGTGTTCAAGCCAGGCCAGCGGCAGCTCGCTCGCCTCTCCCGTTTTGACTGCTTTCTGCTGCGCGCTGTCTCCAGGATATTTCCACGGTGCCTCCCATTGGTGACGTAGCCGATCCGGGAGAATGTCTCCAGAACACCTCGACCGCGTCTCAACAATAATGTCTCCCCACTGTCTCCGGAGTGTCTCTTATTCGAGACAGTAACGAGGCAACCTCGAGACATCGCCAGTGTCTCGACAATGTCTCAGCTCTGTCTTAATCGAGACTCCTTCGTGTCTCTCGTTTAGTCTCGGGACTGTCTCAACGCAGTCTCGAAGATGGCAGCACACAGTCTCTACTATATCTCAGGCTGAGACACTCTAGATCTATATTTTTTTGTACGGGCAGCGTCACTATACAGCGGGCCACATGCCAAATTTTAGCTTTCTAGCTCCAACTGTTGAGACGTTAGTCCGGGGGGGAAATAACTGGAAAATTTTGTGTCAGCTGGATTACGGATTAACCGGATTACCCGCGTGAATAAACACCGGATTAAATTCAAAAATGTTAAGGAAGATCAATGGATTACGCTGGATTACCAACGGATTACCCTGGATTACCTCGGATTACACCCGAAATATCACAAAATATTTGGTAATCCGGATTAAGGATTACGAACCCGATGTCAGCCGGATTACCCGAGTCGTTTCCCCCTTGAGTTAGTCTCTCAGTAAAAATTGTCCGTTCAGCTTGATTTTTTAACTGCACCCCACACAAAAGATAGACGTCTATAGATCGCGGTAGACCGTCTATGGTCGGTCTACAAACGTCGATAGACGTCTATAGTTGTCTATAGATGGTCTACCTTGTGTCTAGCAAGTCTATATCCACAAGGAGACGTAATTTAGATATCTAAAATTAGTCTTTAATTTAACTACGAAGAGACGTCTACGTATTGACCGAAAGTAGACATCTATAGAAAATCTACGAAATGTCTATCTTGTCTACATCTATTAGTAGACATATAATAGACATATATAGATGAGAAAATCTGCCTAGTCTATGCGCAGACGGAATGATAGATGTCTATAGACATAGATGTCTATAGACATAGACATATTTTAGATCACAGTTAGACCTACCTTGGAAGGTATAGCATCCTAACAGTCCACTCCTCAAGTTGAGCGCAAAGCGAAATGGATAGAGCGACAGACAGCTACCAAGAAGATGCTGGGTTCAACTCCCCAAAATTGATATTTTTTCTGGTGTATATTTATACCTATTAGTATACATCTAGTAGATGTATATAAAAAGACGTCTAATATACGTCGCAAATTAGGACATTATACGTGTCATAGATGTCTACCGGTAGACTACAAAAGACGTCTAGTAGACTCTTCTGCATCTAAGGAAAGACGTCTTTTATACGTATAATAGACGTCTATTTTTTGTGTGGGACACGGGTAAAACAGATGTCTAGTTCTGCACGTCAATTGGTGTCTCGTTTAAAAATTGCAAACATTGCACACTTCATGGTGTCGAGCTTAACTAAACGTCATTTGGTGTGCAACGTTTCGACACTTCCGAGACGTTCAATAAACTGCACCCGCATGGAAATAAGTATATCCGAATGACACTTTTATGTGTACTTTTTAAAAAAGTGTATCTAAACTATCGCAGATTGGGACTGATTCACTTTGCAGGTACTTTACGCATAATTTTTGTGTACTTTTTGTATACTTTTTGTGTACTTTTTGCACACTTTGGGCAGTCACTTTATCAGATAAGGGAGAGTGGGGCAGTGTGTAACAGGGGCAGTGTGTAACAGAGGTCCGTAATTCAAATATGGCGCGTCCGAAACCGAATCTAAATGTTTATATTATATCTTCTGGTTGACTTAGTTCATTTGCAATCGAGATAGCCATGGTCGAGAAGGTGTCATGGTGGTAAACGGGCGGCAAAGTTAGAATCACCCGGTTTTCAGGTAATTTTCGTACTTTCACGACATAATCTTTTTGGGTTGAGGTCTATTGGTTACAAACTACACCCAATACATATATATTTTTTTTTCGAAGCATGTAGCTTTACACTTGCAAAATGGTTGTTGCCGCTAACAGAACCTCGAAGTTTCTCGCCCTACGAGGCCACTTACAAGGCAGTGTACCTTGGGGCACTGTGTAACAGATGGTAACAGAAAACTCTGGGGCAGTTTGTAACAATACGAATGATCTTAGTTGGTTATGTCAGTGACATGCATATGCTCTAACAGTCTCATTAAAGCAGTTTTGTCCGTTTTTAGTTAATATTCACAAAATATACAAAATAATTGTTATGCTTTTCCATTTTTGATTAAAAGCTTACTATTTGCAGGAAAATTCCATTAACACAAAATTAATTTTGTTGAAAAATACTACTAACAAATCAGCAGCTACCAAAGGAAGCAAGCAGAAGCTGTTTCCTCCCTTTCTAGCTGTCTTCTGATCTCAATCATCCCCTTTGTTACACACTGCCCCACTGTCGTTACACACTGCCCCGGGGCGGGGCAGTGTGTAACAAATGCAGACCTCCATTCAACAAGCTCTAGGTCATACACAATGCGCTCAGTAATCCATTCGAGCAACTTCCAGCCTCGGTAAAGGTCCAATCTAACATTTTATCTTTATTTTTCCCAAAATGTCTGCATAGTTTGACTGAAATAACCAAATTCCAAAATCCGTTACACACTGCCCCACTCTCCCTTAGTTATTTCCATGCGGGCACACAATTATTCAGTGTGCAGTTACTCGACGTCTGTTTTGGCTTCCCAATAGCATGTGCATGTGTCCAAGTCCGCAAACACTTGCAAGACGTTTAAAGTTTAGACGTTATTGTGATGTCTAGTAAAACTCGACGCCTTGTAACGTGCAAAGTCACACATTCGACACGTAAGTGTGCAAGAGCTGCACATTTGTTCTACCAGTGCAAGCTCGTTGTGCAATGGTCATTCGAACACTGAATTGACATTTTTATTGTAACGAGTCGTTCCAAATTTTATTTTTTGAAGTACTGTGCCTGAGTTAAATAAAATAATAATTATTATTATAATTGTAATAATAAAACTAATAGTAATAAAACACTTCGACCGACAGTGCACCGTAGTACTGAGCTCATCTCATTTATTATTCCTTTTTAAAACGGATTTCAAATAATTAAAATTAGCTCTTATTTGATTTTAAATAATTTGATCTTTAATAGACCTTGCGTACAAAAGATACGCTATTGGTAGAAAAATATCTTAAACGAGTATCGACCGATCACAGAGAGTACTTTTGGGTCACTAACTTTTTTAGTCCGTTTTTGTACTTAAAAAAATATACGTTGGAAAGAAAACACCCACCCCCGATTGTCTCGCTAGACTGTTTAACACAGCTTATATATCTAGACTGACTATCTGACCAGGGCTAAAAACATCACACATCACATAAATACAGCACCTGATAAGCCATGAAAACAGTATATGCCATTGAGCTGAGCAGGTAGAGAAGGCATGAGCGAGGCATGACGAATATCTCTTCCAGAAGGATTCGCAATTCCAGCCACGCGCAACGGTACTGTCGCAGACGAGATGGTGTCATGGAAGAAGACAACTCCTAAAGCAAACCAAAAGAATATATTTTAAGAAATGTGAGTCAATGTCAAGACACCAAATAATGTCCTTGTGTTGTCGATGCGCTTGTGAAACGCTGCTTTGTCGCCGTCGAAGTAGGCAACCCAGAAGACATTCATGCGCGTAGGTAGGGAAGCTACTAAAAGTGGGAGGGACAAAAACATTTTCCCCCATAGCAAATATTTTCTCTGATTGGGAGTTCCCCTTGTTCAGTAAACTCCAAGTACACATTTTCTGCTCAGAAGTCACTTTAAACTGTCATTTACTTTGATTTCCAAAGTGTCATTTCCATGGCACTTTTTTTCATGCGGATTGTCCCCCAGAGCTGGAGGTTCTTTCAGTTGAGTGCCACAAAATATGAATCAGAAATAAAATCAAAAATAGAATAACATCTAATGCAATGTTTTTAATTTATATCGCTGGGTTTGGTCCTAATAGATAAATCACTCTCTGAAATTTTCAGTTTTCCTACATATTTTTAATGTGTTGAAAATTTTGAAAGTTGAAGTTTAGAGTGCCATTAATAAATTTATTAAATTTTTATAAAATGCATCTTCCTGTCTACCTTTCTAGGCACTGTTTCACATACCCTGTTTTGTGGAGTGGATTCTAAGAGATGAGGCCCACAGGAAGGAGAGTCATCTTCAGGATGCATGTGTGACCTGCAAGATTGGTCTGACTTTTCTTGAAACCCACTCGGCTTCAATAGTTGAACCTCGACGGATTGTGGATAAACTTAACAGTGAGTACAATGAAATTATTCATTTTACCCACCTTCCTTTGGCTACTGTAAACTTATGTGTCCTATTTTACAAAGTTCAATTATTTGTAATTCAAGGACCCCAGTGAAGCTTACAATTATTTTTATGATACATTCATTGTTTTTAAAACAATGAACGTCGTTTTAGTTAGGAATGTCCCAGAGACCACCCTATACTTTTGAGTGATTTATGATCAAAAATCTAATTTAGCTCAAATATCATCTAGATTTCTGGTTTAGTTTTAATCTGTTGTTCACAATTGGAGATGGCATTTTCACAGCACCTTTGCCTCTTAGATGTTCTGTGCTGCAAAATTATTTTTGCGCCTTTGTTCTAGTTATTGGAAATCACTTTGTAATGGGATGGCAGGAAGATGCCCATGATTTCCTCCGGTCTCTCCTTACCCGTCTTGATGAGGAATTTTTGCAACGGCCCAGTTTGCCCAAGTAGGTATTCGACAGGACACCCTTTGTAAATGTAAATCCATCGCAGACCTCGCTTCTATTTATAATCAATTTCATGTCCTGAACAGCTTCTATTACATACACTGTGAAAAATATCCTCGTAAATTTACGACATGTTTTTGTAATTTTGATTTACAAAATATGTCGTAAATTTACGACGGCCTATTCTTGCTCGTCGGTCTATTCCAAGTCAAAAGGGAGTGCTTGTAAATTTACAATTTCAAATTGTAATTTTACGACTTTTATCATGGAAAATTTTCCCGTAACCCTTACGAGTATTTTTCACAGTGAGTTGTTTTGTGATACAAATCCACTATTACAGAACAGTTTGTAACTTTCAATTTTAAACCACTAAGGCAAATATGATTTATTGGATTCTTATTCCTTCTGTTTCGAACAGACTTGACAATATGCTACAATTATCTACGCCTGTTCATCAGATTTTTGGAGGCTTGATGAGGCAACGAGGTAGGGAGGGCGCTGGTTTTGTCTCTCTGAGAATATGAAAATGAACAAATAATAACTAGTTCCTACCACTTCTTTTTTAATATATAATATTTAGTGACTTGCTCGGTGTGCCATGTCATCTCAGAAAAGACAGAGCCGTTCTTAGATATCAGTCTTGCTATTGAGAACTGTAAGTACGTCGACCCAGTCCAAAAATCCCATGGACACCATGGAATTCGATGATCTCTTTTCCATGGATAGAGGTCTGTTTTCCATGTAAGATGCATCATATTCCATGTGGTGTCTGTTTCCATGGGCGTTCTACCATGGAAAAGTGTTTTCCTTGGAACAAGATTCCATGGAATATCGCTTTCCATGTGAGGACTCCAAGGAAAATTTCTTACCATGGGTAACGGCTCCATGGAAAAATGATTGCCATGCGAGAGGACTTCATGGAACGGTTGTCTTCCCATGGGCTGACCTATCCCATTGGGCACTTGCCCATCTTTACCATGGAAACAATTTCCCATGATAATGGGCTGTAAAATCTATAATTATTGGAATTTCGATCTGAAATTTGGTATGTAGCATCTACGATGAATTTTAGTAGGGCCATTTAAATTTCATTTAAATCTGAGAACTTTTTTCTGGCAACTCGAAAACGGCTTGAGCTAGGCAAAAACGGCCACCAGATTTGGCTCCGCCTCTTTTCCGACACCCTATATCCGTGTTTCATTTATTTCGATCAGACTTCTCTTTGTCGTTTTGTGGACTTAAACATTTTGTTATTACTCCATAGAGTTAGTGCTCTATTCCATAGAGACGATCAGCTGCCAAGGAACCTTATTTCCATGGAAAGTACCTCACATGGAAGTGGGCAAAAACTACATGGAAAGTTATCCTCCATGGGGAAATGTCTCCCATGACATTCCTTGATGTCCCATGGCTCATGGGAACGATCATGGGATTTCTGGACTGGGGAACAGGCAATCAAGAAATATTTATCTCCTCAGCTTCTGGAGGATGGTAAGAGTGTTTATGCATGCTCAAACTGCAAAACCTCTACACCTGCCACTGAGAAGTTGAGTATACTCACTGCTCCCAGCATACTGTGCCTGCATCTCAAAAGGTACACTTAAATAATATAATAAATCAACAAAACAACACTAAACATGTTCCTCAGTTAAACCGCATTATGATACTGACTATATTCAGCTAGTTGAGAATTGTAAATGTCTTGTAGTATGGTGTAGTTTGTAAGTCCTTTTGAACTTTAGTTAGTATTACTCCTTCTGAAATTCACTAGTCTGAAATTGGTTTGGAATTGTTTAATGGACTTGTTTAATTTTGTCACCGTAAACTTTGGGTAAATTTTAGAATGAGTGTCACAGTTACTACAGTTTACATTCACAAGAAAAGAGGAGCGTTAATTTTTACAACAACGACTTTAGGATTTTGTTGACAGTAGTTGAAGTACCAACCCATCAGCATAGTGACAAACATGTTCTACATGGGAATGTCTATCTCTTCTCTCTAAATCAATCAATCAATCAATAAATAAAAAATTCATTTTCTTTGCCTTTTACAAAAATTAGATTTAATGCTGACCAAACAAAGCTTTGCCATCATGTGATAGAGCGCTTTAGTCGATCCCCCACCACCACGCGCGGCTCCCCCGCTCCCCCGCCCGCCACCCACCCCGCGCGGCTCCATCCACCCGTTGCGATAGCGACCCGGGTTCCAAATAACTTATTGCGCTGCAGCGGACGCCCGTAACCTCTTCCAACCTGCTGCCGCGTTGATTTCTGTTGACATGGGAAGTGTTTTGGAAGAGTTTTCGACGCTCCGACCTATGTCCACACACGCAGCATTTCGCCATGCTGCAAAAGCTACTCCAAAACCACCAAAACACTGATCCGGCGGCCAGTCGGCAGGTTCTTGGAGGTTATTGCGGCGCAAGTTGTTTGGAACCCGGGTCGCTATGGCAACGGGTGGGGGGAGCCGCGCGGGGTGGGCGGGGGAGCGGGGGAGCCGCGCGCGGTGGTGGGGGATCGACTAAAGCGCTCTATGGCAGGGCCGATTCTCAGCATTGATCGCGATCAGTAGGGGAGAGTGGGGCACATTGGTCCATGGGGCACATTGGTCCATTTCAAATTTCGCGAGGTTAGAGCGACCGCAGCGCCACCACTTGGACAGTGGAAGAAGCTATCACCTACCCGACTATTTTTCTGAAGAGTCCGCCGTTTGTCAACGGTCGCCATCCAAAGGGCCAGGGGTGAAATATTGAACACCCCATAAAACAGGTAAAAGTAAAATGTTTCTACTCTAAAACCATCTCGTTTAGGGGTATACAACACTATATTTTGATCACGGCACCTTTTTAATACGAAAGCCTGATCACTTACCTTTTAATTGAATCTAGTTTTGAATGGGCTAGAAACAACTAGTTGCATTTGAGAAGCATTTGAATTTATTTGCTACACTCGGGGCAGGTTGGGCCGCTTTTTTACGGGACACATTGTGCCAATCTAACAGTATCCGTTAAAATTGCAAATTTTGATATTTTAGGAAGTGTTGTGACACATGCTAGGTTAGGTTTTCTTATGTTTTCATTTTCTGACATTTATAAAAAATATTCTGAACTGTTTTTACTGTTTTACTGTTTTAATTAGCAGAATTTTATTTTTGATTAGCCTACTTTTGTTGAAGTACAATACAAGAGTACGAAGTACCTAACTGAAATTACTTTTTCTGACAAATTCGACTTCCTTTATCACAGAGTATCACTCAACACATCATTAAGTAGCGTAGATAACGGTTCTGGCCATTTTTTCCAGCTTGGCCCAATGTGCCCCATAGGTCGGACTAATGTGCCCCGGCCCGGTGCACATTGGTCCACTTGCAGGCCTCTTGGGTTTTCGGTTTATCTCAGCTTGCATGGTCGGCAAAATGTTGGGGACGGTTTTCTAAGGTAAAGTAAGGTACAAAAAACTTTTTGGGGGTCATCACATGCGGCGTGGGGAACTAAAAGAAAAAAAAACGGACCAATGTGGCTTATTCTCCCCTACAGGCCCATCGCTGTAATTGGGCACTTAGGCACTGCGCTTAACAATGGGCACTACATTGCTGCAGCCAAATGTGCTGACAACACCTTCAACAGTTTTCATGATAGTACGGTTGGTGATCAATCCAGGAGATGAACGAGAAACAATTAATAGTACACTGAACATTTTATGTAATCTATCCGTCTATTTCAATTTATATCTATTTCTCTCAGGTGTGCAAGACAACTTGGGCGGCAGTTGCCAAGTTACCCATATATGTCATTTTTTATGAGTTATTCAAGGGGACAAAGAGGGAGGCTTCCTCTGCTGGTGCTCATAGTGCACCCATTAAAAGGCCAAAATGATTTCTACACTGTTTTCTTTTTTCCTCCCTTTGCCCTCAATTTATGTCATATACCTGGAATAGGTGAGACTCAAGTCCATTATCAGAACATTGTTGGCTCTTTTTTAATACTTTTTGGTGTTTTTTTTACAGGTCGGACATCCCATTTTCAAGACAGGACATTGATTTGTGTAACATCATCCAACATTCAACAGAAAATAAAGAAACTTGGAACTCTGATACACTGTGTATCATTCTACCTAACCGGATCATTAGTCATAATTTTAAGGCTCCAGGGTTTTTCATTGGATTATTTATTAATTTACGAAAATAACGAGCACAAGCGGCCGGGGAATACCACAAAAATATTCTCGAACGGACTGCCGTGGAAGTGGTTACTCATTGGCTGTTCCTAGCCAGTGCATACAAAAAGTATTAAAAAACAAATGCAAAGTTCATAATTCGGAGCGGTTAAAGAAGGAAATCTACAGTCTAGATGCCATTGACTATACATTCTTGTTTTTATTCTGTTCATTTCATCTTCTGTTCAATGGATTTTATGCTCAGTAAACTCACTACATTCTTGCTGTTTCACGCTGTTACGTTAGCATACGCCAGCACCCACCATAATAGCGGTGCTGCTCTCTACACGGGAGTTACTAGCGGTTGCGCCTCATGGGCGCCAATGGGCGTTGCATACCCCTGGAATGGGTGAGGCCCATTGGGACTGACTTGGCCTGACTGCACCACATTCTAAGTATTTGAGAAATGTCTCATAAACAGCTTGACGATAGTGTAATGGAATAGGTCTTGCTTGGAGCTTAATTGGAGGGTGATAACCAGTGTCTATGGTGAATTTCACCCATGGACAACATCCGAAAGTCGTGTTGTTCTTTGCAAAAACATCATGGTGTTTTCTCATACGATCCTGTACTTGTTTGATTTGCTCTGGATTTAGATTCTTGCATCGTTTAACTAGATCTTGTAGATCATCCGGTAATGACTCGAAAGGAGTGATAGCGTTTTCAGGAATTTTGCTGTCAACTTCAATGCTAAGAACACGTCTGTTGAAGCTGGAGTTTTCTGGATAATTTTGAACCGTAGATCGCTGGACTTTTGATGGGCCTTCTTGAGGTAATTCATACTCCTTAATTTCATTAATTAGTTCATTATAATCAGTAGGATCGAGGAGATAGACTTCTGCAATGACCGTGGATTTTGAAATTTTGACATAATGGTCACTTGCATTAAATAAATATGTGCAGTTCCAGGGGAGCAGGAATGCAGGGAATGACTCCGGACATCACCAGGACATCAGGATCCAGAGACACATTAGTGGTTGTTAATGGACGGGATACCAGTCCCAGTTTAAGAGCTTTCTCGTCTGGCGGCAGTGGCTGTAAGTAATTTGTAGCATTATTTATGGAATCTTTAGTTTTATTACTTTTATTATTGTGCACACTTGATTCCATTTTACCTTTTTGTGCTACATCAGGTTTAAAAATGGTTTGAATTTCAATATTAGCCATTGGTGCCAGAGGCAGAATTTTGTGAGCCCGCCCTGCATAGTACACAAGACCAGCTTGGAATCTACCAACGCTAGGCGAGTGGACCATGGTGCAAGGAACCACATTTGGCTCGTCGAACAACTCTCGTGGTGAGAACCCTCTAATGGTGATTTTGCGTCTCGCACTTTCCACTGCTATGTCAAAATAGTCTAAGAAGTCATTGCCAATGAGACACTTATCTTCAATATCTCCTTCGTAGGTTGGAAACTGGAGTTGAGGTTCACAGAAATTGTAACTCATTAATTTTGGTCCATATAATTTTCCTTTCCCAGAGGCAGGGTTGGGAACGTTACTTTTAAATAGTAACGCGCTATCGTTGTCGTTATCCCGATCCAAAGTAACGCGTTAACGTTATCGTTACTGGCCTTTCCAAAACTAACGCGCTATCGTTACCGTTACTTTGTAACGGCGTTATCGTTACTTTCAGTTTAAGTGGCCTCTAACACTGTAAAAAAAGCTAGAAAGTACATAACGACACTGTGAGAAATCCTTGTACCGGTACGGGAAAATTTTCCATGAAAAGTCTTGTACAGTTACGATTCATATTGTAAACTTTTTATAACTATGCGTATTAACTCAGAATCGATTGGTGAGCAAACAAAGTCGTAACGTGTAAAGTCGTACATGTACGAGATATGTTGTACATAGTGAATTACAAAATATTTTGTACATCTACGGAAATATTTTTCACAGTGGATGGGTCCTATGAACGTAGTCCGATCTCCGCGCGACGAGTGAACGAAGTCATATCTCCGCGCGACGAGTGAACGTAGTCCGATCTCCGCGCGACGAGTGAACGTAGTCTGATCTCACAGTTACGCGTGAACGGAGTCCGATGTCACTTTTTGGGGTGAAATGAGTTAAAAATTGATTCTTGTAGATAAAAAAAATTACGAATCTTTTTTGTTAAGAGCTTTTTTTACAAAAATGAACCGAAAGGCTGCTATTCATCAAAAACCACACTGTCCTAAGTCCGTTTGGAGCCGCCGCTCCAAAGAACACTGTCCGATCTCCGAGCCGCGCCGGCCGCGCCGCGCCTCCGCCGCTGCCGCCGCGCTGCACTTGCCCTGCCATCTCTCTCTCTCTCTCTCTCTCTCTCTCTCTCTCTCTCTCTCTCTCTGTCTCCCTCTCTGTCTCCCTCTCTCGTGTCTAGAACGATCTACTCCGAACGCCACACCATTGCATCGTCTGAGATCTAGGAGGGGAATCAATCCCTCAAATCAGTTATTTGCTGACGAAATAAATGAGGTGTAAGGATTTATTTTGAAGGTCGAAACTAGGTATTTACATTTTAAAGTGTTGATTTTGGCTGTCGAAGGGTTTATGTTCCCTAGATTTGCTTTGGTAATTTCATTTGTACTCTTGCTATGTGTTTGGTAACTCATTCATCGTCAATGTGCAATACCGTTAGTTTTGAGTTAAAAGAGAATTGTCGGCGAGGCCCGTAGCGAAACGACGATAGGGCACTAGGGTTCGAGAATTACCGGTAATTTTGGTTTTGAGTAAAAAACCCGAGTAAATTTCAGTAAATTACTGTTTTTTTGAGTAAAAAACTCTAAGACGCACATTTTCAAGAAATTCGAGGGTTTAACGATTAGTGAAGGTCAAATTGATGTTTACTAATGGTTACCTGTCAAAACGCAGCGTTCTCTCATCCAAGTTCAACCCATTTTAAGGCTGTACTACCTTTCTGTGTGTGTAAGTCGTCTAAGTCATTCCCTTTAGACAGCGCCCCCCCCCCTCCCCTTTTCCGCCAACTTGTAGTTTGTTTTGAGTGCTACCTACACGCCGCGCTTCTGTCGCGGTGGTCGGGTGGACGCACGGAAAAAACAATGTCTGATTTTTTTAGGAAAAAGCGAATACTTTGAGGACCTCGGATACTTTGAGGAAAACGCCTCAGATTTTGAGGAAGGCTCCTCAAAAAATAAAGAAATCTCCACAAATTTTGAGGAGACTTCCTCAAAATTTAATGCGTTTTCCTCAAAGTATCCAAGGCCCTGAAAGTTTACCCTTGTTTCTCAAAAAATCAGATAGCGTTTTTACCGTGTGGTGGTGTTGAGACATGGGAGGAGGGAGAACAAGCGTGGCTGGTTGTCTAACTTTCAAATTTAATGTGAGTAAATTTTGATCGTTAAGCTTTAGATCTTGCTTCGTTTTATCCTTTAATGTCTGTCTCAGTACGAGAATGTTTTAATGTCGACATGACTTCGTGTTGTCATCATTCATTTAAAAATCAAGTTTTAGCCTAACTTTGTTTTAGCTTCAACGACACTAATTTCAAAAGATTCAGATGACAAGTGCCCATTTTTTAATCGATTTAAATAACGAGGTTGCTTTTAAACGACATTTTATTTGAAAACGATGTAGCTCCCCCACCACTCCCCAAACCCGCCCCGCGCCTGCAGCCCCTGCGCCTGCGTCTAGTGTATTACACAGTGAATACCAACAAGCGTCATCGCCAAATCTCTGAGAAATGAAAAGTGTGAATGAGAAGGGAAGATTTCACATTGAAGGTACAAGAACACTCTTCAATACTTTACCATGTCTTCCACATGAAGTATTGATGGGGAGTAGTCAGAATCATCCTCTTTCAAACTTATGGAGGCATTTGGCAGAGTTGGGTGTAGACCCAACGTATCGCCATGTCTTTAGCCCGGACTCCCGGTACAATCGTGGCTTTGAACAACGTTGGGATGCGTTTTAAAATCAACAATGCGCAAAGGTGGCAGTTGCGTTTTTCTAGGGAAGCCGTACGGCCAAGGTGAGATGGTTGGGGACCTCAATTAGTGAACACGACACTGTGCGACTATGGTATTATGCGTGGCGAAGTACTTTTGGTGTCTTTTGCGATCCAGAGTAAATTACTTTTTGGGCAAAAGTAAAAAACTGTAAATTACTGGTTTTTTACCGAAATTTACTCGAAATTTACTTTGCCCTCGAACCCTATAGGGCACACTTAAGGCTATTGAATGATCTTTTGAACTACTCGATACCACAAACTGTTTAGGAGGAACGGCAGATGTTAAACGGGCCTTATACCTCGCCTTAAACATACGTTACTTTTGAACGGTCATGCTGCATAAAATTAACGGCGAACAACAGGTGAACAAGCACCTCGCACCAAAGGATCAGTGCAAGAACATAAAACTGCTGTCGCGAATTAAAATTTACTCGTCAAATCCGAGCCGGAACTACATGTTCTTGGTATGTACGTGTGCGGAAAGACCTCAAGATTTTTTTCAGTCCGTAAAATTTACCAAAAGTCCGAAGCGCGATTTGTCATTCACTGTTAAACTTTCCAAACGGCTTTTCTCGGAACGAGCCCGGACGGACATCGGACTCCGTTCACGCGTAACTGTGAGATCAGACTACGTTCACTCGTCGCGCGGAGATCGGACTACGTTCACTCGTCGCGCAGAGATCGGACTACGTTCACTCGTCGCGCGGAGATCGGACTACGTTCATAGGACCCATCGATAATTCTGAGGAGAACAAGTAAGACGCGTTTTCATAGTGGTATGTAGAATTTTACTGTAATCTATGAATTAAGTAGGGCGGGCCGGCTCTGAGAGCTAAGAGGAGACTTGTCTTCTAGGCGCTTGTTAAGAAGCTCCCGATCAAAAGTAGCGGTAACGGCGTTTATCGTTACAGAGGTTGAGTAACGCGTTTCGTTACCCGTTACCAGCCGACCAAAATGTAACGCGTTATCGTTATCGTTACCTAACGATAACGTTAACGCACTAACGCCGTTACTTTTGAAAGTAACGTTTCCAACCCTGCCCAGAGGTAACTCCTTTCACTCGTAATTTAGAAAGACAAGGTTCCGCCGAGACGGCCTCTTCTAACAATTGTGATGACAGCCCCAGAATCAATTACTGCATCACAATTAACACCGTTAATGGTGCATGTCACCATGGGACTTCCTGGTGTCGGAAAGTCTTGTGGTCTAAGGAAAGTATCTGCTGCTGTCTTGACCACGCTAGAAGCAGCTACCTCTGGTTTCCCTGATTTTAGTTTCCGTTGCCATTGCCGTTGCTGTTGCCGTGAGTGCCAGGTGCAGCCGGTGGTGTTATACACTGCTTGAGCAGAGACTGGACGTCGTTCGCCATTGGCTGGTTCTGCCAGGAGAGACCAGCGTGGTAATACTGAGGCGGATACATGGGGAAACCCATTCCTGCTGGTTGCTGGTTCTGCTGCTGCTGAGACTTAGGGTAACTGTACGTAACATGAATCAGGCCCCAAATGTGGATCATTTCTGTTTGGGAGGCTCTAGGGACCGAATGGGTTGACCGAATTCCAAATTTTTAAGTTTCCTAGATAGACGACTATATATGCAACATGTGAGGCAAAAAATGGTTTTCGTCCGTCTTCTCCACTCCGCTGGTGCACGCCGAAAAACACTCTGCACATCAGACCTCGTCAAAGCGTGCCGAGAGACAAGGCGACAGACATGAGTCTATTCATATCCTGTTTGCACGAAAACTAACACCTGGAACCACTTGGTATTCAGAGAACAGATGTTTTAAGATACGCGCTGAAAGATTCTGAAAAGTTTGATCCATTATAGCTAGTACTATTTTGAAAATGCGGGTAGGGGTAAAAACATAAAATGTGGTCCTAGCACAAAGTACTTCTTTGTGTTTGCGCCTCAATATCAGTCATTAAGAATCATTCCCGCGTGCTGCATGTTTGCACACAGCAATATACGACCAAAATAAAGGATGTAACGCAAAAAGTATCAAACATTTCTAATCAGAAAATTAATAACAAGCATTTAAATCTCCTATTACGCCTTACGCGAGGTCCGAGTAGGCAACCGGGCGCACACATTTTGACATTATCCGGTTCCAGAGCCCATGAGACCGCCTAACCCAGCCACTAATGAAAAAAAATAATTTGAAATAATTTTTACTTTTATTCATAGACTTTGATGCAAGGAACATCTCTACCTGGCAACCTGGATATCTACGCCGCGTGTTTAGGGCGGAAAAGGCAGGAAAATGAAATTTCTGGGCAAAGAAATGACACTGCTCTAGGTACTGAAACCACCCCAAAAATGTAAATGAGTTCGAGCAAAGTTTATGGACAGGAGCAGAAAGGTCAATGGAACTCGTTGATATGAAAAACTATTAATTTTATCGTACGTTTTCAGCTTCATGAACTTGGTAGTTTGAGGTCGATTCGATACGATTTCTTCCCCGTCAAATGAAGGGACAAATGTGTTCATTTGTTTCAGATTCCCCGTCAAATGAAGGGACAAATGTGTTCATTTGTTTCAGATTTCCTAGCAAAGCTCCAAATGTACTATGAATGGACGACCCAATAGTTTGTTGGAGCCTTTCCGCTATCATTTGGATGGCTTCCACCGTCGTCACATTTCCAGAGCGGCTGGGACCTTGATCAGTCTCGTGACCGGGGCCTTGACGCTCAGTATTGCCTGCATCGGCAGCCGATACTTGGCCGTCATTGTCTCGCGACCCTTGGTCAATAGACCCTTGGACGTCGAAACCTTGAACGAACCCTTGATCGTGCTCACCGAGAGGCCTTACATAGCGTCCTTCCCCTCCAGAACGAGAAGATCCCTGTCGCCTACGATTGCCCATAATGGCCCAATAAAGAACTTACTTCTAATAAATTTGTTTAATTGGTCTATTGGTCAGGCGTGAAGAGAGGTCAAAACCAGAGAAAGCAAAGTCGTCGCCGGGATCAGGATAGAATGCCAAGTCAGGTGCCGGAAGCAGGTCAGGGGGAATGCCAAGCCAAGTCAGAAGCCGTGAATCAGGAAAATCGTGATCGCTCCAAATAACTGCCTTCTACTTCTTCTCTCCCTTTCCGAATTACCGCTGCCACCACTTTTGTGGTGGCCTGATCCTGTTGAACACAACGACGCGTCCTAAGAACAAAGTCCGATCTGTATGCGCGACGTTCAACAAGGTCCGATCTGTTTGCGCGACGTTCAACAAAGTCCGATCTGTTTGCGTGCGTTTCAACAAAGTCCGATCTGCTTTCGGCCGCGCTCGGGTGGTGGATGTTAAGATCTCTGTGACAATTCTGTTACTGTATCTGTGCCTATCATTTTTTGTATCAGCTTTTCTTTGATCTTTTAGGATCACGTAGCATCCATTACTTTTTCTCTTCTGCTAATATTAACGAACATATAAATAAAATAAGCCAGCGCTGCAGAGCGCGGCCGAAAGCAGATCGGACTTTGTTGAAACGCACGCAAACAGATCGGACTTTGTTGAACGTCGCGCAAACAGATCGGACCTTGTTGAGCGTCGCGCATACAGATCGGACTTTGTTCTTAGGACACGTCGACAACATATTTACAGGAATGCACAGTTTTAGGACGCCGCCAAACCCCGATGTCAGGTGACAGAAGGGTGTGAGAGGTGTCCAAAGAAGCACCACGGCCTATGGAACCCATTTCTGAAGTCAGAAGTCCCGGACACCTAACGAGAAGGGCGCCAGGGTCACTTTGGCCTCCTAAATGTGAACGTATCCTTGGCGCGGAGCTCCCGGTACGTCGTGGTACGTCCTCGTATCTCGCGAACCGAAGGCCGCAGCGCCAAACGGTTTTCGAAGCCGACCTCAGCAGGTCCCCGACATTAGGAAAACACGTGCCGGACTGGTGGTCATGATGAAACCCATCGATAGGTCCACCCTGGATGACGTCAAGGACGTCGAGTACCGTCGGAGCTTCGGGGTTTGCTGTTTTGCACGTTTTCCCAGGGACAACTCTGAAAACGGAAATTATTTTCCAGGCGCGGCCTGGAAAAGAGATGCTCAGCACAAAATTCCCAGGGTGCGCCTGGGAAAGGAGCCGCAAACCCAGGCTGCTCCTGGGAAAAATATATGCGAAACCCAGGGTGCTCCTGGAAAATGACTGGCGCGCCTGGAAATTCCAAAAATCTCCTGGTAATCCCATGGGTTACTTTTGCCGTGTGGCGACACAAGCGCTACCGGTGGCGACGAGTGGCGAACGGAGCGCGCCCGGCTCGGTGGCGACTGGCGACCGTGGCGTCGCGACGTGGTTTGCTCGGGGTAGAGGGGTGGGGGCTGCGCTCGGGCGAGATGCTCTCGGGACCCGAGCCGTGTTCGGACATAGTCAGGCGTCTCGCGCCCCATCGCGCCAGCCCCATCCTTGCTTGCTTACTTGTGTGTATCTTCAAGGTAAGGGATGTAACCCTCCCAACCTTGCCATTTTTGGCCCTGCATGACCACTCAACATAGGCTGTATGTTGCGGTGCCCTATTACTGGACACTTTGATAAGCTGCACTGTATCTGGGCACCTTAGCCCTGCACTCGGTGCTATGCTATGCAGAGCCCAGCCCATCAACACTGTGTGGCGACACAAGCGCTACCGGTGGCGACGAGTGGCGAACGGAGCGCGCACCTTAACGGTTCAGAGTACAATGTCAGCCCCGTGACCCTAGTAGCGTTGGTCATCCCTGTGATGCACTGTTAAAAGCTTACGGTGAATTTGACTGTAAGTTACAGTGAAAGCTGCACCACTGTAAGTTACGGTGCAGATTCGCCGTAACTTACAGTGAATATGCACCGTAAGATACGGTGAGCAGCCTGCACCACTGTAAGTTACGGTGCATTTTCACCGTAAGCTACGGCGAATAGCCTGCACCACTGTAGGTTACAGTGTATATTCACTGTAAGTTACGGTGAATATGCACCGTAACTTACAGTGGTGCAGGTTTCACCGTAAGCTTTTAACAGTGTGCTTGTCAGGCGGGTCGTCATCCCCGTGACGCTTATAACGCGTGTCGTCATCCCCGTGACACTCTTGGTAGCGGTGGTCATCACTGTGACAACGATCAAGTGGGTCGACATCCCCGTGAACCTCCTAGAAGCCGTCGTCATCCCCGTGATAATCATCAGGCGGGTCGTCATCCCCGTGACGCTCATCAGGCGTGTCGTCATCCCCGTGACGCTCATCAGGCGTGTCGTCATCCACGTGACCCTCCTAGTAGCCGTTGTCATCCCCGTGACGCTTATCGGGCGGGCGTCGTCATCCCCGTGACGCTCATAAGGCGTGTCGTCATCCCGGTGACACTCTTAGTAGTGGTGGTCATCCCTGTGACGCCGATCAAGTGGTTCGTCATTCCCGTGACCCTCCTAGTAGCCGTTGTCATCCCCGTGATGCTCATCAGGCGGGTCGTCATCCCCGTGACGCTCATCAGGCGTGTCGTCATCCCCGTGACCCTCCTAGTAGCCGTTGTTATCCCCGTGACGCTCATCAGGCGTGTCGTCATCCCCGTGACCCTCCTAGTAGCCGTTGTTATCCTCGTGACGCTCATCAGGCGTGTCGTCATCCCCGTGACCCTCCTAGGAGCCGTTGTCATCCCCGTGACGCTCATCAGGCGGGCGTCGTCATCCCCATGACGCTCATAAGGCGTGTCGTCATCCCCGTGACACTCCTAGTAGCGGTGGTCATCCCTTTGACGCTCATCAAGTGCGTCGTCATCCCCGTGATGCTCATCAGGCGGGTCGTCATCCTCGTGACGCTCATCAGGCGTTTCGTCATCCCTGTGACCCTCCTAGTAGCCGTTGTCATTCCCGTGACGCTCATACGGCGTGTCGTCATCCCGGTGACATTCCTAGAAGCGGTGGTCATCCCCGTGACGCTCATCAGGTGGGTCGTCATCCCCGTGACCCTCGCAAGGCGTGTCGTCATCCCCGTGACGCTCGCAAGGCATGTCGTCATCCCCGTGACGCTCGTAAGGCGTGTCGTCATCCCCGTGACTCTCCTAGTAGTGCTAGTACCGGTGGTCATCCCTGTGACGCTCATCAGGTGGGTCGTCATCCCCGTGACCATCCTTGTAGCCGTTGTCATCCCCGTGACGCTCATCAGTCGTGTCGTCATACCCGGCGTGACCCTCCTAGTAGCGGTGATCATCCCCGTGACGGTCGTGGGTGCGGTGTTATACCCGCACCTTCCTAGGAGCAGGTGTCATCGCCGTGACGCCCCTGGGCGAGATGTCATCCCCTTGACCTCAATGCCACACCCCCTGTCATCCCTCTGACCGCAGAATGTCGTCGCTAAAAGTGCTTTCCGGATTTGACACAATTTTCATATTCACCCATATGACATTGTTTGTAAATATGCTACACATAGACCGCATATTAAACACACAAACACACAAACAAACACACACACACACACACACACACACACATATATATATATATCCTTTCTGGCCGGGGTGCCACACCTACATATACCACTTTTAGATATACCGAAATTATATATAATACTGCATATTATATGCAATAATTTTAGTAAAAAAAATGGTGATTATGACTTAATTAAGAGAAATTATTGGCACATTTCATGTTAATTTTCGCTGTTTTATTATTTCAGTATCGATTTTCCCATAAATATTTTCCAAAATTAATTATTTCCCTTGGCAATATTTTTTTTATAAATTACAGGATTAGAAATATTTTTTCTAAAACATATGCTAGGAGGTATTAATTTTTAAAATTAATTAAATTTGTTTCCTTAATTATTAAGTTAAGTGGCGAAATGTTACCATTTCACTCCCGAATATTTATGATATTTTATGGAAGTATGTAGCTTACGCGTAGCTGCTGTGACATGCTTTGAAGTTGTAGTATAGTCAATCTGAGTTTTAACCCAAGAAGAATGCCGAACAGTACGAAAATTTTGGGATAGGTTAAGGCATGCCCACCCTACGAGCACAGACCGCTCGCCCTAGAGTCGCCTCCGCCGCGCCTTGGCGCTTCCCGACAATCGCCGCGAAGTCAAGTATTGAATCGGCGACCGCCACGCGCCGTCTGACGCACTGCAGTCAGCTACCGCTACACCAGCGCGGCGGCAACGCCGAGGCGACGCTCGCTGCCACGATAGCGTACCGCGTCGCCCGGGAGGACGACGCGGTGGGATCGCGAGGTCCCCGCCGGCCGTTGGCGCGTCGGCGACGCCGAGGCGACGCTCGCCACGGCAAATCTGAAGTCTGGGATTCCCAGGTACTTTTTGGCGTTTCCAGACTCGAGTCTGGAAACGGGAAACTATTTCCAGACTTCTCCTGGGCGCGCGGCCCTTTTCCCAGGCAAAACCTGGGAAGCGGCTCTTTTCCAGACTTTACCTGGGAAAGAATTACCGTTTACAGCCTCTCGCCTGGGAAGCCGTGGGCAAGCCGCGGAGTCTGGGAAAGAGCCGCTTGCCCACGGCTTCCTAGGCTAGAGGCTGGAAACGGTAATTCATTCCCAGGTAAAGTCTGGAAAAGAGCCGCTTCCCAGGCTTTGCCTGGGACAAGGGCCGCGCGCCCAGGAGAAGTCTGGAAATGATTTTCCGTTTCCAGACTCGAGCCTGGAAACGGCAAAAAGTACCTGGGAATCCCAGACTTCAGATTTGCCGTGGCTGCCACGATAGCGTACCGCGTCGCCCGGGAGGACGACGCGGTGGGCTCGCGAGGCCCCCGCCGGCCGGTGGCGCGGCGGCGACGCCGAGGCGACGCCCGCTGCCACGATAGCGTACCGCGTCGCCCGGGAGGACGACGCGGTGGACTCGCGAGGTCCCCGCCGGCCGGTGGCGCGGCGGCGACGCCGAGGCAACGCCCGCTGCCACGATAGCATACCGCGTCGCCCGGGAGGACGACGCGGTGGACTCGCGAGGTCCCCGCCGGCCAGTGGCGCGGCGGCGACGCCCGCTGCCACGATAGCGTACCGCGTCGCCCGGGAGGACGACGCGGTGGACTCGCGAGGTCCCCGCCGGCCGGTGGCGCGGCGGCGACGCCGAGGCGACGCCCGCTGCCACGATAGCGTACCGCGTCGCCCGGGAGGACGACGCGGTGGACTCGCGAGGTCCCCGCCTGCCGGTGGCGCGGCGGCGACGCCGAGGCGACGCCCGCTGCCACGATAGCGTACCGCGTCGCCCGGGAGGACGACGCGGTGGACTCGCGAGGTCCCCGCCGGCCGGTGGCGCGGCGGCGACGCCGAGGCGACGCCCGCTGCCACGATAGCGTACCGCGTCGCCCGGGAAAACGACGCGGTGGACTCGCGAGGTCCCCGCCGGCCGGTCGTGGCGCGGCGGCGACGCCGAGGCGACGCCCGCTGCCACGATAGCGTACCGCGTCGCCCGGGAGGACGACGCGGTGGACTCGCGAGGTCCCCGCCGGCCGGTGGCGCGGCGGCGACGCCGAGGCGACGCCCGCTGCCACGATAGCATACCGCGTCGCCCGGGAGGACGACGCGGTGGACTCGCGAGGTCCCCGCCGGCCAGTGGCGCGGCGGCGACGCCCGCTGCCACGATAGCGTACCGCGTCGCCCGGGAGGACGACGCGGTGGACTCGCGAGGTCCCCGCCGGCCGGTGGCGCGGCGGCGACGCCGAGGCGACGCCCGCTGCCACGTTAGCGTACCGCGTCGCCCGCACTGCAGTTAGGACAATAGGCTTGTGGTCCGGTCCCCTTGGCATGACACCGAGTTACTGCGCCTCCAGCCCTGTGGTGTCGCAGTGGCTCAGTTTTTCACTAACCGTTCTAGTCTTGTTAAATGCAATCTTTTTTTTTATGTATGGCTCTTTATTTATCTATTTATTTTATTTATTATTATTAATGTAACTCTATTGTTAACTGTTATTATATACCAAGAATATATTGATGCTTTCCAAAAAAAAAAAGTGGTCAAGGCGCTAGCTCCGAATCCTGAAGTCTGGGGTTCAACTCCAACCTTCGCCCGCTTCACGATCATCACTAAAAAGGTAAGGGTGTAAGGTAAATCAGGTTGGGATGTTAAACAATAAGAGGTTAAAAGGAAAGGCAAAAGTGGTCCAAAGAAAAAATGTTTTAATCATTGATTTTTTAACTTTTTTTTAACACTGTACCAACACGGCTACTTCGGCGTGCTACGGGGACACGACCGCCGCGCTACCGCACTGGCGACACTGAGGCCTCCATTTCCTACACGATAACGTGCTGCTCCCGCCCCGGCGAGAGGCGGCCGGCGGCGGCGGGGCGAGGGTACGGCAGCACGGCTACTTCGGCGTGCTACCGCACCGGCGTGCGTGGACCCGTGGCGCCCGGACGTCCAGGGGCGTAGGAACGTTCTTTGGCCAGGGGGGTACAGCCCGTTCAACCCTTTTTGGCGCCCCCCCCAACCGCGACTGGCGCAAAAAAAAATAAATCGCATTTCAGTGAAAAAATAAGGCACAAATTACAGTTTTGAACAATATACATTTCATTGTGTGTGTAGTCAACGTTGCAACTATTTGGTCTTACCAAAGACAGAGATGCGGTAAGAGTTGTTTACAAATCTCGTCATAAGGTCCGATATATCTGAGGCGTCCCCTTCCTCTTTATAGCAGTAAAGCAAGGCGAGGTGGTTAAGACGCTGCTGCGACGTCATAGTTGTGCGCAGGTATGTTTTCAATCGTCGCAGAAGAGAAAAACTGTGGGAAACATCGAACGCGACAATTTCTGAGGTGCTTTGTAAGCTTTCACATATGCTTGCAGAGGTGTATCATCGCCCCCCATCGCGCCCCCGCTCGAGCGCCCCCGCCCCAGCGCCCCTGCGGGGCGCCCATCGGCGCCCCTGCGGGGTGCATTTTGGCGCCCCCTCGGGCCGCATTTTGGCGCCCCTTCGGGGTGCTCAGGGGGGGACAATGTACCCACTGTCCCCACCTGTTCCTACGCCCCTGCGGACGTCTAAGGCGTCAGTCGCCGGCGTTAGCCAGGCGCGCGACGCTATTTGTCTCACTCCGTGCACCGCCAGGCTCCCGCTGGCGCTCGCGCCACGCCAACGGGCGTTGCCGCGCGGGCAGCCGGGCGGCGCTTGGGCGAGCGTTCTGTGCTAGTAGGGCAAGAAGTGCTTGGCCAAAAATGGAATGCGATTCCCCCCCCCCCCTCTTTTTAATGCCTTAATGTTCTGTGAACACGTAAGGTTGATATTGTGATGTTTCTTACAGGATTAGAGAGTTGAAGAGAGGGCATTGGTGCCACCTGGGATCGTTTAGTTCGTACAAATAGAACAAAGGTAGTGCAGTGGCCAAAGGAGCGCCCAAATGTGAGCTAAAAATTCGTATTCAGCAACTGTCCTGCATGATTCTGTCGTGCTGAAAACGATGCAACAATCAAATTCGCGATTCGAACACTTTTGAACACCTTTTTAAACATCTTCGTACATTTTTTAACTCTTTTTTTCCGCGTTCTGTATAATGTATACCAAGATCGTTTACACCAGTTTCTCAGTCTGTGGACCTTGCGACACCTAGGAAGGGGTAACCCGAACGTCCTAAATAGAGATGGAAATTTTCCGGAAACTTTCAAAGTGTCCGAAAAAAACCGGAAAAGTAGGAAAAAAACGGAAAAATACCGGAAAAATTGGAAAAATTGGTTTTTAAGTCCTGTAGTGGGATATGGACATAAAACCGACTACTTTCGTATTTCATTAGGTCTTTAATTCCACTGGCAGCTCTAGATGACCAACATGAATCACAAAAAACGCACGAGAAGGAAATGTAAAAGGGTATAAATAGGATGAGTGCACTGAGAAGCGTCTTCACAAAGTGATGAAGATATGCTTTTTGCCTATTTCCAGGCGAAAAGTCGTGCTTTTTGCCTATTTTGCAGGATGAATCTTTCCAATTTTTCCGAGGCTAGAGAAAAAAACCGAAAATAACAGTGTTTTTTCCAATTTTTCCGGAAACTTTCCGGGCATTTTCATCCCTAGTCCTAAGTCATCCCAACCCTCAACCCTCTGTTCCGATCAGTGTACGGAACACAGAGTTGAACAGAATGCACAGAATCTCGCAGAATACACATTTTTCTTCGGCAGGTGTGAGGCACATCGTTTCGATGTGGTACTAGTCAGCAGAGGGCGTTTCTGGGCTCAGAAACAGCCTCCCGTCACTGCAGAACGCATAGCTCAGCCTGAAGGGGACACTGTTCAGAACACAGAGTTGAACACATTGTAATTTTTTTAAAGGCCAGAGTCACGACGCATTGTTTCTTTGTGTAAATGTGCCGCAAATGACGGATCTCGCCTCGAAAACTACGTTGCACCACTCAGGAACCCGCAATAGCCTGTTTAGAAACTTATTTAAGGAGAACATATTAAGCGTAGGAAGCTTTAGTGCACACTAAACCCTAATGCATTATGTTGTTCATAAGCATACAGTATTATAAACAACCACAAGCGTATGCTCAATTTCATTCATAACTGTGTACAAAAGTGTATTTCAATGGAGCGCTGCCCGGAAGTGCGAAGAACAAAAACGGATACAGAGAGCGGTAGTGGGGGCGGGCGGGGAGGCTCCCCAACCACCCACCGCTCCTCCACTCGCCCGCCCCCACCACTCTGTATCCGTTTTTGGTTCTTGGTTCTTCGCAGTTCCGGGCAGCGCTCCATTGAAATACTCTATTTGTGCATAGTTATGCACAATTTGCACATAATTATGTATAACATTTGTGCACACTTATGGTTATTTAGATTCTGCATGTTTGTGCACAAATAAAATGCATAAGGGTTTAGTAAGTGGTGAGTGGTGGTGATGTGGGGATGGGCAATTTTATTATTTCATGTCTGGTCGGAACACTGTAAACACGTGATTCGATTTTCAACGTCACCTAACGTTGGAAAACATCGGTGAACAAATACGAACTCTCTCATCGCTGGATTTCGCTCCTATCGTCACAGTTTGAGAAACAAACTCATCTGGAGTTCGAATTTCGACTCTGAGCTGGTCTGTGTTTCGCCACAATCCGACGCCATCGTAGCTTCTTTCAATGTCAAGAGACGGTTGCTTTCGTCGTGGTAGGGTATTTTACTCAAACCCGGGACCGGAAGTAAGAAGTAAAATGGAAGCATGAAATCGGAAACAGGTGCTGACAGCGGTCTGCCACGGTTTGAGAAATCTACGATCGACTGTTTGTTTATATGTCAGTTTGCGATCAACATAGCCACTTTTCTCTGCGTGTCTCACTTTTCTGGCCTATTTATATGGCCCGTTTTTAAGATAAGACGCGTGCCAGTCCTTAGATTTTGTCTAGAACACGAAAGTATCAAGCATCTGGCTTGGTATTGCTCCTCTCCGACTGCCTGTTTCTAGTTTCAATGGAGTAATCATGTATGATCCGCCCTACTATAGTTCGAAAGAATTCACTACAATACTACTTTTCATACTCGTGTAACACTCCGTACACATTTTACCACTCGACAGTGTACTTTTCAAAACTAAATACTTCACATGTATTGACCACAAACTGACACATAAACAAACAGTCGGTCGTAAATTTCTCACACAGCGGCAGACCGCAGCCAGCATCTGTTTCCGATTTCATGCTTTCATTTTACTTCGTACTTCCGGTCCCAGGTTTGAGTAAAATGCCCTATTCAGACGCAGCGCTTATAAACGATACTGTCGCTTCAAAAAGCGTTAAAACAGATTTTGCTTTTGTTTCCGGCCGTTTTCCGACGCTTTTCGAAGGTCAATCGTGGTTTTGACCCTTCAAAAATCGATTTACCATTTAGCAGTGAAGCCGTTTTCGTTGAGAACCATGTCGTCGAGAGCCTGCTCCTACAGAAGACTAAAATAAAGAAAAGCTTTCACGCTCACTTTTCAACGCTTTTCAACTGGTAAACAATTTAAATTTTGCAGTAGATATGCAAGATTTGTGCCACCTTGCCCTGAGCACGGAGGTCATAGTTTCTCCGACTCAATTTTGTTCGAATCGCCTGTATCACGCATAATTTTGTCCGAACTCGTTTTGTCCGAAACGCCTGTTCCCCGAATCAAGGATTTTGTCCCAAAGCGTTTTGTCTCTTGTCCAGTACTCCGCGTAGCGGGTTGCCTATTCACCAGGGGCACCAAGAGATGCACTTGCAGTGTGGCAGCACTCACTTAGAGGGTGTGGGCGAGGGTAAGGTGGGTTGCCTAGCTGAAAGGGGGCCCACGAGATGCACTTGCATTGTAGCAACCCAAGTTGATGTTGAAGCTCTCACAAAGAGGGTGTGGGCTAGGCTGGTCCATTTTGAGGGGTGAGGTCATCGATTTGGCCCCATCTGTGAGAACTTCTCGTGCGGCTCCTTGAAGCAAAGCAACCCGACTTGCCAACGCCCACTCCCTCTCTGAGAGTATTGCTGCACACTAAAATACTAGGGACAATTTTGTTCCTAATTGAGCACGAATCCGTGCATACGCAAGATGTGCACGATTTATTTCCTAAATAAAGAAGTAAAAGTGCACTGTTGTGCAGTTTTACTCCGTTATTAGGCACAAAATCGTACACATGTTGCGTATGCACGGATTCGTGCTCAATTTGGAACAAAAAATGGCCCTAGTATTTTAGAGTGTGCATTGCAAGTGAATCTCGTGGGGCCCCTTGTGGATAGGCAACCCACCACGCTCGCTCCTACACACTCTTCTGTTGGAGCTGCTACAGTGCAAGTACATCTCGTGGGTCCCTTGTGGATAGGCAACCCACCACGCTCGCTCCTACACACTCTTCTGTTGGAGCTGCTACACACTACCGGCTTATGTACTTTTTTGTACGTAGCTATGTAAATCTATGTGCATGCGTAGCTTACGTATAATTTTTTACATAATTATGCAAAAATTCTTACGTATAATTACGTAAAAAGTGGGCCTTTTTATGCGTAACTATGTAAGAAATTTTTACGTAAGTTACGCATGCACATAGATTTACATAGCTACGTACAAAAATGTACATAAGCCGGGAGTGTGTATACAGTGCAAGTACATCTCGTGGGTCCCTTGTGGAAAGGCAACCCGCCTCGCCCGCGCCCACACACTCTCTGTGAGTGCTGCCATACTCCAAGTGCATCTCGTGGGGCCCCTTGTTGATATGCAACCCGCTACGCAGAGTACCGGTCAGGATTTGGACAAAACACTTTCGGACAAAAAGTCCTCGATTTGGGGACAGAGCGGGTCGGACAAAACGAGCTCGGAAAAAGTTATTTTTATCGAGTTTGAATTTCGGTCAATTCGGACAAAATCGAGTCGGACAAACGATGAACACCCCCTGAGCATTTGCGCGTGTTTTGAGCCGGCCTGGCCCGGGCGTCGGCGCCCGGATTGAACGGTCATAACTCCGTCATTCTTGTCATACAGACCTGATACAAACCTCATTTTGTTCGTTTAGCATGCCTCCACGACGTCATGAAAAGGTGTAAAGTCCGATTTCAGATATTTTGGCCGTTCTGATGGCCCAAAGATTTTTTGGCCTTTTTTAAATTTGAAAAAATGACTTTTACCATAATTTAGTCATGTTCAAACGTTTAAAATGACCATATGACCAATGTGCGTAATTGATCTTGTAGCCCATTCAAGGCCATTCTCCTACAGACACTTTGAGCTGTCGCCTAGTTCTGTAGCTCTTAGCGTTCAGACATTATAGAGCTGAAAAACAATTAACGTCCAAATTGTTCAAATATTTAACTTTGAACACGATTTGAGCCGATCTGCACGGTGGGATTTTTTGATATTTTTGGCCAAGCTTTTCTTAGGCATACCTTAACCGATCCCCAAAGTTTCGCACTATTTGGAATTATTCTTGGGCAAAAACCCAGATTTACTGTATTACAACTCCAAAGGATGTCACAGCAGCTACTCTGGAAATCCAATTGTACGAATATCGCACACTTGTAGGTGTGCGAGGATTCATTCGTGCAATTGGCCACTCAAACGTGTGGATATCCTAGGAAAATTCACACGTTTAAGTGGCCAAGTGTGCAAATGAATCCTCACACACCTACAAGTGTTCGACATTCACACACTTGGGTTTCCAGTGTACACGAAAACTACATACTGCCAGAAAATATTATAAATATTCGGGAGTGAAATGATAATATTTCGCCACTTAACTCAATAATTAAGGAAACAAATTGAATTAATTTTAAAAATTAATAGCTAGTAGCAAATATTCTGAAAAAAAAATATTTCGAATCCTGTATTTAAAAAAAAAATTGCTATGGGACATAATTATTTTTGGAAAATATTTATCGGTAAATCGACACTGAAATAATAAAACAGTGAAAATTACCATAACATATTCCAATAATTTCGCTTAATTAAATCATAACCACCATTATTTTACTAAAATTATTGCATATATTTTGCAATATTATTTATAATTACGGTATATCTAAAAGTGGTATATGTAGGTGTGTCATCCCTTTCTGGCCCTGGAACACATACCGTAAGCAAATTACGTTTACTAAAATGTGGATACATTTCGCGTGGATGAAAATATCCATCCAGAAAGCTGTGGAGGCGTTTCACGTAGAGATAATAAGATTACATCCACACTTGTGGGCCATAATACCCTATGTGTACACATCTAACGAAAGTGGTCGCCCCCTCGTTCTGATGTAAACGTCCAGGTCAATAAGCCTACCAACTTCAATTCCTCGGCAAGCAGCTTTGCAAAATCAGCCACACAAAATGTGCATCCGATTAGAGAGGATGTCATTATGAAAACCTGGAAGCAGAAACATCTTGGTCAAAGAATGAAATCAAATGAGTGGCAGTTCCCAGACCTCGTCGAAACTTTTAGAGGAAGGGGGCAGGGACAAAAAAAAAAAAAAAAAAAAAAAAAGTCTTCACGAGACTGGGTCGTTTCTTGACGATACGTTTGATCTGAACTTATTGGGTGTGTATCATAGGACCTACTAATTTTTGACCTACTCGACTGTTGACGAGGTAGTGCAAGCACAGTCCCGTAAGCTGCCTACGGTAGATCAGGCTGGTCCTTCGGGATAGGGGCTTCCCTTTGCTTGGGGGAAGATATTCGCCCAAAATCTGACCTACGTCTGGAGTGGAGCTGAATATTTGGCAAGACTAGACCTACCGACTATAAGCTGGCTTTTAAACAAAGGGCAAGGCACTCCCCCAAAATTTCGCCTATCTCTGGAGTTGAGCTAAATATTTCACAAGACCAGAACTACCAATCTTAAGCACACGTTACCAGGCGTTGTCCCCTGGCTGACCTACCAGGCTCGCCCGCCACTCGGCACAGTGTCTTGGAATGTTCTCATAGCGCCGAACAAACCGTCAGGTATCGCCTCGTGTTGTCAGCCTGTTACTTTGTATCGCCTGGCGAGACAAATGCCAAACTGGACCTTAAAAAAACTCGTAGTCAAGTTTTGAAGAAATTTAACAATTTGGAATTAATGTTGAATGGCGTTTATCGAATGGAAAAAAAAAGCAATTGCTTGCAAACGGCATCTTTAGCCAACAACTTTAAGATTTTACAAAATTTTGTGACTTGGAAGATGAACTGGCGATTGGATAAAGCGGACTGTTTGGTCCATATGTCGTTGTGCAACTCCTCCTCTTGCGTGCCAACCCCGCCATGTGTGCCGAACCAGCACGTAGTGCGGCTACCACCGCTACAACACCAAAATCCCCTCCCAGTTTTGTCGGAGTGCAGTGATCAGCGCGCCGCTCGTGCTAGGGTGGTCCAAAAAAAATAATATTTGTTTCGAGGTTAGTGTCTCATTTGATAGATTTCGATACCTGCAATCAAGTTGAAAAATTTGCCTCCAAAAAACGCCCGATTGCGTTGCATGCGGCATGTACAGGGTGGATCACTTACCCCGATCTTTGCTTAAGAATGCAACCCATTCTACTTCCGCTGAGCAAGAGCAAGAGGTGAGGTAGTGAGCACCCCCTCACCTCACGTTCCGTTCCTCACCTCTTGGCCTCGCTCAGCTGAAGTTAAATGGGTTGCGAAAAGAGCAGGGTAAGAGAGCCACCCTGTATTTGAAACACAAAGCTTTGAACACACTACGTGGATTTGTATCTGTAAGTGCATTTTTGGCACAAATTTGTGCAAATGATTTCTATAAAATCTTTGCACAAAGCAATACGCAACCATTTGTATGATTCCAAATGGACATTTCATTCGCATGAATCCAAATATAGATATTTTTTGCCTGAGTTTGTACAAATGAAGCGCATAGTCCAGAATCAAAATTTGTACAAATCAACGTCATCAGTTTGTGGAATAATTTTCACTATTACATTCAAAATTTTGATTAAATGAAGAACAAATTATTCTTACGTGTAGATTTTGACAACAGAAACGGAGTGGAGGAACTATACAACAGCTGGGATGGAGACAAAGTCCAATCGTAAGCAATAAGGCTTGTAGCACGCAAAGACGCTTCTAAAGTTATTTGTAATCATAAAAAAATTGGATTACTGCTCTGATAATGAAAGAGTGTACACACTGTGAAAAATAGTCGTAAGTTTACAGGAAAATTTTCCACGAAGTGCAGTTGTAAAATTACAATTGAAAATCGTAAAATTACAAGCACTTCATATCGGCTTGCAATTAATTCACGTGCAAAAAAGGTCCGTCGTAAATTTACAACTTATTTCGTAAATCACGATTTACAAAATTTATCGTAAATCTACACAGATATTTTTCACAGTGATGTACTATCAGTCTGAAAAGTTTCCAAGGAGCACTGGGAACAGTGATTGGCAGAACAGTCTCGCACGGGTCCCTGTTTTAGGCAGCAAGTGGCAGCAGCCCACGAAGATGGCGACCGTGTCTCCCACCTCGCATTTTTAAAAAGCAATTACCAAGATATTATCCCTGAATCGTTCTGGTTTTTATGAAAATTCGAAACATATGGGTTGCAGAAAGCGACAGAAATCATTAAGAGCGCTGAAATTAATACCAATTCCAGGATGAAGACAGATAAAGATCCGCACTTGGTTAGGCTGCCAGCTCTCGGAGTGTGTCCGAATTCTCATTCGTATCGGTGCGAATCGGTCAGAATGACGTAGGAGAGGGGAGAGAACGAGCCGTGGCGAGCCGCTCTCACCCCTACCCCTCGTCAACACCCACACATTCATATTCACAAAACGCCGGTTTCGGCGAAAAGTCAAAAGTTCTAGTCTATAAAATCTATCGCTTATGTTCAGATGGTACCAGTACTCTCTAGCTACATTTCGTAATTCCGAAAAATGAATAAAAAAATTTTAAAAAAAAAAATTAATTTAAAAAAAAGAATAGGCAGTACGAGTATTGTAAGTGATAGTATTTAGAGTGCAGAGCAGTGCAGCGAGGTGTTTTTTGTTTTTAACCTAAACTTCCCACTTTAGGGGATCCTGCAGAGGGAAAGTTGCTCCTCGTTACAAGAATCAAGCATCATCATTACTTTACCGGAAGGAAAGGCAATTCAGCCCTTGGCTGGAAGGTTGTTGTCGATGAGCTTTCAAAAAATGGGTTTCCCCGATCAAATGTCAATAAGTTCAAAAAAAAAAAAAAAAAAAAAAAAAAAAAAAAAAAAAAAAAAAAAATCAATAAAAATGGATTGACTTAAAGACTTGGTACAAGGTAAGACAATTAAAAGTTAAGGTTCAGCGTCTGAGTCTCTTTGCTTCAAATTCATTAAATTTTTCATCAATCTTTTTGGTTGATTGGAGGGCTTCTTTTAAATTTAACACTTCTGAGTAAAATATGTATATTTTGCAGAAACCGAAAGAACCATCTCGATGTGATAGTGGAAAGCGGTGGAAAGGGGACAGAAGACGGAGAGGAAACAGCTGCAGGATCGGAGCTGTATCTAATCCTTGATGAGTTTTACACTGGAAAACACAATCTTCAACCTCCTCTTGTAGCAAACTCCTCAATGACGGGAGAGCGCAAGGTGCAAGGGCCCAGAGAAGGCAACATGGCAGTCCAGCTACCTTGGTTTGGCTGGCACTAGCACCATCTCAGCCTCAACTGTTCCTGCTGCTTTCCTAGAAGAGCAGCCAGGCTGTTCCTATTCAGCAAGCTTTTCTACTTAAAACCAAGAGGCAGGTAGCAGCTCAGATGAGGAGTGGCAAGAAGAACCACCAGAACCTCAAGCCAAGGCATCTTGAAACAAAATGTGTGCAGACTAGTATAGAGTTAAACCAAAGGTACTGAAGAAACCCAAAAGAGAATAAAAAAAGAAAAAGAAGACTGGTTCAAGAATTTCTTAAAATCCCAAGCAGAAAACAGAAAAAGGGAACAAAATGAACTTATAGCTGTGCTTTCTAGTATCATTCCTCAGGATAAAAAGACAGACTAATCCTTTTGTGGCATGCTTAAATTTATTTTCATTTCAAGACTGACTATTATTAACTTTTGAAATGCATGCAAATTTCTAATTATTTGATTCTTTCTCTTTTGAATCAGTTCCTTCAAAGGATGCTGAAATCCATTTTATTTTAAGACATTTAAATGCAGACTTTTTAATGCATGCTAGAGTGTCCAGTTTATTTGAAGACTGATTTTTATATTCTAAGTTAATTTATTAAATACATGCAAAGTTCTATATTTATTTATGAAATGCATGCAAATCTCTGTGTTTTTTTTTATAAATTTAGCAAATTTCTCTTCCTATGTTTTTGTTGTACAAATTCTATTTAACATCTTGCACACAATGATCTACCAAAATATGTCCTACCGTCGTAAAATAAATTAAAGGAAAATTAAAGTGAGAGAATGCTGTTTTTAAAACATCTACCAATATTTGTTCTACCAGGATAAAAGGAAAAATTAAAAATCAGAAAGGAATAATAAAAATACACGGAAAAAAATTCATTCGCTGTGACAGCTAATAAATTCGCTGATATGAGCCTAGTGAATGTTTTCCTTGCGGCAGCGAATGCGTTTGTTACGAGAGCTAAAGAACATTGGCTGAGCGGACCAATGTAGTGGCAGAGAATTTTTTAAAATTTTTGAACAGTTTTAACGGTACAATCCAGTCCCGTCCTCGAGGGATCGGCCATCTTGCATATCTGGACGATCTTTATTAGAAACTGAAACTTACCCGAGCGAGTGTCGAACCCACGACCGTCTTGTCGCCAGGCCGACTCGGAGCCACTGAGCCATCCGTGCGCGATAGCGTAGATCGAAAGGGAAGCCAGTGAGGTGGGAACGCGTCGACGTGAAAAGTGGGCTCCCGCATTAGTCCACACAGCTAATCTTATTCGACGCGTCAAGCAGTATTCAAAGTTGCCACAAGCGAATATAGACTAGTCTCTATAACAAATGAGTGTGAGCTGGATGAAGAGAGACTTTCGTTAGCGCAGTGATTTCAAATTATTTTCCGACTCGTTCCCTGTAGTACCTAATATGTAAGCTGGGGCAGACTAAAAGAAATTCGGGCTGGGAGATAACCTGCTGTTAGCTAACTCAAGCAGCTGATTGTTCGATCCCACAACGAAGGAGTTAGCTGACACACACGATAATATTGGTTGATCCGCTACCAGCGAACATATTAGTTGTCCTAGCTAATTATTCGTTGCGACAACAAACGTATTTTTTTCCGTGTATTATTTGTAAAAATCCTGGTCCAGTGGGGAGTGGCTCGCAAGCGCTACAGATCACAAGCGCTACGGGTCACAAACGCTACAGCTCGCTAGCGCTACGGGTCACAAGCGCTACAGATCACAAGCGCTACAGCTCGCTAGCGCTACGGTTCGCTAGCGCAACGGGTCACAAGCGCTACAGCTCACAAGCGCCACAGCTCGCTAGCGCTACGGCTCGCTAGCGCTACGGGTCACAAGCGCTACAGCGAGAATCCGACCGTTAGGCGGAGCCGACTACTGACGGGGTTTTGGGCGGGAAGATCTATTGATATCAGTGCGTATGAGAAAATAAATTGCTCCGTTCGAGTCTCCTCTCTGTCCAAGGCCGAGGCGGGTTCCTGTCCTGTACCCTTTGATGTTACATCAGCTGTTATAGTCAATAGCCGCCTCTATTTATAGTCCTAACTCAAAGAACAAATCATCAAAATGATCTCTATAGGTTTCAGTAGGAATCGGAGTACTTCGTGGTGAGTTGTCAAGTTTCGCTCAATTCGTCGTTGCCAGTGATCTCAGAATCATTTTGCAGCAAAGAAAATAAACATGTCAAGGGTTTGTTAGAAACAACAAACTGGATTTCACGCAGTTTCACCGCAGACGCGCCAGCCTCGGCCTCGGCCTCGGAGGCAGAGAGAAAGAGGAGAGAGACTCGAACGGAGCAATTTTTTTCTCATACGCACTGATATCAATGGACAGGTTGCTTGAGAGGAGGAAGAAAAGAAGGTAGCGCGTAGGAGGTGGCGTGGCGTAGTGCCGTCCCTAAACAAAGCAGACAACTCGTGTTTTGGCTGCCCGACGCAGCATCAAGCGTATTCACCGCTATTTAGCTTCATTTGAAGCAATTCTGTGTTGGTAGGGGCTTTCATTTGGTTATTGGCGGCGCCTATCGCACTCAGCGTGCATTTAGCTTTAATTTTTCGGTGCAATCACTACAAAATCTATTTAACCGGCATCAAAACCGGGCCAGGAGCCGCTCAGGTTAGGTTATTACACTTATCCGAATTTTCAACATGCGAAAAATCAAGATATGTCTGTACACGAAATGTGGACACAATCGTGCGTCAAACAAGTGCAAGTTCAGAATGTTTCCCAAGGATCCAGCTCTTGCCCAAAATTGGTTGACATTAAGTGGCATAACCAATTCTGCTGTGAAGCGGAACAAGGGGTTAAGTCCAAAACCCATACTTCTCAGGAAATTGAAAAAACTATTTGCACGTAACTTTCCATAAATGTTATATTAATATTAAAATACAATCTCATGTAGGATATTACTCCCTTTATGATTTTTTCTGTGTCATGCTTGTATGCTGAGATACAGGACTTGACTCCTTTTACCATCAATGACATAACAAAGCAAGTAAACTTGACTCTTTTTACTTGTTGAGACTTAGAGTTACGTCATTGAAAACTTGGCAAAAAGAGTTAAGTCTATTTAACTTTGTTGATGAGAGGATGCATAAAGAGTCAAGTCGTCTTGCCTCCTTATGCCATTCTGAAAAAAGGAGCTAAGTCGTTCTACGCTAATATGCCATTTTTTTATTCTTTTTGAATCATGAAGTGAATCGAAGAAAAAATATGAAGGCAATAGTAGTGAATCCTCATAAATAATTTTCTGGTTCAACTAAGGTATACAATACAACAGACAACAACCAGGTATATACTCAAAATTAAATACAAAGGATACACCGAGAGCTTCACAGAAAATAAAGAAATATTAGAACTCTTTGCGTCAACTTCTAATCTGGAACTCAGTTCTGTAGTGCCGCTACAGAATAAAAAGAAATATGCTTCCTATTTTTTTTGTGAAAAAGGGGATAAGTTGACATAACTTTTTTTTAAAATCTCAATCAAATAAACCAATTTTGGGCAAGAGCTGGATCCTTGGGAAACATTCTGAATTTGCACTTGTTTGACGCACGATTCTGTCCACATTTCGTGTACAGACATATCTTGATTTTTCGCATGTTGAAAATTCGGATAAGTGTAATAACCTAACCTGAGCGGCTCCTGGCCCGGTTTTAATGCCGGTTAAATAGATTTTGTAGTGATTGCACCGAAAAATTAAAGCTAAATGCACGCTGAGTGCGATAGGCGCCGCCAATAACCAAATGAAAGCCTCTACCAACACAGAATTGCTTCAAATGAAGCTAAATAGCGGTGAATACGCTTGATGCTGCGTCGGGCAGCCAAAACACGAGTTGTCTGCTTTGTTTAGGGACGGCACTACGCCACGCCACCTCCTACGCGCTACCTTCTTTTCTTCCTCCTCTCAAGCAACCTGTCCATAGATCGTTCTCGCCCGAGACCCCGTCACTAGTCGGCTCCAACTAACGGTCGGATTCTCCCTGTAGTGCTTGCGACCCGTAGCGCTAGCGAGCCGTAGCGCTGGCGAGCTGTAGCGCTTGTGAGCTGTAGCGCGTGTGACCCGTAGCGCTAGCGAACCGTAGCGCTAGCGAGCTGTAGCGCGTGTGATCTGTAGCGCTTGTGACCCGTAGCGCTAGCGAGCTGTAGCGCTTGTGACCCGTAGCGCTTGTGATCTGTAGCGCTTGTGACCTACGTCCGTGCAGTGGGGAAAAATGCAGAATAAAATATCCTACCAAAAATATTTATAAAAATCCTCAGAAATTCTATTTTTTCTTAGTATTTTTAAAACGTTTGGTAGATGATTAATTGGCAGGATATTTTATCCTGCATTTTCCCCCACGGCACACGTCGAAAAAAGAGGGTCATAGCTAAAAAAAATGCTGGGAATTGCACCAAAATTGGTGTGTGTTTGGGGGGGGGGGGTTGAAGTGTGCTTGATCGGTTCCTGATATCCGTTTGCACCTCTTGGGTCTTCCTGGGGGTGTCATCGGGGACCTCACGAGGTCGCCGATGACGCCCTTCTTGAAAATTCCTATCCTGAGATTGTCGAGGGTCCCCGAATGATTCCCGGTGTCCGTTTGCACCTCCCGCGTCATCCTGGAGGTGTCATCGGAGACCTCGTGAGGTCGCCGATGACGTCCTTCTTGAAAATTCCTACCCTCAGGTTTTTGAGTGCACCCAATTGATTCCCGGTGTCCGTTCACTCCTTCTGGATCAACCTGAGAGGAGTGTCAACGGAGACCTCATAGACCAAAATAGGACATATGATTTGTTGCATGGTGTCGCGCATTAAAGCCACTAGTGGCGCACTGGTGCGTGTCCAAGGCAGGTCGTCATCTGAAACCTCGTCAGGTCCTCGTTGAAACACCCAGGTTAAATCGGGAGGTGCAAACGGACACCTGGAATCGATCGGGTGCCCTCAAAAACCCCAGCATACCAATTTTTAAAAGGGGCGTCATCGGCGACCTCATGAGATAATGAGGTCTCCGATGACACCCCCAGGATAACCTGGGAGGTGCAAACGGACACCGGGAATCGAACGGGGACCCTCGACAATCTCAGGATAGGAATTGTCAAGAAGGGCGTCATCGGCGACCTCATGAGGTCTCCGATGACACCCCCAGGATAACCTGGGAGGTGCAAACGGACACCGGGAATCGAACGGGGACCCTCGACAATCTCAGGATAGGAATTTTCAAGAAGGGCGTCATCGGCGACCTTATGAGGTCCCCGATGACACCCCCAGGATGACCCGGGAGGTGCAAACGGATATCAGGAATCGGTCATGCACACTTCAACCGCCTACACAACAACAACAACAACACACACACACACAAACCAATTTTGGTGCAATTCCCAGCATTTTTTTTTAGCTATGACCCTCTTTTTTCGATTTTACTCCACTGTGTGCCGTGGGGGGAAATGAAGGATAAAATATCCTACCAATTAATCATCTACCAAACGTTTTAAAAATACTAAGAAAAAAATAAAATTTCTGAGGATTTTTTATTAATATTTTTGGTAGGATTTTTTTCTGTGCATTTTTCCCCACGGCACCAGGGTTTTTACAAATAATATTCTTATTATTCCTTTCTGATTTTTAATTTTTCCTTTTATTCTGGTAGAACAAATATTGGTAGATGTTTTAAAAACAGCATTCTTTCACTTTAATTTTCCTTCAATTTATTTTACGACGGTAGGACATATTTTGGTAGATCATTGTATGTTACCCCATCTCGACAACAGGTGTGATTCTTTGTTGATTTATGCCAAGTAGGGATTATTTTTATTGTGTTGACAAAGTAGTACGATTTTGGGCGAGGAGAGATATAGTTAGTAAGAATTATAATTATCACTCGCGACTTAAAAAAAAGTAGACAGCTGTGATTGTAACAACAATTAAATAAAAAAGCCAACAATTAATTGGCAATGATTTTGTTTTCATTAGAATGAAAAAATAAAATATAAATAAATTATGTCCTCTTAAATGTTTCTCTCAAAGAATGCCTGCCTTCGCCCTTTGTTGTGAGCAAGACATAAAATGTGACGAAACGCCTCCGCATCTTCCTCGTCTCTTCCTTCTATCTCTCTCCTTCTCGGCGGTGGTATGTCATAGTCAACAAAGTCCCCTGAATCAATGCAAATGTTGCGCAAGATGGAGGGTGCTGTTATGACCTTCACTGCTTTTTGAGATTTAACTTCTTAGAGATCTGTGGAAAACAACTCTCCACCTTGATTGTAGCAGTCCAAAAGCCCGCTCTACCACTGACCGAGCTTTGGAGCGTTGAAGTTCTGTTGATCAGCTGTTTGTCCGACATTCCGGTAAGGGACAATTAAAGTGATAGGGTTTCTCAGGCAAATGTAGCCACCATCACCTATCATAAAGTTTCCAGTAAATTCCTGCTCTATATAGACCACAGTGTCGCAATACTCTGAGGTCATGGCATGATCCAGGAAAACCAATGCAGACATCGATGAATTTTCCCCTGTAGTCCACCAGTCCTGACAAGTTGATGGAATAGTATAATTTTCTATTTATATATTCATCGTGACGCTCTGCATCGTCACAGGTGAACCTAACTTGACACCCATCTATAGCACCAACACACTGGGTGAATGCAGGTGAATCTGCCATTTCAGCAAATCGGTCACCAATTTGAGGCAGTTCATTGCGTTCTGGTAGCTTTATGACTTGCCTCATCAATGAGCATATACAATCTAACACATATGCTATTACATTAAACTCTGAACTACGACACATGTTAAAGGTATTTTTCAGCCCTCTGTAAGACGTTCCTGCAGCCAGCCAGTAGAGAGTCACAATGACCTAAGGAGGGTAAAATTGAGGCAACACTCATGCAAAACCAGAGTAAATTTTATCAAATCATTATGGAATGAATCTGACAACAAACACCAAGGAATATCCGTGAGTCCACTCTAGTAAGTGATGGGATAGCAGATGCATGAGGGCGTAAAAGGACTGCTGAGTGAGGCGGCACTCTGACCGCGGCATAAAGGGGTCCCAGATCTAGAAGACGCCGAATTCTGCGGCCAAATACTGACACGCACTACAGGCCCTGTGATTAAATTTTTTTTATTATCACCAAACCATCACGAGAATGGCCATTCCTCTTCGTATGTGCAGAAAATGTATGGAAATTACAGAAGTTTTCCAAATACCCTTTGCTGGAATCTTTTGTTCTCTCTTTCTATCATCCAAATGATAACAGCGTTCCAGACGTCAGAGTCAGCCCGAGGGGTCAATAACTTTGGGATTTCGTGTACACCGAATACTTGAATATGGTTGAATATTGACAAATATCGGTGAAATATTCGTAAATTCGAGTAAACTTTGTCTAATTTGGGTGAAATATTAGTAAGTGAGGCTACAATAATGTTAGATTTGTGTGAAATACTGCTAAAAATGGGTGAATATGGTTGAATATTGAACTGATTACCGCAAGCCTGTACACTGAATATGCCAAGTTGTTGACTCCTCGAGGGGGTCCCAACTCGATGAAATTGTGTACACCGGATTACCAAAGAACAAAGATTACCAAGTATTACGAGGGATTACCACTATTACCAGGGTTGCAAAGATTACCATTGGTCACCTAAGATTGACAATGATTTCCTAAGATTACCGGAGATTGCCAAAGATTACCATGGATTACTAAAGATAACCGGAGATTGCCAAATATTACCATGGATTACCGAAGTAAACCGAAAATTACCAAAGATTATCAGTCCGTAACAAGGACAAAACAAGAAACTACAGAGAAGTTTTGATCCTTGACAGTTGAAGATTACCAGGGATTACCGCATTGATTACCGGATATTACAAGAGATTACGAAGGATTACCAAGGGATTACTGAGTATTACTTGTGATTACCAACGATTACCAGGGATTACCATGGATTACCAAAGATTACCAGGGATTACCATGGATTACCAAAGATTACCAGGGATTACCAAAGATTACCATTGATTACCAACTCCGTGTACACCGGATTACCTCAGTTGGGCCCCACTCTGTCGGATGCATACGGACACACCCGGATGCGTCTGTATGCGTGTGGAAGCAGTCGGACGCGGCTTAATACTTTTGGATAGCCCTGGATACATGCGGACGCAGCGAGATGCGTGTGGAAGCATTCGGACGCGGCTGGATAACTTTGGATAACCTTGGATGTATGCGGACGCCTCTGGATGCGTGTGGAGGCATACGGACGTGTCTGGATAACTTTGGATAGTCCTGGATGCATGCGGACGCACCGGGATGCGTGTGGAGGCATACGGACGTGTCTGGATAACTTTGGATGGCCTTGGATGCTTGCGGATACACCGGGATGCGTGTGGAGGCATTCCGACCAAGGATGGAAACTTAAGGTTTTCGTTCCTTTTCGTTCCTTGGCATTTACTCATAAATGCTACGACGAAACAAGTCGAACGCACTTGAAGATGGTGTTAAACGACGTGCTGGAGTTTAATTCCCTCATGATCTTTCTTCGAATTCCTACTCCTTTATTGACTTCTTCTGCTAAATAGCGTTTCGTTCCGTGTTGCGTTCCTCTTTTGGGTGTTTGAGGTGTTAAACGCCGAATTAGTCAATAAAGGAGTAGGAATTCGAAGAAAGATCATATGGGAATTAAACTCCAGCACGTCGTTTTACATCATCTTCAAGTGTGTTCGACTTGTTTCGTCGTAGCATTTATGAGTAATTGCCAAGGAACGAAAAGGAACGAAAACCTTAAGTTTCCATCCCTGATTCCGACGCGGCTGAATATCATTGGATGGACCTTGGATGTGTTTAGATGCACCCGGTTTCGTCTGGATGTACCTGGCATCCATGGCTTGGATGCTTAGGAGGTCATTTTGGATGCAAAAGTTTCACCTGGGTGCTGTGGATATCCAAAACGGCCAAAATGGATAATCCAGGCCGCATCCAGTGGCCCATCAGGGCTCTTCTCACATGACTCATCCCAAACAAAAGGTTTGTCCTTAAGAAGTAAATTAAACAAAGGAGAAGCAATTGTAGCAATGTGCGGAATGAACTTAGGATAATAACCAATCATTCCGAACCCAAGTTCGGACTTCTTTGGCATCTTTAGGTGTCGGCCAGCTGGTTATTTTGTCAACCTTCTTGGATGTTGTTCCAATACGAGAGTGAGACAAGGCATGGCCCAAATACTCGACAGAGTCCTGGAAGATTAAGCACTTATTTGCTTTTAAGAAGAAACCTGAAGCTCGAATACGATTAAAGAGAGCTTCCAGACGCTGCAACATCTCTTCAAAAGTATCACTAGCAATATAAATGCCATCCAGGTAAACACAGCTGTTAGGTCCGACATTATCAGGATTTGGATTTGTGCCTTTTCTCATTATCCTGTCATTGACTTGTTGAAATATTCCAGGTGCAGCAGATAAACCAAAACTTAATCTAGTCCACTCTAGATGTCGAGCAGGAAGACCTAAATCTTCAGGAAGAATAACTGCTGTTTTAGGAATGTCAGTTTCAGGGATTAAAATGTTATGGTAACCGTGAGCCAAATCAAAGGTATGGTAGATCTTGTGTCCAGCTAATTTCTGTATTAACTCTGCAGTGAGAGGTATTGGAATGACAGGTACTTTTGTAATGTGGTTCAGAGCTCGATAATCTATACATACTCTCACTTCCCCTGACTCAAAGAATAGGTGAAGCCCATTGAGATTTGCTGGGTCGTACAGCTCCGCATTCCAAATACTTCAGAAAAGTTTCATATACAGCTTGACGGTAATGAAGTGGAATTGGTCTAGCTTGCATCTTTATAGGTGGATGGTCACCAGTGTCAATTGTGAACTTGACCTATGGACAGCAACCTTAAGTTGTGTTTGCGAAAACATCATGATGCTTCCTTAAAAGATCTTCTACCTTTTTGGACTCTTCTGAATTTAGATTTTTGCACCTTTTGACAAGATCATGAAGATCAGCTGGCAATGGATTTTCAGAAGGGAGTGGAGACGAATCAGCAATTTTGTAGTCAACTTCAATGCTGAAAACACATCTGTTGAGATCAGGATTTTCTGCAGAATTTTGAACTGTTGATCAGTGGACTCTTGCTGGGCCTTCTTGAGGTAATTCATACTCTTTAATTTCATTTATGTGTTGATTGTTATCAGCTGGATCAAGGAGATAGATTTCTGTAACAACTGTGGATTTTGAAATTTTTACATGATGGTCACTTGCGTTAAATATGTGCCGTTCCAGGGGAGCAGAGATGCAGGGAATTACTCCAGTCATCACCATGACATCAGGATCAAGGGACGCGATGTGGGTTGTCATTGGACGGGATACCAATCCAAGTTTGAGAGCTTTCTCCTCGTCTGGCAGCAAAAGCTGTAAGTGATTTGTAGCATTATTTATGGAATCTTTATTTTTATAATTTTTGTTAGTGTGCACACTCGATTCTATTTGGGTAATTTAACCTTTCTCTGCTACATCAGCTTTAAGAATTGTTTGAATTTTGGTATCAGCCATTGGAGACAGAGTCAGATTTCTATGAGAACGTGCTTCCTGGCACGCTCAAGAAATACCGGACTTAGTATGCAGTTGGTTAAACTCCACGCTTCTTTAGCACAAAGTTTTACGTTCAAATGCACAAAATATCTTCAAATCTTTTGAACACGTACTGTCCATTTGATTTAGATAAATTTCATTCAAGTTATTTGCACAAAGTTATGCACATTAATTTGTACTTCAATTTTAGGTGCAAATAATGTGCACAAAGTTGTTCTAAATTTTGCGCAAACCATATTGTGCGAATCATTTGCACACAAAAAAGATACAAATCCAGTTAGTGTGAAAGCTCAAAAACATTACAATTGTGCAATCCACCATTAGTATGTCCTTTCACTGGAAATCCAAGTGTGCGAATTCCGCACACTTGTAGATGTGTGAATGTTCATTCGTACACTTAGGGTGCAACTTTTTGACTTCCACTTAAAATATAACTTCTGAGGTCAGCATCATCTCCGGCGTAAAATTTCCTTTCAAACGAGCTCGCATGTGATGTGATAGGGTTGAGATTGTTACTTTACCATGGACACGCCCTTAAATACGACTTCAGACATTTGATTTATGAACATACCCACTTTAATATAAATCGCAACCCTATCACATTCGAGCTCGTTTGTAAGGAAATTTTACGCCGAAGATGATGCTGACCTCGGAAGTTACATTTTAAGTAGTAGTCAAAACGTTGCACCCCCAAATGTACGAATGAACATTCACACACCTACAAGTGTGCGACATTCGTACACTTGGATTTCCAGTGAGGAACTATTTAGGTCCAGTTGCGGCCGCGGCCGCAACGTCTTGCAGCCTTGAAAAATCAATTGCAGGCAGGCCCGCTTCAAGCCGACCGGGGATTGCTGTTGTCAAATTAAAAATTATTTCTAGGAACGGTAGACCTTTTGGTTGAAAACAAGTTTCAGTATCCCTTCCAGATACTCCCTTAATAACCTGTCCGAGTTGGTAAAGTCCAACAGGAAAGTGGATCCATGCGACGTAGTTAGGATCCGAAAGAACCTGGAAAAGGAGATTTCTTTCAGTTCAACGAGCAGCTTCAACAAACCGAGGGGGAATGCACATTGGAAAACCTTGTACAGACTACTCGGTATTACACGGTATTGCAGCTGTATTACGCAAAATGTTTGATCAATGAAGGGCATATTTTTGTGTTTTTCGGTATTACATTACGGGTATTACCCCGCAATACATGGATCAGGTGTACAGTATATTACGGAAGTGAATTCCCCCTCGCAACAAACTAACTTTACCGAATGGAGGTAATGAAATAAAAGAACGTAAGCACATTCATAAGACGGACCCAGAAGACTTTTTGAAGTACCCTGAAAATAGGAGGAAGAACTTGAAACAGGATAAGTAGAAAGAGGTAAAGAAATTTATGTATCTTATTGTCAAAACCAAAAGATAAATAATTACTGTTAAAAGGCAAATTCTTAACGCCCGCGAAATCTTATACTTGTAGATTTGCATAGTTTGGTTTTATGAAATACTTTCGTGGATGGTCTATGTCAAAATGAGCTACAACAATGCTACATTTTTGGTTAAGGAACTGAATATGTACTACACTGCTGAACACAATTAGTGGGCCACTTTTTTGATTCGCTATAATTTCTATGTTTTTTGAGCTAGGGTGGTAGGATTTGGCAGGGAGGTGCATCCATCATTCCTCTCAAGGCTTACGAAGTGCGCGATCCATGCTCCACCCCTTACGAGCGCGGTGCTGCCCCTCAGGTGACGAAGGGTAGAAAAATCTACTTTCTAATGACAGATTTTCTCACTTGAATGGTCCGGAATGTCGTGATTTTCGGTACACTGACTCAGCTTTGTGCCCTCTTTCGAATGGTGCTCGCGAAATCGCGATCGGAAAAAACACCCCCTTCCACATTTACCTCCACCCCATCAGAGGGGTGAGTTTTGGGGATGGTGGCACACATCGGGAAATCCTGTGGGGACACTCCGTGTACACGTCCCTTTTTTTTTCCTAATCCGACCACCCTTGGCCGAACAACCCCTATAGACTTCCAACCCATTTCGGAAACTAGAACATTATTGATCTAGGTTTAGTAGTCTATATTGCCAAAAAGTTTTGACTCTTAAAACCTGTTTTACAGCCCGACAGTTTCTTAATTTTGGTCTGTTTTGAGTCTCCGGGTACTCTTTTTCTTATACCCAAAAAAGATGTCACTGACCCTATTTCTTTTTTACAGAGACCCGGTGAAGCCAAGATAAGTTGATATGACCCAAACAGCATTTGAAAACGACGATGCGATAGATCGTTAGTGTATCGTTGGTAGATGTTAGTGTTCACATTTTTGGGTTTCTAAACATCAGCAGAACCCGTTTTCGAACCATCGATGAGTCCTGCCAAAATTTCTACTGTCGGTACCATCAAAACACGCGTATCATATGGCTGGGTTTCGTTAGTAGATGTTAGTAAACAGCATACCTTGGATCGAAAAAAACAAACAAATAGACCGATATGAGTCCGTAATGCCTCTGTGGGTCCTGCCAAATTCTCACTTTTCACCGGGAGCATAAGTTTTCACCAGTGAGCAGTTTCCCAGACCAAAATTCCCACATAGCATCCCACAAGAATCACTCCCCACACGTTCCTGTAGGTTTTTGTCGTGGGACATTTTTCCCACATGTTCACATTTCCCACATGAAATCAATTTCCCACAGGATGAAGTCCCACAAAATAAATGGTCAAAAAGTACTAAAATACCGCCAAAAATGTTTTTAAAAACTTATAAGATATCTAAGAATACTAAGAATTTCACGTACCGGTAGAAAAAAGGGAGCCGAGTCAGTGCTTGAACCCTGAACCTTCAGATTGCTAGCTCGTCCCTCTACTATCCACGCTACGGCGCCTTCTGTCGGATGGTGGTAGACGGTGCGATGACTTTCTACAACGGTGCTACCTCGGTCACACAAGTACAAGAAAATATTCTAAGTCCCACCTGTGGGATGTACTTCATGTGGGATCTCATCTTGTGTGGGATACCTTAAACCCAGTGGGACATTGATGTGGGAAAAAACTTCATGTGGGATTTTCTAAATTCCCACAGGAGACGCCTCCCACTAACCTGTGGGACATGTGGGAATTTTTGTCTGGCGTTATGTGCTCCGCTTCGTAAGTACACGTTAGTAGACGCAAAAACTCTGATGCGAAACACGTCGTTATATTCATTGGCAAGTTGTGGCTATGCGGGTCCCGTCAACATCTCACATTTCACCGGGATCAGTTTTCACCAGTGATGAGTGTTATGTGCTCTGCTACGTTGGTACACGTTAGTAGACGCCAAAACTCTGATGTGTCACACATCGAAATATTAAGTAGCTAGTAAGGGCTCTGCGGGTCCTGTCAACATCTTACATTTCACCAGAAGCATCATTTTTCACCAGTGATGAGTGTTGTGTGCCCTTCTTCGGTAGTACACGTTAGTACACGGTCCTGTCAACATCTCACATTTCACCGGGAGCATCAGTTTTCACCAGTGATGAGTATTATGTGCTCGGCTACGTTAGTACACGTGAGTAGACGCCAAAACTCTGATGTGTCACACATCGCAATATTCATTAGCTAGTACGGGCTCTGCGGGTCCTGTCACCATCTCACATTTCACCGGGAGCGTAAGTTTTCACCAGTGATGAGTGTTATGTGCTCTGCTTCGTTAGTACACGTTGGTAGTCTCCAAACCCCTGATGCGAAACACATCGTTATATTCGTTGGCAAGTTGTGGCTGTGCGGGTCCTGTTACCATCTCACATTTAACCGGGAGCCAAAGTTTTCCCCACTGATGAGTGTTATGTGCCCTTCTTCGTTAGTACACGTTGGTAGTCTCCAAACCCCTGATGCGAAACACATCGTTATATTCGTTAGCGAGTGGCAGTGCGGGTCCTGTCAACATATCACATTTCACCGGGAACATAATTTTTCACCAGTGATGCGTGTCATGTGCCCTTCTTCGTTAGTACACGTTAGTACACGCAAAAACTCAGATGCGAAACACATCGTTATATTCGTTGGCAGGTTGTGGCTGTGCGGGTCCTGTCAACATCTTACAGTTCACCGGGAGCATAAGTTTTCACCGGCGATGAGTGTTAAACACACCCCTAAAGCCTTTATCTTATGCATAGTGTCTGTGCGGGTTATGACAACATCGCACATTTCATCACTGTTCAACATTTTACGCGTAATGTGTCCTGATTCGTTAGTACGTGTTAGTCGTCATAAAATAAACTCTGTAAAGAAATAGCGTTCAAGTAACCTGTTATATTATACCACGAAAACATTTTTTTTTTAGCTATCTGTTTAAGCTCTAGCTATTTGGCTTAAGTTACGCCTCGTGTAGTCACTGCGGGACCTTTGAACCTGGCGAAGTTAGCGCTCCTCTCGCCGCCCTATCTTTGTACCAGGCCACGGTGGAGAGAGATACGGTGGGGACACTGGGGTACCTGGGGATGTCCCAGTTTTGGATCCATTTTTAGTTCCGCCGGGCTCCGTCCGCCGCGCTGTACGCAGAGTGTACCGGGGTGTGGCGTAGCGTGGCGGTACGCGCGAGAGAGACAGATAGTCACTGTGCGAGAGAGAGGTCCGATGCGCGTACCGGTAGATGCGAGCTTGAGAGATGAATTTACCTTCTAACGTCTGCTCGCCCGCTGGAGCCGGCCGCCGGGCCGGTACGCGCATCGGACCTCTCTCTCGCACAGTGACTATCTGCTTCTCTCGCGCGTACCGCCACGCTACGCCACGCCCCGGTACACTCTGCATACAGCGCGGCGGACGGAGCCCGGCGGAACTAAAAACGGATCCAAAACTGGGACATTCCCAGGTATACCTGGAGCGGCTCAGTGTCCCCACCGTATCTCTCTCCACCGTGTACCAGGCGTTTCTTTAAATGCGTAACAGTGTTGCGGGTTTGCCTACCCTATTCTTTCGTAATCATTTAATGCGCAATGTCCCCTGTAGCGCTGGCAAGTATGCAATCCCGCATCACTGTTGCGCATTCACAGGCACAACCGGTACTTATAACGTGTAAGCGCAAGGCGACAGTGCATCCACGTCCCACTTGCTTTAAGCGGGTGTGTTTCTCATCAGAGTTTTTGCGTCTACTAACGTGTACTAACGAAGCAGAGCACATAACATTCATCACTGGTGAAAACTTATGCTCCCGGTGAAATGTGAGATGTTGACGTGACACTGTAAACAGGAAAATCGATTTTCGAACGTCCAAAATCCCGTTCGAATTTCGGTTGAGGGCGAAAAACGGGTGCGAACCAAACCGAACCCCATTTTTTCGATTCTAGACACGGATCTTTGTGGCGTTTCGGCGACAGAATTCGAAAAACGGTCGATTACTACGAAACCGGCCACTCCTTTCCGAGTTACGGTGAAACGATTCGTTTTCGCGCGCTCTCCGGCCGCGCGCGCCGAAGTTCGGCTCCTCGCCGCATCGCTTTTCGTTTGTGTGTTGTGAAAACTGCAGCGCGCTCTCGCATTCGTGCGGTAGATAGCGTAACCAGCGCGCGTCGCGTCCAGGGCCTGCCCAATCCCGAGTTGCAGTGTTTTCAGCTTCTCTCTCGCACCAGAGGGCGTCTTACAGGTAAAGAGAGACAGAGAACCCTGAACGTCGGGATTGGACAGGCACTGGTCGCGTTGCATTCGCCCATTCGCTCTGACGCGCTCGACCTCGACCGTGCTGGCTTCAGCAGGTACGAGTTCCCGTTCTAAGCTTATTTTATTGAGTCAGTGCATTGTTGTTTTGGTGTTGAACAAGAATTTCAGGTATTTTAATAATGTTCCGTGTGTTTCAGTCGTGAAATGGTGACAGCGCCCTTGATGTGGATGTGAGTGAGTGTGAGGAGAGCACAACGCGCGGCAGTGCAACAGGCAACCATTTTTAAAGTACAGTATAATCATAAGCATTGTCATTTTGTTTGTTTTAAAATGTATTTTTCATCTTGTAAGTGGTATTTTTGTATGGGTTAGTGTTGCTGTCCATCTGTTTTTTAACCCTGCTCATCAGTCTCCTCCCCAAGGAATGACTGTTGCATTGTCGGTGGAACATACGAATCCCTCCATTAGTAACCTAAATTTTATGTAAGGAACACTTATACCTTATTTATTTAGTTTGTTTTTAGTTTTCCAATCCGGGTATTTTTAATTTTGGCTTTACCAAACTTGAGGGTGCATGCTGTTTGTTGGGGTTAACTTAACCTTACATTCATTCCTAAAATTACAGTTTGTTGTTAATCTATACAACACAGAATTCCAATTTCATATGCTTCTAAAGGCCCTTGGTGATTCCTTATGTTAAATGCAGTTTGCTGACGTGGCTATGCCTTTATTTTTATTTTTTTTTTGATTTTAGCTAAGGACAACTATAATGCTGTGCCCACTATGCCCTGCCACCTCTGCTGAAATACCAAAGGAGGAATTTCCCAGCCACCTATCATCATTTCATCGCCAAAGGAAAGGCTGCAAAATATATTGCCCATTTGGAGGAAATAAAGCTTGTTTGGCTCCATATGGATCTACATCTGCATATCTGAATCACTTCTACAAATTCCATCACAATAAGCCATCAAGTTCGACATTTGATTCATCAACTCCTTCCAGTGAAATTCTTGTTGAACGGCTTGTCCTCCCTGTTCCAGAGCCCTCGCCTAAGGGACTTTCAAGACCTGATGGGGATCGTAGTGTGGAAGTTGAGAATCAAAGTGTTCGTGAGGTGAAGAATCCTGTTGAATGTGAATCTTTGCCCACTCAGTGCCCATCAACAAGTCTTGCAGGGGATCGGATAGAGGAGTTGGAAAACCAAAGTTTAAGTGAGTTGCAGCATCTCATTGAATTTGAAGCTCTGTCATCCCAGTGCTCAACATCTAGCCAACTTCATCTCGAGGTGGAACGACCAAAACCTGCAACTGTCAGTGAGCAGCAACAAAATGTTCCTGTTAAATATTCATCTACTCGGTCTCCATCACCTAACTGTTCTGTGAATTGTGTGAACGAAACTGAAAGTGAAATTACTTCTGGGCAGCAGCAGCTTGTGGAACGGGTAACTGTTCCATATAAATACGAGGGACTTGCTCAAAGGAAACGACCTGTGAGTAATTATGAAAACAATGATTTAGAATGGGAAGACTTATCAGAAGAAGAATGTTTAGATGAAGTTGAATTTGCTTTTCACTCAAGAGCTAAAAGTAATTCTAGTAAAGAGGAAAGTGTTCTCTCTGAAGCAGCTGATTTGGTTCTTTTTCTGCGTGACTTGGCTTCTGTTCCACAAAGTGCTGTTAATGGAACTGTTGAATACTGCGAAAAAATAATCAAGACACAGCTTAGCCAATTTAGTACTTTGGTTAATACTGCTCTAGCTCCAAGAAATATTCAACTTACTGATGTAATGGATTTACCTGCAACTATTGAGGGCTGTGCAAAAGCATTCACAGGAATTAAAACTAAAGCTCAGCAAGACACATACTTCAAGAAAAAATACAATGTAATTAAGCCCTTGAGAGTTTTTCTTGGAAGGCAACTCAAAAGAAAAAGGAAAAGAATTTCAGGTGTGAGAGAAACTTTTCTTGTTGAAAATAGTGTAGCTTATAATCCCACCCTTCCATTTTGGAAAAAATTACAAAACATCCAGATTGGAAAAAGGTTACATGTCCTTCAAACTTTAGCCTAGATAAATGCATTCTGGATTCTTTTATGAAAGGTGAAAGGTATTTTAATAGTGAGTTCTTTAATGCTCATCCAGATGCCTTAAGAATAATTCTTTATTATGATGAATTTGACTCTTGTGGTTCTTTAGCCTCAAAAGCAGGAAAGCATAAACAAGGTGGATTTTATATGACTTTCGACAACATGCACCCAAAGTATCGGTCTAATTTGGAATTAATCTCTCTAGTAGCATTAGTAAACAGTACTACTCTGAAAGATGTTGGTATGGACATGGTATTGAAGCCCATTTTGGAAGATTTGAAAAAGTTAGAGAAAGGTTTTCTGCTTCTAGATGGACAGATTTTATATGCTAGTGTTATTGCAGTGATTGGTGATAATTTAGGCATGCATGCTCTATGTGGTTTCAAGGAAGGCTTCACCGCCAACCGCACCTGTCACCACTGCATGGTTGACTTACATCAATTGCGTACAACGACAACTGAACAGGAGAACCTGTTGAGAAATGCGGAACAGTATGAAAAACAAGTGAAAAATATGGCTGCTGCTACCACAAAGAAGAGGAAAGAGCAACTCAGTTCAGAATATGGCTTAAATCGTGACTCATGCCTAAATGAATTAGAGACATTCAGTGTTATTACATCTGTTGTAGCCGACGAAATGCATGATATCTGGGAGGGCAGTATGCCAAACCAAGTCAAGAAATTACTCCACCACCTGACAAGAGGAGAAGAGCCGGCTATTACCCTGGATTGGCTGAATGGTGCTTTATCTGACTTTGATTATGAGTACTCTGAAATGCGCAACAAGCCATCTTTAATAAGAAAGAGTCACATTGAAGAAGAAGATGGAAAGCTTCACCAAAGCTCTGCTCAAATGTGGCAATTGGCAACGTATTTACCTCTCATACTAGGCCCTCATGTTAATGATGATGATAAGCACTGGATTAATTTTTTAGAACTTGTAGAAATTGCTAGGATTGTCTCAGCACCTTCAATGCCAAGATATGCAATTGAGTACTTAGCTGACATTGTAGAATCATACCTCACTGGCTACATTGCCCTCTATGGCGACTTAATCCCTCAGCAACACTTTCTTGTGCATTATCCCAGATTAATCCGATTAAATGGACCTATAAGTCTGTATTCCTGTATGAGAATGGAGGCTTTCCATAGAACATTTAAACGGGAAGCCTACTCCATTGGTAATTATTCAGCTTTGTCAGCATCCCCTTCCAACAAGCATGCACTGCACCAGGCTGTGGTTCTCTCAAAACCACTTATCTCAGAAATGGAGTATGGACCTAAACAGAAAGTAAAGCTATCAGGCACAGCATACTGGAATTTGCTTGTTGGCACTGATGAAGTGGTGGAGTCACTTTGGGTGAAAAGGCTTGGAGTAACACACATTTCTGGTCGATGCCTGGTTGCAGTTGGATTGTCTGATTATATAGTGAAGTTTGCATGGGTAATCCATATTGTTGTATGGCCTGAGCTGTTATTTATTTGTGAAGAAGCAACAACTGAAAGTTTTTCTCACCACCTGAGTGCATTTGAAATTAAGAGAGAAAATGTTCATGCACTGAAAGTATTTAAACCTTCTGAGTTGTTGGGTCATTCTGTGTTTCATTCTCACATTATTGATGAAAAGGAATTTATTGTCACCAAGTACTGCATCAATGGGAGCTTTTAGCGGTCGTCAGAATACTCTAAGTACCTCAAATAGCCAATTTTTGAGTTTTTTAGTTTAATTTTCGTGATATTGAAACACGGTGATGGAATTCCAAAACGACATGTATTATTAATGGAAAATGTTGGTCTTGGCGAGTACTTTCAAGCTCAGACCTCAGAAATAGTGGGCATACCCCTAGTTTAGAAGCTAGAGGCCCTATAAGATAAGGGCCACTGTAAGGGCAAGGGTAGGCCACCAGTCACACAGGGATGGCAAGTGTGCGACCTTCCTCGGTCCGGTCAGGGCACTAGAGGACAGGTTGCCACAAGAATGTGTGTGTGTGTGTGCGCGCGCGCGCGCGCGCGCGCCCTGTCGCGCTGCCGTCTGCTCGCTCGCTGGAGCCGGCCGCCGGGCCGGTACGCGCATCGGACCTCTCTCTCGCACAGTGACTATCTGCTTCTAGAGTCCTATAGGGGAGAGAAACGCGAGCGGCGGCGCGCCGTAAGAGCGAAAGATTTTTCATATCGGCGCCGCGCATGCGCAGAACATCCCGCTGCAGACGACAACGGACACACGACGCCATCGTGCCTTGGCTGTCACTCGTACTCGTGGTCACTCGCAACAAACACACGTTCCCCAGCACCCGGCTCCAAGGTTTCCGTACACCTCAAATTATTTTCTGTAGTATGCCCAATGCAAAATGTGCGGCTCCCAACTGTCTGAACCGTCAAGCCGGAGGCATCTACTGTCGTCGCGTTCCCAAAGACGAAAATCTTATTTTATTATGGCAGAAAGGATTACCAGGTGTGGTACTCCATCCAAGCTCAGTGGTTTGTGTGGTAAGTATCATCATAACTTAAACGCGTTTAACAAAACTGATTGACTTGGTTCCTAAGCTTTTTCTCCTCCACGTTTCTAGGATCATTTCGCAGAGGATCAATTTCGTCCCCAGAAAAATCCCAACATCAAGAGGACACTCAAACCAGATGCAGTTCCAACCATTCTGAGTAAGGTATTGAATGTTGATGAGCCAGCTCGAAACTCTGCACCCGAACCTCCTGAATCAAGTCCCAAGAAACAGGTTGTTTTCGGGGACATAACAAACAAAATGAATGTTAGCTGGGCTGTTCTCGACCAGTCTTTATCTGACGTATCTCTGATCAGTGCAGAGCATGATCCAACTGTAAGTGTTATCACAAAACTCATTTCAAACACAGCTAGTTATTAATTTGGTGGGTTTGAAGAGTGCAATGTAACATTTATTTTTCAGAGCCGTACCCTTGACATGTCAAGCAGCAGCCAACTGGTGCTCGATGAGAGTACCGGGGAGTTTTGCTCTCTCCAAGAGCATCATTGTGAAGATGGTTTTCTGGACGAAAATTCAGGTTCCTTTACATGCAGTCATCAAAGTAGCCTTAATGAAGCTAGTATCTGCTATGTAAGCCAACATAATATAACATTTATTTTTAATGTGATCTCCTTTCTTGTACTCGTGTAATTAATATAATATTATTTATTACAGGAACAGTCTATGGAGGACCAAGTGGAAGCCAGAGTCACTGAGTACGAAGAAACTTTGAAGCAAAGACTCAAGACGATTGCAGATATGGAGCATAGAATTGCAAGTTTACAGCAGATAAACGCTGATCTATCTGCAAATCATGATCCATGCAGAAAAGAAAGTGGCCGCCTGAAGAAACAAGTGGACCGTCTTCAGTTAGAGGTTCAGAGGGGCAACTATTCTCCATATCTGACTGCTGACCAAATGAAGAGGTTGAAGAGAAAGTCAAGCAGAGGTATGGAGTGGAAGGATTGTTACATCAGAGAGGGACTAATTATGAAGATGCGTTGCGGTACCAGTGGCTACAGTGCTTTTGTTTCCAAGTATCCTCTCCTACCAGCGGTGAGAACTCTCCAGAGTGCTGTAGCAGACATTAAGTTTCGACCAGGTATATTACATGAGATGTTTCAACTACTTTCAGACCTTTCCAAAATATTACCAGATATACAGAAAGATTGCCAAATAGCCATGGATGAAGTAGCATTAAAACCAGGAATGTCATATTGCCACTCGCTTAAAGAACTTGTGGGAAAGGCAACATTGTCGTCCCACTCAGGTGACGCCACCAAAGCTTTAGTTGTGCTTTTGGCTGGCATATCCAAGCGCTGGAAGATTTCTGTGGCGGTAGAATTAACAAACAAGAAGAGTGTGGAAAATAGTGTTAAAGGAAATGATTCAACTGGCCAGGCTTACACTAGTCTTATTAATACTGTCCTGGAGAAAGCTCAGGCTGCAGGTCTAAGGGTATGTAGTGTTTCTACTGACATGGGGTCTGACAATCTGGCAATGTGGAAAAGTTTAGGAATATCAGGAGGCAAGAATAAAGAAGTTGTCAGCTCTATAAATAATCCCTACAGACCTGCAGATCAGTTCTTTGTCATGCCCGATTCTGTTCATTTGTTTAAAGCTATAAAAAAATTAATGGAGAAAAACCGCATTGTAACATTACCGGATGATATTGTACAGCAGGAAAACCTTCCTTCTAGTATTGTTGACTATCAACATATTGAAGACCTATTTGAATTTGAAAAGGGGAATGAATTGAAATGTGCCTTCCGCCTTAGAGCTGACAATATTAATTGTAAGGGGCATTTTAAAACTATGGGTGTAGGTCAAGCTAGAGCTGTTGTTTGTCATCGAAGTGCAGTTGGCCTGGAACGTATGGCAAAAGCATTGGAGAATCCTAGTTATAAGACAACAGCCTGGTTTATAGAGCTAGTCAACACCTTTTTTACTCTTGTGACTGCAAGGCACCGAGGATTAGCCATATCCAAACAAAACCCTGAAGCGTATGAAAAAGCAATTAATTTAATCAAAAAGACTGCATGTGTTTTCTCATATATGACTACTGGAAATAGTTTTAAGCCAGCTCAGAGGGGAATGAGAGTTTTGTGTAATAGTCTTCTTGGGTTAATTGATTATTTTCTTGAAAAAAGGGGTTATTCATTTTTAATGCTGGGGAGATTTACTTCTGATTGTATTGAAAATCTGTTTTCACTTATACGTTTGTGTCAGCCTACTCCATTAGCATCACAGTTTTTGCAGTCTCTTAAAGTTGTTTCTCTCTCTCAGTATTCTGAGGCTATCAAGGGGTCTAGTTATGACTATGAAGAGTCTTCCCCAATAACTTCTGATTTTTTGTCTGAAGCTAGAAAAAGAGGCAAGGAAAGAGCATACAATAGATTCTTGTCAGGTCTGGATGAACTGAGTGATAGTGAAAATGTCATTAAGGAACTCACTCAAGAAGATTATGAACTGATAGGTGCCTTAGAAAAAGAGGTGATCTATGACATGGCTGGTAGTGTGATCAGGGCTATTGAGAATTCTAATGTTAAAACTTGTGAAACATGCATCATGGCTTGTAAACTGGGTGCAGAGGATCCCCGGCATCCTCAATCAGAATTTACATCTATGAAAGAATTTACTTTGCTGAGAGCTGATGATGGCACAATTCAAAGTCAGATTCATGTCTCTGACCCAGTTTACAAGGCAATCCTCACCGCTGAAATTTCTTTTCGACTGTACCGTGAGAAAACCTTGTCTTTTAAAAATGTTGATGTTGAGCAGTATTTTGTAGAAAATCTGATGTATGTATGGAGTGGAAGTGGAGTCCCTTGTTGCCACGATCTTCACAGAAAAATTCTCAAGTTTTATTTTAATGGGAGATTAAAGGAGTATGGCAAAATGTTGAGGGAAGAAGCTCGGGAGAATGAAGCTGTTCAAAGGAGCAGCAAGAGCTTGGCCATGCGACAAGCTGCTGACAATATGTGATATATTTTTCTTAATCTTAAGATTTTCTATTTTTGTTTCATTTACTTTTTATATCTATTTATTTATTTATTTAATGTTTTCATGGCTGTCATGTGATATGTGGGAAACATTTAAAACTGAACATTTGACTGATGTTTTCCTGTATTTTTTGAGACATTTTCTACTTTATGAGATACCATTTTATTTTTACTTGTTTTAAACCCTTGTTGGTAGTCTGCAGCTTTTCACTGATGTCCTGTGATATTTTTTAAAACTTTTGAGACTGAACATTTGCTTTGTTGACTGAATTTTTTCTTTATTTTTAAAGACATTTTCTATTTCATTAGATACCATTTTTATTTTTACTTGTTTAAACCCTTGTTGGTAGTCTGCAGCTTTTCACGGATGTCCTGTGATATTTTTTTTTAACTTTTGAGACTGAACATTTCATTTGTTGGCTGTTTTTGTGTTTTTTTATCTACAAGTAAATCACGCATTATAAATCTATATTAGTTTCTTGTGCATTTTCCCTTTGGACTTCTGTCACCAGAAAAAGGTACATAGGAATAAGATTGAACTTTTCCAAGCTTGAATTTTATTCACACCTTAGAATGATATTACTACACACAAAATTTACTGTCACATTCTAGGAAAATACTTTTAAAAAAGAAGAAAAAAGAAAACACTGGTAACACCACATTATGCACTTCAGTTTCTAAAATAACTTTCGTCACAATGTCTTGAGACAGACTTTAATGGTATTTGTTGTCCAGTCCAGTCTTGAAGACTTTCTCTGTGGTTCACAACAAAATACACAAACCACTTGCACAACTTAATTGCTGACATGGTGTCAGAAACGCCTGATGAATCTCTCAACGTCAAGCCGATCCATCCCAAACTCTTTCATGCAATGTTCTTCGATTTCAAGCTGCTTGATGAAACGTTCAGCCACTGCTAACCTCTCTTCCAGCTCGTGCATGTACTTCACTCTTTCCGCTCTTGCAAACACGTCCTTAGCAGCACCGTTGATTTTCTGCAACAATTAAAACACTCATAAATACAATAGACAAGTTAAAACATTAACAGGGGGTTGTGTTGAATCGTCTTCAAAAACACTCATCATACCTTTTCGAGACAATTCTGTGCTGATCTTTCTCCAAATTTCTCGGTAAAGGATGGCTGCCCAATGGAACTCATTTTGAATTCAAGTCTGGAACGTGCGACATTACAAATTAGAAAAATACTTCTGAGTTGTACACAACCTAACCTATTGTGCCACGACACTCTTCACCTACAAATTTCGACGAATGCAAGCGTCTTTCGACAAAAGGAAGGAAAAGCGAGACGATTTAGAATGTTCCGTACCATAGAAACACAGCTTACCTTGCAAAACAAAAAATTCTTGTGTCGAAAACGTGGTTCAGAAAATCCGAGTGACCAGCAGTGGCCTATCCGTTTGGCTTTGGCGCGTCGGCGTCTTCTGCTCAGTAGGGACGGCGCGGGTCCGCGGGTTTGCGGCCGGTATGAGGAATATGGCGGTACGATTCAGACATGTATGAGAAATATCGCGAAACAAACCGGCCGCAAATCGAGCCAGTATGAGAGTGTTTCCTTACGTTTCGGCCGCTCGCGTTTCTCTCCTCTATAGGACTCTATCTGCTTCTCTCGCGCGTACCGCCACGCCGCCACGCCACGCCCCGGTACATTCTGCATACAGCGCGGCGGACGGAGCCCGGCGGACCTAAAAATGGATCCAAAACTGGGACATTCCCAGGTTTGCCCGGAGCGGCTCGCATTGTCCCTAGGGCTGTGCCTATAACCGGTTAACCGGTTATTTTTTCCGGTTATTCCATTAACCGTTTAACCGGTTATAACGTTTGGGAATAACCGGTTACGGGTGTAACCGGTTAATCTTAATTAACCGGCTGAAACAAAACCGGTTATTTTGATTAACCGGTTATGGCGGTTAATCGGTTAATTCTTCCCCTCACGGCCCGTGTCTCCCGAAAACCGCGCCTGAGATGTTTCGGTGTCAGGCACCGTCGCAAGAGAGCGCGCCGGCGCGCCGCGCCATGCCGTATCCGTACCGTACCGGCAGCGGCAGGGCGAACACGCCGAACAACAAATATTTCTTTCCATGAACAAGGATTTTGTTCCTAAACCAATCTAGATCTCCATTTTTATTATTATTTGCAATAAATAACATTTACTCTGATCTTAGCATTTTATTTCATTCATAACGACTCATTTTGCATTATCGGTTATTTTTAAGCCGGTTAAACCGCAGAAACCGGTAATTTGCAAATAACCGGTTATTTCAAGATAACCGGTTATTTTCAAATAACCGGAAACCGGAAATTCAAACGGTTATTGAAATAACCGACGACTGGTTACGAATTTCAATAACCGCACAGCCCTAATTGTCCCCACCGTATCTCTCTCCACCGTCTTCAAAAGTAAAACAAGTTCAGAGGGTAACATGCCAAATTTTATCTTTCTAGATCAAACGATTTAAAAGTTTTTCTGTCAGTAAAAATTGCCCAATCACCTTTATTTTTGAGCTGTAGGCTCGTTGTGCAATGGACATTAGAACAATGCTTTTACATTTTTATTCTAACGTGTCGTTCGAAATTTTATTCCTTGAACTACTGTGCATATGAGTTGCATCAACAAGTCCCCAGCAACGATCCTCCTCCCCTGCGCGCCGCGCCGAGGGATTTAGCACCCGCAACTATGAGGACTCAGCTCGGCTCCCCTTGCCACACTGCTTTCCCGGGACAAGTCGAGTATTATCATAGAAACAAGGATTTAAGGTCGAAATCTCTCAAAATTGGTGAATAACTTTGGGCTGGCCTTTCAGCAGTGAACTAAGGAGATCGAGCTCGACCTGTCTGCCGAGTCTTATGAAAATCGCATAGAAAAATTAGGATTTAGGTAAGGGGCCGTGCTAATAATAATAATAATAATAATAATAATAATAATAATAATAATAATAATAATAATAACAATAATAATAATAATAATAATAATAATAATCGCATCCTGACACCGCGCCTCAGAAGGTTGTACTTGTTTTACACCTTTAGATAATCTTGTACATGTTTGAATCAAGTATAATGAAGCATAAAAGAAGATAAAACTGGCATATCGACGCATCCGTGCAACAAAGGCGGATCGGAAAGCAGTCGCTCAACAAAGACGTATCAGAACGCGGTCGCTCAACAAAGACGCATCAGAAAGCGGTCGCTCAACAAAGACGGATCTGCAAAACGATAATTTCAAGATATTCAAAAAAGAAACTTCAGAAGCGTCTCACAAATCGCGGAAACATCGTATTGAGCTGGGTGTCGTCTTAATTTGATCCTCAAACATTTCTGAGTAACTTTTGTGAAAGTCACTTTCAGGATATGTTCGTAAGTTCGGAGTTATAACGATGTTTCCTTGGTAGGTCACCGGTTTCTGATGCGGGAATGACTATTTCTTTGATATAAGCGTAGCGACCTCCGTTGTGTGACATGTTAGCATTGTAACCGGCCCTGGATGATAGGCACTACTCTGAATCTCAACACACGCACGTCAGTTGTGTTGCCTATTGCTGCAAATGTCAGACTGAAAGCTATCGCCTGCCGGCAAAAGTCGGTGTGTGAATTTGTAACTATGCCCAAGTTGCAATACTTGAACCCTCACGAGGTAACCACCCTCCCCCTTCCCCTTTTTTTCCAGACTTGTTAGACTTCAGATTTGTGCGGGGAGAGGTCTCCAGCCTAGTACTGGGGCTTGGGGCGGTTGCCGTGGCACCGCATCGCAGGAAGCAGAGTAGACCATCGCCAAGACAGCATTCGCGTTCCGGGCGAGCGACATGCACGAGACGATGGTGCCCGCCATCAAGGACAAAATAACGTGGTGGTGCTTAGAGGCAACCGTGCTGTTCAGGCTGCGCCCAGCCGCGCTCCTCAGGCCGTCGTGCCCGTGAGTTCAGGTCGCAGGGGCGTATAAAAGGGGGTAGTCCATGCCCCCAACCCACCCACCCTGGTCTGTAGACAGCCGCCTGAAAGGTAGGCAAATTGTGTCACAAAACCCCTGTATGTAGACAACCTGAACAGCACGGACGGACCTTAATACGCCCCTGACAGGCCGCGGTAGGTACATACGTCGATGTTGCGCGTCGCGACACCCGGGCGGCTCGCAGATCCGTCTTTGTTGAGAGCCGCGATCTCGCTGCTGTGTAGATACGTCTCTTGGTTTTTCGCGAATTTGAAGGCTTAATATTTTTTTTTCGATTTTGCGGTGTTTACAGATGGAAAGTACGTGTTTCAATTGACAATATGGCATCAAAATCTCAAAACCGCCAAAAATGTTGGTTACGTCTTTGTTGGGCGACCGCTTTCTGGTACGTCTTTGTTGAGCGACCGCTTTCTGATACGTCTTTGTTGAGCGACTGCGTTTTGATCCGTCTTTGTTGCACGGATGCGTCGATATATTAGCATTCACTATCAAAATATTGCTGATATGCGAAAATTTCAATAATTTCAATGAGCTTAATAGAGTAGAATCTCAAATTTCAGTTAGCATTATAGGGCATAAGTGGGTATTTTCAGAAGCATTTTTGAGCATAATTAACCTTAGATTTCGATCATAATTTGACAAAATAGAAAGCACAACGTTACCGTCTCTACTCCGTGCTCACCGATGCTGCTCCAGAACGGAGGAGGCAGGAATGGCGTACCCCACGGCTGGGTCACATCAACTTATTATGGCACGTATCGTCTAGGTGAAGTTTTACGATCTTTCCCCCTCCTTACCCCGGTCCACCCAGCGGTCGTCGCTCTGTTCTTTATTCCAACAGCACACCGCTGCCACCCTGGCCCCTGCCCCCGTCCTTTCGATCGTGTGATGTCAACGCGACGATCAGGGATGGAAACGAGAACGGAATAAAATTCCTTGGAGCGCTCCGAATCATTCCGTTCCGGAACGGAATTGCAAGCGGAACGGGGAATGAAACTAAGGAAAGAAATTCAAGAAATGAAATTGCCAGGAACGAAATAGGAACAAAAAGAAAGGAGTGATTTAAGGGTTTCATTCCACTCCATTTCACTCCACGGAGCGAAACTAATTCCGTTCCCACTGTGACGTCACACATGGAGCGAAATGTTTCGATCCAAGTCGAACCCTTTTGTTAGATAGAGGAAGGGGTGGAACTGAGTAAAATTAAATAAATTTTGTATTTTGTTTTTAGCCCGCCCTTCTGCTTTGAAAAAGCTTTAGAGCGGGCTATGCAATCGATGCGGTGTCTGTCTGTCTGTCTGTCTGTCTGTCTGTCTGTCTGTCTGTCTGTCTGTCTGTCTGTCTGTCCGTCGGCCTGTCTGTCTGTGCCACTAGATGGAGATGAGCTAGAGACTTGAATTTTTTAGGGTGTCTTGGGGGACCCTCCTGGACTCCGAAACGGAGAGTGCAAATCCTGCCAAACCTCATTAAGGCACTGAAAAAAGAAAATTATTAATGTTTTCACGGAATAAAAAAAAAAGATATGTTACATAAAATTTTATGGTTTCCTAAGGGGTATTTCGTCGAATTAGCGCTCTTCGGGCCAAAATTTCGTCCGTTTAGCTCTATCTCTAACCGTTTCGGCGCTGCAGCCACAGCAAACGCCAAAGTATCACAAAACATCATGATGGGTGTCGTGGCATGGGTTTTGCGTAATTTTGCGGTCTTCTGGGCCAAAATTTCGTACGTTTTGCTCTATCTCTTACCGTTTTGGCGATACAGCCACACTAAAGACCCAAATATCAAAAAAGATCATGTTGGGTGGCCTGTCATGGATTTTCCGTAATTTTGAGGCCAAATTGGCCAAAAATTCGTCTGTTTCTTTCTATCTCCTACCGTTTCGGCGCTACAGCCACATCGAGGACCCAAATATCCTAAAACATCATGTTGGGTATCGTTTCATGGGTTTTGCGTAATTTTGCGATCCTATAGACCAACATTTCGTCCGTTTCGCTACATCTCTTACAGTTTCGGTGCTACAGCCACATCGAAGACCCAAATATCGGAAATTGTCATGTTGGGTAACCTGTCACTTCTTTAATCACAGAAATTATGATATAGGCGCAACCAATAGACATGTAACCACTGCGTTTCAAAGCAGAAGGGTGGGCTGCAGTCACGGTGATACACCGTAACCTCACATATTTTCACGCGTAAAATACTGTGCGTTTCAAACTAATTTTTAGTACTTTTTCTCCGCTTACCAAAGCTTTGCATGTCGTTCAAATGTTCATGTATATACTCATGATAAACGAACATATTAAAAATCGTTTGTAATATTATATAACTCTGTGTTCTGTCAAGTCAAATACACACCACTGTTGCGGGTTTGCACTGGTAAAACAAATGTATAGTTCTAAACATCAAATGATGTTTAACTGCTAATGTTTAATACTTAAACACTATATCATGTTTAGTTCAAACTATACATCAGCAGATGTTTATTCTCTAAACACTTTGCAAGTGTTTAGTTTGCTATACACTTGGCGCAGCGTGGTATCCCTATGCTTTTCCATGTGAAGCTTCGCCCAAGTGTATACTTCTATACATCACAAAATGTTTAACCTCTAAACATTTGCGAAGTGTATAGGTGTTAAACATCTTGTCATGTTTAGTTCCTGCTATACATCATGTCATGTATAGAATTGCCAACTATACACCATGATGTATAGTAACTAAACATTTGTTTTACCAGTGTGCCTACCCGATCTGCACCCTAGGCGCCGTAACTCCTAGGATAGCCAAACCCACTACACTGGTATGTAAAAAATAAAAAGGGATAATCTGTAAAAATAAATAAAAGGATGATCAGACCGAAGGCCCAAATGTACCCTATGACCGCGAGAGGCGACAATCGACAATAGGTTAGCAGGCCGAAAGGCCCGTTATTCAAACCAGTAATTTACATCTAAAAGATAAAATAAAATGAAAAAAAAAGAGAAAAAAAAAAAAAACAGACCACGCGAACGTGACCAAAAAGCTCCGGAGCGCCGGAACTTGAAAGCAGATGATACGTATGGTAGATGTCCCTAAGCGTCGCAGGCTGCAGGGAAGCGGAGCGCTGTCGCGCTGGGCTAGGAGGGGGAAGCGCGGGGAGGGAGGGGGCACCGGCCCGGTGGCCCGGAGGCCCAGCGTCCCGAGAGGTGGCGTTGAGTGGCGGGGCGCGCGCCGCGCAAAATTTTCCCCCCTGTATAATATTATGCCACACTGGCTGCTCGCTCTGCCGGTTGCTCTCTGCTGGCTGCGCTGCTCTCTGCAGACTGCTCGCTGTATGACAGTACAAGCAGGCTGATACCTTCGTATCATCTGCTAAAAATGAAAAGTATTATTGGGCCGAAGGCTCGAATTGTTTTGTACGACTGCCACGCAATAAGTAAGCGGGCCGAAGGCCCGCTTCTTAAAGTATTTTTTTTCTTTATGACCTGTGACTCCGAGGACGGGCCGAAGGCCCGTCCATAACGCCGCCTGCAGGCCAAGCTAGGCTGCCCCCGGCCGAACGGAGTTGCCAGCGCAGCGAAGCGGAGCTGGCAAGGACGTTTGGCGGAAGGGCGGGCCTAGCTTGTTCCTAACTAGCTGCGTGCCTATTGTCCTTGTCTCGTCCACACGCCATCCGTAGGTACTGCAGACGTTTTAGGGAGACCCTTGAAGTCTTTTCCTCTCCTCCCTCTTCCCCTCTATTAAAATATTAAAATTTAAAATATCACTAGTTTTACAAGCAAAATATGATCCTCATTTTTTGAGAGAACAAAAGAGGTGAAAACCGCATTCGGCTTGACTCTACTTTGGCCGAACTCCCGAGAGAAAATGATAGGCCTCTCTCTCGCACTCATGACGGCGTGGCGCAGCGCGTGTGCCTATCGGGTGTTCAGAGAACACGTAACAGTGTTGTGGGTATGCCTTACCTAGGGGCGACGGCACCTTACGGCTAGAGTGGGTACTCTGCAAATCCGAGGAACTGTTCTGCAGTTTAAACTGACGGACTCGGGAGTTTTGCAGTTTAAACTGACGAACTCGGGAGTTCTGCAGTTTAAACTGACGAACTCATGAGTTTTGCAGTTGTAACTGCGAAACTAAAGTTTCGCAGTTTAAACTGACATGTAGTATCACACTTAGATTTGCAGAGTAGGCAGACCTGCATACTTTTACGTGTTTTCTGAAACACCACCAGGTACACGGTCTTTTCATTTTATCTCGTGTACACTCCTGTTAATGGATATCTTTACTTTACGATAAAATTCCTTTTGAATAGTACTGTTATTAAAAATGATGAGCACTCTGAGTCATTTCAGAAGAAGAAGTTTTCGTAGTATTGGAAAACAGATTATTCGTGATCTGGGATAAGTTATAAGCATTCCACAACGACAAATTTCTTGGACTCTGGCTCATATACCGGGTGTCCCAGAGAACACATGGCAGTGTTGCGGGTCTGCCTACCGACTCCGGCCGTAAGGCGCTATAGCCCCTGCAGCTCTGGCGAGTATGCAATCCCGCAACACTGCCGTGCGTTCTCTGGGACACCCGGTACACAATATTACGATACGAACAACCGTCATTTTTGTGTATTTGGTGTATTAGTTTTCTCAAAATAATGGAGAGTTCGTTTGAACAGGTCTATGTTCGTAAAGTTACGACAAAATCCCTTAGAGTGTAAGACCGATTATGCGGTGGCCCGTACTAACGGCGTAATGCGGTGTAGTACCACGAAATGCCGCAGATTACTCTATGTGCCACGTCATAGCGTAATACTGATCGCGTGTGTTATAAGAAAAAGTTTGGTTGATTCTGATTTGCAGCATTGACTCTACGGAGCGAAACGTTTCGTTCCTAATGTGAAGAACGCAATTTAACTCAAATTGCTATTCGTTCCGGAATGGAATGAAACGTTTCACTTCACCGATTCGACTGGAACAGAACGATTTTCAAACGGAAAATAAATGCGTTCCGGAACGAAACAAAATGGAACGACGAAAAATTCTATTCTGGAACGAAATGGAATGAAACTTTTAATTCCTTCTCGTTTCCATCCCTGGCGACGATCCGCTACCGACCCGTGTCTGCGGTTCGAACTTGTGCCCCTCCTCTTTCTACTAGCTCAGAGATGGCCACCACAGAATATGCCCGATTACCTTTTCCTTGTGAGGGTTTTCCCTGCCCGGAGAAGGATGGAGTGTTATCTCGAGAGTAACAGTATCAGTAACACTATTGTGTGAGTGCAAAATTTATGGTAACTTCCCAAAGGTAAGTTGGTGAGAGTTACAGTTACAGTGTGAGTTTCATCCGAAACGTTAGGCACAGGCACTGACAGTACTTGATTATTTTGAAGCCATTTTTTCTTTGAGAGATGCATTCGATGGCGAACCTTAATCCACATAAAGATGATAAGAGGCCCAGAGAAAGTACATCCACGGTGGCAATACATCCCGATGTGTTCGCACGCCCGTGAGCGGCGGGCAGGACGAAGCACGTACCCGAAAGCGTCCTGGTAAAGGAAGACAAATGACCTTTATCCCATAATACTATGGAAGTAACAGCCACTATCGTCGTTAATAATGGAGTTAGGGTCAAGGTTAGGGTTCGTATTTTTCCGGAAAAATAAAATCGGTGGGAAAAAGCGGATGTTTTTCTGATTTTTTTTTCGGAAAATTTAAAAAAATTGCAAAAATTGCTTATTTTGTGAAATCTGGGTTAGTGATGACAAAAATGATTCGAAAATGACTAATTACGCCCTAGAAGCCTCCAGTAGCCTTCGGCATGTAAAAGAAGTTGAAGAGCAGGGCAGGAACATTGAAATTTCAATCTTTGATAACTGCTTTTAAAAATATAGAAATTTGATGAAGAAAATCATCGAATTTTATAGTGAATTTCAATGATCTACGCATTTTTCTCTTCGACAGTCGGCATTTGCCTTCCTTTTGGGACAGTAAACACGTGCCAAAACGGGCGTTTTAATACAATTCAAGTTTTTTAATTTTTCCAATTTTTTCGACCCCTAAGATTTATTTCCGAAAAAAATCAGATTTTTTTCCCAATTTTTCCAGAAAAATTTCCGGGGCTGCCGAACCCCAAATGGAGTGCTCACTCGTGCCAAAGTTCGAAACCTAAACACACATTGACACAAATCAAACAGCCAACAGAAACCGACACTCCCTATCTACAACCGTTCAACTCGTCCCCGCTGTAGAACAAACGTGTACCTCTGTCCCGACGCTCAACGAACGGTCACCTCAGCTCCACCGCTCATCAAACGGTTAGCTCGCTCCGCGCTCCCGACAACCGAGCAAGTGGCCTGTAGCAGGGGGATGCGACGGCCTAGCGCGCGCGTGAAGCCATGCGTTCACCTCGGGTCGGGACGGGCCGCGCGCGCCGCTGACCTACCCGCTGTCCTTTAAATTGTCATTGCACTATCAATTTCCACCTTACAGCAAAAACCCGGACAGTTTCGGATTCGTCGTGAAATTTCCTGTAAGACGATGTAAGCCAACAATAGTTTTTAAACGGATTTGTGGGTTTTAATACGCGATAAGCGTGTCGGTAGTCGAAGCGACACGGAGCCTCCGTATCTCCCTTTCACGATTTCTTCCATTTCCGTTCAATTTAGCCCCATACACGCAGCGAGCCGATTTTTCCTTATAGTTTTTGTGAGAAACTGAGACATTGTTTTCGTGAGTACGATTATTATTTATGAAATGGCAACACAAAATGTGAAACGGTCATTTGAGGGTTAGGTTACAACATTCACATTGCAAAGCTTTGAAAAACTACTTTTCGTTCGAATCATAAACGCGGACTCGTCTCAGTTTACCCCAAATTCGATATTCTATGATCGAAAGACAAGAATCCCACTCGAAAACACTTTGTTTTCTGTAATTGGAAAAAGATCTGAACCCTTGTCAAAACAGCCGTTTCCGCACCCGTAACTTGTGCAAGTTAATGTGAGAAAAGGACTCACCTTTAGCGAGAAACCTTCTTAGAACAGAATCTTGACACTATTTTGCATCTGTATTGTGAGTGACACATCGACTCCTAAGGAAAATAAGTCGCAATATTACATTTCGTGACTACATGTAGTTCTGTTTGAGCGCATGGAAAGTTGGGTGACAGGACGTTTCGCCCAGTCCGTTTCACCCAAAACTTGTTTGTCCAATGACATTTCCCCCGAGACATTTTACCCAATGCACTTCACCCACTAAGTTTTGGCCCATTGTACTATTTTACCCACATGTTTTTTAATCACTAAAATATTAGGTCCAATTTACATTTTCAATGTACACTTCCAAAGCAAAAATAAATCCAAAACAATATGGAACTCACAAAAGGAGGCATCAATAAATCAAAACAAAGGATAGAAAATTAAACTCAGGAAAGGGGCTACCGTAAATTTAAACACAAGAAAGAAAATAAAACTTTGAAAAGGGGGTCCCGTAAATCTAAACACAAGGTAGAAACGAAAACCTAGGAAAAGGGCTTCCGTAAATCAAAAAACAAGATAGAAAATAGAACTTAAAAGGGGGCTTCCGTTAATTCCAGCATCAGATAGAAAATAAAACTTCGAAAAGGGGCTTCCGTAATTTTTTATTTACAAGATAGACAAATAAAACTTCTGTGCTCACCAGTACATATTTTCCCCTCTGCAACTTAACCTAGAAAGGCGGTATGGCCTCGGCTCGCCCAGCCGCCACACAATGGGGCAAAATCGAAAAGAGAGGGTCATAATTCCAAAGTGCTGGAAATGGATGCACAAAACTTGGTACAGGGGGGGGGTTTCGAGTTTGCCCGATCGATTCCCGGTGTCTTTTTTTGATTTTGCCCCACTGTGCGCCAGTCCGCTCTGCTTCACTACCCCTACTGTTTCAGCCCAACAATGGGGACTGATCCAGGCAAGTAAGTGGGTGCGTGCTTTAAAAAAATGGACGAAAAACAGGGCAATTTCCATAAAAGTGTTTTGGGCCTACAATGCTATTGGATGTAAACAAATTGGACCTACATATTTTTGGGTGAAGTGCATTGGGTGAAATGTCTCGGGGTAAATGTCATTGGACAGAAAAGTTTTGGATTGAACGGATTGGGCGAAACGTACCGGAGCCGAAATTTGCCATACCGGAGCGGCTCGGACGGGCTCGGGCGCCGAGCAGAACTACATGTAGTCACAAAATGTAATATTGGGACTTATTTTCCTTAGGAGTCGATGTGTCACTCACAATACAGATGCAAAAAAATGTCAAGATTCTGTTCTAAGAAGGTTTCTCGCTAAAGGTGAGTCCTTTTCTCACATTAACTTGCACAAGTTACGGGTGCGGAAACGGCTGTTTTGACAAGGGTTCAGATCTTTTTTCCAATTACAGAAAACAAAGTGTTTTCGAGTGGGATTCTTGTCTTTCGATCATAGAATATCGAATTTGGGGTAAACTGAGACGAGTCCGCGTTTATGATTCGAACGAAAAGTAGTTTTTCAAAGCTTTGCAATGTGAATGTTGTAACCTAACCCTCAAATGACCGTTTCACATTTTGTGTTGCCATTTCATAAATAATAATCGTACTCACGAAAACAATGTCTCAGTTTCTCACAAAAACTATAAGGAAAAATCGGCTCGCTGCTTGTATGGGGCTAAATTGAACGGAAATGGGTGAAATCGTGAAAGGGAGATACGGAGGCTCCGTGTCGCTTCGACTACCGACACGCTTATCGCGTATTAAAACCCACAAATCCGTTTAAAAACTATTGTTGGCTTACATCGTCTTACAGGAAATTTCACGACGAATCCGAAACTGTCCGGGTTTTTGCTGTAAGGTGGAAATTGATAGTGCAATGACAATTTAAAGGACAGCGGGTAGGTCGGCGGCGCGCGCGGCCCGTCCCGACCCGAGGTGAACGCATGGCTTCACGCGCGCGCTAGGCCGTCGCATCCCCCTGCCTGTAGCAAGTTTCACAGGGGACGGAGTAAAAAGTTTCTAGCTTCAGGAAAATTCGGTGAGGTTTTAATCAGTCAATGTAATGATTTGAATCGACGGTACGAAGCCTGATGTGTTTCATTTCATCCTCAAGACGCCTGTATCGCCATGGTATCGCATTGGTAACTGCTGAGATAGAGCTAAGATACGGCAGGCGGATGCTACCTGTCGTCCTCAGCCCGCATTATCAGTCTATTGTTTTTGCAAAATCTTGGTATTAGCTTTCCTTCTTAGCATATTTAATCAAAACATTTCTCAAAACAATTGTTTTAGTGACCTTACGTACCCGTAAAAAGATCGTTTTAACGCAAAAAGTGTTTGTGGAAAGGTTAATGAGAGTCCGAATACAACCACAAGCGAATGATCAACAAATTTACCTGGAGGATTTGAGGTTTCTTTACTGACAACCAATAGTTATGCTTAATATTTACAGTGCGGCCAAATCGAAAAAAAAGCGGACAATTCATAGCAGATAAACTGTTCGAGCTAAGTAGGTAAGATTCGTGCCTCGTGGGTTTAAGGTGTCTCTGAATTCGGTGTTGACACTTTTTTTGAAATTTGAGGGGCGGAACCGGTCATGAAAAGGGGGGAAGCTTTAAAGAACTGCTAGAACCGTCTCACATGGCGATCCCATAGGTTGTCAGGGTCGCTAATTCCATTTTGGACAATATTATTGAGATTTGAGGGGCGGAACAGGGCATAAAAAGAGGGTAAAGTCAAAAATATTGCTGTATCTTTTTGTAATTATACGTTTCAACAGGTATTGAGGTCCGCTGACAACACTTCTGACACTATTTTTGTCAAACTGGGGGCGACCCGGCACAGACATGAGGGGGTTCGAAAGCTCAGCCTACACACGTCGATACACATTTTTCGTGAATTTTCAGAGACGCGTATTCAGGATATTCCTTCTAGGATATTACTTTTTTTATTTGGTTCTAAATAGATAAACATAGAGTGGGAAGATCAAAATAGGCTACAAAATCCGGAAGAGGAGCTCGTTCTGACACACCGCACCTCACGGCTGCCCGCCCAGCCCACCTAGATGCTGGCCAGGCCGGCAAGCCGCCGCGTTGCGCATGCGCGCTGGGCGGCGCGGCGACCGGCCGGCTGCCACAGGCCTCCACATTATTGAGAATTACAGAGAAAACCGCCAAAAACCGCCAACCAAACTCTTCGGCGTCGGATAGACGAAGGTACAAGCTTTCGTTTGCGATAACGCATGAGTCTGAAATATTCTGAAATCGTTTTAGTACTCAAATATAAAACCACGAAGAGGTTATGGTGTCCCTCGATGACATATGACTCAGTGCAAAACGTTTTTATTCGTAAATCTGAACTCGAAAAAAATGTTTTAGTATAAATTTAGGTAGAGGAGGGTCCCAGCAATCCCAAACCACGCACACGTCTCTCCAAAAAGTACAGCGCGAAAAGAACGTTCTGAAAACTGCATGTCAGAAGCTCACTCTCAGGTTAGAGAAGCTGCGCCCGGGAGCCGAAAGTTTGAGCTCTCATATTTCGTGATGAGCATGCGTTTGGCAGCTGGTTTTTGTGACGGAAGAGTAGTTTAATCATTGAACTTCACATACCAATAGCCAAAATCGCCGTCCAGACCTTTCAGAAAAATGAATTTTGTCCGCTTTTTGCGATTTGGCCGAACTGTGCAGCGTTCCCACGAAAGAATTCCTTTTTACGTTACTGACAATTTCATCTTTAACTAGTAGATTACTGACAAAACTATACAGAATAACTGAAGAATTTATCAGTAATCCTGCTGCGTAAAAACGTAGGTATTTACTAAGAATAAAATCAGTTGAGGTCTGAGAGTGCATGAAGCTGAAATTTGAAATGTGCAAATATACCTGGAGTATTGCTGAAGCCTTCAAAGTATACACAAAGACCGTGGAGTATACCTGGAGTAAACACCGTACACCCCAATTACGCCTAAGGGAAGCTGAGTATTGACAAACTTCTAGGAGTACACCTGGAGTGCTCTACGTACAGACAGAGTACGCTTGAAGCACGCAGAGGACCCACGAGGAGTTCAACCGGACCTCACAGAGTTCGCACCACGTAGTAACGGTCTGCTATATACACAGGATTCACGTCGTTGGCTCATTTAGTGTTTGATATGGCACATAAATACAATACTTACAATAAAAAAAAACAGGGAGATGGCAGTAAAATAACACGGAATGAATGTGAGGGCTTGGGCGCAGCCGTTTGTCAACAATAACTAATAGATGACACCGTTTCTAAACGAAGACATTACGGGTACGTGTCGAAACCTGTATGCGGGGGAGATCAACGAATCGAATAACAGCCCATATGAAAGATTGTGTGTCGGTTACGCGTCCCGGTCAACGATTGATATCCTACAATAGATGCTGTTTTCCCTAAAGTGCATATTTCTAACGAGACCATGCCAAGACCAAAATGTGGTCACACATTTGTGCAACGTCAAATTTGGAACAGGGCCTTACGCAGGAGATCGAACAACTTGAAATTCTTGTGCAATCAAAAAGTGAGCAAGTGAGGCGAACAGAAAGTTTGCCTGACAAAGTGCGTTTTAACGATTTTACCACTTTTAGAAGCTTGTATCTCTGTTTCCGCAAAAATGGTGCACTTTTCCTCTTAAGGCTTAGTTAGTACTATAGTAGGACATGCTTCTGAGCCAAAAATCTCAGGAGAGTAGTACGGGGATTTTTTTAAAACTTAATTCAAAGTTGGAGTTCCGTGCAAATTTGAGCAGTTTTCGTTATTTTTTTTACTATGAAATAAAAACGACAAAATTCGGCATTCGGTCTTCTTTTATATGTGTAGTATCTATCTATATTTTTACGGTATGCAACACGTCGCTACATCACTCGAATAATAGTAATGCAATGAGAGGCTGCATTCGAGCCGCTCAACGTCGTAAAGTTTGTGACTTCTGCGCTCCACCCAGGAGCACCCCGGCAGCGCCAAGGTCAATCCTCAGGCGGTTCTAAATACCTTAGTCCCTTACCTATCCAGCTGTATAACGCTTGCGTCGAAAAAAAAAACGAATTTTGAGGGTTTTTCCTGTTTTTTGGTGATCTCAGACCGCTGAGCTGGTGAAAAATGGAAATGGGACATGATTTTGAGGTAGATTGATAAAGAAAAAAAGTTTTGGAGGAAACACGGACACCTAGATTTTTCACTTTATGAAACTCTTCTATTGGATGAGTACGAACCAAAAAAAAATTGGGGACCTTGGTATTTAAGTATAAGGGCACTTTGTAAATAACCAAACTTAATTTAGAAGCACACCATGAACCCAACCTCCAATCAAATGTACTGGTATTTGAATCTTTCAGTCTAGAAAAATGCATGAAATGAAGGTTCAGATCTCCTTGAAGTTGGTAAGCAAAGCATTGGGGTACTAAATGACTTCACCATTTGAAAGGGGAAAAAAGAACTTCATCGAAACCACTAACGTTCAAAAGTTGGATTTGTGCTTTCCACCCTCCGATCAAACATATCAACAAATTTTAGCATATCAGCGTTACGCTCATAACAGAAAAAGGGGTCTCCAATTGTCACCAAATTTGGTTTACAGCTTCTTTTAAGTGCCCTTAACATTCTCTAATTTTTTTTCACCATTTTTTGTGTTGATTTTCTAAAGTTTTATCTGCATGTTAGCACTAACGTTACCAGAGACATTATTTTGGAAAAGTGCAACAAATCAAATTCAGCCTGACAGCAGTTGTTTTTTCATTCTTCTACTCCATATTTTTTCTGTATATTTATATATTGTATCCATTGCGTAATTAATGGGTCCTGAGACAAAGCAATGTCGTTGTTTTTTACACTTTCTTTTTCAGAAGAACATCTCTAGGCACACTACCGCAAACATGCAGATAAAACTTTTAAAAAAATCAACACAAAAAATGGTGAATATTACCCTTCCACAAAAATTAGAGAACGTTAAGAGAACTTAGAGTAAGCTGTAAACCAAATTTGGTGCGAATTGGAGACCACCTATTTTTATTATGACCCTTTTAAGCCGAAAAGCCACATGACCAGCAAATGGTCCTCCAAAACTTATTTTTTTTTTATCAATCTTCCTCAAAATCATGTTTCAATTCCATTTTTCACCAGCCCAGGCCCCTACCTCGCATTGTTTAGGATTTTGTGTTTAGTACATTTCATTATTTTATAAAATGTCTGAAAATGGCTAAAACTTTGAAAAATAATAACTTTTGAACCGTTTCAGCTACAGACCTGCGCTTTGACGCGTTTTGAAGCCCAAGACTATTCCTACAACCCCTCAAAATTTCACGGATATAGAAAATGGTCAGGTCAAACGATTGTCGAGTTCAGAAACGTTGACCCCTTTGCGTCCCCGAACGTCCCATCTGCGAAAAAGTATCGCTCCGCCACGGCCAGAGTTGCTAACAACGTCCCTTGCGTGCTTCCCTGGTGTACCTCGGGTCAGGGGGTGGAAACGGCCTATAGAACGCGTGAAGCTATGCTCCCCCACCTAAAACAGGGGTTCTGGACTTCTTTGAGATCTTTGAAACACAAGTGTTGTTTGCAATACGCTTTGCACAGGTCGAAAGAACATGAAATTCGGAGTTGCGTAGGCTCAGTAGCTTTTCAAAAAGTATGGCTTTGACCCACAATAAATCTATCTGAAAACCACCAAAACTCGAAAAATTAAGGAAGAATCGTCAGCGCCATCTTCGTGAAAACATTTTCTTACTTTTTTATAGGTACGATTGGGTGGTTCACGAAGGTCGTTTAGTCCATGCAACTCTAAATTTCATACTCAATTGATCTGTGCAACGCGTTTTTTGCAAACGATAGTCCAGTTTTAAATATCTCGAAGAAGTCCGTAACCAATGTAAGGTGGGGGAGCATAGATTCACGCGCTCTGTAGGCTGTTTCCACCTGCTGCTCGGGTGTACACCGGGTGTACCCCGGGTGTACCCCGGGTGTACCCCTCATCGACGCGCCCTTTCCCCATGCACCCCTCCGAACCTCCCTTGCTACTAGTTGAATCTATCTTTGTGCAAAAGTCACTCGCGGTCGCGGTAGAGTCGCCACCCACGGACATAATGTGTTTTCCTCACCGCCCTTTGCCCCCCTCTCCTTCCCCCTGAGTTCCCCGCGTTGTGCTCCCCTCCCCTCCCCTCTCCCTCCCCTCCACCCCGTCATTGAAGAATATGCTAAACATATATAAATAGATAAGTATAATATACTACTGTTACGATGCTCATACCAAACTATTAGCTATATCAATATTTTTATACTCTGCTTCAACTTGTACATTTATACTATTGAGGGAGCGGGTGCCCTTATGTAATTAGGACTTTATAGTCCTCTTGTAAGGAGTACCCTAATAAAGATTTATTCTATTCTATTCTATTCAATTCTATTCTATTCTATTCTATACCCGTCCTGTGATACTATGATCAGCTGCCATGAAGTCGAAACTGTCCCTGTACGAAGGTTGCTCGTATGGTTGAGGAGGCGCTATCCAGAGCGCTCGGCGCGCGCGGCGTCGAGGCCGAGTCGTTTAGCCCCGGGGGAGAACCGCGAGAGACGAGTGGAGTACACGGGAGAGGCTTTTCCGGGCACTGATCGGTTACCAACTGCGTTTTCCCCGGTTTTCCCCGCATGATTCGTTCAAGGGGGTACCCTTTCGTTTTTAGGGCTGCGCGACCAACTGCGGTCTCCAGAGCCTCTTGCCGCCGGCAGAGTCGCACCTGCCCTATTGCTGACAGGGTGTTTCCTCCCGGCCGGTCCACCGGTCCACGCATGGCCACTAGAGTGGCCCCCGGCCACCAGCGCGGGTGCCACTCGGCTGACAACCAGGCTGACAACACGGGTCGTCCCCGGCCCCTCCCCGGAACCTCCTCGGCCCCTCCTCAGCCCCTCCCCTGATCCTCCCCGGATCCTTCCCGGGTCCCCCCGGATCCTCCCCGGTCCCTCCCCGGGTCTTCCCCGGGTCCTCCACAAGTGTTCCCCGGATGGCGTCTTGTATTGGAGAAACTCCATGCAAAAAAAGCCACTTTGCTGGTGACATTCTCCGATCGGGTGACCATATTTTTTTTTCGGCGTATGGGGTCCATACGAACTGCCGAAGAGACATATGGATGAAATCCGACCCCCCTCGTGGATTTGGTAGGGGCCGAAACACCCCAAAAAGGGCTGTTTTTGAGGGTTCGGGACTGGATGGGCCTGACCAAACCGAGAGCCAAAAACGTACCCAAATGTTTTTTTTTGGAGCAAAAAAGTGCGTTCTTTCGATTGCGGGGCCGGGAGAGGTCCTAGGAGGCTTCGTTAAGAAGTTATGGGGCGTCAAAGTTGGGTAATTTCACGTTTTTCTGTAAAAACGACGTTTTCCTTCGAAAATAGGTCTGAAAAGGGAGCCGATTCAAACTTTCCTTTTTAAAAAAGTCAATATACAACTAAAACAAAGTTTATAGTGCCTCTATGTATCTTGGGTACTATGCTGTAGGTGTCGAAATCGTGAAAATCGCATTTATTCCTCTCTTTCATGGTCTATACCTGGCTCGATACCTGCTGGCATAAGCTAATTTTTAGAGGAGGAAACAACTCTGAAATTTTTGTACACCTCGTAATTTATAATAATTAAAACTAATTAAGAAAAATAACAAAAAAAATGAATTTTTTTTTTTTTAAAGTCAGAGAAACTTAGAAAAACTCAGGAAAAAAGGGTCAATTTCAATTTAAATAAAAGATACAAAAGATAATTAAAAATTCTGAAACAGTCAGAAAAATCCAAATCAATCTGCTCCCCTACGCGGGCCTAGCCTGGCTGCCTAACTACCTGGCGTTCGCGTTGCTGACAGGCGGTGCAGTAAAGAAATGGCCGCTACGAAAATGTCCCGGCAAATAATGGCCCGAAGGTGGGATTGTCCTTTGTTTTTGGAGTCCTTTATTTTATGGTACGATATATTCTAAGTCCTTTATTTTTATGGTCCAATATATTCTAAGGCCAAAGCCCCTACAACGTTGGTCCATTTAAAAAAAAAAAACTGCAAGGTGATTTTACTGGTTTATTTCTCATGTTGCACATGCACATTTACTTAGGCTTTTCTCAGGATTCACTTAGGCTGAATTTTCAGGTTGTATGCCACTGCTTCTAAATAGGTGAATATTTCTTCCCTCTCCTCGTGTTTCCCATATGTCTCTGCAAGGCGATGAAGCCTACGCTGTGACATTTCATATTTTTTGTTGACAGGCTGCTTTACGTTAATGTGTCCGGCACGAATTTGAGCAAGTATCTGGTGAAAATCGCTTTCCTCTGAACGAATTTCATCCAGAAAAATGTTGTATGGGCCATTTTATCATGTGACAAAAAAGCCTTGGACAGATGTAGAAAGGACATTTTGTACACTGTTATTCAATTACTGTGACGTCACATTATTTTTCATGTGAAAACTGTCACATTCCTTTTCATATTAATGTCACATTCTTTTGAATGTGACAATAAAATGTAGCCCGCATATTTTGGCCGAATTACATTGAAAAGAATGTGACACTGCATTTAAAACAATGTGACACTTTTCACATGAAAAAGAACGTGACGTCACAGGAATTGAATAACAGTGTACCAGCCATTTCTTCTTGAAACCCATTGTGCTCTGTGAAACCAAGTGTGCAACTGCTAAACACTTGTAAATGTGTAACTCCCAGTTTTACATGACAAGTGTGGTATGTGCAACCCAGAATTGAGCAAATGCGAGTGTTTAACTCGCCAATTTTACACTTGTAATTGTTCAACCCGGAAACTTGGAAGTGTTCAGCAAGGAAAGTATTGTCCGCCGCAGTTTAACACTTGCAAGTGCACAACTACCGGAGTTCACTGCCGTTTCAAACACTAATAAGTGAACAGCCGAAGAGTTGAGCAGTTGCAATCGCATGGCTTTTGGGTTGAACACTCTCACGCGATGCACATGTACTTGCACTACAAGTATTGAACAGTTGCACACTTGGTTTCACAGTGTGTGCGCGGAAGATAAAACAAACTACTCCCTGCAACAGGGTCAATAGACACCAGGTAAAACACGGCACAAAATCTTCTAAAAAAAAATAGAGAAAAAAATATGTGTGTAAACATTACGAGGGAAACAACTCTGAATTTTGGTGTACAAACTTTGTGAATTTTTTTGAATGTTTCAGAATTTAAATTTATTTTTTCTTTCTTTTTTTATTGTATTTTACCCATTTTTTTCTGAGTTTTTCTGAGTTTCTCTGATTTAAAAAAAATCTCTATTTTTTGTTGGAGTTTTCTTAATTATTTTTAACTCTTATACGACGTAAACAAAAATTTCAGAGTTGTTTCCCCCTCTAAAAATTAGCTTATGCCAGCAGGTATCGAGCCAAAATAATGGGGAGGGGATGGGTAAAAAGTATTAAATACAAATCAAAATCTGAGCGTATAAAGCCTAAATGTGTTCCCTGGTGAGGTATAGACCATGAAAGAGAGGAATAAATGCGATTTTCACGATTTCGACACCTACAGCATAGTACCCAAGATACATAGAGGCACTATAAACTTTGTTTTAGTTGTATATTGACTTTTTTAAAAAGGAAAGTTTGAATCGGCTCCCTTTTCAGACCTATTTTCGAAGGAAAACGTCGTTTTTACAGAAAAACGTGAAATTACCCAACTTTGACGCCCCATAACTTCTTAACGAAGCCTCCTAGGAACTCTCCCGGCCCGGCAATCGAAAGAACGCACTTTTTTGCTCCAAAAACAGTCATTTGGGTACTTTTTTGGCTCTCGGTTCGGTCAGGCCCATCTAGTCCCAAACCCTCAAAAACAGCCCTTTTTGGGGTGTTTCGGCGCCTACCAAATCCACGAGGGGGATCGGATTTCATCCATATGTCTCTTCGGCAGTTCGTATGGACCCCATACACAGAAAAAAAAATATGGTCACCCGATCGGAGAATGTCGCCAGCAAAGTGGCTTTTTTTGCATGGAGTTTCTCTTGGGCGGCCCCATGCACTCGTCTCTGTTCGGCCGCTTTTAAGAATCCCTATCCGCGCTAACTGGTCTTTCCGTGTCCTAGGTAGGCTCACCAGCTTTTCAGTTGGAACAAAGCTGGTATCAGAGCGGCGTCCCAGAACACCCACTGAGAGAAATGATCAGTTGCAGGGACTAAAATTTTAGACCGCAGCACTAAAAAGTTTAGTGATCTCAGGGCGCACTAATTACTTTGGTTCAGGCGTCGAAAACGGTTTAAGCTCCGTCGTTTAGCGACAGGATCTTAAAATGTGTGTTTTAGGGACAAGGTTGTTTTCCGATGCATCTAATTGTGGCCAGTATCCTGAGTTAAATCCAGGTTGCTGCCATACGTCCAAACGCTCTAACACCTCCGGGATAGAAAACTGCGGCGCGGTCGAAGTCATGTTGGATGTTAACCGAACTGAGAAGAAAAGTTGGGCTCTAACGGGACTCGAACCACGAACTGGACAGTCGTGGGTCAGTGCCTCTACCGACTGAGCCATCGGCGCCACTTGTCAACTTTGGAAATGAAGCGCATCATTGTTCCGCGACGCATGTGTGTGACCGGAACAATGATGCGCTTCATTTCCGAAGTTGGCATGTGGCGCTGATGGCTCAGTCGGTAGAGGCACTGACCCACGACTGTCCGGTACGTGGTTCGAGTCCCGTTCGGGCCCAACGTTTCTTCTCAGTTCTTCCCCATCTTCTTGCTCTATGACCAAGCGTTAGCAATCAACTCCATTAATCGAAATTTAGAGACCGTTACCAAACATGTTACAGTCCCCAACTGACTTCGTTTGGATCGCGGATCTAAACAACTTTCATTGTGAGCACCTTGCTTTTAGAGGTGGTCACTAAACAGGCTGAGTTGTGTCGCTCTCGGCGCGCACTAAACGAAAGTTTAGAGTATGACACAAAACATTTCTCTCAGTGCGTGTGCTGCCCTGCCGGACTTTGCAACCTCTCTCCGTTTAGTGCTGTTGGCGAATCCGAGGGGTCGTCAACTGCCTTATTTATCCGTGTACGGAGAAATATTGGTATTATCAGTAATATCTGAGTAATATTGTAATATTGGGGTAATATTGTAGGTAATATGGGTTGTACTGATGTAATATGAATGTAATATCGGTAATATTGAAGTAATATCGGGGTACTATCAGATTCGTGTACGAAGGAATATCAGAGTTGACGACCCCCTGGGCGAATCATCCAATCGTCGAGGTGATTGGTGTTAGAATAGTCTGATTTGGAAAAACTTCAATGGAAAGCAACTAAAGACCCTGAGCGTTTTCGTCAGAGATCGCCTGATTATCCCGAATTCAATCAAGTCTTTGCAGTGACATTTCAAAATAGTTAAATGACATAATATTTGATATTTATCATACCGTAGTGAATTTAGGATGTAATTGAATTTCACAACACTCATTAAACTTCAAGTCCAGAACATAATGAAATTTCAAAAATATTTTAAACAGCGCGGTCAAATAGGTATTTGAGCCCACGTACCATCGCACTTACCATCAACGGGCGCGTTAGTTCTTGCAGGTGTAGCAAACGGTTGGCCTCAAACAACAAAACAGGCCATGAGACGACGCATGATATACCGCAGATTATGCTCACCACAGCAATACACCGCTGGCCTAAAGTGTGTGATCCTAAAGGGACCTCAGAGAGTTGCTCAAGGCGGCGAGTTACCATCACGAAACAGGACCAACAAGCAAGAAGATAACTGCCCAGGACAAACAGCAGCGTTGAGCGAAGAGGGTGAAAGCTCACGGACAGATGAGCAGTCCAGCAGAAGATATGCCGTAGTGGTATGCAAAACTTTAAAAGAAAAAAGATCAATTAGCCAATGTTAATAAGAGGAATAAAATAGTTGTGACGCACACTGTATGATCCTGTAGTTCGCTACCTACTGGGTGTTTCACGACATACCGGACAGTTGAATGCGTGGCCTATCCTCTGGCCTGCGGCCGCTCTGGCGTGAAGCGCACTCTGCAAATCTTAGTGTGTAGTAGTTCGCCACTTTAAAGTGCAAAACTAAAGTTCTGCAGTTATAAGTGCAGAACTTTTTTGTTCTCCAGTTACAAGTGCAGAACTCTTTAGTTCTGCACTTGTTAGTGCAGAACTCTTTAGTTCTGCACTTGCAACCGCAGAACTCTCTATCCAGTTTTTAGTGCAGAACTAAAGAGTTCTGCACTTACAAGTGCAGAACTAAAGAGTTCTGCACTTGTAAGTGCAAAACAAAAAAGTTCTGCACTTATAACTGCAGAACTTTAGTTTTGCACTTTAAAGTGGCAGTAGTATAGAATACCCATTGTCGCGCGGTCATCATGTTATTACCCAATGTCGCGGGTCGCCATCTTGGGAGGGCCTAGCCTAACCTAACCTAAGTGAAAGGCACTAACCTAACCCAAGTGAAAGGCACTAACCTAACCCAAGTGAAAGGCACTAACCTAACCCAAGTGAATGGGAGGACCTAACCTAACCCAAGTGAAAGGGGAGGGGCGTACAGGGGCGTACTGGCCCGGTCGGGGGGTCGGGAAATCCCGACCGGGCCCCCCCCCCTCCGGGAGTACCTTTTGGGCCCCCCTCCGGGGCCCGCAGGGCCCCGGTTGGGCCCGTAGGGCCCAGGGCCCTGGCGACCCGGCACCCGGCTGGGCCCGCACCCGCAGGGCTGAGGCCCCGGCCGGCCCCTATGGACCATGGGCCCCTGCCCGCGGCACCCGTTCGAAGGGGGCCCAGCGCCCAGCCCAGGACGGCACCAGCCCTTTACCGTGCACCCGGCCGAAACATCTGACAATTTAGATCCTGAACATATCCTTGATAAATATGCTAAATCCTCTGTGGAGTTGTATCACGCCTACTACTTTATTAGGTTAATTAATAATGCCTAATAAATGTCAATTGCAGATGCCTTGTGATTTATCTATCGAATATGCATTTATGCACACTACATACTACAAAAGTTTTTTTTTTAACGCTATGCAGTAAAATTAATTTTTGCCCCCGGAAGGTAGGCAATTCCGGGCCCCTGTGTCTAAAACCCCGACTGGGCGCTCACCTACCCAGTACGCCCCTGGGGGCGTAACCTAACCTAACCTAACCCAAGTGAAAGGGGAGGGGCGTAACCTAACCTAAGTGAAAGGGATGGCTAACCTAAGTGAAAGGCACTCACCTAAGTTCACATCGAGGATGAAAGGGGTGTAACCTAAGAGGCCCTCGGTACACTAATTGTGCAGAGATGTCAGGATGGCCGAGCGGTCTAAGGCAGCAGACTTAAGATCAGCGATTCGCGGGTTCGAATCCCGCTCCTGACATATTCTTTTCACCAATTCCACGCTAAGTTGAGTGTCGCTGCGTTTTGAATTCTCCCGCCATGGGTATGAGAATGTGTGTGGCGCGCCGGTGGGCCGGCAAGGCAACAGCGCCTCCCGCCCGCTCACAGCGCCCGCGCGCCAACGAGACTGAGGTTTAAACCTGTCGCGCTAGTGGCGCGCTAACTGCTGCGCGGTCGGGACACCACCTGCACAGTTCAGCTAATGCGCCGAGGAGTACCAGTAGAGCACAAATAAAGTACAACGTGTCCGAACTGGTTGCATCGCAATTAACACAAGTGGTGTTCGTGGTATTAACTAGGAGTACGTGCGGCAGGCACGAAGTGGTAAGCGAAGTGACATTAAAATGTTAAAAAGATATACAGTAAGTCAGATCGTTGTAGAGGATGGGGCACTAGTGGTGCCTTTTAGGAGGCTAGCGTGTGGGCGGGAAGTGGCAAAATGGGTTTACTGGACACACCAGTCGACCGGCACTCGAATGGAGTAGTAAGCAAGCAGTGGTTGTAGAGGATATTAGACTTGGGGTAGCTTGTAGGGCAAAGGCCGGCATCCGCTCCCGTTCGGGTCCCGTGCGGAGCCAGCCCGGCGGCGCCGCTCGTGTGCGAGAGAGAGGAGACGATACAGCCGATGTCGCTAAGAGATGAGGCGATTCTTGCCGAGCCATGGCGAGGGCACCCGAACAATCGGGACCCGTTCGAAGTGCGGGTCTCGGTGGCCTGTGGTCGCTGGCCGAGCGCCGAGCGAGCGGAGAGCAGCGCAGCCGCAGCGCTGCCCAGCTGGGCCGGGCGAGGGGAGTGGCGGGGAGGGAGAGGTGGACACTGGCCCTTCCCCCTCCCTTCCCCTCCTCTCACCTTGACGTTCACACGGCAACAGCAATACAAAACAACCGGTGTCTGGGCAGACGACAGGCGAGGCGACAGACAGCACAGCTGATTGATTGGAGTTAGTAGTAAGTAGTGAAGTTGATTTACAGTAGTAAAGTGATAAGTAGAAATGGCTGAAGCAGGTGCAAGTGGAGGAGGTAGTGGAAAGAAGGGGGGGAAAACAAACAAGGATAGAGAAGAAGAAAAGTTAGCTATTAGTAAACGGGTCATAAACAATGAGCTCAAATTCAAAGATGTGACACCGAACAAGCGATCTGGGTGCTGGAAAAAGTTCCAGCTAGTTGTCACCAATGATGCAGAGGAAAAGGACACCGGCTTTGTGCACTGCCGTGACTGCGGTGTATATTCAAGAAACTCAGGTATGCTACAGTTTAGTAAGTTGAGTAGACAGTAGACACTGTATGATAAAAGAATCGAGACAATGTGCCCCTGGGCGACCTAATTTCGTGAAAGGGGAAAGGGGGGTGGGGAAAGGCCGCAGTTCCGTGGACCCGTCCGCCACCAACGCGGTGCCCCCACGCCGCGCCGCCGCCCCGCCCCGCCCTAACGCCACACGCCGCGCACACATCGCGCACGCCCCACGCCTTGCCCCGCGCCGCGCCGCGCCGCCCCGCCGCCCCGCCCTAACGCCCCACGCCGCGCACACATCGCGCACGCCCCACGCCTTGCCCCGCGCCGCGCCGCGCCGCCCCGCCGCCCCGCCCCGCCCTAACGCCACACGCCGCGCACACATCGCGCACGCCCCACGCCTTGCCCCCGCGCCGCGCCGCCCCGCCGCCCCGCCGCCCCGCCCCGCCGCCCCGCCCCGCCCTAACGCCACACGCCGCGCACACATCGCGCACGCCCCACGCCTTGCCCCGCGCTGCGCCGCGCCGCCCCGCCGCCCCGCCGCCCCGCCCCGCCCTAACGCCCCACGCCGCGCACACATCGCGCACGCCCCACGCCTTGCCCCGCGCCGCGCCGCGCCGCCCCGCCGCCCCGCCGCCCCGCCCCGCCCTAACGCCCCACGCCGCGCACACATCGCGCACGCCCCACGCCTTGCCCCGCGCAGCGCCGTGCCGCGCCGCCCCGCCCCGCCCCGCCGCCCCGCCCCGCCCTAACGCCCCACGCCGCGCACACATCGCGCACGCCCCACGCCTTGCCCCGCGCCACGCCGCGCCGCCCCGCCCCGCCCTAACGCCCCACGCCGCGCACACATCGCGCACGCCCCACGCCTTGCCCCGCGCCGCCCCGCCCCGCCCTAACGCCCCAAGCCGCGCATAAATCGCGCTCGCCCCGAGGGGCTAGACAGACTGCTGTCAGTTCGGCAGGGAGCATTGACTCGATTCTTTTTTAGACACGTGAGTTTAACGAATCTTATTTACGCGTTACGCAGGCACTTCCGGTCTGAACCGCCATGAGTGTGCGCTCGTACCCTCGGAAAGCAATTCTACTGAGGGTGTGGTGCTCGTCAAGGTCAAGGCGCACCCTACAGCTAAGAACGCTGTTTTGGATGCCACTGCAGAGTTCTGTGCAAGTGATCTGCGTGCACTCTCAATTGTGGAAGGCGACGGTTTCCGGGCTCTGGCCCAAACATTAATTCTTGTAGGAGAGCGCTTTGGCAAGGTCGACGTGCAGGACCTCTTAAGTTCCCCCAAAACCATCAAGCGCCGAATCCATGAGCTGGCTGAGACTGAACGAGCTGACCTGTACCCGCGGGTGCAGGCAGCTGCCGAAGCGGGGGAATTGGGATGCACTCTGGATATGTGGCTGGAAGACAGCAAAAAAATCAGTATTATGACCTGCAATGTTTGCTTTCCTCAACTCAACGTTGAAACTAACGAATGGGAAGCGAAGACATATGTGTTTTTCACTGAGCCCTTCCCCAAAGACCAGGCCAAGTCCGCCGAAAATCTGAGGGCTTTTATAATAAAGATGTTTGCTGAACGAGGTATTCCAGAGAATAATCTTGGAAAAGTTTGCTTTGTAACCGACGGGGAAGCGGCTTTAAAAAATGCTTTGTCAGATTGGTGGCGCGAATACTGCTCCGCCCACGCTTACAATATTGTGCACACACACACTATGACTGTCGCTCCTAGAGACTTTCAGAGTCTTCCCCCAAGGGCTGAGGCTATCGCGAAGCAAGTAGAAGAGGTGGTAGCTGATTTGCGGAAACTGCGCACAGGAAAGCTAGGGAAAGCTGCAATAAGTCAAGTGAAATTGGTCTTCCCTAAATCTTTCGCGCGCTCGAACTGTGTTTCGTTTGTTTCCGACAACATTTTGAAGGTAAAATCAGGAATCTTGAAAAGTGCCTTTCTACCACCTCATACTCCGCTCGCCATGCTCGCTCTCGTTTCTCTTGCTCACTCCGCCCACCTCACACCTCACACGCTCACTCTCGTTAGCTCTCCTACCGACCGCCACCGTCTAAACCTTATCAACCTCACGCCCGAGGGGTCAACCACTTAGATATTCCCTCTACACTCTGAAAAATATTCCAAAAATATTCCCAAATATTCCAGATATTCCAGAAAAATATTCCAGATATTCCCCAAAAAATAAGCCAAATATTCCAAAAATATTCCAGATATTCCCTAAATATTTCAGATATTCCAAAAATATTCCAGATAATCCAAAAATATTCCAGATATTCCCAACATATTCCAGATATTCCCAAAATATTCCAGAAATCATTCAAATATTCCAGATATTCCATGTACACCAAAATTCTGAGTGGTCGACCCCTCGCTCACGCCTCATTCACTTTCTCCCTGATTTGAATTTATCTAATTACGGAAGTTCAGTTTTTTTTTAAATGCTGTTTAAATAATGTTTTAGATCAGAGAGGCTCTAACAAAGGCCAAAGCTACAAACTCTCTACTTATTTTGAATGATCTGCATCTGGGTAACCTGGTATCCCTGAAAACTTACATGAAAGACCTGGAGGAGGCTGTTGGGCGGATAGGCCACACATCCGGCTCTGCTCTTCCAGCCGTGCTGAACTTGACGAAACTAAGAGACTCGGACACTGATTTTATGCGAGAGATCAGACTTCATCTCTCAGCTAATGAAAATATTCTAGTGTTGCGAGTTCTCCACTTAAGAGATTCGTGTAACGGTCTGGTCTCGTACATGAAGGCAACTGGACAGATGGAGGACCTGACCACGTCCTTAAAGCCCTACATGGAAGTCCGGTGGAATAGTTTCCACCGTATGCTAGAGAGTATACAGAAGGTCTACACCGAGGTGAGTGAGGGTGATGGGGCTGGGGGTGGCAGGGTTGGGTTTAATTCTTTATCCGTGGCGAACGGTATTCTAATTAGTCTTGTATTTTCAACAGTTGCTAGCGTTCTTTGAACGGAAAAACCAAGGGTTGAATGAGAAGGACCGCATTACTAAATTAGAGGCAATCGACAAAGACTTGTTGGACGACCTGATCTGCCTGCTCACTCCAATGAAAGTAGAGAGCGAGCTTTTACAGGCCAAGTACTCTGTTACGGCCTCCCTCCCGCTTGTAAGCTACCACAAGCTAAGGGCTGCTTATTCCCCCCAAGAAAGCGACACGAGCGTCGTGCGCGTGATGCGTGCTCGTCTGTTCCGCGAGCTCGAGCAGGTAGTGAAGGTCACTATGACGCACAAGTTAGCGACGTTTCTGGAGCCTTCGTTCCGTAGTTTCCGGAACTTGCTCACAGAAGAAGAAAAGACAAAGGTATGCTCTAGGTTTTTTAAAAAAATAAAAATATGTATTATTTCGCAACTCCGAAGTTCGTAATATATACCTACGGAATTCTTATGTTCACACCACACCAGGTTCATGACGTGGCCAGGGAACTCATTGCTGAGTTAGGCCCTGCCGACCCCTCTCCAGACGATCCCGCGACCGCGGAGGAAGAGGCGTTGCCACCGCCCACAAAAAGACAAAAGAGCGACCCGTACGCTGCCTTCCGGGACGAGATTGTACCTGTAGGACCCATTGGGGATAAAGTCAAGGCGTACCTGGACGAACCACTTGGAGAGCACGACCTTCAAAATCCTAAACCCTTGGCGTGGTGGTCACGGCGCGTAAGTTACCCCCAAATTACAATCGATTTCCATTGATAACTTCTGACATTCTGACATTTGTTTTCCCGTTCTGCCTTTTCCCTAGGCCGAAAAATTCCCTCGTCTGGCACGTCTTGCCCGGCGTTACTTGGTTGTCCCTGCAACAAGTGCAGAGAGCGAACGGACATTCAGTGATGCGGGCTGGACATTGAACAAGAGGCGTAAGAATTTAGAAATGGGTGTTCTGGACGACCTCCTTTTTTTGCATTGCAATTTCAAAGAAAAGATTCGCACGAAATTGCAGAGACTGCGAGGTAATCTGTTCAGCACTAATAGATAGGGTGGGGCCTAAGTGTGAAGTTCGTCTTTATGTTTTGTCAATTTTTCTATTATTGTTAACATATTACATTTATGTTCAGTTATATATTCATTTACATTATATTTATCCAAATGTTATTAAAACGTTCTTTAGCACTAAAACTGGTTTGCGTATTACATGCACATCTGCACGGAACACTTCATAATACTCAAATCACTTGATTCGACACCCCCCTCCCCCCCTATCCCCACGCCCCGCCCGACGCCCCTCCCCACGCCCCATCTACGCGCCCCGCGCCTGCCCGCTCGCGCCCCGCGCCTGCCCGCTCGCGCCCCGCGCCCCGCCCCGCGCCCCGCGCCCGCGGCCCGCGCCCGGCGCCCGGGCCCCGCCCTGCGCCCCACGCCCCGCCCCGCGCCCGGGACCCGCCCTGTGCCCCGCGCCCCGCGCACGCGCCACGCCCCGCCCCGCGCCCGCGCCCCGCCCTGCGCCCCACGCCCCGGCCCGCCCCGCCCCGCGCCCCGCCCCGCGCCCCGCCCCGCCCCGCGCCCCGCCCCGCCCCGCCCCGCCCCGCGCCCGCGCCCGCAGGGGTACAAGAAAAGAGAGAGAGAGAGAGAGAGAGAGAGAGAGAGAGAGAGAGAGAGAGAGAGAGAGAGAGAGAGAGAGAAAGAGATAGAATGAGAAAGAGAGAGCTGCCAGCTGCCAATGCTATTGCTACTACCGCTACTGACCGGGCCGTGCCGGGCCGCACCCGCACCGCACCCCGCACCTTGCTTGTCGGATCATCTGCTGTCGCTGTCTCCACTCATCTCGCCTCCCTCTTGCCAATCGGGACCCGTTCACTAGTGCGAGTCTCGGCTAGACGAGTGGGCGGGAACCGAGCGAGCGGCAGCCCGACCGAGTGAGAAGCGAACGGGTGGGCAGCGGAGCCGAGTGGGAGAGAACGAGTAACAATCGGGAGCGGATGCCGGCCTTTGTTGTAGGGGGCCAGGACACGGGCGCGCACCGACGGGCCGGGTATTAAACTTACTGGAAATGGCCGACAAAACGATTGGCACCCCTATGGAGTAAACCGGACGACAGAAAGTCACGTTGTTGTAGAGGATGGGGCACCTCGAGTACCTTCTAGGAGGCTAGCGTGTGGGCGGCTGAATGAGTGGATTGAAGATTTCAATCGATTGGCACCCGAGCGGGGTCGATAAGTGGTCGGGAGAGCAAGTTGTAGTAGAGGATGGGGCACTTTAGGAAGCTTGTAGAAGGCCAGGACACGGGCGCGCGAGGTGCGCGCGGACGGGACGGGCGTTCAGACCATGGGATATGGAAAAAAACACGATTGGCATCCTTCTGGAGGACACTATAGACGGTAGTAAGTCAAGTTTTTGTAGAGGATGGGGCACTTCGGGTACCTTCTAGGAGGCTAGCGTGTGCGCGGGATGTGGCAGAATGAGTGGATTGAAGATTTCAATCAATTGGCACCCGAGCGGGGACGATAACTGGTCGGGAAGGCAAGTTGTTGTAGAGGATGGGGCACTTGAGGAAGCTTGTAGGAGGCCAGGACACGGGCGCGCGAGGTGCGCGCGGACCGGACGGGCATTCAAACTATTGGATATGGGAAACAAAACAATTGGCATCCTTCTGGAGTACACTGGAGGGTGGTAAGTCAGGTTGTTGTAGAGAATGGGGCACTTCGGGCACCTTCTAGGAGGCCAGGAAGGGTGCGCGCTCTCCGCCCATTAAGGAGCATGAGCATGGCGCTGTCACTATCTTATTGAGCAGCCAGGCCCATTGAATGCCCTACGGAATCTACACAATATCTCTTAGACGCCCTATGCACATGAATTAGCACTTCTTGGCCTTGAACAGGATGAAGGGACAGATTTGGTGCATCGCCCTATCCCAACCGATGAAGCACCCTTGGGTAAACGTCATAGACATCAAATCGTTTTCATCAAGAGGTGCAAAGTTTGGCTGCCCCCCACACACACACACACACACACGATTCTGCTACTTCTGAATTATGACTGTCCCCAAGCTGACTCACACAAAACAGTGTCTCATGAAAATTTTATGCTAGAATGTTATAACCATGAATATTTCTTACAGGCGCTTAGAATTAAGGATTCAATAAAAAAAAAGGCAAATATGTTCTGAAATGAATGTTCGGAATGTTATAGATACACTCCATAAACAGTGAAACACATCTGTCATTTCATTGATCATATGAGTCTACTTAAAAGAACACTTCAGTATAGTACTTGGGCTGATGTACTGCAAATATTTCTATTTCCACTAAAAAAAAACTTTTTTGACTAAATTACCTCAAAAGTAGACCCATACTACCAGATTTGTTAAAAAAACTACTAGATATTATATTTATGACGCCCACGCTCTTGCATAAAATCAAACCCAAAACGACTCAAAAATATTTTAAGTTTAACACACAGGACAGCTCGACGTGAAATCATACCACTAAGATGTAATAACAACACATTTGCCCAGATAGTGTCATATCTACTGTTTTCAGCATTTTGAGTCTAAAAGTTAAAATATTATAATCCACAAACTATACCTAAATGCCCTTTCATTAGAAAAATATGCCTCCAAATATTACTTTGTATATATTATTACTAACCACCGTTGAAGAGTGGCATACAATAGGTCAAAAAATATTACAACACTGGGGGACCGGAAAATGGTCCATAATTTATAACGGAAACTATATTAAATTGAGGAAACCATGTCTGAGATGGCACCTTTCACTTCCGCAGTATGCTTTTTCAATACTGAAACTATCTTTACCTGCGTACTTTACAAAACAGACATGGGATGCTGCTTTGCAGACAATATTATTTTTGACTAATAAGGTTAGGTTACTCACGAAAACAATAAGTCCAAAAGTAAGTTGAGTCGACACTGGCTGTCATTTCCGTAATCCATGTTGATTATACAAATGCACAACAAGTGTATGTCATTTTGAGCTAACTTCGGGACATGACATACCCACCCACCCAGCACTCCCCTTCCCCTCCCCCTCGATGTACACGTTGACAACAGATCATTCGTTTCTTACTTCTACAAAATGCAGGCACTTGAAACTTTGTGTGGGGACTTCTGTCACTCTTAAAACACTTGCAGACCACACACTTTGTTTCTCTGACGGCAAAATATTTAACTTGAATGTTATTAACTTGTTATTAAAAGCCCAGCAGAGCCGAGCCCTGAGACCCGGTCGGCCACTCCGCAAATTACGCGTTCGCACACTTCCACACAATGACGACACTTGAGACATCATGCGGTGACGTCCGCAACTCATAAAACAACTTCAAATAGCAATATTCGTCTATCAGGCGCTTAAATTTTTAACTTTCATATTGTAAACAACCGAAGTGATGACGGTAAGACGGGAGGTACACAGCGGTGGAGCGGTGCGGAGCGGCTGCCGCTAGATGGCGCTAGTGTGGCGTTGCCAACTGCTGAACTTTTAATCCATTCACTAAAATAATTATTTCAAACTCCGTCAAATGCAATGTCCTTTCATTATTCTGAGAGTCCATGACTTGATGTTTCGAAAACATATTGGGTTATCGCTGTACTTGCTGTAGTCTAAGAGGAGAAGACTGTAGTTACGCTTTCTTCTCACAGACAGACACACGACCAAAACCTCCCCGGGTCCCTTGCTCAGGAGAGTGAGCTTCGCTCACAAAAACGACTCCGCCTAAGCTAGGAGTGAGACACAGTGTAAGCAGAGCGAGAGCGATACTCATGGCGCACGTTGAAGCGAGACTGTGTGCCGTGGTCTTCGTGCGCCAGTTTTATACCGAAGTGCTACTACCGCCGCGCACCGCCGCCACCGCATCGCGGTGCCGCGGGCCGCGTCGCTGCGTGAGGCAGCATAAAGAGCAACAGGGAGCGTCCGCCCCTCTCGACAAGTAGGACAGGTAAGTAAAAAAACAAAATGAATCGTCTACATTTGCGTGAATCATGCCCCTGCACATTCAGTTGTCGTCCGCAGGTGAAAACGGAAGATGAGCGTATCGATATCTGAACCCCGACCGTCAGCTCAGAAGTCAGAGCCGTAGCGCACCCGGCCACGGCGCCGCTACGAAGGTATACGATTTACACAGGATCCATAGGCGCTGGAACGTCGGGCTGCGGCGGAGTGGAGGGTGGGGAGCCTGCTCCCGCCCGACGTCTGTCCGTCAGCCTGTTCCACCCGCACTGCGCCCCCGTCCGGCGTCGGAGTGATCCGTGTCGTCTGCATAAGGTAAGTTCAGAATCAAAACATTTCCCTGATTGGCTAGAATTTTGGAAACCCGAAGCCTGGCCGAACGCAAGCCGAACGCGAGCCGAAGCCGAGCCGAGCGACGGGGGCGGGACTGGACATCATTTCCTCTCGAGACCTCGGCGTCGTAAGGACATCATCTCTGAGTCAAGCTGTGAAGTGTGGTTTTGTTGATTTTCAAGATGTCCAGCCCTACCCACGAGACAGACATTTTAATAATACGAATTTCAACATGGGAGGAGGCGGAGATGGACCGCTTGTTTGTAAGTAGAGTGTGTTGAAAGTGTTAAAACCGAGCGTGGGAACGGGATGCGGGGCGGGGGGGTAGCAGCTCGGGCTGGCCTGACCGAGCTTCAGCTACGGGCCGCCACATTCAAACCTGTGCTCTGATCAGTTCTAGTGTTCAATTTGTCGTTCGAAAAACTGTAAAATGAACATGTTGTTATTTTGTATACTCGCTTTGCGGCGCGGGTAGCAGCTCGGGCTGGCCTGACCGAGCTTCAGCTATGGGCCGCCACATTCAAACCTGTGCTCTGATCAGTTCTAGTGTTCAATTTGTCGTTCGAAAAACTGTAAAATGAACATGTTGTTATTTTGTTGGGCGGGCCCACAGAACTAACATGGAACTTGAGCTTAAACCAGGCTCGACCAGGGTAAGAGACAGGCGTAGTAGGACCGAAACAGCACTCCTCGTCCGCCCGGCCAACACTGCGGCACGAATTTAGAACAGTAAAAATGCGCGTCGTCATGTGCATTGTCAGAACGTTAATGGGTCTTTGTTGTTGATACGCGAGATTTGGGTTGCAAGATCTGTATCGAAAACACTCATGGATGGAATCAGCCCAGTTTTTTGAAAAGTGTTGAGAGTCCTACGTTGGCGTTGGTGTTTGTAAGTACATTCGAATCGAGGCTGTTATCGATGTATCGAGCGGGAGGGGCGGTTAATACGAATGGCGGCTCCATGAGGAAATGTGGTAGTGGTGTGTGTGTGTGTGTGTGTGTGTGTCTCCAAACCCGTTCTTTGTACAGTCACCCAAAACTCGCAAGTTTTGTTCAGGGGCAAACACTTTATTGTGATCAAATTTCAAAATTTCGGCCACGGTGGTCGATGCGAAGAGACCATAAAAATCGACTACCGTACCGTGGCCAGAATTCCAAATTTCGATCACAACGAAGAGTTTGCCCCAGGAAACTATATGCGCGCGGCGTTGCCAAATCGTTTGGATGAAAGGTCTATTATTTTTATTTTATTTAAAGTAGAGGCAGGGAAGGGGCTCATTTTATTTTAATAGCTATGTATACTTAAAACTTGTCAAATAAAAAATGGTGGCAGGAAAATAGCTGAAAAAAAAATTTTTTTTTAAAGTTGCAGGGAACCAAGATGGTAGCCTCCAGGGCAACTTTTGCAAAAGAAATTTGGCAACGCTGAACGAGCAGATCAAAAGCCCGGCATCAGCTCTGTGCTTTCGTTCGAATCCATTCCAGTCGTGCCGAAGACCGTTGAAACGCGTAAACCATTCACTTAATTCTTGTATTCCAAACGTGCCGAAGACCGTAAAATCGCGTGACCCTTTCACTAAATTCTGTAATATATCTATGAACATGGCGATTGCTTTTATTCTCAGTGACTATCCTGATTTGCGTCCAGAAATCAAATTTTTACTTATGCTGCAACAACCAGAGCCAGTAGTTGATCTATCTGTTATCATGAATTTACGTCTTCTCCTTGATGTCCACGGATATGAATTTGTCAACACGCAAGCAAATGCTGTATTAGATTCTGACGATGGAAAAAGTGAATGTGAATTTCTGGTAAAAGAATATCAACGAGGGATAAACATGACGTGTTTGGATAGTTCTCGATCATGTCCGTGCAAGCACGACTGCCGGCAAAACAGTGACGCCCTGGTGGACCTCAGCAGACTTTTTTTGGAAACTGTAGTAAATAGTATTGAACAGGATGTGTTAGCAATGAATGATATTATTGTACTGCCATGGGAAATAGAGGTGAGTTAAGGTGAATCCACAATACCGTTCATAGTTCATGCACTCATGCACTTATGTGGCTCATAAGTTCCTTGCATTCAACAATATGTTTCTGGTGAAAGTGGAAATTTAATATTTCGAAGAGGCCATTTCACCAAATAAGTTCCCTAGTTTGCCTTCTTACACTCTGCACTCAGAAATGAGAGGAACTTATGAGCTGCATGAGGGCATGAGCTATTAGCTATGAGCAGTATTGCGGATTCACCTTAAAATCCACAATACCGCTTATAGCTCATGCACTCATGCGCTTATGTGGCTCATAAGTTCCTCGCATTGAACAATATGTTTTGGGTGAAAGTGGAAATTAAATATATTTCGAAGAGGCCATTTCACCAAATAAGATCTCTAGTTTGCCTTCTTACACTCCGCATTCAAAAATGAGAAGGGTACTTATGAGCTGCATGAGCGCATGAGCTATTAGCTATGAGCAGTATTGCGGATTCACCTTTAAGGTGGCCCTACACTCAACATTTTTTATGTATCCGCCTATGTCTGTTTGTCGATTTTCGTTGATATTTTGTCTGATAGTGTGGGGAACATTTACTGTTGTACACTTCAACAAAACCTTTGGGACTTGAGTGAATACAAAATTGGCAAAAAATGTAAAACGGACAGTGACGGACATGACGAAAACGCTGAGTGTAAGGCCAACTTTAAAGTATTTTCAAATTTTAATTGTCGCGATTTTCACATAAATTTTGATTGTTGTTTACTGTGCAGGAGAACGAAGAATACTGAAAGTAAGTATATTTACAACACAGTTCATTTGTTATTTGTTTCTTGCTTTAACACGTACATGTTCATTTGATATAGAACTGGACACTGAGTCACTGCGTTTCATGGGTGCCTTAAGTTGCCAAGCCACCAAATGCTATATGAGGACTCTAAGATGATGATGATGATAATGACGCAGATTCTTGATCACCTTTGAAGTTTTAAAGATGAACAGTGTCGAAGATATTAAATTTTAAGTCTTGTGTTATATCATTTAATGCTCTGTATATATGACAAATCAACTGTTTTGCCGCTATGGTCTATTTTTTCTTTTGCATAGTGCTGTAAGTTCACGTTTCACTTTTAATTAAAGGCAACAATGCCAAAGAATCTTTTTGTTGAAAATGTTTAATTTTAAGAATTTTAAGTCTTGTGTCGTGATATTTTTACGCTTCATATATTTGAAACTGACTGTTTTTCCGCTCATAAACTTGATTTTTTATCATTTTAGAAATAAGTCATATTTTATTAAGTCATATTTTATTCCAGGTATTAGGTTGGAAAAATTATTATGTTCAACACATGATTGATCATGGCTTTACCTTATGTGTTTTCTATTAGCAATTTATATATATCATGTCTGTTGTAGTCGATTGTTTGAGTTTTTTATAATATTTCTATATTGTTGTGTGGTGGTGATGTCATAATGTTTATGGTTCCTGCAAACTTAGACTGATTATTTGTATAATGTGTTTTTGATGCCTTTTGTCAGAAATAATTGAGACCAAATTAATAAAACATGTTTTATCTCTTTGAATATATCACCATTTTCCCTTCATTAATATTTATCACTTAACATTTTGCACTGGTGAAAATTACAAAAAGGACACAAGCACTTAAATGATACTAAGAAAGTGAAGCATTGCACTTAGCATTAATTACTTCTGTTCTTAAGTAAATTGCAAGAAACTGGGAGATATCAAAAAACTCACCAAAAATGTAGGTAAACAAACCACCAAAGTCATGACTGTACATTCCAGTGGTTTGTGTAAGGCGTCTATCTATCATACCAAGTACGCCACATTCCATCATACTAAATTCATCAGAAATTATAAACTTGACGTTTTTCAAGTCATTCCAAACCTACGAGCTGCTGCTCCTTCAAGTTCTACAAAATCTTTTATTGTCCGACCACCGTGAGTTTAGCACACCAAATGACTAGGAAGGATAGGCTAGCCCATGAGTGCGAGAGAGAGAGAGATAGGCTATTCTTCCGGTGGGACCACGATAGTTTACTCCAGCTCGCGACCGACTGACACTCACTGCTTCTGCGACTTTATTGTCTTCTTCATACTAGTATAGTAACGTCGGACGAAGCCAATGACAATGAGGGTCGTGGTAGTTTGAGTTTAGCCGCTGTAGCCGGCACCATGAGGAAATGTTCTGTGTTATGTTGTGGTCTGCCTTGCAGCCCTGGCAGACGTTTGTACAGGTTAGTGTTTTTCAAGAAATTTGTTTGAGCTTTGAGATTACCGTGTAATGTTGTCGTGTCTTGTTATTAGTTTACCACCTGATGACAACCAGAAAAAAGAATGGCTTTCGTGGCTCTCAGCTGTGAATGGGTCTTCTCATTTTCCAAAAAACGTTTTTATTTGTAGTGACCATTTTAAAATCAGCAAGTCAGAATTACTAGTAAAAAACAGACCTAAAATTTTGCCATCGTTGCCAATGCTGGCCAGGTATTTTGAAGGTTATTTTCTATTTGTTTTGGTTGTTTCCCAGCAGGTGATTCTAAGTCTAAATTTTGTTACAGTAATATGTCATGTAGTCAGGGTGCAAGAACAACTCAAGTTGGCAAAGTAGCAAGAGCTGCAACAATGATTCAAGCTTCCACAATTGTTATTGAGACAGCAACAGCGACTCAAGCTGCAACAACAGCACCTTCAATGTATGTTGGAAATAATCGGAATAACATCAGTTTCTATTTTTTATGGGAGGTTTTAATGCTTAATTTTGTGGCGGAAAAATGTCTTGCAGTCAAGCTGCAACAATTTCACCGGAGCCTGTTGTTTGTCCAACGCTGTCATCTAATCAAATCACAAGAACAGCATTACCCATGCACAATGTCAATCAATCCAGTCAGTGCAGTGAGGAGGTTGCCATTCCCAATTATGAGGATTTTACAACAGTTATAGAAGTGAATATATCAAAGCAAAATGAACACAGGTATTATTTTTTATTTTTGACCCACTTTAAGTATTATTTGTCTGTCAAAAGAGATGTACTTTCATTCCAGTGTCTGTTTGTTTGCTTAGTGACTCCACATCCTGCAGAGGATTTGATTGTAACAGTTATGTGGATTATTCTACAGTTGTTGAGTTAACCATTTTTAATAACGAGATCAATATTATCCGTAATGATGTCGTCAGGTAATGCCTGAGATGCTTGAGGTCTTGCTTTGATTTAGTTACGTTTTGGTTCAAGGAGATAATGTTTTACTCAATTTTGAATTTCAGGACTGATAAGTGTTCTGATACAACTGATTCAAATCGATACACTAGCGTTGTAGAGTTGTATATTGAGAGTGGATACACGACAATACATGAACAGTAATGTTTCTTTTTTTATTTTATTCTTTTTAAATATTTCTGAATGTTTAGTATGAAACTAATTTGCGGCAGTCTACAACCAAAGAAACCCTACGAAATCCATAAAAATTATGCTTTGACACGTACCAGTAGATTTTCCAGCCAATTCCATGATTCTGCGAAGCCGGTTTGGGTTTTTGCCCCAGTTCGACATGATGCATTGCTTGTTTTTTCTAAATAATAATAATACATCACACATATACTCAACCCCAACGCCTCCGCTAGCCTCCTCCACCGACAACGCCAAGGCGGGCGCGCGGGTACGGCGGGGACTCTGACGGCAGCGAGCGACTGCCGCGTCGCGGTGCATTGTGGGAGAAGTTACGATACTTCTCCGTGGAATCTTACCCTCGCCCCCGCGTCTGTTCCAAACTTTGATGATTTTTAATAAATCAGCGGTACTTTGGAATTCTTTGATATTTTGTCAGTTGATTCTTAACAGCTCACAGATTCGGAATCAATAAATACCTCATAATGCGCAAAAATGTTAGTTACGATGGTTCTCCAGCTGCATAGAAAGTTAGGATGTTTCTCGAGCGGTCAAAACAGTTAGGATCTTTCTCGAGCGGACAAAACAGTTAGGATGTTTCTCGAGCGGACAAAACAGTTAGGATCTTTCTCGAGCGGCCGCAAAAGTTACGATCTTTATCCTAGGACGCGTCGATCTATGACTACCCATCGCACCTACGTCTGATATCAGACCAAAGAAAGGATGTTACAGGACTGCTACCATTAAGCGACGAGTGCCTCCAAGTGACGTGGAAGCCTGTGGAAGATTCAGATGAGACTCTTCCAACCTCATCTGTTCTGCACGCGGCTTTCACAACCTGTTTTGGGAGACTCCAGCTGTACAAATATTTGGACGTGGTCAGGGAGCGTGCCCTGTACCACGATACAGACAGCGTGGCTTACATAAGTCGCCCTGGTGAGCCAGATCTCCCCCTTGGCACACACCTCGGTGACCTTACAGATCAGGTTGAGGAGGACTACGGGGAGGGGTCCTTCATCACCGAGTTTGTGGCCGGCGGGCCTAAAAGTTACGCTTACAACGTGGCAGTGGGTGGAGGAGACCCCACCAACATCAAAGTTTGCATCAAGGTCAGGGGGATCTCCATCGATAAGTCATGCAATGATCTTATCACCTTTGAAAATCTCAAAGCCATGGTGATGAGGGAGAAGGAGAACTTCAAGGTACCTCTTCCACGTCAGATCGCCAGGCTCCCTACATGGCAGATAGTGACAAGGTCGAGCAGTAAGAACTGGAAGGCCGTTAATACCAAGCGACGCCGGGTTGGTTTTGAAATGACTGTTCCGCACGGTTACAATGCGTGGGCAGAAGCTGATGAGGAGGACCAAGACCTCCTAGAGGTTATGGACCTCCTTGGAGACGCCTAGAAGGAAGGCAAAGCGCAGGGGAGAGGCAGGCAGGCTGGCCCCACCGGCGCAGGGGAGACGCTGGTTAGGCCCCATTACTACAGGGTGAGCGACTTTGTATCTGCCAGACTTCGGGAGCGGATAGGGGACATTTAGACGAGTATTTTGATATAAGACACTTGGGGTCGGAAATCAAAATTACGCCCGCTAGAGGGAAATCAAATTTCGGAACCGAGCGCCGGCAGGTAGGCAACCCAAATCGGAAATGCTCACAATTTTGCGCTTAAGTAGTGGGTTTCCAGTCTAAGACATAAAGGGTAGTTAGGGATTCCTCGCGAGCTCGCGACGCACCTCTACGCCTACGCACGTTTCCCGCGAGACCGCGAGCCTCTCCGACGAGACTGTGGGTCTGGCCCGTAAGTTCTGCCCCGCCATTGAGGCCCGCGGCCTCGCGGTGGAGGCCCGTGGCAACGCCAGGGAGGACCGCAGTCTCGTGGGGAAGCTGAGCTACGCCACGCCACGCCGCTCCTAGGCTGCCAGCCGGGTGGTTGCCTACCTGCCGGCGCTCGGTTCCGAAATTTAATTTCCCTCTAGCGGGCGTAATTTTGATTTCCGACCCCAAGTGTCTGATATCAAAATACTCGTCTAAATATCCCCTACCCGCTCCCGAAGTCTGGCAGATACAAAGTCGCTCACCCTGTATAAAAACACAGAAACATAGAGGTTAACTATCAGTCATAAAGATGGATCTCAGATTCCAACATCCATGCACTGCCCTTGTGTTAGGTGGCACAGGAAGTGGCAAAACTTTCTTTATGAATCGTCTTATTGAAAATAGGAATGAGATGTTCAGCACTACATTTGAACACATTATTTTCTATTACTCTGAGTGGCAGCCATTGTATGACACCCTCAAGTCTCAGCATGGGGTTGAATTTAGGCAAGAGCTCCCCCTACTTGATGACCACCCGGCTGGTCAGAGTCCTAAGCTGATTGTCATGGATGATATGATGTACGAGATTAAGTCTCACCACAAAGAAATCCTTAAATTTTTTATTAAGGGTTCACATCACAGAAATCTCAGTATATTTTTCTTGAGTCAGTGCTTCTTTCCCGATGGCCTGCGGCAAATAAGTTTGAATACACATTACATTATGCTGTTTAAAACAAGTAGGGATTTGGCACAGATACGCACCTTCTGTATGCAAGTCGATCCTCAGCATTTTCGTGCACTTCTTGAGGCCTACGAGGACGCTACACGGGCAGGGTACACGTACATCTTGTTCGACTTCAAGCCCAATCAACTGGACCACTTGCGCATGCGCACGCTCATATTCCCCGGTGAATCCACGGTGGTATACATTCCACGTGCAAAGTATAAAAGGGAGATGATGACCGTCCTCTAAATCATTTGATGACAATGGCTCCTGCCGCAAAGACACACAAAGCTGTGCTGCAGGTTCTTCTGTCAGCTAAACCTAAACATCGTAAAGCGATTCTCGAAAACTCAGATAGAGCCCTAGTGTACGCTATCTGTGAGATTTGTGACAATTTGCTGCGTGGTAATATTCCACTGAGTGATAGTCATAAAAATAAACTTAAACGACACCGCGATAAAATCAGGAGGCTCGCTCAGAGAGGAGAGGGGTGGCAAGTGAAGAAGAAAACACTAGTACAGACAGGAGGTGCATTTCTTCCTCTGCTGCTAAGCACGATAGCCTCTGTACTTCCTTCTCTGCTACAATGAATCACGTTAAGAAAATGATTCTCGTGCCGCATGAAAGTGTGGCCAGACTTAATGATTCTACCCCGCCCACCTCTGAGACACAAGTTAGTGCCCTGGACAATGAAATGGAACTCATTATGCGTAAAAAATACGCTGACGATTCCCTCAAATGGAAATTGTACAATGAGGCACTGCAGCGTTACTTACACTTTAAAAACGAGAGTAAGAAACCACTGCAAATATCAGTTGAGGAGTTTACAGGAGAGACAGAAAATGTGGTTCGTCAACAACTCGCTGCCGCCATGCCAAAGACATATAATGAGGCTGCACTACGAATTTACGATTATTTGAGTACGACCGGTTCACGTGTCACGTGGGACTCCTCAGGTCTTGTATCGCTTAGCGGTACACCTGTCGCAAACTCCAATATCATTGATCTAATTTCGGATCTAACTCGTTCACGCAAAAATTTTGAGCCTGTGGGTGTTTCAAACTTTATTAAAACATTGTCTTCACTCGACATTCCGTTGGAACTTATTCCTAACGAGAAACGTAGAGTCGCTATTATTCAAGCGCGAAACCAAGGTGGTGGGGGGGGGGGGGCTGTGGTTCCGATCACTAAGCCAAAACGCGTGAGAAAACGCGTGACTAAAGGTCGCATTACTAAACCTAAACATGTCTGGCAATCTTGGGGACGTGTATCACGAGCCCGCTGACCCTGCGTCTTACGGAACGGCTTGGAAACTCTGGGATGCTACGGGAGAGAAAAAAGAGAAAATTACAGAGTATCTACAGGGTGAGGACGGTTACACCCTTCACAAACCTGCTAGACGCCACTTTCCTCGTAATGTGACTTAGGCAGATAGTATTGATGAGAGTTGGCAGACAGATTTAAGTGACTTTCAGTCTCTTAAAAAAGATAATGATGACTTTAGCTATATTTTGTGTGTCATCGATGTATTCTCAAAATTTGCTTGGGCTGTCCCCCTAAAAGATAAATCTGCTCCTTCTATTATGAAGGGGTTTCAGACCATTTTCAAAAGTACTGACCGTCGACCCACACGGCTGTTTTCAGACAAAGGAAAAGAATACATTAACAAAACATTTCAGAAATTTTTGAAAGACAATAACATATCCTATATATTCACACACAGAATCCTGACATTAAATGTTCGATTGTGGAGAGGTGGCTGCGCACCATTAAATAAAAATTGTTTAAAAGATTCACCTACTCTGAAAAATACAGATATGTAGATGGACTGTTGGATGATATTGTGGATGCATACAATCACACATTTCACCGCTCTATTAAAATGCGTCCAGTAGACGTGACACCCGATAGGGTACTGGAGGTATATAAAAACCTGTACTACGATATGAACAACAGTATGAAAAAGCCAAAGTATAAAGTGGGTGATTGTGTCAGAATCAGTAGAGAAAAACAAGTCTTCGAAAAAGGGTACACCTGGAACTGGAGCGAGGAGATATTTAAAATCATTCAGGTCATTCCTCATGCGATGCGGTGCCGGTGTACCGGCTGGAAGATCTCGATAAGGATCCAATTGAGGGCACGTTTTATGAAATGGAGCTTCAGAAGGTCACTAAGCCTGAGGCGTTCAAAATCGCATGTATAGTGCGTTCTAAACGAACAAAGGGCAAACGACAACATCTCGTCCACTGGAGAGGTTATCCGAAAAAGAGTCGCTCTTGGATCTTCGATACCCTGATGGAACTCTCTGGACAAGACCTGGATGCGAGTCAGTCCCGAAACCGTCCAATTCGTCTCAAAATGGATGGATCGGGGAGACTCTTAATCGGTCCAACGTCTGTCCGTTGGGCATCCACGAGGTCCCGAATGCAGTCCCGTCTCTATCCATAATGTCCACAGGCCATCCTCAGATTTCCTCATATCCTCTCCTGCGTTTGTCATTAGGATCCATGGCACGTCCAGCAAAAGCACTGCTAATGGTGTCCAGGGGTACTCCTATGGCATCCGGAGTGCATCCAGATTATCCAAAATACATCCACAGTATCCAAACACCATCCACTATCCCTGATGGGTTCTGAGGACGGGTCCAGGACAGATCCGAGCGTTCGGATCTCGTCCGACTTGTTTCACATCGGAACAATTTCGGACAGACTGTAACTCGTCTTATATGCGTCCTGTGCGTCCGAGATCCGTCTCCAGTGTGTCCTTCACCGGTCCTCATTCGTCAGTAAACCGTCCGCTGAACGTCCTTCGTGCGTCCCGCGAGTCCTAAACGCGTCCCAATGGCATCCTGAACGTCCTGCAGTCGTCCTCAGCCAGTCCGCTGACCGTCCCCAGTGAAGCGTGCCAGTCCGGGAGCCGTCCTGCTCGTCCTGCTCCTAGCGAGTACTGTTGCTCGTCCGCCATGCGTCCTGCACGTCCAACGGCTGCCCTACAGCCGTCCGATGCTGGTCCAGTGTGTCCTACACCTGTCCGGAATGGCACTGGTCCGTCCGCGATTCGTCCTGCACGTCCCACGGCTGTCCTACAGCCGTCCGATGCTGGTCTGGTGTGTCCTACACCTGTCCGGAATAACACTGGTCCGTCCGCGATGCGTCCCGCTCGTCCTCCTGGGGTCCTACAGCCGTCTGATGTTGGTCCAACGTGTCCTACACCGGTCCGGGATGCCGCTGATCTGTCCGCAATGCGTCCCGCTCGTCCTCCTGGGGTCCTACAGCCGTCCGATGTTGGTCCAACGTGTCCTACACCGGTCCGGGATGCCGCTGATCTGTCCGCGATGCGTCCGGCTCGTCCTCCTGGAGTCCTACAGCCGTCCGATGTTGGTCCAACGTGTCCTACACCGGTCCGGGATGCCGCAGATCCCGCTCGTCCTATTGGGAGCGTTTCAACTGTTCTAGTATTTCAACCGACCTAGGCCTTCATCTGGTCTAGTTTGCAAGTGGCCTAGTCTTTCATCTGTCCTAGTATGCAGTTGTTCTAGTCTTTCAACTGTTCTAGTCTTTCAACTGTTCTAGTCTTAGAACTGTCCTAGTCTTTCAACTGTTCTATTCTTACAACTGTTCTAGTCTTTCAACTGTTCTAGTCCTTCAACTGGTCCAGAGATGCACCAAAAAGTGTGTTTTTCAACTGTTCTAGTCTTACATCTGTCCCAGTCTTTCAACTGTGCTAGTCTTTCAGCTGTTCTAGTCTTTCAGCTGTGCTAGTCTTTCAACTGTTCTAGTCTTACAACTGCCCTAGTCTTTCAACTGTGCTAGTCTTACAACTGTCCTAGTCTTTTAACTGTTCTAGTCTTACAACTGCCCTAGGCTTTCAGCTGTTCTAGTCTTTTAACTGTTCTAGTCTTTCAACTGTTCTAGTCTTAGAACTGTTCTAGTCTTACAACTGTTCTAGTCTTTCAACTGTTCTAGTCTTTCAACTGTTCTAGTCCTTCAACTGGTCTAGAGATGCACCAAAAAGTGTGTTTTTCAACTGTTCTAGTCTTACCTCTGCCCCAGTCTTTCAACTGTATTAGTCTTTCAACTGTTCTAGTCTTAGAACTGTCCTAGGCTTTCAACTGTTCTAGTCTTTCATCTGTTATAGTCTTTCGAATGTTCTAGTCCTTCAACTGGTCTAGAGATGCACCAAAAAGTGTGTTTTTCAACTGTTCTAGTCTTACATCTGCCCCAGTCTTTCAACTGTTCTAGTCTTTCAACTGTTCTAGTCTTTCAACTGTTCTAGTCTTTCAACTGTTCTAGCCTTTCATCTGGTCTCAGTATTTCATCTGGTCCAGTCTTTCCACTGGTCCAGTCTTTCAACTGTTCTAGTCTTTCAACTGCTCTAGGCTTTTATCTGGCCTAGGCCTAGGGGTCATTCCACGAGAGATTTACAGGTTTTCAGGTGACCCTTTCCGCATTTCTTGCTTTTTTGATATGTTGTAGCCCTCCTTCTGACGAGCATTTTGCGCTATAGCGGAACTCTGTAGCTCAACTGGTTCCGGAGATAGGGCCGATTGAAGATTTTCGAGGACTTTTTTAGAGGTTTTGTGCAAATTTTCGGATTTGATTTTTTTGGAGCGTTCCCAGGCCTGAAGCAAACCCAACCACGTTGCTGGCAGGGGCAGTTTGATCCGAGGAACTGAAATCTGAACTCGGATTTTACCTAGGTCCCCCCCTTCTGTCCTTTTTTGTGGAGAAAACCGCAGTTTTTAATTTCATTTCCCGCGTTTTCAGCAGCTTTGACGACGATGTTCCTACAATTTTTCTGTACTTTTCAGAGCGTCAGGGGATAGTTCTCGACTAGTACTTTCGATTTTTGATAGGGTAGGTGCTACCTATCCTGCTAGTTTAGGAGCTAGAGCAGGACGAAAACGAAAAAAGGTATATTTAAAAAACACACTCAAATGACCGATTTGGTGAATTTTTTTTCGAGGTGATGCCCGGCCGATACCAGGGTAAGTAGCATGCTTTCCGGACCAAAATTTCATGCTCTATCCGAATCTGAAATGAAAAAAGTGGGCATCTGTTTTGTTTCTCTGCTAGGGGCGCGTCTTCACAGACACCTTTTCGAGAAAGTGCCCCAAAACTACTATTCTCGCCAAACTGGTCCCACAGTGGCCGAGCTGACCCAAATTTGGTACCACCAGGTTTTCGGGTGCGCTGAGCACGAATCAGGTGGTGCCGAGGCCGCCCGGACATTCTGGGGGTACGTCACCGGGGACCTCCTGAGCACCGCGATGACAACGTCAACAGCGTCGATTTGGTTCAAATTACGTTACCGGGGGCAGTTTCGCACGTCGAGCTCAAATGTGGGGCTCGAGGCTACTTTATTAAAAAAAAATAGGTGTACACTCTAAAAAAAAACAGCAGAAAAAGTAAAAAAAGAAATCAATCAAATTAAAAAAAAATATATATATATAAATTAACCAAAAACACCGCAAGTGACGCTGGCGCGAGCAGGCCTAACGCAGCCACAAGAAATGCTATGCCTGTCAGGTCCTCTTCCTCATGTTTTGCTAAAATTAGAGTTACTTGAAATTTCAAATAACTGTTATGAAATTCAGCCCCAGCATATTAACACAGTAAATATGTTAGTGAAAGCTTGACTTAATTCTAGTCTAACAGGTCTGAAAAGCCTAAATTAAAAATAAACATGCTAGGCCCGCCCTTCCGCCAAACGTCGTCGCCTGCGCTGCGCTGCGCTGCGCTGGCAACTCCGTTCGGCCGGGGGCAGCCTAGCTTGGCCTGCCGGCGGCGATATGGACGGGCCTCCGGCCCGTCCTCGGAGTCACAGGTTATAAAAAAATTACTTTAAAACGCGGGCCTTCGGCCCGCTTACTTATTGTCGCAGTCGTACAAAACAATTCGAGCCTTCGGCCCGATAATACTTCTCATTTATTATCATTTTTTTAAATTTTATTTTAATTTTAGATGTAAATTACTGCTTTGAATAACGGGCCTTCGGCCTGCTAACCTATTATCGCCCCTCGCGGTCATAGGGTACATTATGGCCTTCGGTCTGATCATCCTTTTATTTATTTTTACATATTATGCCTGTTTATTTTTTACATACCAGTGTAGTGGGTTTGCCTATCCTAGGAGTTACGGCGCCTTACGTGGCGATCGGATAGGCAAACCCTCAACAGTGGTGTGTATTTGACTTGACAGAACACAGTGTTATTTAATATTACAAACGATTTTTAATATGTTCGTTTATCATGAGTATATATATGAACAAAGGAGAACATTTCCAGTAAGTGTGTGCCATTTGAACGAGAAGCAAAGCTTTGGTAAGCGGAGAAAAAGTACTATAAATTAGTTTGAAACGCACAGTATTTTAGGCGTGAAAATATTTGAGGTAGCGGTGTATCACCGTGACTGCAGCCCACCCTTCTGCTTTGAAACGCAGTGGTTATGTGTCTATTGGTTGCGCCTGTCATAATTTCTGTGATTAAAGAAATGACAGGATACCCAACATGACGCTTTCGGATATTTGGGTCTTCGATGTGGCTGTAGCCCCGAAACTGTAAGAGATGTAGCGAAACGGACGAAATTTTTGCCCATAGGGCCACAAAATGACTCAAAACCCTTGTCACGACATCGAACATGATGTTTTATAATATTTAGGTCTTTTGTGTGGCTGTAGCGCCAAAACGGTAAGAGATAGAGCGAAACGGACCAAATTTTGTTCCAATGGATCGCAAAATGACGCAAAACCCATGACACGATACCCAACATGATGTTTTATGATATTTGGGTCTTTTGTGTGGCTGTAGCGCCGAAACGGTAAGAGATAGAGCGAAACGGACGAAATTTTGGTTCCAAGGGTAACAAATCGTCGAGATACCTCTAAGGATACCACAAAATTTTATGTAACTTATTATTATTTTGTATTCCGTGAAAACTTTAATAATTGTTTTCAGTGCCTTAATGAGAGTTGGCAGGATTTCGGTGTCCAGGAGTGACCCTTAAGATACCCTAAAAATTTCAACTCTCTAGCTCAACTCCTTCGAGTGGAACAGACAGACAGACAGACAGACAGACAGACAGACACCAGATCGATTGCATAAGCCCGCTCTAAAGCTTTTTCAAAGCAGAAGGGCGGGCTAAAAAGTAAGGGAAGGTGGGGTACGTTGGGATGGATTTTTTGTTTTTGCTCTAGATCCAAAACCGTCAGACTTAGAATGACCGGAGCTGGCCCAAATCGTACATTGGAGTGTTGTCGTTGGTACACCAAAGCCCTCAAATATCTTGTCACTAAGTCTTTGCTAGCAGAAAGGTTTTCCTAAAATTTGCACCTTGTCCCAATGTGTCCCGGTGCGGAGCAGATTGGGACGCCATAAGACAACATGGGATGGGGCACATTGGGACATTTGACTTAATTTAACGCGTTTTCCCGTGAAATGTGCACAATGCGCACCGCCTTGAGGTCTGGAAGTCGATAGAAGTCATTATGTTCCAAATGAGACGGTTTTGGAATTTTTTGAAATGTTGCATTAGCCAATTGTGGCGTACTGTCCCAATGTGTACCTGATCACCTCGATCTTGATTTAGTTATCTTTTTTCATTATTTTAGGATTCAATTCAAAACCTCTACCCGCTAAATGTGTCGTAAGAAACAACCTATAGACCAGCCACCAGACCGATTTGCTATCGCAACTAAGTTCGCTTTAAAAAGGGAAAATTCAAATGAGAAGTCACCTTACTTTTAACGTCTTTTTGTGCTAATTTTCATTTAGTATTTTCTGTACAGCACACATGTTCTGTAATCTTCCAATTACTGGTACCATCACGAAGAATGCGCGCCTATGCTCATTGTGTCAATTTTTGGTAGCATCTGAATCCAGTTTGAAATAGATGAAATAGCCACTGCCCCAATGTACCCCATGTCCCAATGTACCCCACCATCCCTTACATATAATGAAAAAAAAAATTTCATTTTCTTTAAGTGTAGGTGACTTCACATCTGCTTCGTGATCAAATGCACTCATCAGTAACACGGTTCGGTTTGAGCTCAAGTCGGTATTCATGAACCGGATTCTGTGGCTGCGCTAGGCCTGCTCGCGCCAGCGTTACTTGCTGTGTTTTTTGTCAATTTATTTATTTATTTATTTTTTAAAGTTGATTAATTTTTATTTTTATACTTTTTCTGCTGTTTTTTTTTGAGTGTACACCTATTTTTTTTTAAATAAAGTAGCCTCGAGCCCCACATTTGAGCTCGACGTGCGAAACTGCCCCCGGTAACGTAATTTGAACCAAATCGACGCTGTTGACGTTGTCATCGCGGTGCTCAGGAGGTCCCCGGTGACGTACCCCCAGAATGTCCGGGCGGCTTCGTCACCACCTAATTCGTGCTCAGCGCACCCGAAAACCTGGTGATACCAAATTTGGGTCGGCTCGGCCACTGTGGGGCCAGTTTGGCGAGAATAGTAGTTTTGGGGCACTTTCTCAAAAAGGTGTCTGTGAAGATGCGCCCCTAGCAGATAAAAAAACAAGAAGATTGTAGGCGTATCAAACCTGTTTGATACAAAAAGAAAAACCTCGTTCTTTACCTTTTTACCCTATCTATGTTAATGATGTTAGCTTTCAACGAGAAATGGTAAGTCAACAGAATGATAGTGAGTCCATAATAGAGGTGTAAATTTTTTTTATGTAAAGTTATGATTGTATTTATGAATAAAGGACAAATCAAAGTACGGTTTGTTTTATTGGTTTTTGGAAATATCAGAGATATAATATTACATACGTACTTCTTACATTCGTGTTATAATTATGGAGTACAAATGAAGCAGATAAACCACTGCTTTAAACAAATTGTAAACGGTTACAGCTGGAAATTGGAAGTGCAATGAAAATAAAGTGCTTGGTAAATTTGTGCGTTACGTGCAAAATATCAACAGCTGACAGTTTCGATTGGGGCTCTAAGACCATTCAATTTTGACAAAATCAAAGTAACGTTTGAATTTGGATGATTTCTTTTTTGATACCTCAACCACCTTCATGTATGGTGATATGTTTTTCTTCAGTTTTGATAGGAGTGGTTTCTTGTATTCACTATTCCAGTTTGCTATGTAGGATGGCATTTTTACATTTCGCCGTCTTCCTTTGTCTTCTAGCTCAACAGTGCAAACCTTGTACTTCCCATTTGAACCGGTTTGTTTGCCCCATTCGATGTTTAGAACCTTGTATTTTTTTTTTTCAGTTTCAAATCCCGACAAGTTATCTTGTTAGAATTGTTTAAGTCTGCCAAAGTTATATTGCTTTCCCTCTGTAAAAAAAATATTAATTTCAACGAAAGCTATAAATATTAAGTAAGTTATAAATCTAGTTTAATTTAAATTATTGCTTGCCTTGTTTTTCTTTGATTTTTTTGGTGAATTGTCAGTATCTGAAGTCGAAGATGATGATGTTGATTTTGATTTTTTCTTGTTTTTGTTTTTCTGAATAATAGAAGGTAATAAGTTACTACTTATCTTTGAGATTAAAACTTTAGGATGTGTCCATGTGGAGTGGTGTACCTTGGCTTTTTTCTTCTTTTTCTTGTCTTGGTCACTAGATTCAGTTGAGACGCAAGATGATGAATTTGATGATCGAGATGTCTGAGATCCTGTTGATGTTGCTGATTTTGAAGAAGCTGATGAGCTTGCTGAATCTGATGTATCTGAGTTTGAATTTGCAGAAGAATCTGAAGTGTCTGAAGAGCTTGTAGAGTCTGTATCCTCGGAAGAAGTGCTGTTTCTCTTCTTGGACTGTCGAAAGAGATATTTTATATCAGTATGTTTAGAAATGTTTAATGATCCTTTATTTGCCTTTACCTTCTTTTTCAGTGTTTTTTGTTTCAGTGGTTCGTCCTTATTTTTTTTCTTGTTCTTATCGGCACATGGTTTTTCTGAAATTTTACTATCTTTTTCAGTTTCTCTTGACTTCTGTGGAAGTTAGTGTTAAGGTATTAATCTTAGAATAATTTTATTTTTATAGGTTCAACTGATTCTACAGTGATAGTTTAGGTACATAATTGAACATACCTTATGTTTTTTGGTAAGTTTTTTCTTCTTTGTTGTTGTGTGATTTTTTATTTTAGATTCGGCCTCTGATTCATCAGCTGATGTATCATCATCTGTCGTGACCTGAAATGATAATTGTGTAATGAGAAAAATGATGAAAACTCCTGAGAAAATATTAAGATATTAGGAAAAATTTACCTTCTTTTCTGTCTTGTCATCTTTTTTTATCTTCATGTTTTTCTTAAGCTGCTTATCATCAATATCAACAGTTTGTTTCATAGCATTGTTCTCACTTTTATTTTTGGTCTTGGTTGGAGCAACTGCTTGTTTTGATCCATTTTTCTTTTTTGTGTTTTCCTCCTTTTTTGTATGAGTAGTTTTTTCACTGTTACTTGTTGGTTTGGACAATTTATGCTTTGAGGATGATGTTTTAGGCAAGTTGTGTGTTGGTTTAACTTTCTTTGAAGTTGAAGCATTAGAAGTATTGCCAGACATATCCTGTGGAGAAATTACATTACCTTTGAAATATGCTCATTTTAAATAATTAATTGATTAGAAGAAAAACGTCTGATGGTTTACCTGGTTTTTGTTAAGTTGTGGTGTTGAAGCTGGTGTATGTGCCTGTACTTTGACATTTTTACGGGGCTGTGGCAATTTAGCTGTATTCTTTTGTAATGCTGCTCTTTGCTGTAATGAAAGTTACAGTAGTTGTTAAGAACCAACTAAAGCATATGAAACTTATATATATTTTTTTACTGTAAATTTTTAAAAATTAACTGATACCTTTGCTGATGGTTTAGGTTTTATGCATCCTTGGATAAGTGTTGATTGCTTCTTACATGGTGGTGAGTCAGAATCATAATTCATTATGGATCTTCTTTTTCTGGTGTTTGGTAATGCTTCGTTGTCGCTATCAGATTCTTGTTTTATCTGATCTAAAGGAATCATAGTTTCTGGCGGGGTTTGAGTTTGAGGCAATTCAGTTCCTGATTCAGTGTCTGAATTGTTGTTGTCAATATTGGTTGTTGAGTTTTCCACCTGGCAACAAACAAAATTAACAAAACCTAATTATTTCACTTTTTTTTTTACTTTTGCACCCACTAGTGTACAGTTGTAAAATGATTGACTATTCAAGTCTATGAAACCTACTGTAGAAACTAAAGAGTGTGCATTGCTTGTTTCTTTGGGAGTCAACCACGAAGCACACTCTAAAATGGAGTGTGTTTGCCAGTCACGCCCTTTATAAATGCATGCCAGCCAGGCATGCATTAAGATGAATAGGCTTGTTTGGCCAAATTCAAGTGCATGTTTGGCTGGCATGCTTTTATTTATGGCTGGCCAGCTTTCATTAAGAGCATTGTGGAAGCACACCCCAATTTACATTGTGCTTTGTGGTTGACTGCAAAAGAAGCAGCATGCCATGCATTCACTTTAAATTCTACAGTTTACTATCGTCTAAAATAAACAAAAACGCCTTGTAGTTTAAAGTGCTTTTGAAAAATAATTTCCCTGTGTTGATGTGTCATCCAATATTGGGCTTTGTAAGCATGGTATTTCCTCATTATTTACTGAATCAATTGATTCATTTTCACTGTTGTTTTCATTAGAATTGGTGTCTTGAATGAATTGTTTGTCTTCATCCTTGTTCATTTTAGCTGGTTCTTCTATTTGGTCAAGGTACTGTAGTAAAAATGTAGATTTTAGATCTGAAATTTTGAACTGAAAAATATGAAAGTTAACTTTATAGTAGAGCGTTACCTCAGGGGAATCAAAGCTGGATTCCATTGGTAAATTGTGTCCTTCAGAAATCTGTTTGTAATTTTTCTTCACTCCTCTTGTCCTCATGTTTCTGAAACAAGAATACAAAGATTATTATTAAAGTGTAGTTTACATTTTATTGTTTGCAGAAGAATCAAAAATTGTTGTCATGCCTTGTGTATGTAAACTGGAAAGTGGTGGCTGAAGAAAGAATTGTATGTGCCTGAGTGAAGTTTTGTGTTTGTTATCACTGATGTTAGAGATGTTCCAGCATGTGTAGTTGCCATGCCTTTGTTTTGTAGATTCAAGTTGTAATCTTGTAGAATTTTTATGAGAAAATGATGTTTAGTCATTTTTCTTGTATTGATATTCAGATCTCCGACAATTATTATTTTCTTGTGTAATGAAGGTTCCAGTTTTCTAAAAAACTTCTTCCATAATTCTTCCTTAGTCTTTGGCTTGGCATATATTCCAACTAACATTAAGCTGTTATAATGAAGTATACCAGCTTGTATTCTTCCTTGATGGTGTTCAGATACAGTTACAGAATATGATTTGATGTTTTTCTGTAACTTCTTCTTAATGTAAATGGCAAGTCCTTGTGGTTTATGCACAGCTGATGATGATACATTAACAATGTTATCAAATTCTTCTATAAAGATGTTATCAGTTGGAGTATTATAAGTTTCTCCAAAGATTAGTATGTCATTTGATGTAAATACTTTATCATTTCTCACTAAATTACAATGTTTCTGTAAAGACTGAACATTGTGGTACATAATTTTGAGGTTTTCTGTATGTCTAGTAAGCTTCTCAAATTTAGGTTTCACTTTCATTTTTCTCCATCTCTTTATTTCATTAGCTAGATGTGAATGTTTCTGTAATGGTTTTGGTTCCTTAAAGATACCAATTATGAAAAGCCCTTTTAAAGATGTGGCTCTGCTGCATGCAACATAAAGCTGTTCTCGTGGCATGTTTCTTTTCTCCAAATGCACAACAACTTTTTTTAAACTCTGACCTTGACTTTTGTGAACAGTCACTGCATGTGCTAAAGTGAGAGGGAACTGTTTTCTATTAATTTTTAGGGATGAAGTCTTTCTTGTTTTGACTGTTAATGAAATCGGTTGTACAGGTGTCCACCTACTGGGAATTTTTTGTGAATTCATCATTCCAGAGTGTTTTCTTCGAGCTATCATTCCTACTGATTTCTCTTCAAATTTTATCCAGACTCGTAAGGGTTTTCTGTCTCCTTTGTGATTTGTTCCATAATCAATTTTTTTAAGTATGCCTGTTGCTCCGTTACATATTCCATCTTGGGTATCTACACTCTACGTAACCATGTACATAGCTCCTACTTTTAGTTTTATACTTTTGGGCAATCCCATTGTCTGGTGTGGTTTGCTTTTGTTGAGGCTGTATTCCATTTGTCTCTTAGCCAGTTGTGACCCATGTCCATGGAATATATCTGAGGCTGTGCATAATGTTTCCTCTCCTTTGATTGTCTTCAATACTTTGTTATTGTGCGCATCAACATCTTCATTTCTTGCAAACAAATGTATAGCATTTTTGAGATCATGTTTTTTCGGCAAATGATGAAATGTTCTTGATTTGAAAAGTTTCAGGTCTTTCTTTGTTAAGTTACCTTTTGCCAAGTTATTTAAAGCTGTTTGAAAAGGTTTTTCATTTTGCCTCATGATTTTGGTTAATTTAAACACTTTGAAGTTGTTCCACATCTTCTTATTAAAAATCTCTGCATATTGATTTGAAGTTTCAGGGTAGTACAAAGCTGTAGCACACACAGGTTTCAATTGATGAAAATCACCAACTGTGATAACGGATATGCCTCCAAACAATTTGTGTCTGTTGAATAAATGGCGTAACCTCTGATCAATCATATGAAGTGTGTGCTGACCAACCATTGAAATTTCATCTATAATGAGTACTTTTAGCGATTTTAATTTTGTTGACAAGGTGTTTGAAATATTGGCAGATAATTCATTGAGCTGCTTAGTATTTAGAGGCAGCTTAAAAGCCGAATGCAATGTCTGTCCTCCGATGTTAAAACTTGCTTTACCTGTTGGTCCACACAGGAGAATTTTTGGATCATCAGGGTTGTCATTGTGAGATGAATTGAATATTCTATATAAAGTTTGAAATATTGTTGTAATGGTTAATAAGGATTTTCCAACGCCTGCTCCTCCAGTCAAAAAGTGCAGCAATTGTTTCGTTGGTGTCTTCTCAAAATGATCTGCAACATGCATGATGTAATTTCTCTGGTCTTGGTTTAATTTTTCAAACAATTCTTGGTATTTATTTTCTGGTAGTTTTTCTGGTGCAATGAAGAACACTTTATCTCTACAGCTATTTTCATCATATTCAGTTTCAATGTTTGCATAAGTAAACTCATCATTTAGTGTATATTCATCAAAATCAAACTTTTCATTTGTGTGGTTATCTGTCGAGTTTTCTTCATCTGAAGTACGAGCCATAGCTTCACTAAATGCTTGACTCAGAATCTCATCACTGAAAGCGTTAAAGGGCTTCTTGTTGTCACTTATACTGTCTTTATTAACAGTAAACAGATCTTCCATGTTTTTATCAAGTATATCCTTTTGCTCATTGTTCCAGGGCATAAATAGCATCAAGTTCTCTCTAATGTAATTATCAGAATCAATTTCATAGTGGTAATTCCTATATCTGATAATTCTTGGCTTCGTTCTCTTAAATATAAAACCAGTGTTATTTTTCAATGTGATAGCATTTTTGCCATCATTAGATGAGTATCTGTAATTTGCTGCAAAGTGAGCTAAGCATTCATCTTTTAGTGAATCAGGTCTGTTTATGTAATGTTCTAATAATCCACTTTCAAACATATCTGTTGATTCTTCATCCAATTGTTCAAGTTTTCTATGTGATTTCACCATTCGCACTCTGTCTTTAGCCGGAAAAGTAGGAATGAAGATGCATTCTTCAGATGATCTTGACAGGGGAATTTGGAGGATATTGTAGCATGCTTCCTGAATTGATAGTTCACTGTTGTTGTAGAAAGCATTGGAGAGTTTGGTTAAAGACTTCCTTAAATTTTCATTTCCTTCTCGAACCTCTTGTAGAACCTGTTTCAGAATCATACTCATTCCTCTTGAGGATTTGTTGATATAATCTATTACGTATGTAGCTGCACCAAAAGCATCAAGAACAAACTGAATGTTAATGTTGCTTCTCATCAATTCTATAATTTTTTTGGAAAATGGACTAATAAAAATATCTTTTGGTGAACGTCTCAAAAACAGTTGAGGTTTTGTTAAACCTGTTCTGATTGCTAAGTAATATTCTTCTTCAGTAATTTTTAGTGAAATGAGGAATTCGCCAAATGACATATTTTTTACAATGTCATTGAGATGTTCTTGAATCTTTTTTTGCCTTTTTTCATGTTTCTTTCTATCTTTAGTGTTATGCTCTTCTGAAAGAGGAAGTAAAATACAGGTCTTGTTCATTGGGTAGTAGGGAATGTTGAAACGACACTGATTAACATTGTTCCTCTTATGGCATGTATGGGAATGCTTGTGAAATTGCATAGCAACTAGCTTTTCAGATAATTCTTCTGATGAACAGGAAATTATTTTGTCAACAAAATTGCACACATTTTCATGAGATTGAAGGTTGTCTGGTTCAAAAACTGGTGCATTCTTCAGCCATACTAACATGTGAGCGTGAGGTGAACTGTAACGAAATGTTGTTATAATATTTAAAAGGAAAATGAAAATTTAGTTAAAATAGATGCACAAATTTACCCTCTCTGTTGAAATTCTATCCGATAGTATGAATGTAAAATGGAATGATCGTAGAATGGTCCTTCTTGACTATCCCATGTTCTTCTAATTGCAGTGAATCGCTGATCAAAATGTAGAGCCGCTGTAATTGGATCTTTCTGCAGTAATCGTGCCTTTTCTTTGTAGGGAAGATTCTCTGCTTCATCTTCTGTGATTTCTTGCTTATCCACAGCTAATTTAAGAGCCACTAACAATTCTGGCCAGTGAGTGTCAGCGGCAGACAAAGTAATAAAAAATGTTGGTAGACCGTATTGTCTTATTTGAGAAAGTAGCTTGACTTTTTCATGCATCCAATGTGCTGGGCTGCTTCTAATGCCTTTTAGAATTTTGTAGCCATCATTATGTTGCATCACTCCATCAACATATGAGTTATTCAACATATTTCCTGCTGTGATATTTTTTCCAGAATTTTTTTTTCTTTTTTAGACATATTCCAATATTATTATACAACTTTATTAACTCTAATTTCTTCGCAATAAATAAAAGTAGATCTCCTCTTTCAGCTACTCTTCTGTCATATCGTGTAGTGATAGATTTTGCAAATTCACTATAGGAAAGTGGCTTGTCATTAAATATAGGATTCATTTTGTATCCTCCAAAAATTTTGGGGAATGCTAGATATTCACAATTGTCATCAAAAAGAACACTTTTTGGAATATACCCTTCTGCTGGAGCAAAACGTATTCCAGCTGTAGCTACAGCGTTAAATGACAAAGAATCATGTGTCAAAAGGGTTTCATGTATATTACAGTTAGAATAAAATTCATCTTCTTCATCATACATATCTATATCATCTATATTGTCTTGAAAATTAGAATTGCTCCAACTTGATGATAGAGTGATACCTTCTTCTTTCAGCAATGGTTTCTTCACTAAAATCTTAGCTGCTCTATACAATAACTTTGGTCTCACTATTCCACTCATGTAATTTTTTACATATTCCATTTTTCGAGCCAATCTAACATGTATCATGTGGGTATCATTTACTTGTCTTGGTAACTTTGTAACACTGGTATCAATGTCCACTGGCACATTAACTATTCCTCCTTTTGTTTTGTACTGACCTTCAGGACCTTTCACAGTCCATAAGGTCTGAAAAACATGCCTTGCTGCTATCAACCGTTCTTCAATTCTGTTCAACTTGGATATTGTTTTGTCAACTACAGGGAAGTCTAGCCCATTACTTAAAGCTAGTCTTGGTACATTCCCTTTGGTTATATGAATATAGCATGTTTTGCAGAATTTATCACTCTCGTTACTGAGATAAAAAAACCTTCTGAAGAAATTCTTTTGTGAAATTTTTATCATGCAGCTGGTTAATTTTGAGTAATTTAGTTTGCGATTTTCTACATAATCTTCCACAACAATTGCAAACATGATTATAATACTCCCTTATTTCATTTTCATATTCATTAAGATATTTTTCCCATCTTTTGTAAGCTTTTTTTCTTTTCTCAGCTAACTGCACTCTATCATTAAGCTGGCGATATTTTGAGACATGACTTCTGTTTCTTCTTAATTGCAGTTTTGTTTCTTCTTCATCATTAACATCATTTAATCTCCTTTTCTTCATTACTTGTTGTTGATGTTCATTGTACTCGTCTCTCCTACTTTGCCTTCTAGCAGTTTTTGCTTTTACTTTTGCAGCTAGTTTGTCACGCTTGTGTTTTGCCGTAACTTTATGATTTGCCATGACTCTGAAATTGTACATGATGTTACTAATGCTAAATTTGTTGTGTTTTTATTGTGTGTGCTGAGTTCCTCTCTAATGTGATATGTTTCATGTATGTGTCTACTGTATGTATCATGAACTATTACTTACTTGAAGTACACAGGGAAGATTGAAATTGTTCAGCAAGGCTCCGCTGTTCAGCAAGGCTCAGCTACAATGATAGTTGCTGGATCATAGCTGATAGCTGGCAGTTGATAGTAGATATTGGTGGTTGGATAATTATACTGTTAAAAAAAGGAATTTAACTTATTCAACAGATCATGCATGCACATTTTTCAGATGCACTATGTGCAGTGATATGAAGGTATTGCTCTGCTAAAAGATCTATAAATATAAGATTTAAAATACTCATGATTCTTTTTGAACATGTTGATGCATTCCCTAATTTTTTTAAAATATTATATTCAAGGAAAATATTTCTTAAAAGTTAGATCTTACCTCAGTTTTAGAGTGCTACAGATGAACTTTTACTTACTTGCAGTACACAGGTATGACTCAAATTGTTTTGCAAGGTTGTACTGATCCTACAGCTACAATTACAGATTCTGGTTCAGTTGTCGGTTGATAGTAGCTGTTGCTCGATAAATGAAAATTCTCAGTTGGATAATTATGCTGTTAAGGGACAAAAATTTAAATTATTAAACAAACCATGCATGAGGAGCTTCAGATGCACAATGTGCAGTGATATTAAGGTACTGAACAGCTAAAAGATCCATAAATATAGGATTTAAAATACTCATGAATATTTTTGAGCATGTTGATGCAATGTTTTAATTTTTTTTAAATATGATATACATACGAAAATATTTCTTTCAATGTAATTCTTACCTCAGCGTCAGACTGCTTCAGACAGAAGACACACACATTGTTGTCAGTCACGGCTTTCCACGTTCAAACCTTTCGCGGCATTTGTTTTCTTCTTGAGCCAGACTTGTAATGATTACAGAGTATCTCAATAGATGGCGTTGTTCTCGCGCATGCGCACCACAACCCATATCGGCGGTGTTGATGTTGACACTCTCAATGTTGATAAACACAAATGAATGTAATGTTTACTTTTTAATTAGAAACTGTAGAGTGTTGAAAATTGTTGGTACGTTGTATGTTGACTTTATTTGACAAACAGTGTAATTTGGTTGTATGTTCTCTCGTAATTAAGTCGTACTGCGTACGGTATAAAAGTGGTCCCGCGGCGACCAGTCGAACGTCTCTGTTCGTAATTTAGATTCTGAATTTCTTAAAATTTTGCTTAGTAACTCGAAAAAAACCTCTATTATTGACTCATTACTGGGTAAAAAGGTACAATTTGCTACCATAGACATTACCGTAAGTGTTACCATTTCTTCGCTGAAAGTGGGGTCTAACTTACACCGCACTGAGCACAATACTCGTTCTTTCACCTCTAGGTTAAGAGAGATGTGTAAAAGGTAAAGAACGAGTAACAAAGCAAATGCCCACTTTTTTTTATTTCAGATTCGGATAGAGCATGAAATTTTGGTCCGGAAAGCATGCTACCTACCCTGGTATCGGCCGGGCATCACCTCGAAAAAAAATTCACCAAATCGGTCATTTTAGTGTTTTTTTTTACTTTTCTCGTTTTCGTCCTGCTCTAGCTCCTAAACTAGCAGGATAGGTAGCACCTACCCTATCAAAAATCGAAAGTACTAGTCGAGAACTATCCCCTGACGCTCTGAAAAGTACAGAAAAATTGTAGGAACATCGTCGTCAAAGCTGCTGAAAACGCGGGAAATGAAATTAAAAACTGCGGTTTTCTCCACAAAAAAGGACAGAAGGAGGGGACCTAGGTAAAATCCGAGTTCAGATTTCAGTTCCTCGGATCAAACTGCCCCTGCCAGCAACGTGGTTGGGTTTGCTTCAGGCCTGGGAACGCTCCAAAAAAATCAAATCCGAAAATTTGCACAAAACCTCTAAAAAAGTCCTCGAAAATCTTCAATCGGCCCTATCTCCGGAACCAGTTGAGCTACAGAGTTCCGCTATAGCGCAAAATGCTCGTCAGAAGGAGGGCTACAACATATCAAAAAAGCAAGAAATGCGGAAAGGGTCACCTGAAAACCTGTAAATCTCTCGTGGAATGACCCCTAGGCCTAGGCCAGATAAAAGCCTAGAGCAGTTGAAAGACTAGAACAGTTGAAAGACTGGACCAGTGGAAAGACTGGACCAGATGAAATACTGGACCAGATGAAAGGCTAGAACAGTTGAAAGACTAGAACAGTTGAAAGACTAGAACAGTTGAAAGACTAGAACAGTTGAAAGACTGGGGCAGATGTAAGACTAGAACAGTTGAAAAACACACTTTTTGGTGCATCTCTAGACCAGTTGAAGGACTAGAACAGTTGAAAGACTATAACAGATGAAAGACTAGAACAGTTGAAAGCCTAGGACAGTTCTAAGACTAGAACAGTTGAAAGACTAGAACAGTTGAAAGACTGGGGCAGAGGTAAGACTAGAACAGTTGAAAAACACACTTTTTGGTGCATCTCTAGACCAGTTGAAGGACTAGAACAGTTGAAAGACTAGAACAGTTGAAAGACTAGAACAGTTGTAAGACTAGAAAAGTTCTAAGACTAGAACAGTTGAAAGACTAGAACAGTTAAAAGACTAGCACAGTCGAAAGCCTAGGGCAGTTGTAAGACTAGAACAGTTGTAAGACTAGTACAGTTGATGAAAGACTAGGGCAGTTGTAAGACTAGAACAGTTGAAAGACTAGAACAGTTGAAAGACTAGCACAGCTGAAAGACTAGAACAGCTGAAAGACTAGCACAGTTGAAAGACTGGGACAGATGTAAGACTGGGACAGATGTAAGACTAGAACAGTTGAAAAACACACTTTTTGGTGCATCTCTGGACTAGTTGAAGGACTAGAACAGTTGAAAGACTAGAACAGTTGTAAGACTAGAACAGTTGAAAGACTAGGACAGGTCTAAGACTAGAACAGTTGAAAGACTAGAACAGTTGAAAGACTAGAACACCTGCAAACTAGGACAGATGAAAGACTAGGCCACTTGCAAACTAGACCAGATGAAGGACTAGATCGGTTGAAATACTAGAACAGTTGTAATCGTCCCGTCCTATTGGGGTCCTACAGCCGTCCAATGTTGGTCCAACGTGTCCCACACCGGTCCGGGATGCCGCTGATCTGTCCGCGATGCGTCCGGCTCGTCCTCCTGGGGTCCTACAGCCGTCCGATGTTGGTCCAACGTGTCCTACACCGGTCCGGGATGCCACAGATCTGTCCGCGATGCGTCCCGCTCGTCCTATTGGGGTCCTACAGCCGTCCAATGTTGGTCCAACGTGTCCTACACCGGTCCGGGATGCCGCTGATCAGTCCGCAATGCGTCCCGCTCGTCCTCCTGGGGTCCTACAGCCGTCCGATGTTGGTCCAACGTGTCCTACACCGGTCCGGGATGCCGCTGATCTGTCCGCGATGCGGACGGGCCAGGATCCATCCAGAAGTGCCCGGGACAGGCCAGGTTACCTCTGGAGGCATTCTGGACCGGAAAGGATCTGTCCGGACATGTCCTGAACGGGCCAGGATACGTCCGGACGCGTCCTGGACTGGTCAGGATAAGACTGGACGGGTCCTGGACGGGTCCTGGACGGGTCCTGGACGGGTCCTGGACGAGCCCGGATACGCCCGGACGCGTTCTGGTCGGGCCAGGATTCATCCAGAAGTGCCCGGGACGGGCAAGGTTACCTCTGGACGCATTCTGGACTGGAAAGGATCCGTCCGGACATGTCCCGGACGGACCAGGATACGTCCGGACGGGTCCTGGACTGGTCAGGATCCGACTGGACGGGTCCTGGACGGGCCTGGAGACGCCCGGACGCGTTCTGGACGGGCCAGGATCCATCCAGAAGTGCCCGGGACGGGCAAGGTTACCTCTGGACGCATTCTGGACTGGAAAGGATCCGTCCGTACATGTCCTGGACGGACCAGGATACGTCCGGACGGGTCCTGGACGGGCCCGCATACGCCCGGACGCGTTCTGGGACTGGTCGGAATTCGTCCGGACGAGACCTGGACGGACATGGATACGTCTGGACGCGCTGGACAGACTTAGGACGTGTTCTGGAGACGCTGGACGAAGCCAGGACGTGTCTAGGACACGCTGGACGCATTGAGACTGAGGACGAGTTCAGAATGCTTTTGGGACATCAGGGGCACTTGCGACGTAACTGTACCACTATGAACGCAGGACACAGGGGACGGGATGGGGACAGGGTGCCGGATGGGTGCGACGTGGTAGGGTCGTCGCCGAGGTCATTTCGACATTTCGATGGGCGTCATCGGCTTCCTCTGAGGCCGCCGATGACGCCCCCCTCCTCCCCCGAGACACCCAAGGCACGGAGCGACACAAAGACACGTCCGCACTCCGTGGCGATTGACGCCGTACTGACGGTACCGCACCGACACATTGCTATTCCAGCATCTGTGTTCCCAACATTGCAATAGGAAAAATACACATTCACATTAGTATTCACTTTCTGTGTTCGTGGGTTGGCAATAATTTTTTATAAGTCCGTCTACCGTATCCTGAACACGTCCTTTGTCTGTCCAGCGTGTCCTAAACACGTCCTTACTCCGCCTTCGTGTCCAGAACACGTCCTAGCTCCGTACATTGTGTCCAGGACACGTCCTAACTCCGTCCAATGTGTCCAAAACACGTCCTAGCTCCGTACAATGTGTCCTGGACACGTCCTTACTCCGTCCAATGTGTCCAGAACACGTCCTAGCTCCGTACAATGTGTCCTGGACACGTCCTAACTCCGTCCAATGAGTCCAGAACACGTCCTAGCTCCGTACAATGTGTCCTGGACACGTCCTTACCCCGTCCAATGTGTCCAGAACACGTCCTAGCTCCGTGCAATGTGTCCTGGACACGTCCTAACTCCGTCCAATGTGTCCAGAACACGTCCTAGCTCCGTACAATGTGTCCTGGACACGCCCTAACTCCGTCCAATGTGTCCAGAACAGGTCCTAGCTCCGCCCAGAACGTCCCGACTCCGTCCAATATGTCCTGAACACATCCTCACTACGTCCAAGGTGTCCGGAACCCGTCGTATTTCCGTCCTACATGTTTTGAAATGCTCCTAAGTTCGTATTGCACGTTAGAAACCTGTCCGTCTACTGGTAATAAATTCTTTTTACTAATCCGCCTTTCATTTGAAACAAAGAAATTTTTAGGCATTTTCTTCAAGCTGAATGATATTTTTGGCATTTCGACATCACATCTAATCTCGTCTTGATGAGACTTTTCAAACGAGCATAAACATGATGGGGTTTCCTAACGCCATTCGCTAACTTCTATTCCAGCACACAGAACCCTATCATATTTATATTCGTTTGAAAGGTCTATTTCAGGGGAAGACGGTGGTAATGTCATAATTGCAATATTCTTGATAGCCGGCCAGATATAAGCGAAAAACAAAGTATAGGTGTACTTTAAACTTAGGACCATGTCAGGACACGTTAAATGGACCTATAGAACGTGCCGTGTCGTGACGTGGAGGCTTTGAATACACGGTGGATGCCGGGGATACTCTCGGGATACTATAGACACGCCCAGACACGTCCTCGACGGGCCAGGATTCGTCCGGGCGCGTCCTGGACAGGCCAGGATACGTCCGGACGTGTCTTGGACGGGCCAGGATTCGTCCGGACGTAAGACGCCCTCTGGTGCTCCAGGGATGAATGAGGACCGGTTGGGGACGGCGAGGACCGGTCACGGACGGGGATATAGAGACGTATGTGTTGTGTACCTGCAGGGATGAATGAGGACCGGTTGGGGACGACGAGGACCGGTCACGGACGGGGATATAGAGACGTATGTGTTGTGGACCTCCAGGGATGAATGAGGACCGGTTGGGGACGGCGAGGACAGGTCACGGACGTAACGGTGTTTTGAGGACGCCTGAGCCCTGACCGGGACGCTCTGGACACGCGGGACGCGTTGAGGACAGCTTCGTCAAGGCTTTAAGGGGACGAGTCGGACGGTGCGCGGACCAGCCGGGCGGGCAAGAGACATACGGGACTTGCTGCGGACACTGCGGACGGGGCGAACGATATTCGGACGGCTTTCATTATTTCGTCAGTGAACACGGAGGACGGGACAAAGACCGGCTGGACACGTTAAAGACGTCTGAGATCAAGATTGGACGCAATGGACGGGGGAGACGAGATGAGGACCTCCGAGGAGGACGAGCAGGACGTACTTGGGACGGGATGGATGCGTTTGAAGGACGGCTGGGACGGGATCGGGACGAATACAGCTGCTGCTAGACGTGTTTGGGACGACCCGGACGACATAAGGACGATGAATGCGTCCAGATCTCGTCCTCAGAACCCATCAGGGACGGGATGCACGATGGACACACTAGATGCTCTAGGGATGGTGTGGATGTACTGGGGATCTGCTGGACGCCCTTGGGATGCTATGGATGTAATGCGGATGGCACAGGATGTGCTGTGGACGCAGTGTGTGTACGGCATATACTCGCTGGATGCTGAGGACACACTGTGGATGCTCATTTGGTAGACTGGGGACGCTGCGGATGCACCCTGGATACGGATACGGGATGAACGAGAGACACACCGGATGCTCTAGGGAAGGTGTGGATGTTATGGGGATTTGCTGGATTTCCGTGGGATGCTCCGGATATGTAGCGGATACCACAGGACGTACTGTGGACGCACAGTGAGTGTGTGTGTGTGTGTGTGTGTGTGTGTGTGTGTGAGCGCGGCATGTACATATACTCGCTGGATGCCGCGGACAAACTGTGGATTCTCTCGAGGTGGACTTCAGACGTCCCGGATGCACCGTGGATGTGGATACGGGTTATTGTTCGGGCAACTCATCGGATGCTCTAGGGGTGGATTGGATATTATATGTGTTGTACGCCAGTGCGATGCACTGGATATGAAACCGACACAGGACGGGCAGTGTATGTGCGGTAGATACTCACTGGATGCTGTGGACACACTAGGGACGCCGCGTATGCACCGTGGCCGTGGATGTGGATACGGGATGCAGGGGGACACACCGGATGCTTGGGATGGATTGGATATGATACGGATGTGCTGGACGGCTCTCGAAGGCCCTGGATATAATTCGGATGACAGAGGACGGGCTGTGGACGCATTGTATGTGCGGTAGATACTCGCTGGATGCTGTGGACATACCGTGAAGGCTTTTTACGTAGACTGGGGTCGCCGTGGACGTACCGTGACATAGATCCTGGATGTCTGGGAGACACACTGGATGGTTGGGATATGATGTGGATAGTTTGGACGTCCGTAGGATGCTCTGGATATGAAGCGTATGCCTCAGGACGGGTTGTGGACGCTGTTTGCAGCGGATATTCGCAAGACATGGATCCCTTGGATGCGTTATGGACACGTAGGAATGCTGGACGATATTGAGGTGGAACGAAATGGTCATGAGGATAGGTTTGGTATGAGCTCTGGATGTGCCCCGGACACGTCTTGCCTGGACAAGATTTGGACACTAATGGTTTCGGAAGTTATTTGGATGGGTTGCGGACCCTGGAGAGGCTTTCACTAACTACGGATATGCCCTGGACCACGGTGGAGAGAGATACGGTGGGGACACTGGGGTACCTGGGGATGTCCCAGTTTTGGATCCATTTTTAGTTCCGCCGGGCTCCGTCCGCCGCGCTGTACGCAGAGTGTACCGGGGTGTGGCGTAGCGTGGCGGTACGCGCGAGAGAGACAGATAGTCACTGTGCGAGAGAGAGGTCCGATGCGCGTACCGGCAGATGCGAGCTTGAGAGATGAATTTACCTGCTAACGTCTGCTCGCCCGCTGGAGCCGGCCGCCGGGCCGGTACGCGCATCGGACCTCTCTCTCGCACAGTGACTATCTGGCTCTCTCGCGCGTACCGCCACGCTACGCCACGCCCCGGTACACTCTGCCTACAGCGCGGCGGACGGAGCCCGGCGGAACTAAAAACGGATCCAAAACTGGGACATTCCCAGGTATGCCTGGAGCGGCTCAGTGTCCCCACCGTATCTCTCTCCACCGTGCCCTGGACGCGTCTTGTATGGATAAGATTTGGACACTTATGGTTGTTGACGTGTTTGGGATGGGTTGGGGATCTCCTAGAGGTTTGGATAATCTATGGATATCTTCTGGACGCGTCTTGACTGGATTAGATGAGGACAGTTATGGTTCTGAACGTTACTGGGATGGATTGCGGACACCGAAGATGTTTGGATAAACTACGGATGCGCCCTGGACGCGTCTTGTATGGACGAGACTTGGACACACAGAATGTGGACATGAATGGGATGCGTCCTGGATGTTCCATGACACCGCGGATGGTGCCAGGATGCTTTCTGGATGAGCGTCTCATCCAGATCCTATCCACAGTTCCATCAGGGTAAAGATCTTGTCTAGAATGGATTTTTACATGTTTTTACCAAGTAACGCCAGTCCGGAGGTTTATCCTGACAACACAACCTGTCACTTTAAGACAGAGTTGGCACAGCGTATGGATCTTTATGGCCACTGGCAAGCCGCTCTCATCGAGTTGCATTACCCCAATACGATAGCACCCGTAGTGCAGGGTGATAACGACATCAGTCTTGTAACTGACAATGTTATTGATACCGTGTCTGCACGGCCTGGGTCGTTTAATTCTACATTCGAATTTCTCACAGCTATAGAAAATGCACTCAAAGCCTTAGCAGATGATAGTGGGAAGGAAACAAAGTATTTCGTTCTACTCCCTGATCAGCGCTTACGATTTTTGCCATTTGATGTAGATGAAAAAACTAAAGTCCATTTCTCTCCCCGCCTTGCCCTTCAGCTCGGTCTACCCCATGCTGGCCCGTACCCTGCTAACGAGGAAATATGCGGAGTTAAACCAATAGATATAAGTTTGGGAGTTCCCTCACAAATGTTTATTTACATGGATGTACTGGAAGAACAGATCGCTGGTCATACACGCGCACCGCTGCTCCGCACGGTCCCCGTGGACACCAAGGCACAGTACGGCTCCATGACCGTGGTGCACTTTGATCATCCGATCTACTCGCGCTTGCGCGCTCGCTGGGGGGGCTCCGCCCCCCCAGACCCCCCCGGCGGGCCTTCGGCCCGCCTAGGAACCCCTCTCCAGTGCCCCTACTCTCCCGGGCTCCCCCCTTTTTTTTTGCTCCTTTTTTCCCTTGTCATTTCGTCTGTATCCATCTAGGGCGGAAGTTGTTGAAAATGGCGCCAAAGTTTTCCAAATGGTCAAAAACGTTTTTTTATTTTTTTTAAATGTTTACGGACGGCCCCCCGGACTAACCTTTTTCCCTGGGATTGTAAAATAGCCTGACTAAACGAAATCGCGGCCTAAATACCGCTTCTCATTTAGGGACGGCCCCCCGAACTCATCTTGGCCGGGTAGCATCAGATCCGGCCTTACCTAACCTTCTTGGGGCCGAAATCTCGCAATTCATTTAGGGACGGCCCCTCGAATTTATCTTGGCCGGTGGGGTTCTAATCTGACATGACCTAAAGGTTTAGGTGCTTAAATACCACTTCTCATTTAAGGACGGCCCCCTAGACTCATCTTGGCCGGCTGGATCTTGATCTGCCCTGACTAAACGAATTCGGGGCCTAACTACCGCCACTCATTTAAGGACGGCCCCCGGACTTAAATTGGCTGGCTGGATCGCAATCTGGCCCGACTGCCCCGTTTTATGGCCTAAATACCGCTTAACACTGAAGGACAGCGTCCCGGTCTAATCTTGGCCCAAAGATACATGTTTCTAGAGTTGTAAAAGAATTAAAATTAAAAATAAAAAAAAAGCTAAGGCACGGCAAGCTTAGCTAAGCGGTCTTGGGATGGAACTGAAGTCTGCTACGCGCCTGTTATATGGTTGGGTTTGTATAATAGAGGGTAGCGTAGAAAAACACTGTGAAAAAAATTTCATGACATTTTCAGTACATTGTAATGAAGCAATTTTCATTACAATTTCATGATAATGCAATGAAGTTTTCATTACTTTTATGTAATGAAAATTAGTGACACGTGTCATTGAATCAAAGACAAAATTAAAACAGAATTTTTCTCCGGCAACCACTCTACTCATTAGTCATGCGCAGTGCGGAAATATGTATAGAACAGCAGGGTATCATATTGACCACCGTCCTCCGCAGAGGAATGATATAGATCGAGAAACTCAGACATTAAGAAGTCTGAGACAAACCAAAAATTGAAGGACGCACGTGAGGACTGTTTCGTCCTCTACGTCCAATGCACTGGAAATTGGCAGTGGAGGTCATCTCGCTGCCGTTCTTGGTCAGCCGCGCGCAAGAAATTACATTCGGTTCCCTTAACTCCATCTAGCGGCAGAAATCAATACTGTTGGACATGGTTTTGTCAGATTCACTGAATTTCCCCATTGAAAGATACCAGCTTTATTTTTCGATTATCCGTCATTTGGTGTGAGAGTGACCAAAGGAATATGGTCTGAAAAATAAGGAAGAGGCTCTGCATTGTAAACAATGCGCAGATGGGCAGGCCCGGTCGCCGCACAGGGCTGTGGCAGCGCGTGGGTTGAAGGCATTGTAGTGACCTAGGCTAGCGGGGAGTGAGGAAGGAGAGAGTGTAGTGGAGTCTGGCGGAGCCGAGGACGACGACGACCAACCATGCAGCCCCCCCCTGAGCGCGGGGGATGGATGAATGGATGGATGGATGGATGGATGGATGGATGGATGGATGGATGGATGGATGGATGGATGGATGGATGGATGTGTGGGATCGGAGTGAAAAAGAGAAGCGGTAGCAAGACCGCTTAATAAAAAGATTTCTTCACCGGGATCGAACCCACGACCCTCCGTCCCACAGTCTGTCACCGTACCCACGGGACCATTGAACTGCCGTTGGAACTGCGAGTTCGGCAGCCAGCTGTTCCCGCGTGGCGCGGGCCCGGCCCGGCGGAATCCCGGCCCGCAAACCCTTCTTTTCGCCCTAGCGCCCAAACGTTTGATTCCTTCGAGACGGAATAAACGACGTTTCAAATTTTACAATCGGTCAAGCGGTTCGGAAAGGAGGACGATTTTTTTAAGAATCCCGGTACGGGTATTTTGGTTTTCCAGAAAATGAAAAGAGAAATCAACATTCCCCAGCCGAAAATTCCGGTTACGGTTACGGCTATAATTTCCTATTACGGCCGTAAATTTCGCCGGTTACGGCTAAAATCTACGAGTATGGCCGTAACCGTTGTTCGGTTACGGTTAACTCTTACGGTTACGAGTAGCGTTCACGGTTACGACCGTTACCGTAGTCCGGTTACGGTTAACTGTTACGGTTACGAGGAACGTTTACGATTACGACCGTTACCGGGCTAGCCCAAACTGTCAGGCGGCCTAGCGCCTGAACTAAGTGTCGCAAGGCAAAACGGCCGAGTGTGGTGCTGGTGTATCACATACTGTACCGATTCGTAAAATAAACCAAAAAACACCTTTTTCACTCTAGGATTATCACGAAAACGGTTAAAAATTGAGCAATAAAAACAGCACTATCGTGCTCAGCGCGTGAAGTTTACGCGGGGGACCTTACAACGGCTCTTGGCAGCCGACCTTTCACGGACTTACGACGTCGTAACCGTAACGTAGTAACATTAACCGTAATTGACCCGTAATCGTGACCGGAACTTTAACCGTAATCGTAAGCGTAATCGTAACCGGAACGGTAACCGTAATCGTAACCGGAAATGGTTCCAATTTACGAGCGTAATCGTAACCGAAACCGTAATCGTAACCGAAACCGTAGTCGTAATCGTAACCGGAATTTTCGGCTGGGTCTAGTACCAACGCTCCCATTGACAGAGCTCGGCACGACAGTGACAGCTTTGGGGAAAGGGGCAACTCCCGGCAAACCGAGTGGAAGCCCTCTGTTTCGTTTTAACCAGAGGAGAAATATGGCAGCAGGAAATTTCGTTGAGACGCAATACACACTACCCAAAAACTTGAAGAAATACCCTCGATGTGTTTCTCGTGATGTAAAAGAAGTTAAGTAAAACGCAAAAAAAAATTATTTCTCAGACGGAATCGAACCCAGAACCCTTGCCTCCGCAGTCTGTCACCTTATCCACGGGACCACTGGACTGCCGGTAAGAGCTGCGATCTCGGCAGCCGGCCGCTCCCGCGTGCCGCGGCACCCCGGCCCGGCGGCCTCTCGGCCCGCAAACCCTGCTTCTTTTCGCCCTAGCGCCCAAACGGTGCGTCGAAGGAAAACAATGAAAGTCCATGTAGTAGATCTCGTCGAGACGGAATAAACGACGTTTCAAAATTGACAATCGGTCAAGCGGTTCGGAAAGGAGGACGATTTTTTTTAAGAATCCCGGTACGGGTATTTTGGTTTTCCAGAAAATGAAAAGACATTCTAGTACCAACGCTCTCATTGACAGAGCTCGGCACGACAGTGACAACTTTGGGGAAAAAGGGAAACTCCCGGCAAACCGAGTGGAAGCCCTCTGTTTCGTTTTTCCGCGATAAAAAATATGGCAGCAGGAAATTTCGCTGAGAAGAAATACCCTGGATGTGTTTCTCGTGTTGTAAAAGAAGTAAAGTAAAACGAAAAAATATATTTCCCAGACGGAATCGAACCCAGAACCCTTCCCTCCGCAGTCTGCCACCTTATGCAAGGGACCGCTGCACTGCCGATGGGAGGGGGGATCTCGGCAGCCGGGTGCTCCGGCGTGCCGCGGCACCCCGGCCCGGCGGCCTCTCGGCCCGCGAACCCTTCTTTTCGCCCTAGCAACCAAACGGTGCGTCGGAGGATAACCATGAAAAGGCCATGTTGTAGATTTCGTCGAGACGGAATAAACGCCGTTTCGAAATTGAAAATCGGTCACGCGGTTCGGAAAAGAGGACGGGTGTTGTAAACAGCCGCGGGTTCGAATTTTGGTTTTTCCTTCCTATTTTCCAAACGGGACCAGATAGGAAGGTGCGCTCTTCGGGAGAAGAAAGCCCTGGTCGAGACGGAATAAACGCCGTTTCGAAATTGAAAATCGGTCGAGCGGTTCGGAAAAGAGGACGGGTTTTGTGAAAACCCCGATACCGGGTTTCGGTTTTTCCTTCATATCTTCTAAACGGTACCAGATAGGAAGGTGCGCTCTTCGGGAGAAGAAAGCCCTGGTCGAGACGGAATAAACGCCGTTTCGAAATTGAAAATCGGTCGAGCGGTTCGGAAAAGAGGACGGGTTTTGTGAAAACCCCGATACCGGGTTTCGGTTTTTCCTTCATATCTTCTAAACGGTACCAGATAGGAAGGTGCGCTCTTCGGGAGAAGAAAGCCCTGGTCGAGACGGAATAAACGGCGTTTCGAAATTGAAAATCGGTCGAGCGGTTCGGAAAAGAGGACGGGTTTTGTAAACAGCCGGGTTCGGTGGTTTCGGTTTTCCCTTCCTATTTTCCAAACGGTACCAGATAGGAAGGTGCGCTCTTCGGGAGAAGAAAGCCCTGGTCGAGACGGAATAAACGCCGTCTCCAAATTGAGAATCGGTCACGCGGTTCGGAAAAGAGGACGGGTTTTGTCCAAACCCCGATACCGGGTTTCGGTTTTTCCTCGATATCTTCTAAACGGGACCAGATAGGAAGGTGCGCTCTTCGGGAGAAGAAAGCCCTGGTCGAGACGGAATAAACGGCGTTTCGAAATTGAAAATCGGTCACGCGGTTCGGAAAAGAGGACGGGTTTTCTAAAACCCGCGTTACCGGTATTTGGTTTTCCCTTCCTATTTTCCAAACGGTACCAGATAGGAAGGTGCGCTCTTCGGGAGAAGAAAGCCCTGGTCGAGACGGAATAAACGCCGTCTCGAAATTGAAAATCGGTCGAGCGGTTCGGAAAAGAGGACGGGTTTTGTGAAAACCCGGATACCGGGTTTCGGTTTTTCCTCGATATCTTCTAAACGGTACCAGATAGAAAGATGCGCTCTTCGGGAAAAGAAAGCTCTGGTCCTAGCGCACAATCGCCTCGCTTTGACCCCCCATCCATCTGTGCCGGAAATGGGTGAAAAGGAGGGCCGAACGTTTCCGGTACCGACGGAAACGGGTTTTTTCGGGTTTTCTCCGGAACGGAAGCCGATAGAGAGATGCCCTAGGGTGGAAAAGGAGGCCCCGGTCCTAGCGAACAATGTCCCTACTCGGCCCCGCTTCCGTCCGTGAGGCGAGCGGGTGAAAAAGCGAGCGGAAGGTTTCCCGGGGCCGGCCGGGCGGGGTTTTTCCGAGTTTTTCCGGTCAAGGAGTGGGAAATGTGTCCTTTTTCGAGTTTTTCCCTCCCGATTCGTCGTCGAGACGAATCCAACGAGGGGTCGAACTTGAAAATCGGCCGAGCCAAAGTGGTCGAACAATTCGATCCCCAGGGGTCCAACATGTAGCTTTATAAGGGTTGGATTTTGATCTTCGGACGAAATCTTTTGACACCCTGGAGATCTATATAAAGGATCATGCTGTGCGTAATGTACCATTCGACTTTGGAACGTCAACCTTATTGGTTCATTTTAAACAAGTACCATGACGCGTCAAGATGATATTACAGAGTATTACCTGTGACAGGCAGGCGGCGGACAATATTATGCGGGTTCAAGTTACCAAAAAGGACACGGTATTGGTTCATGGCTCGGTGGGCTGTTCCGGACAGTCCTCCCCCTTCTCAAGAGCGGCGCGACCGCTGTGGGGAGGGAAGCGGCCCGGGCCGGCGCCCACGTCCTCGCCGATGTAGCTAGTGGCGACCCGATAGCCGACAGTGCTAAGCGGCACGCGGGGGAGGCAGTTCAGAATCTAAAACGCAGGGCGGCTGCCGCGATGAGTGGGTCCGGCAGATCTATAAAAAGGAAGAGGCTTGCACCTAAACGTCATTCCGCAGCTAAAGCTCGAAGTAGAAGGAGCCATACTCCTGACTATTTTACGTAATGGCTTTCATGCATAGTGCTTCAGTCGAAGCTCTCCCTACAGAGCTGAGTCTATGGCTCTCTAATGCCACACAGCTCGGGGAAGATAGTTGTCAATGGATTGTGCTCAGTCCGTTGGCTAATTTTGATTCGGCGACCACTATAGAGCTAGAGGCCCCTGGGGTGGGATACGCCTATCTCGATCCCGCACACATGCTCCTCTACATTAAACAAAAAATCGTGAATGCCGATGGTTCAGATATCACAGCGGCTGACAACAGTGACGCTACACTTGTGAATTACGGTCTGCACGCGCAATTTTGCCAAATCGATGCGAGTATTAACGGGACAGTTATTTCTCAGTCAAGTATGACTTACCCATGGCGAGCATACATTGAGGCATTTCTAAATTACGATAAAGCTGCAAAAGACACACACCTCCAGCAGCGCATGTGGCATGAGGACACGGCCGGGCACCATGACTCCTTGGATAGCAACCAGAACCTGGGGCTCGCGTGGCGCCGTTCACGCACCAAGCTGAGTCGTGAGTTTGAGATGATGGGTCCGCTCCACCTCGATATTTGCAATACGGATCGTCTCCTACTCAATAATTGCACTCTACGTGTAAAACTGACACGATCTCGTGATGCATTTGCCCTCATGAGTACGAAAGGCACTGAAAAAATTAAACTTTTGGATGTCAAACTTTATGTGCGACGAGTGAACATTTCTCCCTCTGTTCTGCTTGCTCATGCCCAAGCCCTGGAAAAATCACCTGCAAAATATCCTGTTAATAGAGTGGACATTAAAACGGTCACAATAGCCCAGGGCATGCAGTCTAAAACCATTGACAATCTATTCATGAATCAGTTGCCACAGCGTGTTATCATTGGTTTTGTGAACAATCGTGCTTACAACGGGGATTATGGTCGTAATCCCTGTAATTTCCAACACTTTCATCTTAATTACCTACAACTGCACGTCGATGGACAAGCTGTTCCGTCACACCCCCTGACCCCTGACTTCTCTAAGGATCTATACATGGAATGTTACAACACTCTTTTTAGCGGCACGGGTATACACTGGAAGGACGAGGGAAACGGCATTAGTTGGAGTGATTACCCAAAGGGTAACACCCTGTTCGTGTTCGATCTCTCTCCTGATTTGTCGGCCAGCGAACCTCACTGGAACCTGCAGAGACAGGGCACAATGCGACTCGATCTTCGATTTGCAGAACCTCTCGCTCAGCCTATAAATTGCGTCGTGTACGCCGAGTTTCAGAATCTTATTGAAATCGATAAGGATAGGAACGTTATCGTGGACTACAGTGTATAATGGACGGCTTCACGCTAGATGCACTCATGCGGCGCGACAGACACGTCGCCCCCTTGTTTGAGGGCGTGTTTGCTGCGGACACCCTCCCTCGCAGACTGCACAAATGTCCCGCTCTGCTCATATGCAATACAGACCCCATTTCAAAACCCGGCACACACTGGGTAGCTTTCTTCATCGATAAGCACGGTGTGGGTGAATACTGGGACTCCTATGGCATGCCCCCTATTGTCTCTCACCACAAAAATTTTCTTAAGAGACTCTGTAAAAAATGGACTTACAATCATGCAAGTCTGCAAGCCATTGACTCTAAAGTGTGTGGTGAATATTGTCTGCTCTATTTGATTCACAGAGCGCACGGCTACACTCTCCACTCCTTTGTACATAAGCTCTTCACTTCTAATCCATTGAAGAATGATGAAATAGTACGCACCCTTTTCAAACGTATGTTTGGAAAGAAACGCGCATGCGTTATTGATCAAAGAAAATCACAATCTTGTTGTGAAAGAAAATTTTAATTTGTAATATTAAAAGTTTACCAAAAAATTTAAAGAAAAAAGTTTACAAAAAATTATAAAAGTTTAAAAAAGTTTACAAAAAAAAATATAAAAGTTTTAAAAAGTTTACAAAAAATTATAAAAGTTTTAAAAAGTTTACAAAAAAATTATAAAAGTTTTAAACAGTTTACAAAAAAATTATAAAAGTTTACAAAAAAAATGTAGTTCATCTACATGCCGCTAGATGGCATCGTAGTATAGGCCTAGCTCTCGCGGCTGATCTTAAGTACCAATGTTATGACCTTCCGCTGTGTATTCTGTCAGTTGAGCGCCGTACCGTGCAGACGTGACGCTCCCGACCACCATGGCGTACGCATTTTGCGATATGCAGATGTTGAGAGGCGCCAAAGATGAATATGTGATCAAAGAGTTCAGCTTGTACAGCTCGCAGTACGATGGTAGCCGTGGCACGACAATATTTAAGCCACCATACGCTGAGACCATTTTGTCACCTGAGCAGCGTAAACGCAATACCTACATCTCCAGACACATTCACGGTCTGAAATGGAACAGTGGTACTGTTCCCTATGAGCATCTCGGTGATATGGTCCAGGATCTGCTTAGAGACTATAATCGTATATATGTAAAAGGAGTAGAGAAGTTGAGACTCCTCCTTGGGTACGCACCTCCTGGCGTTCTTGTGTACAACATTGAGCGGGACGGATGTCCACGACTCAAAACACTCCCTAAGCTCTTCGTCTCGTTCCATGGCCGTGAACATAGCGTTTTCCCCATACATAACTGCGCTGAACTCAATGCTAAGCGCAAAGGACTATGGTATGAGTTCAATAAGGCTCAGCCAAAGTGCAGATGTCGCAAATAATTTAGAATGTCGGTTTCGTATAGGCCTCCCACTAGGGGGGGATAGGATTTTCCGTTTAAAATTCTAACGAGCGCATCACCAAGCCTCCTGGGCCGCGCATGGAATTGGTGAAAAGAATATGTCAGGAGCGGGATTCGAACCCGCGAATCGCTGATCTTAAGTCTGCTGCCTTAGACCGATCGGCCATCCTGACATCTCTGCACACTCAGTGTACCGAGGGCCTCTTAGGTTACGCCCCTCCCCTTTCACTTGGGTTAGGTTAGGCCCTCCCTTTCACTTGGGTTAGGTTAGTGCCTTTCACTCGGTTAGGTTAGTGCCTTTCACTTGGGTTAGGTTAGTGCCTTTCACTTAGGTTAGGCCCTCCCAAGGTGGCGACCTGCGACATTGGGTAATAACATGATGACCCCGCGACAATGGGTAATAAAGATGGCGACCCGCGACAATGGGTATTCTATACTACTAGTGGCAAACTACTACACACTTGGATTTGCAGAGCAGCGGCTGTGTGGTGGAAGGGGACGCCACCCGCGCGTCCGCCGACGTCAGATGGTAGCGGCAGCAGGGCGGCTGGGAGAGCGGGGTGCTGCCAAAGGTACCACTGAGGAAGGTGTCGCAGGGTGGGGGAGGGGGCGTGGCGGAGCGTGGTGCACCTCACCAGCCGAATGAGGACTCGGCGGTGTGTTAACACGTTGTGTCAACACGTTTCGTTTATAACCATGGCGGCTCCGCGGGGCTTTGCAGGGCCACGAATGCGCGGGTCCGCAGAGAACGCGCGAAGGAAGCCGCGGGGTCTCAGGGGATGCACAAAGAACGCCGCGAACTCGCGAGGAATGCGCGAAAGACGCCGCGGGGTCGCAGGGGATGTTTGCGGGGACGCAGGAGACGTTCGTGGAGTCGCAGGGGATGTTCGCGGGGTCGTGGGGGATGTTTACGGAGTCGCGGGGGATGTTCGAAGTGTTGCGGGGCATGAGCTACAAGGCCCACCGCCACGCCCTTGCATCCACTGAGCATTGAGCGCAGACAAACGAAGGGGGTAGCCCATACCACTTCGCCTGCTCTTGCGCCGCAGCGTGCTGGCGGTGGAGCGCCTGCACACCAGGGGATAGGCAACCCACTGGACTGTCTGGTACAGCTCAAAACACCCAGAACAAGGAGGGCGCAGGTAGCGCGAGGGAAGACTCACATAATTCCGGGCACTGAGGGAAGACTCAAGCCTTTCTGAACACCACACCAATGAGGTATTCCTGCGGTAAGAAGAATAAAAATTCGAACGCTAACGCGTTAAACGCCCCCCCCCCCCCCCCACCCCACGCCGGGTTTTAACACTTACTTGAGAATTAAAAAGACTTTAAGAATATTCAGTCACAACGCTCTCTGGAAACCAAATCGTGAATTTTGTCTGCGTCAATTTTGCTACAGAAAATGTCGGGTGGCCAGCTATTAACAACGCTGCCGCGCCGCAAGCAATCACCAAAAATCTAAAGATGCGAAACAAATCAAGAAAAATGAAAACAATGCGATCTCAGGAAATTCTGGTACGCTCGAAGTAGGGCTGGTAAAATACCAGTATTTTATTTTTCGGTTTAAAACACCGGTTTAATACGGATTATTTTTATTTTTTTTGGTATGTTTTGTTAAGTTACTGTATCTTAATGTTAGGACGAAAAATGAATTATAACTCCTAAAATCTAGTTGTTTAGATTTAATGTAGCTTTTTGCACATGCAATTGATAATATCGGTGATTGGTAGGGTATTTAGGTGAGAGAAAGGGTCCAAATGATACAGAAAAACATGAAAATACATCACTAAATGTACAATAACCTAAACTCCTTTCTCCCACATGGATCATAAAATACATTTCCGAAACATGTTCTTCGCGAAATTAGAGGCGCCGCAACAAGCGACAACAACTAACTTATCAGAAAAATATTTTACGATTAAATTGAATAAGTACCTAACAGGCCTCAGCTATTGAGTTTCACCCAAAACCTCCAAAATCCAGAACCTTGGATCCAAAACGCCAGGGACAGGACTAGGACTACGTTCGGGAAGCTAGGTGAGAGAAGCGGGCGACTAGCAGCCACAATAGCAACGGATCCACCACCCACGACCCCACCCTGAGAGGCTAGGCGCTCTGCTTCGGTATTAAAAACGACGCTAAATTCCTATATTTAGCAAGTAAAGCCGTCCTGAAGCCGTTCAATGGCCACATGTTTTTGGTGGAAAACTGTTAATTGAGTAAAATACCGTTTTATTGGATATTGGCCCCTGTATAATACTGGTATAAAACTGATATGAAACCGAAAAATACCGAGGAGTAAAATACCGGTGCCATCCCTAGCTCGAAGTCAATGTTTAAGTTTCTTAAAATTCTTTCACGGATGTTCTATGTTATATTGAGCTACAAAGTTTTTACCTCTTTGGTTAAGTAACTCAATATGTTTAGCCTCAGTTCTTGATCTGTGTCATTAGTTTAAGTCGCATGACAAATCCCATCCATGTCGATCAAACGACTTACAGATTAGCTTTTCAATTAAGGCATGTCCTATCAGCATTTTCATACAAAAACTGACAGACAGCTTGTCATCGGACATACCTCAACCTTTAAAAAAAAATACGATTTCAGGAAATCCTGGTAGGCACGAAGTTAATAAATGTTTTCGTTTCACTAAATTCTTCGGTAGAAGATGGTTTATATAGAAATTTACTTTTAAAATTCTAGCCTTATGGGTCATGTTACTGAATATCTTTCATCTCAAGGTCACTAGTTCAGCGGGCCACATGCCAAATTTTAGCTTTCTAGCTGAAACGATTTAGAAGTTAGTCTCTCAGGAAAAATCGTCCGATCAGTTTGATTTTTGAACTGTAGGCTCGTTGTGCAATGGGCACCCGAACACTGCTTTTACATTTTTATTCTAACATGTCGTTCGAAATTTTGTTTTTTGAACTACTGTGCATGAGTAGAATCAACAAGTCCTCGGCCCCGCCGGTCCTCCTCCCCTGCGCGCCGCGCCGAGGGGACGAGCAGCCGCGACATTGGCGACTCGGCTCGGCTCTCCTTTCCACGCTGTTTTCCCGAGACAAGTCGAGTATTACCATAGAACGGAGACTTTAAATCGAAATTTCTCAAAATTGATCGCTAACTTTGGGCTGGCACTTCAGCAGTGAACGAAGGAGATCGAGTTCTACCTCTCTGCCAAGTCTTATGAAAGTCGTATAGAAATATCTGGATTTAGGTAAGGGGCCGTGCTCATAAAAAAAAATCGCATCCTGACACAAAACCATAAGGCTACTTCGTGCCTAAAAATAAAAAAAAATCGTATTTTCAGTAGAGTTTTGTGAAGATTTTTTCGACGGGATTGGCTGCGCCCATAAGGGGCCATCGTCAAGAATAATAAGAAAATAAAAAAATACGATTTCACGAAATCCTGGTAGACAACGGAGTTTCTATAACTATGGTAAAATTATTGTGAAAAAAACAGATTTGTTTAGTTTACGGTAGTCGTGATTAGTGGCTGGATGAATCTACGTTCGTATTGGTAAGGCGAGTTTCAAGTAGTCAACTAACGCGTTAAACGGCCCCCTAGGTTTTAACAGTTATTTTTTAAGAATGAGAAAGACTTTGATGATATTAATTAAGAGCGCTGTCTGAAAACGAAACCTCAAATTTCCTCCGCCCCACATTTGCCACTTATAATGTTGCCCGGCGGGACAGCTATCAAATGCTGCCGCAAACAATCGCCATAAAAAAACAAAGATGCAAACCACGATTTTTGTTTAAGTAACTGAATATACCACGGTCCTCCTTCTTCCCCTGCGCGCCACGCAGAGGGGCAGAGGGGCCGAGCGCCCGAGCAACCGAGCCTGCGACAATGCCGATTCGGCTTGCCTCGCCGGCACTCCAGGCCGCAGGGCAAATAACGTAGGCTAGACAATCCGCAGCCGGCTGGGGAGACGCCGCCGCCTATTCGACAGAACGGAGCGCGATTGAGATGTGCGTGCCCAGTCCTATCGTTTCTAGGTTCTAGGCTGGGACCTCCACTAACGCACCAGCGGCTATTTATTTTTGCTGAACGATATGTTAGAGAGGTGAAATAAGCAGTTTTAGACATGCGGAAATCGTTTCCCAAAGTTTCAAGGAAGTTCAATCAGTAGGAAAAAATTGGATTCGTAAAATTATTTACGGAAATACACACCATTTCAAGAATTCTGTTCACCATATTGAATTCAAACTTTCCAAAACGTTTTCTGCAGGTACAGAAACAATGTTTACGCATTCAGTTCGACTTGTCAACGTTTTGACACCTCTATACAATGATTTAAAGTCGCGAGCTGGGGGCCTCAGCCCCCGGCCGTGGCGGCCATGGTTGGGGGCCGGCGCGGGGCCGGTGACACGGCGCCTCACGCGTCTACCTCAAACCAACTTAAAATATATTTGGCAAGTTGTGACAATTTTAAGTAAGTTGCAGGCCTTAAGCACACAGTTATGGAAGCCACTACACATTCACAAGGAACTCAGAGGCAGACACAGAGGAAAATCGTGAATTTTTTCCGTCTTACATTTCCAATAACACAAACATGGCGCCGAGCGGGCCAGCTGTCAACAACGCGCTTGGCAACCACTAAATCGAACCACCAGCCAAGAATTAAAGGGTTCTAGTGTCACCTTTGCCACACACTTACCATTAAATGAAATAGGAATTTAAAATATTTCGTCAAAACTCTCTGTGAGAGCCCAAATCGTGAATTTTATCCGCCTCACATTTAAGACACAAACATGGCGCCATGGTTGACAGACGGCTGGCGCTGGCGACACAGCGCACGCGCATCCACCTCAAACAAACCTTGTTTACACAACATGCCAACCTAGAAAACATGAAAAGGATCACTAATCCCTATACGTTACGATTTGAAATTATTATCTTAGGTTGGCAGAAGTGCGCCGCAGTCGACTGTTCGTTCGGTAAAAATGAAGTAAATTTCAAAAGGGCGGTACGGTGGTCATGTGCGAATTTCAGTGGTGTCATCTCTTTTCTTGAGCGTTTCACTGAAGCAGAGCTTGTTTGAACGCAGACTTTAGAGGTTTCTCTTTCGCTCCGTGTTGGCTCGACTCCGCCTAGCCCCACCACGAAAAACTATCCCCTTCTCCTGGTGATTTCAGCTGACAAGTCGAGCATTACCATAGCAACTGAAATTTCAATTCAAATTTACAGAAAATCTGTAGTTTAAATTTCTATTAAACTTTCAGAGTGAGTATACAAGTTTACATAGTATAACTGTAGGTAATATTATAAAAATCGTTGGAGCGGATTTTTTCCTCCCGTAAGGGACCATATAAAACAATTGACAGACGTTTCAAAGCGATTTTAGAAGGCAACTCCGTTGCCTAAAAAATATCACGGGCGTGAGCAACAGGCAGCCCTAACAGGGTCCTAAAAAGACGTTCCAATGTGTGCCGTGGAACATAACAAACCTTCAACTGTTCGCCACGGCGTCTGCTTCGTCTGCTTCGCGCTCTCCAGTACGATTTAAAGCCTATGGAGCGAGTATCGCGGTCTCATTAAGTATCTCCAAATCCGAAAAAACGAGGAGAGCACATTGAAAACCTCACTGAAGCCATAAGGGAAATATTGAGCCTTTTAAATATAGGAAGAATCATTCAGGTAGTGAACGCTTGCCGTAAAAGTGCCGTGCGAGAGCCGTGCTTTACCCGCCTGCCGACACGTTTGGGGGGTAAATTGTTCCTTCCTCGAATTCAACAAGAAAAATACGATTTCATGAAATCCTGGTAGGGACAAAGTTCGTTAATGTTATAGTTTCACTAAATACTTCGGTAGATGTGGTTCATGTAGAAATTTACTTCAAAATTTCTAGCCTTATGGGTAGTGTTCCTGAATTTCTTTTATCTCAGAGTCACTAGTTCAGCAGGTCACATGCCAAGTTTTAGATTTCTAGCTCAAACGATTTAGAAGCTAGTCTCTCAGTAAAAATTGTCCGATCAGCTTGATCTTTGAACTGTAGGCTCGTTGTGCAATGGGCATTCGGGCACTGCTTTTACATTTTTATTTTAACGTGTCGTTCGAAATTTTACTTTTTGAACTACCGTGCATGAGTTGAATTAACAAGTCCCCTGCCCCTGTCCTCCTCCCCTGCGCGCCGCGCTGAGGGGTCGAGCAGCCGCAACAATGGCGACTCGGCTCGGCTCCCCTTTCCACGCTGTTTTCTCGTGACAAGTCGAGTATAACCATAGAAACAGAGATTTTAGATCGAAATTTCTCAAAATTGGCCGCTAACTTTGGGCTGGCATTTCAGCAGTGAACTCAGGAGATTGAGTTCTACCTCTCTGCCAAATCTTATGAAAATCGTATAGAAAAATCTGGATTTAGGTAAGGGGCCACACTGATGGAAAAAAAAATAAAAAATAAAAAAAAATCGGATCCTGAGACAAAACCATAAGGCTACTTCGTGCCTAAAAATTCACGACCATGCGAAAGGTCGGGGAGAGTGAGAGAGAGATGAGCACCATCTATCTCGGGACCCTTCCTACGTCCCTGGTTTCTCCGGTTCTGGAGATACCAAACTAGACATTGATACTCACTCCCTAGGCTGTAATACGTATTGGAGAGCGCGCAGCAGACGAAGCAAACGCCGCGGCGCACAGTTGAAGGTTTGTTATGTTCCATGGCGGCCATCTTCGAACTTCTTCTTTTTCTGCTAACCGCAGGAATACCTCATTCAATAAACGCGAAGTTCCTAGCATTTTAAAGAATGAGTCTGAAAGTAAGTCGAGCAATCCAAACAAGCTAAAATGTCTTCTAGACATCAACTGCTTAAAGTGGATCAGAACGAGCCAGCCTAAAAGTGCTGAGACATAATTTGCGGAGGCGTTCATAGTTTTGAGGTCATATGGAACTATGGTCCGACCACCGGGAGTTTAGCATACCAAATGGAAAGGAAGGATAGGCTAGCCCATGAGTGTGTGAGAGAGAGATAGTCTATTCTTCCGGTAAGGCCACGATACGTAAATATATATGGAATTGGTCGACAGAACTGCGTGCGTGAGTCTCCCCTCAGGCTCAAAAACTGCAGCTACATGTGTCTGCCGTGTAGGAATCGAGTAAGCATCCTTGAAAAGGTTTCATAAGTGGTTAAAATCACGATGTAGAATGACCCGGTGGCGGCGCTCCGGCGCCAAAAGGTGGCACCAGATCTTGTACCGTTAAGTCAGTACCTGCTGCGACCCGCCACTGCGCTGCAGTCGAGCGGTACGAACCCCCCACCCTTCCCCGCCGCCCGCCCGGCTGGGTGGGGCGCTGGGGCCGTCCCGAGCACGATCCGGGAATGGCCCACCGACAGTGCACCGCCAGGCCAGCCCGACGCGCCTACCTCTGACGCGGCTGAGGCCGGAGGCGCGCTGGGAGAGGGCGGGCAGGCCGGGCAGGACTGGACAGTGTTCTTTCATATATTTGTTGTTTTTATACGTTTAAAATTGCGTCCTCCTCCTCAAGCCCATACAACGATTTGGTTTTTTTTTCTTAGTTTATGTTACAAAGTGTGTCAATGATGAAGTGTGTTCTGAAATGCGCATTTACAAGTGTTATTTTCGGTTAAAGGGTTATGTTTAATTTCATTTTAAGATAATTTTGCTTGTTTTGCCAGGTCACATTTTCTTCTTTTGTGTCTGCGTTCTGCGTATGCCGTGTTTGCGTCTGCACAAACAAAGTTCCTTCGGCATATCATATAAAAAGTTATAACTGATGCTGTTATGGCTTTTGAATAGGCCTCACAGCCAACCCTCTGCACCTCCACTCCTGTCAGCTGGTCCAGTGTATCAAATAAAAGTATAGTATGCATATGGGTTTCTCTACTTAACTACTGCCTTTCCAACTGTAAATTTCCATCAGTACAATTATCGTGTGAGTAAAACCATCATCTTTTTGAAATTCAAATGAATTATCAATTGTTTAATTGTACCTGCATAATGAGGTCATACAGATTGCCAGTGGGCTTGAGCAGACCACCATATGTTCTTAAGTCAATCAACCGTTCCCTTTCTAGGTTTCGTCTTTTTGGTGGGGCGTGGAGTTCATTAAAGCAAAGCGAGCAGGACTTGACTGGCTCTATCTGTCTTGCTTTTCGGCAAATGTAGCCACCAAAATAAGTGAAAGCATGTGTATCAATGTCTTTTCCACATGCTTGTACATCTGTGGTAATTATGTTAAGCTCATCAAGAGGGATTTCACCGTCTATTATGTCATCAATTTTTTGTTTTAACTCTTTCTCTTTTTCTAAATATCCCTCACCAATAACATCTCCTACTTAAAAAAGTGACTCCAACATGTCACCCACTGTGACATTGATGCCTGTAGGTGGTTTCACCAAAGAAGATGAGGTTAGGAGCCTGTAAACTTCAATGAACATTTTGGGGTCGGGATGATCACTAGAACCACAGGTATAGGGAAGCTGTTTAAAGAAGTGCTGTTGACAAATAATTATCGTATTTTAAGATTTGGAAATATGATCAATGCCAATATTATTATTTTCCCTCTGATAACATGCTAGCCTGCAGAGCGTCTTGATTCAGCCGCCTTGTCATTAAATATTGATAGTTGAAGTTTTGATGTAAGTATTCAAGCAAGTCCAGAGCAGTCTGTACAGTCACAATTAAGCCAAGATAAGTGTTGCTTATGATTTCATCTATGTCACCAACGCTTACTTAATTTTCCGGAGCTTCTCTTGGATTAAACTTTTTGGGTGGCAATTGTTCTTTTTGACGTTGGAACTTTTTTGCTAGAACTTTCTTTTCTTTAAAAAGCCTTGCTTTTGCATGTGACATATCATCCATAATTTTGAGGTAATTTAGAAAATCTTTTAGAACCTTGCAGCAAGCCAGTACAGTAAAAGTAAGTGAAAATTTCCAAATTATTTTTAAGATTTACTAATTTTAAATTTAATCTTTACTTTTTGTTGAACTGCATCCTCCCTCATACACTGCCCAGTCCAGAAATCCCATGATCGTTCCCATGAGCCATGGGACATAAAGGAATGTCATGAGAGACATTTCCCAATGGAGGATAACTTTCCATGTATTTTTTGCCCACTTCCATGCGAGGTAGTTTCCATGGAAATAAGGTTCCTTGGCAGCTGACCGTCTCCATGGAATAGAGCTCTAACTCCATGGAGTAATACCAAAATGTTTAAGTCCTCAAAAAGACAAAGAGAAGACTGATCGAAATAAATGAAACACGATTATAGGGTGTCGGAAACGAGGCGGAGCCAAATCTGGTGTCCGTTTTGCCTAGCTCAAGCCGTTTTCGAGTTGCCAGAAAAAAGTTCTCAGATTTGAATGAAATTTAAATGGCCCTACTAAAATTCATCGTAGATGCAACATACCAAATTTCAGATCGAAATTCCAATAATTATAGATTCCACAGCCCTTTTAATTTTCATGGGAAATGGTTTCCATGGCAAAGATAGGCAAGTGCCCAATGGGATAGGTCACCCCATGGAAAGACAACCGTTCCATGGAGCAGTGGCGGCTCCAGACCTGACTCGAGGGGGAGGGGGGGGGGGGGGTCGGGGTCGAGAATTCGGCGTGCCGCGCGCGCGCGCGTGTGTGTGTGTGTGTGTGTGTGTGTGTGTGTGTGTGTGTGTGTGTGTATCTCACTGCGATAACTCCCCTTTTGCTTCAATTGGTCGAGGCACATTCGGAAAATTCATAAAGTCGTTTCGGATAGGTGAGGGTTGAATTTAACGGGATTTCTAGAGGCATCGCTCGGGGATCGTGATTTCCATGGGCGATAGGCTTCGAATAGGATTTGAGATGTTGATTGGAAGCATCTCGTGAGGCATTTCACAGACATCAAAAAGGCATTGGTTGATCTGACCTACCGGATTTGGAGGGGATTTGAGATGTCGGTTTCGAGCATCAGGTAAGGCATTGCACAGGCATCACAAAGGTATCGGTAACTCCGCTGCACTGGCTTCGGAAGGGATTTGAGATGGCGGTCCGAAGCCACTTTCAAGAGACATTCTACAGGCATCGCACAAGCATCACGATTGCCCTGGCTGTTAGGCTTCCAATAGGATTGCGAGATGTCAGTCAGAAGCCTCTACACTTGCTTTCAACAGACATCGCACAAGCATCACGATTGCCCTGGCTGTTAGGCTTCCAATAGGATTGCGAGATGTCAGTCAGAAGCCTCTACACTTGCTTTCAACAGACATCGCACAAGCATCGCGATTGCCCTGGCCGTCGGGCTTCCAAGAGGATTTGCGACTTCACTCGGAAGCCTCTACATGGGTATTCATCAGGCTTTCAACTACATTTTCCCAATCGCTGTACAGAGACATTCACCAATGTGCCTCAAATTTCTTTAAGATACCCTTATAAAGCCATTCGAGTGACATCTCACAGGATTTGCCACTCAATACCTCTTTGTTTCCTCTGAAATTCCTCTTGAAATCCGCTGAAGAGGTATCCATTTTCGACAGGGCTGTCGAGATGCGATCCTTGGGACAAAAATTTTGTCTGTTTGGCTCTGCGGAGAAGGGTTTTGGGGCTGGGGCCCTTCGCGTAAAAATTGGAAAATTGGTTACATAATGAAAAGAGGCGAGCGGAGGTCCAGGGGGCGGTAGCCCCCAGGCCTATTCTAAATAAAGAAAAGCGGGGGTCCAGGGGGCGGCAGCCCCCTGTCTTAAATGAGTAAATCTCAAATCATGCAGGCTCGTAATAAAGAAAAGCGGGGGTCCAGGGGGCGGCACGGGGCGGCAGCCCCCTGGCTTGAATAAGTAAATCTTAAACCATTCAGGCTCGTAATAAAAAAAAAAAACGTTATCGCTAACGCTAACGTAAAAGCAGATGGTAGATATTTTTAATAAAACTGTCACTGACGTGTCACTGACGTGTCACTGACGTGTCACTGACGTGTCGCTGACGTGTCACTGACGTGTCACTGACGTGTCACTGACGTGTCACTGACGTGTCACTGACGTGTCACTGACGTGTCACTGACGTGTCACTGACGTGTCACTGACGTGTCACTGACGTGTCACTGACGTGTCACTGACGTGTCACTGACGTGTCACTGACGTGTCACTGACGTGTCACTGACGTGTCACTGACGTGTCACTGACGTGTCACTGACGTGTCACTGACGTGTCACTGACGTGTCACTGACGTGTCACTGACGTGTCACTGACGTGTCACTGACGTGTCACTGACGTGTCACTGACGTGTCACTGACGTGTCACTGACGTGTCACTGACGTGTCACTGACGTGTCACTGACGTGTCACTGACGTGTCACTGACGTGTCACTGACGTGTCACGGACGTGTCACTGACGTGTCACTGACGTGTCACGGACGTGTCACGGACGTGTCACGGACGTGTCACGGACGTGTCACGGACGTGTCACGGACGTGTCACGGACGTGTCACGGACGTGTCACTGACGTGTCACTGACGTGTCACGGACGTGTCAATGACGTGTCACGGACGTGTCACGGACGTGTCACGGACGTGTCACGGACATGTCACTGACGTGTCACTGACGACGTGTCACTGACGTGTCACTGACGTGTCACTGACGTAAGAACTGTTACGTTTTTGACGTACCGTAAGTACGTAAGTAAGTAAGTAAGTACGTAAGTAAGTACGTAAGTGTGGCGGACCGTTGTTACGGAGAGGCCCGCCCTCCCAGCCCTCTCTTATATATTAACCCAATTTTCTCCTAACCTTATTGTCTTATGAAGACGAACGAGATCGAGAGCAAAAGCAAATGCTACCTTTGGTATCATCTGCTAAAAAGTGGGGGTCCAGGGGGCGGCAGCCCCCTGGCTAAGACGAGTAAATCTTAAATCATGCAGGCTCGCCAGCGCCGCAGGCCTAGGTAGATGTACGCAGGCCCGTCACAGCGTAACAGTGTTTCGCGATCTATCGCGAAGCCTGTTACGAGGGACGGTGTCTGGCGTACATCTACCTAGTATTTAAAGAAAATTAGATTTTAAAAATTACAAGATTTTATGGTGTCCTTCGGGATATCTCGGCGAGTTGCGACCCTTTGGCCGAAAATGTCGACCGTTTCGCTCTATCTCTTACTGTTTAGCCGCTACAGCGGTAAATGTGGACGAAAAGTCGTCAAAATGCATGTTGTGTGACGTTTTTGGCTGAGCGATAGCGAAGCCTATTACACCACTGGAGTGCTAAAAAAGTTCAATGTCCGTGTGTCTGTCTGACTGTCTGTCTGTCTGTCTGTGTGTCTGACTGTCTGTGTGTCTGTTCGCACGATAACTCGAGAACAAGTTAAGGTATCGACCTGAAATTTTTACTGTAGCTTCTTGGCCTAAAAAGCTCGGACGAGTTCAAATATGAACACTCTAGCTCAAAAATTGACCATGCTAAAAATTGATTTATATTTTTGAAAAAAATTAGATTTTAAAAATTACATTCTTTAATGGTGTCCTATGGGGTATCTCGGCGAGTTGCATTCCTCCGGGCGAAAATTTCGTCCGTTTTGCTCTATCTCTTACTGTTTAGCCGCTACAGCGGTAAATGTGGACGAAAAGTCGTCAAAATGCATGTTGTGTGACGTTTTTGGCTGAGCGATAGCGAAGCCTATTACACAACTGGAGTGCTAAAAAAGTTCAGTGTCCGTCTGTCTGTCCGTCTGTCTATCTGTGTTTCTGTTCGCACGATAACTCGAGAACGAGTTTAGATATCGACCTGAAATTTTTACTGTAGCTTCTTGGCGTAAAAAGCTCGGACGAGTTCAAATATGAACACTCTAGCTCAAAAATTGACCCTGCTAAAAATTGATTGGCTGAGCGATAGCGAAGCCTATTACGCCACTGGAGTGCTAAAAAAGTTCAGTGTCCGTCTGTCTGTCTGTGTGTCTGTGTGTCTGTGTGTCTGTTCGCACGATAACTCGAGAACGAGTAAAGATATCGACCTGAAATTTTTACTGTAGCTTCTTGGCCTAAAAAGCTCGGACGAGTTCAAATATGAACACTCTAGCTCAAAAATTGACCCTGCTAAAAATTGATTTATATTTTTTTAAAAAATTAGATTTTAAAAATTACAAAATTTAATGGTGTCCTAAGAAGTATCTCGGCGAGTTGCGACCCTTTGACCGAAAATTTCGTCCGTTTTGCTCTATCTCTTACTGTTTAGCCGCTACAGCGGTAAATGTGGACGATAAGTCGTCAAAATGCATGTTGGGTGACATTTTCAGGGTAATCTGTCGAGATGCGATTCTTCGGGCAAAATTTTTGTCTGTTTGGCTCTGCGGAGAAGGTTTTTGGGGCTCGGGCCCTTCGCGTAAAAATTGGAAAATTGATAACATCATGAAAATAGGCGAGCGGGGGTCCAGAGGGCGGCAGCCCCCTGGCTTAAATGAGTAAATCTCAAATCATGCAGGCTCGTAATAAAGAAAAGTGGGGGTCCAGGGGGCGGCAGCCCCCTGGCTTAAATGAGAATATCTTAAACCATTCAGGCTCGCCAGCGCCGCAGGCCTAGGTAGATGTACGCAGGCCCGTCGCAGCGTAACAGTGTTTCGCGAGCTTTCGCGAAGCCTGTTACGAGAGACGGTGTCTGGCGTACATCTACCTAGTCTTAAATCATGCAGGCTCGCCAGCGCCGCAGGCCTAGGTAGATGTACGCAGGCCCGTCGCAGCGTAACAGTGTTTCGTGAGCTATCGCGAAGCCTGTTACGGAAGACGGTGTCTGGCGTACATCTACCTAGTACGCCACTGCAGTGCTAAAAAAGTTCTGTCTGTCTGTGTGTCTGTTCGCACGATAACTCGAGAACGAGTTTAGATACCGACCTTAAATTTTTACTGTAGCTTCTTGGCGTAAAAAGCTCGGACGAGTTCAAATATGAACACTCTAGCTCAAAAATTGACCCTGCTAAAAATTGATTTATATTTAAAAAAAAATTAGATTTTAAAAATTACAAGATTTTATGGTGTCCTTCGGGATATCTCGGCGAGTTGCGACCCTTTGGCCGAAAATGTCGACCGTTTCGCTCTATCTCTTACTGTTTAGCCGCTACAGCGGTAAATGTGGACGAAAAGTCGTCAAAATGCATGTTGTGTGACGTTTTTGGCTGAGCGATAGCGAAGCCTATTACACCACTGGAGTGCTAAAAAAGTTCAATGTCCGTGTGTCTGTCTGACTGTCTGTCTGTCTGTCTGTGTGTCTGACTGTCTGTGTGTCTGTTCGCACGATAACTCGAGAACAAGTTAAGGTATCGACCTGAAATTTTTACTGTAGCTTCTTGGCCTAAAAAGCTCGGACGAGTTCAAATATGAACACTCTAGCTCAAAAATTGACCCTGCTAAAAATTGATTTATATTTTTTTAAAAAATTAGATTTTAAAAATTACAAAATTTAATGGTGTCCTAAGGGGTATCTCGGCGAGTTGCGACCCTTTGACCGAAAATTTCGTCCGTTTTGCTCTATCTCTTACTGTTTAGCCGCTTCAGCGGTAAATGTGGACGAAAAGTCGTCAAAATGCATGTTGGGTGACATTTTCAGGGTAATCTGTCGAGATGCGACCCTGTGAGCGAAAATTTCATCTGTTTTGCTCCATCTCTTACTGTTTAGCCGCTACAGCGGTAAATGTGGACGAAAAGTCGTCAAAATGAATGTTGGGTGTCGTTTTCAGGGTTATTTGTCGAGATGCGACCCTTTGGGTGAAAATTTTGTCCGTTTGGCTTTGCGGAGAACGGTTTGGGCGCACGGCCCCTTCTCATAAAAATTGAAAAATTGGTAACAAAATGTAAAAAGGCAAGTGGGGGTCCAGGGGGCGGTAGCCACCTGGCCTATTTTTAAAAGATAAAAGCGGGGGTCCAGGGGGCGGCAGCCCCCTGGCTTAAATGAGTATAAACCTCAAATCATTCAGGCTCGTAATAAAGAAAGGCGGGGGTCCAGGGGGCGGCAGCCCCCTGGCTTAAATGAGTAAACCTCAAATCATTCAGGTTAGTAATGAAGAAAGGCGGCGGTCCAGGGGGCGGCAGCCCCCTGGCTTACATGAGTACATCTTAAATCATTCAGGCTCCCCAGCGCCGCAGGCCTAGGTAGATGTGCGCAGGCCCGTCGCAGCAGTGTTTCGCGAGCTTTCGCGAAGCCTGTTACGAGAGACGGTGTCTGGCGTACATCTACCTAGTAGGGTAATCTGTCGAGATGCGATCCTTGGGGCAAAAATTTTGTCTGTTTGGCTCTGCGGAGAAGGGTTTTGGGGCTCGGGCCCTTCGCGTAAAAAATGGAAAATTGGTTACATAATGAAAAGAGGCGAGCGGGGGTCCAGGGTAGGGCTGTGCGGTTAACCGGTTAACCGATTTTGGATTTCGGTTAATCCACTAACCGGTTAATCGATTATTTGAAATTTTTGTAACCGATTAACCGGAAAACCGATTAATCGGTTATTCCTTGTAACCGGTTAATAACCGGTTAAAATTGGTAGTTATTCTTTGACTTGCGAGCGCTTTCGCATATCACTCCGACTTGACGCGCCTCGACTCTATCTCGAGCTTCGACTCCATCTACACCATGTAGAGCATGCAGAGTGGCTGATTTATTTAGGGATGAATACACTCTAAATGGAAAAGGACAATTTTGTCCCAGAAAATGTTGCGTTTTTGTACACATCATTTTCTTGGGACAAATCGTCCCACTAAATTGAGACAGTTTGCATCCGAAATATTACAAATCGTCCCAAATTATTACACAAATTTGTCAAAAGGGATTGGTGTGCGCAAAAACGCAACATTTCTTGGGACAAAATTGTCCCTTTCCATTTAGTGTGTAGCTCACTCGTCCCGAAACCATAGATAGAACTTCATCACTGCGGCAATTTTTATGTTCCATTAAAAAGTACTCATTTTGAACCAATATGGACTGTCTTTTGCGTTGTCGAGTCCCAAAACGCCATTACCGCATTTTTTCCATTAAAGAAATAATAACCGGTTATTGTGTAAAATTCGAATAACCGGTTTGACGAAATTAACCGGTTATTGAACCATTGCATCAATAACCGGTTATTTTTGACTAACCGGTTAACCTAAATATTAACCGGTTATTTCATTAACCGGTTATTCGGTTACAATTTCATTAACCGCACAGCCCTAGTCCAGGGGGCGGCAGCCCCCTGGCCTATCTTAAATAAAAAAAAAAAAACAGACCACGCGACCGTGACCAAAAAGTTCCGGAGCGCCGGAACTTGAAAGCAAATGATACGTATGGTAGATGTCCCTACGCGTCGCAGGCTGCAGGGTAGCGGAGCGCTGTCGCGCTGGGCTAGGAGGGGGGAGGCGCGGGGCGGGAGGGGGCACCGGCCCGGCCGCCCGGCGGCCCAGCGTCCCGAGAGGTGGCGTAGAGTGGCGGGGCGCGCGCGCAACGCGACATTTCCCCCCTTGTATATCATATAATGCCACACTAGCTGCTCTCTGCTCGCTGCGCTGCTCTCTGCATACTGCTCGCTGTATGACAGTACAAGCAGGCTGATACCTTCGTATCATCTGCTAAAAAGCGGGGGCCCAGGGGGCGGCAGCCCCCTGGCTTAAATGAGTAAATCTCAAATCATGCAGGCTCGTAATAAAGAAAAGCGGGGGTCCAGGGGGCGGCAGCCCCCTGGCTAAAACGAGTAAATCTTAAATCATGCAGGCTCGCCAGCGCCGCAGGCCTAGGTAGATGTACGCAGGCCCGTCGCAGCGTAACAGTGTTTCGCGATCTATCGCGAAGCCTGTTACGAGAGACGGTGTCTGGCGTACATCTACCTAGTCTTAAATCATGCAGGCTCGCCAGCGCCGCAGGCCTAGGTAGATGTACGCAGGCCCGTCGCAGCGTAACAGTGTTTCGTGAGCTATCGCGAAGCCTGTTACGAGAGACGGTGTCTGGCGTACATCTACCTAGTACGCCACTGCAGTGCTAAAAAAGTTCTGTCTGTCTGTGTGTCTGTTCGCACGATAACTCGAGAACGAGTTTAGATACCGACCTTAAATTTTTACTGTAGCTTCTTGGCGTAAAAAGCTCGGACGAGTTCAAATATGAACACTCTAGCTCAAAAATTGACCCTGCTAAAAATTGATTTATATTTAAAAAAAAAATTAGATTTTAAAAATTACAAGATTTTATGGTGTCCTTAGGGGTATCTCGGCGAGTTGCGACCCTCTGGGCGAAAATGTCGACCGTTTCGCTCCATCTCTTACTGTTTAGCCGCTACAGCGGTAAATGTGGACGAAAAGTCGTCAAAATGCATGTTGGGTGACGTTTTCAGGGTAATCTGTCGAGATGCGATCCTTGGGGCAAAAATTTTGTCTGTTTGGCTCTGCGGAGAAGGGTTTTGGGGCTCGGGCCCTTCGCGTAAAAATTGGAAAATTGGTTACATAATGAAAAGAGGCGAGCGGGGGTCCCGGGGGCGGTAGCCCCCTGGCCTATTTTAGATAAAGAAAAGCGGGGGTCCAGGCGGCGGTAGCCCCCTGGCTGAAAAGATTAAATCTCAAATCATGCAGGCTCGTAATAAAGAAAAGCGGGGGTCCAGGGGTCGACAGCCCCCTGGCTTAAATGAGTAAATCTTAAACCATGCAGGCTCGTAATAAAAAAAAAAGCGGGTGTCCAGGGGGCGGCAGCCCCCTGGCTAAAACAAGTAAATCTTAAATCATGCAGGCTCACCAGCGCCGCAGGCCTCGGTAGATGTACGCAGGCCCGTCGCAGCGTAACAGTGTTTCGCGATCTATCGCGAAGCCTGTTACGAGAGACGGTGTCTGGCGTACATCTACCTAGTAACATGATGACCCCGCGACAATGGGTAATAAAGATGGCGACCCGCGACAATGGGTACTCTATACTACTCACCCATATTGTCCGGTATTACCCCTCTGAAAAGTGTCCGGAAATTACTTAAGGGTAGTTAATACATTAAAATTCGATTTCAATTAATGGGTTTGACCGGCGTCCATTCGCCCAACGTCAAAACAAAGCCAAAGGAACATAAGTTAATGGGAAATATCAGAATTTAGTTTATGATTGGATAGAGGGTACGAAATATACATCGTAATCTGAAATACAGCTCTACGACGTGTCCTAAGAACAAAGTCCGATCTGTATGCGCGACGCTCAACAAGGTCCGATCTGTTTGCGCGACGTTCAACAAAGTCCGATCTGTTTTCGTGCGTTTCAACAAAGTCCGATCTGCTTTCGGCCGCGCTCGGGTGGTGGATGTTAAGATCTCTGTGACAATTCTGTTACTGTATCTTTGCCTATCATTTTCTGTATCAGCTTTTCTTTAATCTTTTAGGATCACGTAGCATCCATTACTTTTTCTCTTCTGCTAATATTAACGAACATATAAATAAAATAAGCCAGCGCTGCAGAGCGCGGCTGAAAGCAGATCGGACTTTGTTGAAACGCACGCAAACAGATCGGACTTTGTTGAACGTCGCGCAAACAGATCGGACCTTGTTGAGCGTCGCGCATACAGATCGGACTTTGTTCTTAGGACGCGTCGTCTAGCTTTTGCCTGATTTTGCGGATACTCGAAATTTGAGTTGTTCTGGAGTCTGGAGGCCAAAAGGCTCCACCTCCCGCCCTGGAGTGCTGGAATTTTCATCTTGGGCTGGAAATCTTCAACTGTTATGAAAAGTTCGGCGCTGCGCTGCGATCACGCCAACCGCGCGAAATTCAAAGTGTCCGGAATTACCCCATGTTCGGAATTGCCCCACTCTCACTTACTCATCTGATAATTGTACGGGTGGAAACTTACAGTTGGAGAAAGCAGTAGTAAAAACAGCAGGAGAAACCCATATGCATACTATGCTTTTATTTAATACCCTTGACCAGCATATACCAAATATCCAAAAATTTTCATCATTTTCAGTTTATTTAGTCAGTTTCTTCACTGTCCAAAGTTCTTCTAGAATTTGAAAATCTTTGGCAGCTGATGGGCATCTGTTTCTATGGAAGACGGCTGCTCTGAGTGCTTCTGCCCAAATTGTTTTAGGTAGTCCACTTTCTACCAACATGCACCTGACCGCAGACATCAAAGTTCTATTCATACGTTCGGATTTTCCATTCTCCTCGTGTTGTTTTGGAACACTTCTGAATAGTGTCATTCCCTTTTTCTTCAAGAGTTCCTTAAAATTTCCATTTATATGTTGGATGCCATTGTCACACTGAATTGCCTTTATCTTACGATCATGAAATAATTCCACTTCTGCTTCATATTCAAGATATTTGTCAAATACTTCGTCCTTTGTCTTGAGAGAATATACTTTAGTGAATAATCATCTACAAGTGTCACATAATATTGAGCACCTCTAAGTGCCCTAGGCTTGTATTTTCACTCAACATCAGTGTGGACCAAATCGAGTGGCCCTTCACTTCTGTTTTCAGTCTGCTTAGGAAATGGTGGGTTTACAATTTTTGCTACTACACACACTGCATATTTAGGCTCATTTAGCCCTCTTTTCTATTCTAACTCCGGCATGTGTATCAGAGCTTCTTTATTACAATGGCCAAAGCGTTTGTGCCATACTTCCAGCGACACTCTTGCTGAATATGGAATATGATTCTCACATGATAATTCTTCTGGTGATATTCCCAGTGTATACACATACCGTAACTTTCTCTTCTTCAATGCAGTCATAAAAATTTTCTTAGTTCCCTTTCCAATAATATCAATTCTGCCATTTTTAACTACAATCTTGTGTCCATTATCATCAATTTGTCCCATGGATAGAAGATTAGTTGCCAGTATATGGTAACAGTTTGTCAGTTTCACATTTTTGCCACCACATTCATCTACACATTTCAAAATAACTGCACCTTTACCTATCACTTTCATAGGTAAGTCATCTGCAACATCTGCAACCATTTTTCTTGTTATCATTCTTCGATTCATGTCCCTTGTTGAAGTTGTTTCTTTTTCTTGATTGCGTCAAAAGTGCTTGAGCATCTGCTTAATTTTCTTTATCAGCCACCCAGCGTAAGGTCGAGCGTACCATGCGAGTATCAAACCAGCGTTTAGATAGGGCGTGGTTCTGCCAGTCGCAAACCAGGACAGAACGGGGAACTGTTCAGGCTTGAGGACGGGACCTGGCAAGTAGCGAGGCTCACGTGAGTCGACTGAAAGGAAAGCCAGCCGCTTACAGGACTGTGACTTTGACTCTGTCTTCAACGTTTTATCCATGTTGACTGCGTTGTAACACTGACTGGTAAGCCATATGAATCTATTGGCCCTCTAATTCTCATGATTATAAACATTTTAAAACAGAAAATGTTCTTGTTTTGGGTGCAGACCCCATTTCCATCATGTTTCAATGTTTTTACTGCCCATGGTCTACGACACCTTTAAGGAGCATCTCTCTCATCGTTCTCATCACCGCCACATTAATGTGCACATTTACCATTGTGGACTTCGACAGGGTTCGCATCTGCCTTAAATAGTGAGAGATTGCTGAGACTTCACATCCCCCGAAAGCATCCGTTTAGCCGTATCTCTTACCGGTTAGCCGCTTCAGTGTTAAATTTGGACGAAAAGTGGACGTAGGTCACAAGCGCTACAGATCACAAGCGCTACGGGTCACAAGCGCTACAGCTCGCTAGCGCTACGGTTCGCTAGCGCTACGGGTCACAAGCGCTACAGCTCACAAACGCTACAGCTCGCTAGCGCTACGGCACGCTAGCGCTACGGGTCACAAGCGCTACAGCGAGAATCCGACCGTTAGGCGGAGCCGACTATTGACGGAGTCTCGGGCGAGAACGATGTGTTAATCTCAGTGCGTATGAGAAAAAAAATTCCTCCGTTCGAGTCTCGGCTCTCTCTTTCTCTCTCCCTCCAAGGCCGAGGCCGGCGCGTCTGCGGTTAAACTGCGTGAAATGCAGTTTGTTGTTTCTTACAAACCCTCGCAATGTTTATTTTCATCGCTGCATAATGATTCTGAGATCCGAGGGGGTATGCACTCGCGTAATAGTCGGGTCACTCTATCTGTAATAAAGGCGTAATAGTATGCGTAATAGAAGCGTACTAGGAGCGTAATAGCCAAAATTCTCCTTATTTTCCCTAGTTTTGTGTCGTTTTTGGCTGTTTTGCCTGGTTTTGTCTCAATCTGTACAATTTCGGAGCGTAATATACGTAATAGTCGGGTCACAGATTTTGTGAGTGCATACCCCCTCGCTGAGATCACTAGCAACGACGAATTGAGCGAAACTCGACAACTCACCTTGAAGTACTCTGATTCCCTCTGAAACCTATAGAAATCAAAATAATGATTTTTTCTTTGTGTTAGGACAGTAAATAGAGGCGGCTATTGCACTGTGAGAAAAAACTACAATTTAACTACAATTTTTTACCGTTATTTCGAAGTAAAATAAAATATTGTGCTAAAATTGTACCCGGTATAGGGTAAAACCGTTAATTCAAAGCCGTTGTTTAGTTGTATGAGGTACGGTTTTTTTCACAGTCATGACTGTAACAGCTGATATAACAACAAAAGGTACAGGACAGGAACTCCCCCCTGCCTTGGGCAGAGAGGAGACTCCAACGGAGCAATTTATTATCTCTAGGCACTGAGATCAATAGAACGTTCTCGCCCAAAAACCAGTCAATAGTCGGCTCCGCCTAACGGTCGGATTCTCGCTGTATAGCGCTTGTGACCCGTAGCGCCAGCGAGCCGTAGCGCTAGCGAGCCGTAGCGCTAGCGAGCCGTAGCGCTAGCGAGCCGTAGCGCTAGCGAGCCGTAGCGCTAGCGAGCTGTAGCGCTTGTGACCCGTAGCGCTAGCGAACGGTAGCGCTTGTGATCTGTAGCGCTTGTGAGCCGTACACGGCAAATCTGAAGTCTGGGATTCCCAGGTACTTTTTGGCGTTTCCAGACTCGAGTCTGGAAACGGGAAATTATTTCCAGACTTCTCCTGGGCGCGCGGCCCTTTTCCCAGGTAAAACCTGGGAAGCGCCTCTTTTCCTGACTTTACCTGGGAAAGAATCACCGTTTCCAGCCCCTCACCTGGGAAGCCGTGGGCAAGCGGCTCTTTCCCAGACTCCGCGACTTGCCCACGGCTTCCCAGGTGAGGGGCTGGAAACGGTGATTCTTTCCCAGGTAAAGTCTGGAAAAGAGGCGCTTCCCAGGTTTTACCTGGGAAAAGGGCCGCGCGCCCAGGAGAAGTCTAGAAATAATTTCCCGTTTCCAGACTCGAGTCTGAAAACGCCAAAAAGTACCTGGGAATCCCAGACTTCAGATTTGCCGTGTAGTGCTAGCGAGCTGTAGCGCTCATGACCCGTAGCGCTTGTGATCTGTAGCGCTTGCGAGCCACTCCCAAAGTCGTCAAAATGAATGTTGGGCGTTGTTTTCGGGGTAAATAGCGTCTTAAGGAGATAACTCGACAAGTTGCGAACCTTTCGACAAAACTTTCGCCCGTTTGGATGTATCTCTAACAGTTTACCCGCTACACCGTCTAATTTACACACACACACACACACACACAAAAATATTTGCATTTTAATGTAGTAGACGATAGTAGCCACACATCTAAACCATTGAAGTATGCGCCGCATGCCTAGGTAGATGTACACAGGCCCGTTGCCGTCGCAGCGTAACAGTGTTTCGCGAGCTATCGCGAGGCCTGTTACGAGAGACGGTGTCTGCAGGGTTGTTAGACGTACGATAATTGTCGTACAAGTACGATTATCGAGGGTCCCGTACGACGCAAAATTTTGAAATTCGGGCTAAGTACGATATTTTTGACGACTTGGCTCCCATAAGCGTTGTACAGCGTACGATAATTTCGACTCAAGTTTACTAATAGCGTACGATAATTTTGGGTAGGTTGGTACGGGAACCGGTAAATCGTACTTTGTAACTAGGATGTGAAATTGTTATGTTTTAATAGAGGCAACTACGGTAGAAGAATGAAAGCTGAGTGTTCCAGAGATAAATTACACATGGATTTTAAAGGTAATTTCAGAAACTCCCGCAATGGTGAAACCGACTTCCAAAACCTTATAGGAGGTTTCCTTTGAGGTGTATTTAGTGACTGTTTTGTAAATGCTTATAAATTAGAGGTGACTCTTTCGAGGTCTTTTTTTGTAGAGGTGTCAGACCGATCCCTGGAAAGCGTGGGATTTCTGGACAAGGATGGGTTTGATTAAAACGCTGAATTATCTTTTCGTTTGTTATGGTTTCTAATTGGCAATGTCCCAGTGATCGAAATTTGCAGCCAGGGTAGGTTTTTTAGGCATTGGCCAGTGGATACAATATCTACCACGAGATGAAATCCATACTAGAAAATCACAAGTTAACTTACGAGAGTCTTCCTCTTGTCGTAACAGGATTCCACATTATCTTGTAGACGTGCTGCTTTACCTAAAAATGGAACAAAAGTTGACTTGTATTTGGTGCCCACACAGTTAACTGCTTGGGTCACGACAGGATGGTCTCTCTTAATAACAAAGTCAATGATTTGAGGGATGGGAAGATGAGTTAGGGGAACACACAGGCATTTCGAAAGTCAAAATTTGTAGTTGGCGAGGAGCGTCATATTGAGGACAACGTCAATGTGTACTGATAGGCGCTAGTGAGCCATGCCCGGTTGGCTCATTTACAATCCCATGGTAATTCAGCACTTCACGGTGAATTCAGCAGTACAATGGAAACCCAATGAAACAAATGTCATAAACTGTGCGAGGATTTATTCGTACACTTGCCCACTAAAACGTGTGAATTTTCCTAGAATTTTTACACGTTTGATTGGCCGTGTGTACGAATGAATCTTCCCTCATATGCAACTGCGCGACACAAAGATTTCCAGAGTATACGAGGCCTCGGAAGCCCCCAGCCACTTTGAAGACCGTGAAGGTCTATTTCGATCGGACCTACGCATACAACCTTACCTAACGAATCCTCCCGCATGGAAAAAAGTACCACGGAAATGACACATCGAAAGAGATTGGGAATAATATACTTTTGGAATACTTTGTCCGTCGAAATGTGAGCTCGAAAGTGTAACTAAAGTATTGGCAAAAGTGTCATTAAGGTGTTGAAAAAGTGTACCGAACACTGTGTTTGCAAAAAGTTATTTTCAGCCCCACCCTCTTAAAATTTTTCCTCTTCTTTTCTCTTTTACCTACGACCTAGGTTTCTTCGCCAGTTCCTGAACTGAACATGAAAGGACCTGGGAATGAAGTTGCGACCACTGGGAGTTGAACCTCGGACCTGCGATCTGAAAACACACACGTTAGACCACGCGGCCAATCTGCCGTTATGCTCGTGCCGCGTTGGCTCGCAGTCACATGGTAGATGCTCTGAGCTCCATACACTGTTGCGAAAGTGTCGCTAAAGTATACTTAAAGAATACTTGAAGTATACTTAAGTATACTTAGGAGTAAACGTTCACTGTAGCACTGTTCCCATATGTTTTAGGAACTTTTATTATTCAGAGCCATTATCGTACACAGCCGATGATTTAAATTAAAAGTAAAAGTGAAGAAAATGTAAACACGAATGTATTTTATCCCTGTATCTGTGGGTGCACGTCGTATTTCAAGGCGTGGAAAGAGTTTACTGAACAAGCGGAACTCCCAATCAGAGCAAATATTTGCTTTGGAATATAGTATTTTTTTTTTTTAATCCCACTTCTAGTAGCTTCCCCTGCCTACCTATGCATGAGTGCTAGGTTGCATACTTCGACAGCGACCGTGCAGCGTTTCACATGCGCATTTACAACACAAAGACAATATTTGGTGTTTTTTATCTTCTCATTGACTCACACTTCTTAAAATATAAAGTAGTGTCTTGGAATATTCACTCAGCATGACAAAACTACGCCACTATTAAAAGTGTTCCTCGGGGCGTCTTGAGTTGTATTTCGCAATATGCACATTTGTGAGACTTACTGACACAAATTATTTGTGTCTAGTAATGTGCACATTAGATGACAAGAAAAAAACAGAATATTTACACATCCGAAGTGCTCTCCCGAAGAGTCGTTGAAAGCACACGTTAAAAGTATACTAAAAGTATACTTTCAAAGTGTACTTTTCGTGGAAGTATAATTTTAAGTGTCTTTAAGGTGTACTTTTTTCCATGCAGGGCTAGCCTAAAGTTCGTCCTCTAATCCACCTGGCCCTGGCCGAGGCGGCGAATAGCTCACTTTACTGTTAAGTCTTGAATCACCAAGGGATTGTAGATGATGCCGGCTGAGAGGACGGGAATAGATGTGTAAGTTGATATTTATGTTCAGGTGATGTGGCCTCTGCAAGCAAAGCGTTGTGACGTTACAGTAATAGTATTGGCCTTTTTCACACTTTTTCGTCAAAATCTCATGAACGGCGCGGGAGTAGTATAACTGGTACTGGGTAGCGGTTATCTACCTTCCAGGGGCAGCATACTTTTACACGGTGCAGCCTGACACTCGCTCCCGTTATCTACCTTCCGGCGAGAAGATATTCTCTGGGGCCTGCAATCTGACACTGGGCTCCCGGCATGTTACTTCCGGCGGTAAGAAATGCTCAGGGCCATGTAGTCTGACCAGTCTGACACTGGCTACCGGTTATCTATCTTCCAGGGGCAGCCTTTTCTTCCTGGGGCAACATATTTTTTCACTGACACTGGCTGACACTGGCTACCGGTTATCTACCTTCCAGGGGCAGCCTTTTCTTCACAAAATAACTGACACTGGCTACCGGTTATCCGTCTTCCAGGGACAGCCTATTTGCCTATTTGTTCACAGTATATCTGACACGACCTACCGGTTATATCTGCCTTCCAGGGGCAATCTTTTTGTTCACAGTATATCTGACACTGGCTACCGGTTATATCTGCCTTCCAGGGGCAACGTATTATTTCGCAGTATTACTGACACTGAGTCCCGGTTTCATCTACCGTCTTGGGGGACAAGCTATTTTAAAATCTGGTCTGTCTTCCTTTAGAGCCGGCTGACACCGGTAGTCGATTTTAATTTCTGTCATCCTATTTATCAGGTTTCTATTTTTTTCCGTTTTGTATACTGATATCGAATAAGAGAACAAAAATACAATTTTTAAAGTTATTTTTAGTAAGCAAATAAAAATGCTTGCGAAGTTCAAACACAGACGTAGAAACGAAAATATAATGATAGTTTTTGTACACGCTCAAATCAAAATAATAATATAAATACTTTTGTATATATACTAGTGTAAAATAGGCATGTCGATCATTTCTTACGTGCAAACTGTGCAAACAACATGGATTTGCGTTTTTCACACCCCTCTAATGTTTTAGTTTGTGCACCCAGTGGTGGGGGAAAGACACATTTGGTTAAAAGAGTCGTAGAAAATCGATACAACATGTTTAATGTTTCCTTTGTAAAAGTTGTGTGGTATTATAGTGAGTATCAAGGTGCTTATGACGAACTTGCACAGAAACATGGAGTAGAATTTATAGAGGGAGCACCATCAATGGATCACTTCCCGTCAGGGGAAAAACCTAAATTGGTCATCGTTGACGATTTTTTGGACCAGATTAAAAACCCTGAATTCCTGAAAATTGCGATAAAGGGGTCTCACCATCGAAGTACCGTACTTAAATCACTCGGCACACCCCTCGAAATTATAGGAAACAAAAAATATAAGGAAGTGTTACAGTCCCAAGGTGGATCAGGTCTTGTACCACACCATGCCAGCTACACAGACAAAACAGCCATCCATAAGCCCAAGAAAAACAATACACAATCAAAACGGATCAGAAACACTAACTGGAAACGATGGAATTGACAGCATTTTTAAAAACACGCGTCACCAAGCGGGATTTAGTAATGTAGAACGACTCAAAAATGCTTCAAACTCACATAGGAACCAAATTGTTGAATACCTCCAAGGACAGAACGCTTACCCACTTCATAAACGGGCAAGGCGCACGTTTCCACGAAATGTTACATATGCTGACAATATTGATGATTGTTGGCAGGCAGACTTGGCGGATTTTAGTGCGTTGAAGGACGACAATCAGAAGACTAAATTTATTCTTTGTGTCATTGACGTATTTTCTCGATTTGCTTGGACCGTACCGGTATTAAACAAACAAGCATTGACAATTAAGCACGCATTTGAAACTCTTTGTAAGAATACGACAAGGAGGCCAACTCGATTAATAACAGACAAAGGAGGAGAATTAAAAAACCGAGACACTGAAACAATTTTTACAGGAGCACGGTATAGACTATGCACACACAAACAACCCGGACACAAAATGTTCCGTTGTAGAAAGATTTATCGGAACTTTAAGTCTGTGGATGCAGAAAGTGTTTACTCACAGAGAAAGTTACGAATACACGAACGGGGTTTTAGATGATGTAACACATGCTTACAACAACAAAAGGCACAGTGCTTTGAAAATGACTCCAACAGAAGCAAGCGACCCTAAACGGGTGCTTGAAGTGTATCATAATCTTTATGGGAAAAAATTAAATAGAAAGCAAGTTTCTCAAAAATTAAAAGTGGGGGACTATGTGCGAATCTCGAGAGAAAAAAAGCGTTTCGAGAAAGGGTGCACATGGAATTGGTCAGAGGAAATTTTCAAAATAACAAGGGTGATCCCACATGCACAACCCGTTTATCGAATAGCTGATTAAAACAATAATGAAGAACTCGAGGGAACATTTTACTCCTGGGAACTAAGTCCTGTGAAAAAGCCGGAGATGTTTAAAATTGCATATATAGTCAAAACCCGAGGGAAAGGTCCCAGAAAAGAAGTTTTTGTCCACTGGAGAGGTTACCCGGAGTCCTCTCGCTCATGGAAACTAGCAAAAGATCTCACAACAACATGATGGATTTTTATATGGTGCTTCCTAGTAATTCAAGCCCACAAGTTTACCCCGAAAATAAAACCTCAAACTTTAAAATTCAACTCTCACAGCGAGTTGAACTGCGCGCTAACTGGGAAGTCGCCCTCATGGAACTTAACTATCCCTACACAATCGAACAAGTTTCAGAGGGAGAAAACGCAATAAGAATTTGTTTCGCAAATGGAGAAGAAAAATCATTTCTGGTGAGACCCGGACACTACATCACGAAAGAAAACTTGTTGTTTGCCTTGCACGAAACGTTAACACCTATCGAGGAACTACCAGACGGACGCGGAAGATCTAGCGTCGTAGAACTGACAGCAGAAGGCTACATTTTGTTTCATCCCTTTAAAAGTACACCAGATGCCAAATACACATTTTCGCCACTCTTGGCCAATCAACTTGGGTTGCTCCACTCAGGCCCTTATTCAACAAACACAGAACTTTTAGGAGCTTACCCAGTTGACACAAGTTTGGGAGTAGCACCGCAGCTGTTTGTGTATTTGGACATAATTAAAGACCAAATTGTGGGACACACACGAGCTCCGCTGCTACGAACTATTCCAGTCGAAACGCGAAAAACATATGGGGGAATGACTACTTATCGATGTGACCCACCAATCTACTTTAAACTGAAGACAAAATCGTTTGACACCTTAGAAATAAACATAAGAACGCACACTGGGAAATTCACACCATTTGATCACGGAACTTCAACGCTTTTGTGTCACTTTAGACGGTGCGGTTAACAGAAGCATGTCCCACATTGAAGAATATTACGTTCAACAGGCCCAAACAGGGTCTGGTATGGGTTATTTTGCGGGTCATCCACACAGAAGGGAGCAGGGATCGGGAATCTGCTAGGGGGACTGTTTCGCAGTATTTTTCCATTCTTGAAACAAGGTGCCAGTGTGGTAGGGCGCGAGGCTCTTCGAGCTGGAAGCCACATACTAGCAGACGCCGCGTCTGGGGATGTACCACTGAATACCAGTTTAAAACAGCACCTTTCAGAAGCAGGTCGAAATCTAGTTAGTAGGATGAGTGGAAATGGTATAAAGCGAAGGAAAGCCGAGGTATATTTTCAGTCTTTGCGCGAACCTCGCACAGGAAAGACACAAAAGAGGCCAAAGCCAGACCCAGGACACATTTTTTAAAATGTCATTTTTACACAATGCCTCTGTTGAGGCCTTTCGAACAGAACTTGATTTATGGGCGATACCACCGACACAAGCAGTATTAGAGGGTGGACAATGGATACCGTACAAACCTATCACAAGTATTGATTAGTCAAACACCGTAGAATTTTGTGTACTAGGTACAGGGAATGAGTATATTGACCCAGCACACACATTGCTTCAAGTCAGAGGAAAAATTGTGGATTCACAGGACTTGGATTTTATGGCGGATGACAAAAATGAAGCCACGCCTATAAACTATCTGTTACATTCGCTTTGGAGTCAAGTAGACGTTTCATTGAATCAGAAAGTGAACTCACAGTCTGCGATGACTTATCCGTACAGAGGTTACATTAGATCACTCCTTGCCTACGACGCGCCAGCTAAAAACTCACACATGTCGATGCAAATGTGGTACAAAGACACAGCAGGATACATGAGTAGTATAACTGGTACTGGCTACCGGTTATCTACCTTCCAGGGGCAGCCTTTTCTTCCTGGGGCAGCATATTTTTTCACTGACACTGGCTGACACTGGCTACCGGTTGACACTGGCTACCGGTTATCTACCTTCCCAGTGGCAGCCTTTTCTTCACAAAATAACTGACACTGGCTACCGGTTATCCGTCTTCCAGGGACAGCCTATTTGTTCACAGTATATCTGACACTACCTACCGGTTATATCTGCCTTCCAGGGGCAACCTATTTGTTCACAGTATATCTGACACTGGCTACCGGTTATATCTGCCTTCCAGGGGCAACGTATTATTTCGCAGTATTACTGACACTGAGTCCCGGTTTCATCTACCGTCTTGGGGGACAAGCTATTTTAAAATCTGGTCTGTCTTCCTTTAGAGCCGGCTGACACCGGTAGTCGATTTTAATTTTTGTCATCCTATTTATCAGGTTTCTATTTTTTTTTCCGTTTTGTCTACTGATATTGAATAAGAGAAAAAAAAAAATTTTTCAAGTCATTTTTAGTAAGCAAATAAAAATGCTTGCGAAGTTCAAACACAGACGTAGAAACGAAAATATAATGATAATTTTTGTGCACGCTCAAATCAAAATAATAATATAAACACTTTTGTATATATACTAGTGGAAAATAGGCATATCGATCATTTCTTATGTGCAAACTGTGCAAACAACATGGATTTGCGTTTTTCACACCCGTCCAATGTTTTAGTTTGTGCACCCAGTGGTGGGGGAAAGACACATTTGGTTAAAAGAGTCGTAGAAAATCGATACAACATGTTTAATGTTTCCTTTGTAAAAGTTGTGTGGTATTATAGTGAGTATCAAGATGCTTATGACGAACTTGCACAGAAACATGGAGTAGAATTTATAGAGGGAGCACCATCAATGGATCACTTCCCGTCAGGGGAAAAACCTAAATTGGTCATCGTTGACGATTTTTTGGACCAGATTAAAAACCCTGAATTCCTGAAAATTGCGATAAAGGGGTCTCACCATCGAAATTTGAGTTTCTGGTTTTTAACTCAAGCCTTGTTTCCACCGAACTTCAGACAAATAAGTTTGCAGGCGCATTATGTGATTCTATTAAAATCTCCACGTGATATTCAACAAATCAGAACCCTTGCACTGCAGGTGGACCCAGCGAATTGGAGAGGAATGCTAGAAGCATATTTAGACGCTACACAAGAAGGACACTCATACATATTATTTGATTTTCACGTGAGACAACAAGACCACCTTCGCTTGAGAACACACATTTTCCCTGGTGAAAGCACAGTCGTATACATTCCAAATGGAAAGTATAAAAAGTCACTCATTTTCCAAAAGTAGGCATTGTTGAACAATGCGTCAAAGACGCCACTACACTCTTTAGGGAAGAAAATGGCTCTGTCCAAAAGACAAGAACACAAAGATTTACTTCGCGTACTTCAGCGTGCAAGACCTTCCGTGCGAAAAGCCATATTAAAGGAGGCTGATAAGGCTCTTGTGTATTCAATTTGTGAGCTTTGTGAAAATACTTTATGTGGAAACGTACCGTTAACACCAACACAGATACAAAAACTTAAGAAACATAAAACTGTTCTCAAAAAGCTTGCAAAACGCGGAGAATCTTGGATAAAGAAAAAGAAGGCTCTAACCCAAGAAGGTGGTGCATTTTTGCCATTACTTTTGAGCGCTCTAGCTCCCGTAATTGGAAACCTTATTTTTGGCAAATAAATCGGCATGGAGCACTGTAAAAAATTAGTGCTTGTCCCCCATGAAACTGTAGCAAAATTACAGGAAAAAAATCCAGTAGAACGCACACCTGAAGTGGTCATGAATGACTTAGACAGAGAAATGCAACATATTTTAAAACAAAAAGCAGAAGACAGAGAAAAGTGGAAGTTGTATGAACAGGCTCTTCAAAAGTACTTGTATTTTGTAAATGAAAGAAAAAAACCAATAGAATTGTATGTGCCAGACTTGGGAAGCTCCAATCACGAAACCACATTGAAGCAGAAATTGTTATCTATTACACCTAGAAAATTTCAAGAATCCGCCGCTTATTTGTTAGATCATTTGTCTACACAAGAAGCCAAAAAGTTTATAAGCTGGGATGAAAATGGAAGGACTTTAGTTGGAAATCAGACGTTGCCGAGCATCATAGATCTAGTTTCTGATGCCGTACGCACCCGAGATTCACCAAAAATAAACAAATGGGAAACGTTTGCAACCGTACTTAAATCACTCGGCACACCCCTCGAAATTATTGGAAACAAAAAATATAAGGAAGTGTTACAGTCCCAAGGTGGATCAGGTCTTGTACCACACCATGCCAGCTACACAGACGAAACAGCCATCCATAAGCACAAGAAAAACAATACACAATCAAAACGGATCAGAAACACTAACTGGAAACGATGGAATTGACAGCATTTTTAAAAACACGCGTCACCCAGCGGGATTTAGTAATGTAGAACGACTCAAAAATGCTTCAAACTCACATAGGAACCAAATTGTTGAATACCTCCAAGGACAGGACGCTTACACACTTCATAAACGGGCAAGGCGCACGTTTCCACGAAATGTTACATATGCTGACAATATTGATGATTGTTGGCAGGCAGACTTGGCGGATTTTAGTGCGTTGAAGGACGACAATCAGAAGACTAAATTTATTCTTTGTGTCATTGACGTATTTTCTCGATTTGCTTGGACCGTACCGGTATTAAACAAACAAGCATTGACAATTAAGCACGCATTTGAAACTCTTTTTAAGAATACGACAAGGAGGCCAACTCGATTAATAACAGACAAAGGAGGAGAATTAAAAAACAAGACACTGAAACAATTTTTACAGGAGCACGGTATAGACTATGCACACACAAACAACCCGGATACGAAATGTTCCGTTGTAGAAAGATTTATCGGAACTTTAAGAATGTGGATGCAGAAAGTGTTTACTCACAGAGAAAGTTACGAATACACGAACGGGGTTTTAGATGATGTAACACATGCTTACAACAACAAAAGGCACAGTGCTTTGAAAATGACTCCAACACAAGCAAGCGACCCTAAACGGGTGCTTGAAGTGTATCATAATCTTTATGGGAAAAAATTAAATAGAAAGCAGGTTTCTCCAAAATTAAAAGTGGGGGACTATGTGCGAATCTCGAGAGAAAAAAAGCGTTTCGAGAAAGGGTGCACATGGAATTGGTCAGAGGAAATTTTCAAAATAACAAGGGTGATCCCACATGCACAACCCGTTTATCGAATAGCTGATTTAGACAATAATGAAGAACTCGAGGGAACATTTTACTCCTGGGAACTAAGTCCTGTGAAAAAGCCGGAGATGTTTAAAATTGCATATATAGTCAAAACCCGAGGGAAAGGTCCCAGAAAAGAAGTTTTTGTCCACTGGAGAGGTTACCCGGAGTCCTCTCGCTCATGGATACTAGCAAAAGATCTCACAACAACATGATGGATTTTTATATGGTGCTTCCTAGTAATTCAAGCCCACAAGTTTACCCCGAAAATAAAACCTCAAACTTTAAAATTCAACTCTCAGAGCGAGTTGAACTGCGCGCTAACTGGGAAGTGGCCCTCATGGAACTTAACTATCCAAACACAATCAAACAAGTTTCAGAGGGTGAAAACGCAATAAGAATTTGTTTCGCAAACGGCGAAGAAAAATCATTTCTGGTGAGACCCGGACACTACATCACGAAAGAAAACTTGTTGTATGCCTTGCACGAAACGTTAACACCCATCGAGGAACTACCAGACGGACGCGGAAGATCTAGCGTCGTAGAACTGACAGCAGAAGGCTACATTTTGTTTCATCCCTTTAAAAGTACACCAGATGCCAAATACACATTTTCGCCACTCCTGGCCAATCAACTTGGGTTGCTCCACTCAGGCCCTTATTCAACAAACACAGAACTTTTAGGAACTTACCCAGTTGACACAAGTTTGGGAGTAGCACCGCAGCTGTTTGTGTATTTGGACGTAATTGAAGACCAAATTGTGGGACACACACGAGCTCCGCTGCTACGAACTATTCCAGTCGAAACGCGAAAAACATATGGGGGAATGACTACTTATCGATGTGACCCACCAATCTACTTTAAACTGAAGACAAAATCGTTTGACACCTTAGAAATAAATATAAGAACGCACACTGGGAAATTCACACCATTTGATCACGGAACTTCAACGCTTTTGTGTCACTTTAGACGGTGCGGTTAACAGAAGCATGTCCCACATTGAAGAATATTACGTTCAACAGGCCCAAACAGGGTCTGGTATGGGTTATTTTGCGGGGTCATCCACACAGAAGGGAGCAGGGATCGGGAGTCTGCTAGGGGGACTGTTTCGCAGTATTTTTCCATTCTTGAAACAAGGTGCCAGTGTGGTAGGGCGCGAGGCTCTTCGAGCTGGAAGCCACATACTAGCAGACGCCGCGTCTGGGGATGTACCACTGAATACCAGTTTAAAACAGCACCTTTCAGAAGCAGGCCGAAATCTAGTTAGTAGGATGAGTGGAAATGGTATAAAGCGAAGGAAAGCCGAGGTATATTTTCAGTCTTTGCGCGAACCTCGCACAGGAAAGACACAAAAGAGGTCAAAGCCAGACCCAGGACATATTTTTTGAAATGTCATTTTTACACAATGCCTCTGTTGAGGCCCTTCGAACAGAACTTGATTTATGGGCGATACCACCGACACAAACAGTATTAGAGGGTGGACAATGGATACCCTACAAACCTATCACAAGTATTGATCAGTCAAACACCGTAGAATTTTGTGTACCAGGTACAGGGAATGAGTATATTGACCCAGCACACACATTGCTTCAAGTCAGAGGAAAAATTGTGGATTCACAGGACTTGGATTTTACGGCGGATGACAAAAATGAAGCCACGCCTATAAACTATCTGTTACATTCGCTTTGGAGTCAAGTAGACGTTTCATTGAATCAGAAAGTGATTTCACAGTCTGCGATGACTTATCCGTACAGAAGTTACATTGAATCACTCCTTGCCTACGACGCGCCAGCTAAAAACTCACACATGTCGATGCGAATGTGGTACAAAGACACAGCAGGATACATGGATGAAGTAAAACCACAAAACAACGAGGGACTGAAAGCACGCCATGAACTAACCAAAAACAGTAAGATGTTTGAGGTTATGGGACCAATTCATAGTGATTTCTTCAATCAAGATCGATTTCTTTTAAATAACGTGGAATTGCGAATAAAACTCACTCGACAACGTGATCCCTTCGTGCTCATGTCAACATTTCAAAACGAAAAGCTGCTCATTCTGGATGCTACTCTCCTCGTGCGAAAAGTACGGATATCACCCACGGTGCTACTTGGTCATGCAGCGGCATTAGAGAAAGCACCCGCAAAATACCCTCTGACCAGAGTTGATTTGAAAACCATAACCATTCCTGCAGGACTTCAAGACAAAACCATTTCAAATTTGCACCTCGGACAAATTCCAAAAAGAATAATCATTGGATTTGTTACCAATCAAGCCTTCAACGGACATTACCAAAGCAATCCTTACAATTTTCAACATTTTAATCTAAATTATTTAAGCTTGTTTGTTGACACACAACAAATCCCAGCACAGCCCCTTACACCAGACTTTGAACGCAATTTGCATATTGACGCATATAACACGCTATTCAGTGGCACCGGTATACATTGGAAGGATGAAGGGAACGATATAACGTATGCAGAATATCCTCGGGGGTATACATTGTACGCATTTGATATTTCCCAAGACTTGTCGGCAAACGAAAGCCATTGGAACTTGCAGCGCCAAGGCATTGTGCGAATGGAAGTAAAATTTGCAAAACCATTAACAACAGCAGTAAACTGTACCGTTTTCTCGGAATTCAATAACCTTATAGAAATCGATAAGAATCGAAACGTGGTCGTTGACTTCGGTGTTTGAAAAAAAATGGATGGGTACACATTGGAGGCGGTCCTTCTAAAAGATCCCCACGCCGCACCGTACTTTGCGGGGGTGTTTGCGTCTGACACTTTGCCACGCACCATTCAACAGAAACCTGCACTCATCATAGTGAATACGGATCCAATCAAAAAGCCGGGTGCCCACTGGCAAGCGATCTATTTGGGGTGTTACGGACGAGGTGAACACTTTTGCTCTTATGGACTGGGGCCATATGTACCAAAAATAAGGCAGTTCATGGATCGTCAATGTTCGCTCTGGAAGAAAAACACTATAGATTTACAATCAATTGATTCAGCCGTTTGTGGACAATATTGTACCATGTACTATCGGCGCAGAAAGAATTGACCCCCCCTAGTCGCGATACTCCACGTCCGAGGTCGCCGTACGGTGGCACTTCCTGGTGGCGAATTTCTGAGTGACACTGACATGAATTGCGGCTGCTGCCAGACCTATATGATACAGTATCAAAAAGACAATAATAGGTAAACGCTGACGGAAGCTCTGCGCATAGCGGCGAAAACGGGCCGACCCAACTCAGCAAAGGGCGCAGAGCCAGATAATCGCAAAACACACAAACCACTCTTGTAAAATGTGTTAAGACGGGAGTCCTAACCCCACTGACACTGTCGTCTGCCACAACAAAACATATAAACAAGTAGCAGTGCGACGAAGTAACCCGCTTGATGATGAGGTCCAGGCCGAAGTCAAGTGTCAAAATACTCTGGACACCGTTGCGGACGTCTCTCTTCGTTAAGCAACCGGGGGTAGTTGTAATCACTACACACTTGCCTTGTTATCCTAAACTATTACACTGGTGACACATAAAAGGCTAAATAACCGACTTGATAATGAGATCCAGGCCAAATTAAATGTTTCAAATACTAAGGACGACAGGCCAGACATCTCTCTTTGTCAAGCAAGCGGGGGGAAGTTTGATTCACTACCGTCTCCCCTTGTTATTCTCATAATATTAAAGTGATGAATCAGAAAAGATGCAGTAACCCGCTTGATATTGAGATCCAAGCCAAAGACTAGTATTAAAATACTCGAGACGATATGGTAGAAATTTCTCCTCGTTGAGCAAGCGGGGGTAATTGTAGCAACTACCCTCTCGAGTAGTAGTATTCTACAGAATATTTAAGCAATTAAGATAAAAAAGAAACCCATTTAATATAGAAATCTAATTTGAAATCAAGCATCACAATAAAAGGGACAACAGGACGAACATCTCCCTTTGTTAAGCACGCAGGGGTAGGTGAAATCACTACCCCCACCGTTTGTGTTTCATTTAATTTTTATTTAAATATATATATTTTTTTCAAAATGTTTTGTTGATAACACATTTTAACAAGCAGGCCCGCCCTTCCACCAAACGTCGTTGCCAGCTCCGCTTTGCTACGCTGGCAACTCCGTTCGGCAGGGGGCGTGCCTGCTTGGCCTTGTAACGGTGAACCACCGGAACTACAGCCCTCCCTTCTGCTTTGAAAACGTGCTAAAAGTGACTAAACGGTCAGTTATTCGGCAAAAAAGGGGAGTCGGAAATCTCGAAAAATGTCGAATTACGTGAGTTCGGCCTCAGATGGAACGGTCAAACTCGGACTTTATTTGGCGGCAGTTGGCAACACTGAATTACGTTCGTCGAAACGATTTTAACGGTATAGGCGTCGAGGGGTGTCGAAAATTTCATAAATTGTCGAAATATGTCGAAAATTGCCGAAATATGTAGAAATACGTCAAAAATGTCGAAAAATCTCGAAATATCTTTAAAATGTTGAGATATATCGCAAAATATGGAAAATGTCGAAAAACGTCGAAAAACATCGAAAAATGAGGGATAATGTCGAAAAATGTCGAAGAATATCAAACATTGTCAAAAATGTTTACAAATATCGAAATATGTCAACAATGTCGAAAAATATCGAAAAACATCGAAATTTATCAAAAATGTCAAAAGTTTCGAAAATTATCGAAAATTATCGAAAATGTCGAAAAATATCGAAAAATATCGCAAATGTCGAACAATATCAAAAAATATCGAAAAACAACGAAAAATGTCGAAAATATCGAAAAATATCGAGAAATGTCGAAAATGTCGGAAATAATCGAAATGTTTGAGTTTTGACGATTGGCAACACTGGAAATTGAAAAACGGTTGGCTCCAATGAATTGCGCTCGAAAAGACGGTTCTAGAGAGGTGCGGGTCGATGGGGTTCGTAAAAGTTGAAAAGTGGGTCAATTTTGGGTGCTTTTTACAGTGTAGTCGCGAGTTGGGTCCTTTTTATCGAAAAACGGTGGGCGCCATTGAACTGGACGCGAAAAGACGCTTCCGGGGAGGTGCAGCTCGATGGGGTTGAGAAAAGTTGAAAACTGGACCAATTTCGGGTGCTTTTTACAGTGTAGTCGCGAGTTGGGTCCATTTTTTCGTAAAACGGTGTGCACCATTGAACTAGACGCGAAAAGACGCTTCCGGAGAGGTACGGGTCGACGGGGTTGGAAAAAAGTTGAAAATTTTTATTTTTTTTATTCCTGAAAACTTTAATAATTTTTTTCAGTGCCTTAATGAGGGTTGGCAGGATTTGCACCAGGCGTTTCGGTGTCCAGGAGTGACCCTTAAGATACCCTAAAAATTTCAACTCTCTAGCTCAACTCCTTCGAGTGGAACAGACAGACAGACAGACAAACAGACAGACAGACACCAGATCGATTGCATAAGCCCGCTCTGAAGCTTTTTTCAAAGCAGAAGGGCGGGCTAAAAACAGTAAAACCCGCTTACAATTGAGATCTAGTTTAAAGTCTTGTATCAAATTACTCAGGACAACAGGGCAGACATCTTACCTCGTTAAGCAAGCGGGGGTAGTTGGGATCACAAACCTCCCCTCATGTTAATCTCCAAATATGTGAGAGATTACACACACAAAAAAAAACAACGAAACCCGCTTGACGTTAACGTAGAGGCAAAAGTCTAGTGCCAAAATTCTCAGGACGTCAGGGCGAACACCTCTCCTTGTTGATCAAGCGGGGTTAGTTCGGATCACAAATCACCCCTTATGTTTTTCTCCAATTTATTAAGTGATGAAACAGAAAAGAATAAAAAAAACCCGCTTGCTGTTAACGTAGAAGAAAAAGTCTTGTACCAAGATGATCAGGATATCAGGGCCGACATCTTTTTTTGTTGATCATGCGAGGTTAGTTTGGATCACAAAGAACCCCTTATGTTTTTCTCCAATTCATTAAGTGATAAAACAGAAAACAATAAAAAAAACCCGCTTGATGTTAACATAGACGCAAAACTCTATAGTACCAAAATGATCAGGAGGTCAGGGCCGACATCTTTTTTCGTTGATCAAGTGGGGTTAGTTCGGATCACAAAACCACCCCTTATGTTTTTCTCCAATTAATTAAGTGATAAAACAGAAAAGAATAAAAAAAAACCCGATTGATGTTAACGTAGAGGCAAAAGTCTATTATCAAAATGATCGGGACTTCAGGGCAAACATCTCTCCTTGTTGATCAAGCAGGGGTAGTTCGGATCGGAAACCTCCCCTTATGAATATCTCCAAAGATTAGAGTGATAAATCAGAAATGACTGAGAAACCCGCTTGATGTTAACAGAGATGCAAAAGTCGAGTCCCAAAAATATTAGGACGTCGGGGCGAACAACTCTTTACGTTGAGCAAGCGGGGTAACTTCGGATCACAAACCTCCCCTTATAAATATCTTCATATATGAAAGTGATAAAACAGAAGAGACGAAGAAACCCGCTTGATGTTAACGTAGAGGCAAAAGTCAAGTACGAAAATGATCAGGAGGTCAGGTTCAACATCTTTCTTTGTTGATCAAGCGGGGTTAGTTCGGATCACAAACCACTCCTTATGTTTTTCTCCAATTTATTAAGTGATGAAACAGAAAAGAATAAAAAAACCCGCTTGCTGTTAAGGTAGAAAGAAAAGTCTTGTACCAAAATGATCAGGAGGTCAGGGCCGACATCTTTCTTCGTTGATCAAGCGGGGTTAGTTCGGATCACAAACCACCCCGTATGTTTTTCTCCAAGATATTAAGTGATAAAACAGAAAAGAATTAAAAAAACCCGCTTGCTGTTAAGGTAGAAAGAAAAGTCTTGTACCAAAATGATCAGGAGGTCAGGGCCGACATCTTTCTTCGTTGATCAAGCGGGGTTAGTTCGGATCACAAACCACTCCTTATGTTTTTCTCCAATTTATTAAGTGATGAAACAGAAAAGAATAAAAAAACCCGCTTGCTGTTAAGGTAGAAAGAAAAGTCTTGTACCAAAATGATCAGGAGGTCAGGGCCGACATCTTTCTTCGTTGATCAAGCGGGGTTAGTTCGGATCACAAACCACCCCGTATGTTTTTCTCCAAGATATTAAGTGATAAAACAGAAAAGAATTAAAAAAACCCGCTTGATGTTAACGTAAAGGAAAAAGTCTTATATCAAAATGATCGGGACTTCAGGGTGAACATCTCTCCTTGTTGATCAAGCGGGGGTAGTTCAGATCGGAAACCTCCCCTTATGAATATCTGCAAAGATTAAAGTGATAAATCAGAAATGACTGAGAAACCCGCTTGATGTTAACATAGATGCAAAAGTCGAGTCCCAAAAATATAAGGACGTCAGGGCGAACAACTCTTTACGTTGAGCAAGCGGGGTAACTTCGGATCACAAACCTCCCCTTCATATATTAAAGTGATAAAACAGAAGAGACTAAGAAACCCGCTTGATGATAACGTAGAGGCAAAAGTCAAGTACCAAAATGATCAGGAGGTCAGGGCCGACATCTCTCTTTGTTGATCAAGCGGGGTTAGTTCGGAACACAAACCACCCCTTATGTTTTTCTACAATTTATGAAGTGATGAAACAGAAAAGAATAAAAAACCCGCTTGATGTTAACGTAGAGGCAAAAGTCTAGTATCAAAATGTTCGAGTCGTCAGGACGAACACCTCTCCTTGTTGATCAAGCGTGGGGAATTCGGATCACAAACCACCCCTTATGTTTTTCTCCAATTAAGTAAGTGATAAAACAGAACAGAATATAAAAAAACCCGCTTGATGTTGACGAAGAGACAAAAGTCTAGTATCAAAATGTTTGGTTCCTCAGGGCGAACACCTCTCCTTGTTGATCAAGCGGGGGTAGCTCGGATCACAAACCACCCCTTATGTTTTTCTCCAATTAATTAAGTGATAAAACAGAACAGAATATAAAAAAAACCCGCTTGATGTTGACGAAGAGGCAAAAGTCTGGTATCAAAATGTTTGGGTCGTCAGGGCGAACATCTCTCCTTGTTGACCAAGCGGGGGTAGTTTGGATCACAAACCACCCCTAATGTTTTTCTTCAATTAATTAAGTGATAAAACAGAAAAGAATTAAAAAAACCCCGCTTGATGTTAACGTAGAGGCAGAAGTCTACTATCAAAATGTTCGTGTCGTCAGAGCGAACACCTCTCCTTGTTGTTTAAACGGGGGAAGTTCGGATCACAAACCACCTCTTATGTTTTTGTCCAATTAGTCAAGTGATGAAAAAGAAGAGAATAAAAAAACCCGCTTGATTTTGACGAAGAGGCAAAAGTCTAGTATCAAAATGTTTGGTTTGCCAGGGCGAACACCTCTCCTTGTTGATCAAGCGGGGATAGTTCCGATCACAAACCACCTCTTATGTTTTTCCCCAGTTAATTAAGTGATAAAACAGAAAAGAATAAAAAAAAAACCGCTTGATGTTAACGTAGAGGCAAAAGTCACGTATCAAAATGATCAGGACTTCAGGGGGAACAAGTCTGTTTTTTAAGCAAGCGAGGGAAGTTGAAGTCACAACCTTCTTTCTGCGTTCAGTAATCTCTGACATATTTGGAGAAACACATAAGGGGTGGTTTGTGATCCGAACTAACCCCGCTTGATCAACAAGGACAGATGTTCGCCCTGACGTCCCGAGGATTTTGATGATTGAATTTTGCTTTAACGTTAACATCAAGCGGTTTTTTTTTAGTCATTTCTCTTTTATCACTTAATAAATTGGAGAAAAACATAAGGGATGGTTTGTGATCCGGACTTACCCCAATTGATCAACAAAGATAGATGTCGGCCCTGATCTCCTGATCATTTTGGTACTTGACTATTGCCTCTACGTTAACATCAAGCGGGTTTCTTAGTCTCTTCTGTTTTATCACTTAAATATTTGAAGATATTTATAAGGGGAGGTTTGTGATCCGAAGTAACCCCGCTTGCTCAACGTAAAGAGTTGTTCGCCCTGACGTCTTGAGAATTTTGGGACTAAACTTTTGCCTCTACGTTTACAACTAGCGGGTTTCCTGTTTATTTTCTGTGTGTAATCTCTGACATATTTGGAGAAACACATAAGGGGTGGTTTGTGATCCGAACTACCCCCGCTTGATCAACAAGGAGAGATGTTCGCCCTGACGTCCCAAGCAGAGGTGAGAAAAGTGACCTGAAAGTGACCCGAGCCGGCCCGCAGCGCTAGATTTTTGACTCGGCCCGACCCGACTCGAGAGACCCGACCCGACTCGACCCGATCCGCCGGACCCGGGACGACTCGCCTGACCCGGCGGCCGTGCTGGGCGCGCCGCAGCGCGCAGTGGCGAGCACGCAACGTGCCGCCACAGCCTCGGTAGTCGCCAGCCGCCGGTGTGTCGTCGTGCGGCCCCGGGCGGACCGGCCGGGTCAGACTGACACGAGGCATCCGTCTCGATCCGCACCGCTCGGCTACGTGCGAAGTGTGCGTCTCACTGTGGAGGCAGCCCGGTAGCCGCGCTGCGGGTCAGGCGGGTCCGGAGCGGAAACTTTTCTCACCTCTGGTCCCAAGCATTGTGATGATTGACTTTTCCTTCTACGTTAACATCAAGCGGTTTTTTTTTAGTCTTTTCTGTTTTATCACTTAATAAATTGGAGAAAAACATGAGGGTTGGTTTGTGATCCGAACTAACCCCGCTTGATCAACAAAGAGAGGTGTTCGCCCTGACGACACGAACATTTTGATACTAGACTTTTGCCTCTACGTTAACATCAAGCGGTTTTTTTAGTCTTTTCTGTTTTATCACTTAATAAATTGGAGAAAAACATAAGGGGTGGTTTGTGATCCGAACTAACCCCGCTTGATCAACAAAGAGAGGTGTTCGCCCTGACGACACGAACATTTTGATACTAGACTTTTGCCTCTACGTTAACATCAAGCGGTTTTTTTAGTCTTTTCTGTTTTATCACTTAATAAATTGGAGAAAAACATAGGGGGTGGTTTGTGATCCGAACTAACCCCGCTTGATCAACAAAGAGAGGTGTTCGCCCTGACGACACGAACATTTTGATACTAGACTTTTGCCTCTACGTTAACATCAAGCGGTTTTTTTAGTCTTTTCTGTTTTATCACTTAATAAATTGGAGAAAAACATAAGGGGTGGTTTGCGATCCGAACTAACCCCGCTTGATCAAAAAAGAAAGATGTCGGCCCTGATCTCCTGATCATTTTAGTACAAGACTTTTTCTTCTACGTTAACAGCAAGCGGGTTTCTCAGTCATTTCTGATTTATCACTTTAATCTTTGGAGATATTCATAAGGGGAGGTTTCCGATCCGAACTTCCCCCCGCTTGATCAACAAGGAGAGATGTTCGCCCTGAAGTCCCGATCATTTTGATTGCAGACTTTTGCCTCTACGTTAACATCAAGCGGTTTTTTTATTCTTTTCTGGTTTATCACTTAATTAATTGGAGAAAAACATAAGGGGTGGTTTGCGATCCGAACTAACCCCGCTTGATCAACAAAGAAAGATGTAAGCCCTGATCTCCTCATCATTTTGGTACTTGACTTTTGCCTCTACGTTAACATCAAGCGGGTTTCTTAGTCTCTTCTGTTTTATCACTTTAATATTTGAAGATATTTATAAGGGGAGGTTTCCGATCCGAACTACCCCCGCTTGATCAACAAGGAGAGATGTTCGCCCTGATGTCCCGATCATTTTGATATTAGACTTTTGCCTCTACGTTAACATGAAGCGGTTTTTTTATTCTTTTCTGTTTTATCACTTAATTTATTGGAGAAAAACATAAGAGGTGGTTTTGTGATCCGAACTAACCCCTCTTGATCAAGAAAGAAAGATGTCGGCCCTGATCTCCTGATCATTTTGGTACTAGAGTTTTGCGTCCATGTTAACATCAAGCGGTTTTTTTTATTCTTTTCTGTTTCATCACTTAATGAATTGGAGAAAAACATAAGGGGTTCTTTGTGATCCGAACTAACCCCGCTTGATCAACAAAGAAAGATGTCGGCCCTGATCTCCTGATCATTTTGGTACAAGACTTTTTCTTCTACGTTAACAGCAAGCGGGTTTTTTTTTATTCCTTTCTGTTTCATCACTTAATAAATTGGAGAAAAACATAAGGGGTGATTTGTGATCCGAACTAACCCCGCTTGATCAACAAGGAGAGGTGTTCGCCCTGACGTCCTGAGAATTTTGTCACTAGACTTTTGCCTCTACGTTAACGTCAAGCGGGTTTCGTTGTTTTTTTGTGTGTGTGTAATCTCTCACATATTTGGAGATTAACATGAGGGGAGGTTTGTGATCCCAACTACCCCCGCTTGCTTAACGAGGTAAGATGTCTGCCCTGTTGTCCTGAGTAATTTGATACAAGACTTTAAACTAGATCTCAATTGTAAGCGGGTTTTACTGTTTTTAAAATGTGTTATCAACAAAACATTTTGAAAAAAATATATATATTTAAATAAAAATTAAATGAAACACAAACGGTGGGGGTAGTGATTTCACCTACCCCTGCGTGCTTAACAAAGGGAGATGTTCGTCCTGTCGTCCCTTTTATTGTGATGCTTGATTTCAAATTAGATTTCTATATTAAATGGGTTTCTTTTTTATCTTAATTGCTTAAATATTCTGTAGAATACTACTACTGGAGAGGGTAGTTGCTACAATTACCCCCGCTTGCTCAACGAGGAGAAATTTCTGCCATATCGTCTCGAGTATTTTAATACTAGTCTTTGGCTTGGATCTCAATATCAAGCGGGTTACTGCATCTTTTCTGATTCATCACTTTAATATTATGAGAATAACAAGGGGAGACGGTAGTGAATCAAACTTCCCCCCGCTTGCTTGACAAAGAGAGATGTCTGGCCTGTCGTCCTTAGTATTTGAAACATTTAATTTGGCCTGGATCTCATTATCAAGTCGGTTATTTAGCCTTTTATGTGTCACCAGTGTAATAGTTTAGGATAACAAGGCAAGTGTGTAGTGATTACAACTACCCCCGGTTGCTTAACGAAGAGAGACGTCCGCAACGGTGTCCAGAGTATTTTGACACTTGACTTCGGCCTGGACCTCATCATCAAGCGGGTTACTTCGTCGCACTGCTACTTGTTTATATGTTTTGTTGTGGCAGACGACAGTGTCAGTGGGGTTAGGACTCCCGTCTTAACACATTTTACAAGAGTGGTTTGTGTGTTTTGCGATTATCTGGCTCTGCGCCCTTTGCTGAGTTGGGTCGGCCCGTTTTCGCCGCTATGCGCAGAGCTTCCGTCAGCGTTTACCTATTATTGTCTTTTTGATACTGTATCATATAGGTCTGGCAGCAGCCGCAATTCATGTCAGTGTCACTCAGAAATTCGCCACCAGGAAGTGCCACCGTACGGCGACCTCGGACGTGGAGTATCGCGACTAGGGGGGGTCAATTCTTTCTGCGCCGATAGTACCTCTTGTTTAAGACGCATGGTTTCTCCATGCAAGAATTTTTATCTTATTTTACAACTGATTGTAATCAAAATGACGAAATGGTCAACAAAATGTTCCAACGATATGCCAAAAATGTAAAACTTTGTGACGATGTACTACCAAAAAAAGCACAAACATGTTGTAACAAGAGAATATGTAAAAAAAATTAATAAAACACAAAACCAATGTATGGTGAAATTATTTAGTTCCCAATTCCCCCCCCCCTCCCCTAAAAAAATCCGTGCACGCATGTCCAAAGAGAAGAACACGCATTAAGGTGCACTCATGACGCGAATAGAACAGCCCACGCCCTCACTCGGAGCACGGACGAACACAGTCCAGCGGAGACGGTACGCGATACTAGCGCCTACGAGTCATATGTGGCATGTCCTTGACAAGCCGGGCCGGGGGACCGGGGCGGGGACGCGTAGGGCACGGCGGGACGATGCGTCAGACCGGGGGCTGGCCGGGGCGGCGCGGGGCGCGGGGCGGCGGCGCGGGGCTGCAGCGGGACGATGCGTCTGACCGGGGGCCGGGCCGGGCCGGGGTGGCGCGGGGCGGCGGCGCGGGGCTGCAGCGCGGGGCTGCAGCGCGGGGCGGCGGCGCGGGGCGGCGGCTCGGGGCGGGGCGGCGGCGTGGGGCGGCGGCGCGGGGCGGCGACGAGTGGGAGACCTAAAATCTAGTACAAATTCAGAAACACGTTGAAGACCCGACCTAGCACTGCGGCTGTGACACAAGGTCAGGGCCCCGAGAAGGAAGGACTCCAGTTACAGTATACAAACCGAGTGGGATCACTAGCAAGCCCAGACACGCGCTAGCACCGCAAGGCGACGGAGCTATAGGCTCACACTTTGGGAAAAAAAATGAACAATTCATATGATACAAAAAATGCACAAGACAGCTTCCAAACTGAAATGTTTATATTTTTATTATTTGCAATATTATCTTTTATCTTTAGTTGTTTTGATTTCTTCTGTCAAACTTCGCGCCGAAATGAAACCACATATGTTCATCAGTCAAGTCAGTCCAATATTGATTCATCGTCAGAGACAAATACAAACGCAGAAGACGGAGGAGCAGGCGAAACGGATGAGATAAGTCCTACGACGCCCGCGGCCGCGCCTGCGGTGACGTGAAAGGAGGATGGGGAGACAAGGGGGAGATAGGGAATGCCCACGTGCATCATCAAGCGAGTAGAAGAAGAGGGGGCCACGCAGAGGTGGGGGTCAACGCCAGGAGCCTGAGAGGAGAGGAGAAGTGAGCGGCGTATGGGAGGGGTAGGGAATGACCAAGTGCAGCGCCAATCAAGTTGAAGACGAGAGGGGAACGGGGCATAGAGCAGAACTCGGCCCGGCGGACGAGGACCGCACGAGGGGAAATACAGGACGAACACTATGCTGTGCGCTCGTCAGATGAGGGCCTCTGCGGGGAGGCGGGGAGGGGAAAGGGGGAAGGCAAGGCTCGTGGACCTACGGAGGGGGTCTCTACACGGCAAGGCGAGTGGGGGAGACAGGGAAAGTGGGGAACACGGCCCGGCGGCTGAAGACCGCACGAGGGGAAATGCAAGGCAGACGGTATGACTCACTAGCGCCCTCATGACAAGATCACAAAGAAAACGGGGGGGACGAGGCATGGAAGGGAGCTCTGTCAGGGGGTGGGGGTACCAATCGCAAGCAGCAAGGAAGGGGAATGACAGAGCCAGCGAGACCGGACAAGGCGGCCGAGCCGCCGAGGCCGGTAGGTCCAGTGTTAGCGACTTCATAAAAGTCGCCAGCGCTGAGGCAGACGGCACAGTCTACACACACACTCCACTCCACCACACAACTCCAAACACAGCAGATGGACAGACGGGAGAAAACTAATCACAGGGACTAGTGGAACACACCTCCACCACAGATACAAGAAGACAGACAGGAAGAAACTAAGGGACACACCACGGCCACTGATACAAGAAGACGAACAAATCGTTTGAAGTGTTACATGTCAATAAATTGATATGCGGTTTGAAATATTATGTAATCAAATTATAAAATATAATCATTGTATTTAATAAATTTCATAGCAAGTAAAAATACCTCTGAAAGATGTTTTATTTTCCTCATCGATGTTCGATATCGATTTCCGACATTGATATTCAAAACGGGAAAAAAATGGGATAAGTGATGATAAGTAGGTCGACACTAATTAAAATCGACTGCTATAGTCGTATCAACCCAAAAGGAAAGGAGACCAGATTTTTTAATAGCTTGCCCCCTGGAAGGTAGATACCGGTAGCCAGTGTCAGGCTGACCCCATGTTGCCCCTGGAACGTAGATAAAACCGGTAGCCAGTGTCAGTCATTCTGTGATTTTTAAAAAAATGCTGTCCCTGAAATAACCGGGACATAGTGTCAGTTATACTTTGAAAAAAAAACGGGTTCTCCTAAAAAAAGAAAAAAGGTACAAATATGTTGTAACAAAAGAAAATGATTTTAAAAAATCAATTTAAAAAATCAATAATTTTTTTAAAAAATACGGTTTTTGGGTTGAAGTTATTTAATTGAAATTCCTAAATCCTTTTTAAAAAAGCGCGTGATTGATACGCAAAAAGTCTGCGCTCACGCCATTTAGGTAACCCCCAGGAGGTAGGCAACCACCCTCGCAACAACTTTGCGCTCACGCCATGTATATAACCCCCCAGAAGGTAGGCAACCTGAAGAGTAAAAACCGGTAGCCAGTGTCAGCCAGTGTCAGTGAAAAAATATGCTGCCCCTGGCAGAAAAGGCTGCCCCTGGAAGGTAGATAACCGGTAGCCAGTACCAGTTATACTACTTACATGGATGAAGTAAAACCACAAAACAATGAGGGACTGAAAACACGCCATGAACTAACCAAAAACAGTAAGATGTTTGAGGTTATGGGACCAATTCATAGTGATTTCTTCAATCAAGATCGATTTCTTTTAAATAACGTGGAATTGCGAATAAAACTCACTCGGCAACGTGATCCCTTCGTGCTCATGTCAACATTTCAAAACGAAAAGCTGCTCATTCTGGATGCTACTCTCCTCGTGCGAAAAGTACGGATATCACCCTCGGTGCTACTTGGTCATGCAGCGGCATTAGAGAAAGCACCCGCAAATTACCCTCTGACCAGAGTTGATTTGAAAACCATAACCATTCCAGCAGGACTTCAAGACAAAACCATTTCAAATTTGCACTCGGACAAATTCAAAAAAGATTAATCATTGAGCTTACGTAAGTAGACAGGACCCAAACGGCAGTCGAAAAAACAGATGTCATACGTCGTTAGTAGATTGTTAGTAGACATAAGTAGACATAAAATTCAGGGCCGCAATTGTATCTGTACACAAGTTACTGGGTCCTGCCAGCGACCCTAGAAGTTGACAGGACCCACCCCATATCCCTCTGGCAAGCGGAACACAAGTCACATATAAACTCGTAGTTTTCCGTTAGTTGATATTAGTAGACGTAACAAAAAAATTGACAGAAAACATAATTCAGCACATAAAATAATTATAGAGCTCCCGGATCCCGCTAACATCTTAATTTTCAACAGACAAGAGCCATTGGATCAAAAACACATTTCCCTCACTTGACTTCGTTAGTAGATGATAGTAGACACGTTCGTTATGATTGTGACCCTCCCTGACCCGCTGTCGGGAAACAGAGGGGAAGTGGGTCCTGCCAACTTCTTACTTTTTACCAGACAAGTGCCATTTCACAGAAAAAAAAAATTCTTCACCGAACACCGTTAGGGGATGATAGAAGACACTTTCGTTACGATTGTGACCCTCCTGGCGCCCACACAATGGCCGTTACCGTGGGGGAACGCCTGCGAAAAACTGGATAGGCCAATCCGCCAAGCACTCGTGTAATGTTAGCGGCCTACCCGCGGAGCACAAGCGCAGGGGGAAGCAGGAATTAAATTCCATGTACACAAAGTTTCGTACCGTCACCTCAGGATGAGTTGATTGTGGGGGCACCTTCCCTGACCCGCTGTCGGAAACCAAAGAAGCAGTTGGTCCTACCAACTTCTTACTTTTAAATAGATGTTTGCCATTTCACCAAAACCACATTTTCTTTACTTGACTTCGTTAGTAGATGATAGTAGACACGTTCGTTTTGATTGTGATCCTCCCTGACCCGGTGGCGGAAACTAAAGGACAAGCATAAACAAGCATGCACTAACCGATAGGCGGAGGGCGCTCATCTGGCAAAATGTAAGATTGTGGCTTATCTCAGGTAGGGCTGTGCGGTTAATGAAATTGTAACCGAATAACCGGTTAATGAAATAACCGGTTAATATTTAGGTTAACCGGTTAGTCAAAAATAACCGGTTATTGATGCAATGGTTCAATAACCGGTTAATTTCGTCAAACCGGTTATTCGAATTTTACACAATAACCGGTTATTATTTCTTTAATGGAAAAAATGCGGTAATGGCGTTTTGGGACTCGACAACGCAAAAGACAGTCCATATTGGTTCAAAATGAGTACTTTTTAATGGAACATAAAAATTGCCGCAGTGATGAAGTTCTATCTATGGTTTCGGGACGAGTGAGCTACACACTAAATGGAAAGGGACAATTTTGTCCCAAGAAATGTTGCGTTTTTGCGCACACCAATCCCTTTTGACAAATTTGTGTAATAATTTGGGACGATTTGTAATATTTCGGATGCAAACTGTCTCAATTTAGTGGGACGATTTGTCCCAAGAAAATGATGTGTACAAAAACGCAACATTTTCTGGGACAAAATTGTCCTTTTCCATTTAGAGTGTATTCATCCCTAAATAAATCAGCCACTCTGCATGCTCTACATGGTGTAGATGGAGTCGAAGCTCGAGATAGAGTCGAGGCGCGTCAAGTCGGAGTGATATGCGAAAGCGCTCGCAAGTCAAAGAATAACTACCAATTTTAACCGGTTATTAACCGGTTACAAGGAATAACCGATTAATCGGTTTTCCGGTTAATCGGTTACAAAAATTTCAAATAATCGATTAACCGGTTAGTGGATTAACCGAAATCCAAAATCGGTTAACCGGCAACTACACTACATGTTGCAGTCTAACAATTAAAATTGTACAATGTTTCTGACAATTACTTGTACTCTGCACTACACTTAAACTATGAAATTCTGAAGTTTAAGTATAGTTTACAATTCTATCACTATAGTTTAAACTGTAGTAAAACTACCAGTTAATTGAGACAACTGTAGTTTTCTGGCAGTTTTTCCCCCATTTTTAAGGGCACTCTGTTTCAGTTTATGTTCACTTTATTTATAGTGTAACTTCAGTGTCATTGCAATTTTGTTTACAGTTTAACAAAACTTCCCTTACGGACCCAAAACGTACATCACCGGATTTTTTTTTTCAAAAATAGATTCTCTTCCTTCACCCTTGCCCCCTTTCCTCTTACTTCTTCTTACTTCTCGAACTCCCTCTTACTCGTCTCGTACCTTATGTTAATTTCAATTACCTTTTTCTGCGACTGCTGGGAGTTGAACCTCGGACCTTTGGACTTGGAGATGAGTACGTTACCTCTGAGCCACCGCGCCCCGATAGAGATCGAAGGGCCAGGACCCCATCATATCCCACTACCCAGCTAGCCGACTGTGTGACGTACACAGTACAGTTAAACTGTAGTTTTTTTATCGAAATAACTACTGTGACATTTGACATTCACAGTTGTTCTCCTGGCGAGGGATCATCATTACGCCAGATAACTTCTAATCTCTAAGCCTTTAACCTAAGTACAATTGAAGCCTGCGAATGTTCGAACAATCATTAACGTTTGAAGGTTTAAATGCCTGACCGACAAACTTGACAAACGTGACTTGTGGTGTGTTGTCACCCCTGCAAAGTGATAAAAATCGTTGAAGGCACAACCGTTTTGCCGTGTCGCGTAATTGCACGACAGTGAATATTGCGGAATGCTAACTGGTTTGTTGAACACTTTTACCTATTCAACTTGACCGTCCAGCAGCTCAACGTCGGAGTTAAACCGAGGGGGCCTCAACTCACCCAAAATTTGTACACATGATTTCAGGATTTCACATGATTTCACATGATTACACCTCTTATAATTGAAAGAAATAATTCGTAAAGTAAATACAAGCGTATTTTGAGCTTTATGAGCCCAAAATACGCACTCAAATCAATTTTTTTCTGCAGTAGATCCATATTTTTTGACAATGATTTCAAAGATATCAGCGATTGTGTACACATGATTTCAGGAGTTGAGGCCCCCTCGAGTTAAACGCTTCAAGGTGCTTGCTAGTCATTTTCGGTGCGCTACACTCTAAAGGAAAAAGGACAATTTTGTCCCAGAAAATGTTGCGTTTTTGTACACATCATTTTCTTGGGACAAATTGTCCCACTAAATTGAGACAATTTGCGTCCGAAATATTACAAATCTTCCCAAATTATTACACAAATTTGTCAAAAGGGATTGGTGTGCACAAAAACGCAACATTTCTTGGGACAAAATTGTCCTTTTCCATTTAGTGTGTATAATGCACTTTACTATTATACTAGTAAAGAAACTATATATTACGATTGTTGTTAAAAGGACAACATTTTATGCTCTTTGGAATGAACTACCCATACATAGAAACTATAAAATGAGCATAGCTTAACACTTTATTCCACATTATAGTGCAAGAGTGTAATATTAAGTAACAAAAAACTTATGAACTGCACTGCTCTTCCAAACTGCTTAAAATAACTGTAGAAAAACTGCATGATGAGTGTTCTGCAAACTACAAGTGAAATCTGTGCATCAAAACTGAAGTTAAATCTGACTTCCATAAATAGTTATATTACAGTTTGGCGACTACAGTTTAACCACTGCACTTAAAACTGTAGTTTCATTGTAGATCCTTCCACCCGGGCACTGGCAAGCGATTTATTTGGGGTGTTACGGACGAGGTGAACACTTTTGCTCTTATGGACTGGGTCCATATGTACCAAAAATAAGGCAGTTCATGGATCGTCAATGTTCGCTCTGGAAGAAAAACACTATAGATTTACAATCAATTGATTCAGCCGTTTGTGGACAATATTGTACCATGTACCTCTTGTTAAAGGCGCATGGTTTCTCCATGCAAGAATTTTTATCTTTATTTTACAACTGATTGTAATCAAAATGACGAAATGGTCAACAAAATGTTCCAACGATATGCCAAAAATGTAAAACTTTGTGACGATGTACTACCAAAAAAAGCACAAACATGTTGTAACAAGAGAATATGAAAAAAAAAATAAAAAAAATAAAACACAAAACCAATGTATGGTGAAATTATTTAGTTCCCAATCCCCTAAAAAAAATTCCGTGCACGCATGTCCAAAGAGAGGAGCACTCAGTAAGGTGCACTCATGACGCGAATAGAACAGCCCACGCCCTCACTCGGAGCACGGACGAACACAGTCCAGCGGAGACGGTACGCGATACTAGCGCCTACGAGTCATGTCCTTGACGGGCCGGGCCGGGGCGGAGCGGGGCGCGGCGCGGGGCAGCGGCGTGGGGCGGCGGCGTGGGGCGGCGGCGCGGGGCGGCGGCGCGGGGCGGCGGCACGGGGCGGCGGCGCGGGGCGGCGGCGCGGGGCGGCGGCGCGGGGCGGCGGCGCGGGGCGGCAGCGCGGGGCAGTGGCGCGGGGCGGCGGCGTGTGGGAGACCTAAAATCTAATACAAATTCAGAAACAGCTCTGCGGCTGCGACACAAGGTCAGGGCCCCGAGAAGGAGAAGGAAGGACTCCAGTTACAGTATACAAACCGAGTGGGATCACTAGCAAGCCCAGATGCGCGCTAGCACCGCAAGGCGACGGAGCTAGGCTGACACTTTGGGAAAAAAAAAAATGAAAAATTCATATGATACAAAAAATGCACAAGACAGCTTCCAAACTGAAATATTTATATTTTTATTATTTGCAATATTATCTTTTATCCTAAGTTGTTTTGATTTCTTCTGTCAAACTTCGCGCCGAAATGAAACCACATATGTTCATCAGTCAAGTCAGTCCAATATTGATTCATCGTCAGAGGCAAATACAAACGCAGAAGACGGAGGAGCAGGCGAAACGGATGAGATAAGGCCTACGACGCCCGCGGCCGCGCCTGCGGTGACGTGAAAGGAGGATGGGGAGACAAGGGGGAGATAGGGAATGCCCACGTGCATCATCGAGCGAGTAGAAGAAGAGGGGGCCACGCAACGCAGAGGTGGGGGTCAACGCCAGGAGCCTGAGAGGAGAGGAGAAGTGAACGGCGTATGGAAGGGGTAGGGAATGACCAAGTGCAGCGCCAATCAAGTTGAAGACGAGAGGGGAACGGGGCCGAACTCGGCCCGGCGGACGAGGACCGCACGAGGGGAAATACAGGGCGAACACTATGCTGTGCGCTCGTCATATGAGGGCCTTTGCGGGGAGGCGGGGAGGGGAAAGGGGGAAGGCAAGGCTCGTGGACCTACGGAGAGGGTCTCTACAGGGCAAGGCGAGCGGTGAAGACAGGGAAAGTGGGGAACACGGCCCGGCGGCTGAAGACCGCACGAGGGGAAATGCAAGGCAGACGGTATGACTCACTAGCGCCCTCATGACAAGATCACAAAGAAAACGGGGGGAACGAGGCATGGAAGGGAGCTCTGTCAGGGGTGGGGTACCAATCGCAAGCAGCAAGGAAGGAGAATGACAGAGCCAGCGAGACCGGACAAGGCGGCCGAGCCCCCGAGGCCGGTAGGTCCAGTGTTAGCGACTTCATAAAAGTCGCCAGCGCTAAGGCAGACGGCACAGTCTACACACACACTCCACTCCACCACACAACTCCAAACACAGCAGATGGACAGACGGGAGAAAACTAATCACAGGGACTAGTGGAACACACCTCCACCACAGATACAAGACGACAGACAGGAAGAAACTAAGGGACGCACCTTGACCACTGATACAAGAAGACGAACAAATCGTTTGAATTGTGACATGTAATCGAACGAATAATCAATACATTCAATATACGGTATACAAGAAGACGGACAGGGACAAACCTCCACGACCACACATACAAGAAGACGAACAAATCGTTTGAAGTGTTACATGTCATCAAACCAATAATCAATAAATTCAATATACGGTTTGAAATATTATGTAATCAAATTATAAAATATAAGCATTGTATTTAATAAATCTCATAGCTAGTAAAAATACCTCTGAAAAATGTTTTATTTTCCTCATCGATGTTCGATATCGATTTCCGAATATTGATGTTCAAAACGGGGAAAAATGAGAGAAGTGATGATAAGTAGGTTGACACTAATTAAAATCGACTGCTAGTATCAGCCCAAAAGGAAACGAGACCAGATTAAATAGCTTGCCCCTGGAAGGTAGATACCGGTAGCCAGTGTCAGGCTGACCCCATGTTGCCCGTGGAACGTAGATAAAACCGGTAGCCAGTGTCAGTCATTCTGTGATTTAAAAAAAAAATGCTGAAATAACCGGGACATAGTGTCAGTTATACTTTGAAAACGGGTTTTCCTAAAAAAAGAAAAAAGGCACAAATATGTTGATTTAAAAAAATCAATTTAGAAAATCAATAATTTTTTTTTAAAAAAAATACGGTTTTTAGGTTGAAGTTTGAAAAACAGGTTCTCGAAAAATAGAAAAAAAAGCACAAATATGTTGTAAGAAAAGAAAATGGTTTTAAAAAATCAATTTAAATAATCAATAAAATTTTTAAGAAATATGGTTTTGGGTTGAAGTTATTCAATTGAAATTCCTAAATCCTTTAAAAAAAGCGCCTGATTGATACGCAAAAACTCTGCACTCACGCCATTTAGGTAACCCCCTGGAGGTAGGCAACCTGGAGAGTATAAAAACCGGTAGCCAGTGTCAGCCAGTGTCAGTGAAAAAATATGCTGCCCCTGGCAGAAAAGGCTGCCCCTGGAAGGTAGATACCGGGAGCCAGTGTCAGGCAGTGTCGGATCCAGCACGGCCCGGAGGAGGGGTCAAATGTAGCGGGTTGCCTACTTTCAGGGGAATTCGATCTAAAATTTGTTTTTGTTTATAATTTCGACCGATGCGTATTAGGAAATGCGTATAAATGACATAATCTTCCTTTCCCCTTCCCCCTTTTCCCTCTCTCCCCCTTTTTTTCCCAATTTTTGACAGGGCGGCTGAGCCCGAGGGGCAATTGAACCTTTGCCGCCCCCCCCCCTCCCCCCCCTGGATCCGGGCTTGGTGTCAGGGTGCCCCTTGTTGAAGTATGCTGCCGGAAGGTAGATAACCGCTACCCAGTACCAGTTATACTACTCGCGGGATACCTTTACTGGCGACGGTTCATTAGAGGGATAAGATTGCACTTTAATTTCGTAACCTTATGTCTCATAGTGAGCAATATAGTTCTTTAGTCATAAAATAGTTTTCGTTGTCCTGGCTCATATTTTCCATCCCCCAAGAAAGAAAATTATTTTAGAGCACAGGGACCTATATTATCACTTTGAGTCATAAGGTGGAATTTAAGGTGCAATCTCTGCTCTATAATGAATCATAACTTGTCACGATACCCCACACAACATCAAAATTGTGATAAGGGAAAATGGTTACTCACTTATAGTTTGCTATGTCACGGGGAGCAAGTCTCCCCGTGGGTGTCTCACCTAGCAGCATTCTGATTCTAGCAGGTCGCACATTTGCAGCACACAGCATATCTAATGTAGCTTGATCGTTTTGGTGTACATCAGGGGCACGACCTGTCTTTATTTAGAGGGAAAGAGGGGGGGAGGGGGGAAGGTGCAAGTGGTGCAAAAGTGTTTACAGTTAGATTTTTTCTGGGTAGAAATATACAAAAAAGAGTTCATATTTTCAAATAAATCATGAAATATGCTATTATCCACTTCTTTTCGATGAGGGGCAGAAGGAAACCGCCAAAAATCGCTATCGCCCCCCCCCATTTTTTTTGGTCACTAGATAGCCGCCTGGAAAGTAGGCAAATAGCGCTACAAACCCCCTGTATGTAGGCAACCTGGGGTGCGCCCCCCCCCCTCCACCTTCTACCGTCTGACCTTAAACTGAGCCTGGTTACGCTACGACATCCTGCCCGAGGGATTCTGGATGACGCTTTTCGTGCCAGCGACAGGCAATGATGCAACGGCTTAGCCTGCCTATGCACCTAACGCCCTGCGTCACCCTGGCTGATGTGACGTCACAGCGCCGGAGTGCTTTGTAGCAAAAGCACGACATCTTTCGTAGAGAAATTTTCTGTACCGTGTTCTACAGATTTTCAGGGCCGTCGACTTGTCTTCGCGGGGCAAATATTTTCGTTGTTATGCGAGTTGCCTACCTTACGGGGGCTTTTAACGCTTAGATGGCCCGGCCAGGCGACGACAATATTCCCCGCCCCATTCCACCGCCGCCGACTGCCGCCGATCGCCTACAATACACGGTTAAAAAATGGGCTGTGAAGCGGAAGAAGGGTGTAAGTTGACTTATACCCAAAATGAGATTTTTGTGGCATATGATAGTGCATTAAAGTCTGCTTGTGCCTACCAAATATTATGGGGATATCTCCCATAGGATGAGAGATATAGGGGTTTGTAAAAGGGGCTAAGTCTAATTAACTTGTTAAGTAAGCTAGTTGTCACGCTACAAAAGGGGCTAAGTCGACTTACCCCAAAAGTCATCAGAATTTCAACAGAAACAAAAGGAGATAAGTGCACTTAACCCCTTTTGATAGAGGTTTTTCACAAATTTAAGTCGACTTATCCCATTTTGAACTCTACTTAAAATATCGAAACATGACTACACAACCATATAATAATGCTTCTAAGCAACATATTTACATGAAACCACCATGAAAAGTATTTTTCTTTCTCATTTTTAAAATTTAAAGAGTAAAATGACAACGCAGAATTTACAATGGACCAGTTTGATTGCCCAAAACTTATGTAAATCATTTTAAAAAGTTTGCAGCATTTAAAAAAAAAAGACAACATAACCTGTCAGCTTGTCAGACAATGTTCATACCACTATCAACACACGAGATCAACATTCACTCTTCAACATTATAACCTCTACGGGTTTTCATACAAACTACTAAAAATTCGTCAAAGCATCGAGCCCCGATATTTAGACAAAGCTACTATTGTTATACCGGTCACTGATTCACTCGCGCAGAGGAATGTAAACAGTTGTTGTGTTGTCTGCTCTGCTCACCATGGCCTGAAAATAGTTGACTGTTTCCCGTTGCCTGGATATTGTGTGAATAAGGTGTCACCTGACTTCACCACGTGATCACAGTAACCAATCACAGAGTTTGTCATTCCCCGCTATTCATTTGTTTTGGTTTTCGCTAACGCTTGATGACGTGAGAGTGTGGTGAGGGCGGCAGCAGAGGGCGCGTGTAACGAAAAAATGGACAGAATGGATGCGATGGATGTCAACACAAGTAAGTTTTCGTCGGATTGTTATATTACCGATCAAACAGGCACGCTCTCTTGCTTTCCTGTAACCGAAAGTCTAAAAAAGTCTGTCTCTTTTATGATGTCTGTTAGTTTCTTCGAAGAGAGAGGGTCTCTCTCGACGGAAAGGCCGGAACTCCAGGAGTTATAATCCTCCCCTAAAGAAAGGTATATGCATGTAAATATTAAACCATTCGTACAGTAGATTCTTGGTGGTATTACGTCATTATCCTTGAAGTTTGGTCTCGTCCTGCTCTGCCAAATATTGCTATATGTAATTCCTAACCTAGCTTTACGTTTACGGGATTTGATGAACTTTTGCAGGTTCCCTAAGAGAGGATAAAGAGAACGTTCCGGTAAACCGAAAGAGGGCATACCCTTTCACTGAGCCACCACTTCTGAGGTCTTCCAGTTCGGAGTCAGGTCGAATGTCGTTTTCACGGTCTTTTGATGAGACCTCTGCTAAAGGTAAGTGCATGTCATTTGATGAGAGAGATTTCCAATGATTTAATTGGTCACGTAAAGTCTATTTCTATTGCCATGGTGCTTATTCTTTTCTAATTTTACAGGCATTGTTTGTGAGCAAACCCCTGGAAAACTACCTCTTCAAGGCATCGCAATTCATCCTTCCGGTAATTCTTTTAAATTATTCTTGAATCTTTTAAATTTTAATCCATGTTTTTTAAAATATATTTTTTTTTTAAATTGAATATTGTTTTAAAATTTTCAGTGGATAATGCCACAATTTTACCCAGTTGTTCTGCTGAAAAAACAACCAGTGAGTTTAACCCTATTAGCAACAGTTGTGGCTCTCCTTTGCAAGTTATTATGAAAACTAGAAGCCGAAGGCTGCCCTCAACTTCAAGTGAGTCAAATTCATCACACGCAGCAGCTGAAGGAGGGAATTTGGATGTGGATCAGCATTGTGAAGCTGAGGAAGAGGTCTCTACAGGTGAATGTGGATTTTTTGACTCCTAAGGAACACATTAATAGTCATCTTACACAGGGACCTAACAGTGCTTTCAAGACTGATATTTTCTTCTGTCTACCTTGTATTTAGTATCAGTGTGTTCTAATGTGTGTTTTGGGTGCAGGTGCTGTAATTGCAATAGATGGAAAGCAGCCCAGATCAAGTCCCTTTCAAGCAGCAGCTGGAGGCGAGAATTCCGATGATGATGATTGGCTATTAGATGTCGAGGAAGAGGCGTCTTCAGGTAAATGTAGATAGTATTAATGTTCTGAGATAGGGAAGGGAATAATTAGTACATTTTTTTATGCTTACCATGTATTTGTTCCAGTGTTGTTCTTTAATGTTTATTTTGTGTTTCTTTAATTTTTTTGTGCAGGTACAAGAGAGAATTTAATTGTTAGTCACACAAATTCCACATCTATAGAATGGCAACCTACTTTCAACAAAGGGCAAGAAATTAACCTTCCAAGAAACAGTGGTGGCTCTCCAATGCATTTTATGATAACTAGGAGCCAAAGGCTGCCCTCAACTTCTAGTCAGTTAAGTTTGTCTCAAGCACCAGCTGGAGGAGATAATTCGGTTACTAATCAGCAATCTGAAGCTGAGGAAGAGGTCTCTACAGGTAAATGTAGATTTTTTAACTCCTAAGAAACACATTAATAGTCATCTTACACAGGGACCTAACAGTGCTTTCAAGACTGATATTTTCTTCTGTCTACCTTGTATTTAGTATCAGTGTGTTCTAATGTGTGTTTTGGGTGCAGGTGCTGTAATTGCAATAGATGGAAAGCAGCCCAGATCAAGTCCCTTTCAAGCAGCAGCTGGAGGCGAGAATTCCGATGATGATGATTGGCTATTAGATGACGAGGAAGAGGCGTCTTCAGGTAAATGTAGATAGTATTAGTGTTCTGAGATAGGAAAGGAATTAGTACATTTTTTTATGCTTACCATGCATTTGTTTCAGTGTTGTTCTTTAATGTTTATTTTGTGTTTCTTTAATTTTTTTATGCAGGTACAAGAGAGAATTTAATTGTTAGTCACACAAATTCCACATCTGTAGAATGGCAACCTACTTTCAACAAAGGGCAAGAAATTAACCTTCCCAGAAACACTAGGAGCCAAAGGCTGCCCTCAACTTCTAGTCAGTTAAGTTTGTCTCAAGCACCAGCTGGAGGAGATAATTCGGTTACTAATCAGCATCCTGAAGTTGAGGAAGAGGTCTCTACAGGTAAATGTGGATTTTATGGACTCGTAAGGATCACATTAATAGTCAGTCATATTACATAGGGAACCAACAACCAACAGTGCTTGATTTTATTTTTATTTTTTTTAATTTTTTTTACTTGTTTTTAATTTTAAAATATTGGTGTCAGTGTTTACTAATTTAAGGTTTGTTTTGGGTGTAGGTGCAGCACGTCCAAGAGATGTTATATTAGTGCAGCATGAAGCAAGTTCCTCACAAGTGGAAGCGGGAGGAGAAAATTTGGATGTTGATTGTCAATCAGAAGCTGAGGAAGAGGTGTTTTCAGGTAAGTGTAGATTTTATTTGTCATGTGAGACAGGGAAGGGAATAAGGAGTGCTTCTCAGAATGATCCCAGAAAATATTCATCTTTAAAATATTTTGGACAGGGTCTCTGGGTGTTTTAATGGTCCTAGACACTTTAAGCTGTCTAGGTAACAAGCAAAGTGGGCTGGGACATGCCATCCCTAGTCATATTTTGCTTTAAATCTTTTATATTGCACTTAAAATTTAATTGATTCTTCTTTCACAACAATTTGGAAATAAAATTTGGACGGGGTTAGACCCCTAGGAAATATTCCTAAACTATGGATCAAATAGTAAATTGTTTTAAAAAGACATTCTTTATTCCCTTGACATTTCACTTTCAGTAGTTAATTGAATTATGTGAACCAAGAGTAGTGTTTGTGTAAGTGTTGTTCTTTAATGTTTATTTTGTGTTTTTTTATACAGGTAAAAGAAAAAAGGTCATTGTAAGGCAGTCAACCTCCTCATCTAGAAAGCAAAGGCAACTTGCACGCAACAAAGGGCAAGAGTATGTTACCGCTTCTGGGAAAACAATAGAGAAGAAAGTTGCAGAACCATTACCGAAGTGCAGAAGAGGTTGTGCCGAAAAAGTTCCTCCAGATGTCTGTGCTGAGTTGTGCGATAGCATTTGGACAAATTTGGGTGATGCAAATGCAAGAAGGGCATACCTTTCTGGTCAAATTCAACCTTCGTTGAAGCAATCTCAAAGAGTGAATCAACCTGACTCATCAAAGAAGAGGAGAAATCGAGTGTTTACTGTGAGATATTTTGCGTGTGTGAAAGGACTTAATACAGAGGTTTGCAAAGAATGTTTTATGAAGATATACCAAGTGAGCAAAAAGGTAATCGAGGTAATTATTGGTAGAAAAATTGGAAACACTGGAGGAGTTCAGGTCAATGATCGGAGAGGTGAATCAAGTCAGACCTTGGCAGAAGAAAGACTTCAAGCTGTGATTGCTCATATCAACTCATTCCCGAGGTACAAATCTCATTATGCAAGAAACAAGACTAACAATGAATTCTTACCAAGTAACCTGACGGTGAAGATTATGTACGATGAGTATGTGAAGAAGTGTGATAAGGCAGAAGACACTGTGTCGAGGTGGACATACGAAAGAGAATTCCACAAGCTTGGTCTTAAGATTAAACCTCTGAAAATTGACACTTGTCACACATGTGATACCTTACAGATGGCTGTCAAAAACTCCAAATCTGAAATAGAATTAAATTTGAAAAAATCCCTTCAAGAAGAACATCATCTAAAAGCTCAAGAGGCCATTGATGTAAAGAAAAAAGATAAGCTGAGAGCCAAGTCTGAGGAGACAGTGGAAACTGTGGCGTTTGATTTACAGCAGTGTCTCCCCACCCCAAACCTCCCATCCTCTATTGTTTTTTATTTAAGACAGTTGTGGGTTTACAACTTAACTATTCACATTATGTCCCAGTGATCAAAGTTTACATAATATGTGGCATGAGGGAGAAGGGGGTAGGGGAGCAAACCAAGTTGGCTCTGCACTCTACAGATTTATTATTAATCTTCCTGATGAAGTGGAACATTTGATTCTATGGTCTGATACGTGTGGTGGACAAAACAAGAATGAGGTCATCAATACTGCTCTAATGACAGCGTTGAACCAGAAGAAAACTTTGAAGACTATAGATCAGAAGTTCTTGGTGCCAGGCCACACACATCTTGAATGTGACTCCGATCACGCTGTTATTGAGGAGAGAAAGAAGAGAAGTAAAGAGATTCATATCCCTAGAGACTGGTATAATCTTGTTCGCGGAGCCTCCAAAAAGTTTTCTGTACACCTGTTAGGCAGAGACCAATTTGACTTCAAAGACCTTCTCACAGGTAGAGATTCACCTCTTGTGAAGAGAAAAGTCAGCACAAGCAAAGACAAATTTGTCTGGAAGAATGTAGTGTGGCTGCAGCATCGGAGAAATCTTCCTCTGGGCATCGTGGCATTCAAGACTTCTTTTAGTGACGAAGATGACTTTTCCTATCTTGATATGAGGAGGAGAAAGAACAGCAGTGTTGAATTGTCTCCAAAGGCAGCTTATGCTGGGCCAAACAAAATCAGCATCAAGAAAAAGAAAGATCTCCTGTCAATGTTACACCTTGTAGATCCAGATTGCCATGCATTTTATCATGCTTTACAGACAGATAGTGGTGAAGCTGATGACATCGACCCAGACATTTTGCCCTCATCAGATATTGAAGACAGTGGAGAAGAATAGAAATAGAAACCCCATAATGAGTGCAGCAGGAAGAAATGATGTTAACCTTTATTTTGTTGATTTTGTTGTTTTGTTTTCTAGGACCATTCAGTCCCTAGCTTTATTAGCCCATTAGCTCATTATAGAACTTACTATTTGTTGTTGTTTAGAGAAATTTATTTGGAGTGTGCTAAGTTTTTTGACAAGACACAAATTTTTGTAAGTGTCTAAGTACCTATCTTTTTTCTCTTGTTCACTAATTTTATTTATTTTACTCTCTGCTCTAATAGCATACCTCAGTAAACATGGACCTGTTAATTTTTTTTTCTTTGTCTGTGATAAGACTCTAAAGTGTCTATATTAATTATTGGTTTTGTTTTTTAATGAAATTTGTTTTCTGATGTGCTAAGGATTTTTGACAAGCACTTTCTGAACTGACCGAAACGCACACATTTTATGTGTCAAGGTATGAGAGTGTCTCACATTTTACTACATGTTAAGTTGTGTTAATCATTTCACTGTCTGTTCTGTTGGCATACCTCAGTCAAAATGGTTATCAAGCGCAAAGTTTGTTAATAAATGATTTTTTAAACTCATAATTTTTATTTATTATCAAGAGTGACAAAATTGTGCCAGCTTTGGTTAACACATAATATTGGTCATAGTTCATGCCCCTCAAAAACCCTTGAATTTCTGAATGTGGCGTGAAAGGGGAAAACCAGGGCGGTTATTTGTTGAAATGGCCTCAATGAAATAAACTAAAATCCCACTTTATGCGAGCACCATGAGCGCATGACCCATGACTAGTATTGTGGATTTACCTTAACACACACGATATTAATATTTTACCTCCTCTGAAATTAATTTGAAAAGAATTATCCCTACCATGAGTGCCACAGTTTTGAGCTCATTGGAATGAAATATATTATGCCAATATATTTTTTATAAATAAAACCTGATCAGGGTTTGCTGTGATGAGCTGAACAGAAAACTAAATCTACAGTTTATTCAACTTATTATTTTGTAGTAATAAATATTGGCAGGTACACATCAAGGTTGCATTTGTAGTATATTGCGTGCATGTGAGAATGTTAATAAGATCTACCGATATATTTGCAGGGGGGAGTCTTACTTTGAGTTGTGGCGTAATGGGATAGCTTACTATAAAATGGAGGTGGGAATCAAAACAGATTTGTAATTTATTCATGGTCATGCTTAGACAATACAAGAGGCTCGGAGGTTAAGGAGGAAAACAAGAAAATTACTATCCTGAGTCATGTAGTCAGTAGAAGATTGGTTGAAAATATTTTGTTTGAAGAGAGGAGTCATCTCTGGTTGAACACGCTAAACATCCCTGTTACACAGTTTTGGGGGTGCAAAAATGTCTGTCCAAGTTCGTGTAAAAAACAATTACATATAAGGGTTAAAAACTGGCCACATCACCGAAAAATGCGCCTTCAGTAGAATTTGTTAGGATGTTTCTCGTCAAGTTATTTTTTATGTGAAATAGCTATGTATGGTCTAACCACCGAGAGTTTAGTACACCAGAGTCAAAGGAAGGATAGGCTAGCCCATGAGTGCGAGAGAGAGAGAGCTATCTTTTTCTTTCGGGAGGTCGACGATAGCATGATTGTTGTTTAATCCTTTCACCTCATCATAATGAATACATTTTTGGGCACTCCAAGCACAAAGCCATAACCAAATCAAAGGGAGATCACACTTTCACTTTGTCGTCTGCTGCGTGCATCTTTCTGAAATATGAAAAATTTCTGGGGTCTATTATAACTTGAAAAGAATCTCTGCCAATAAGCAGCTTCTAGCTAGGCAGCTTGAACGGCGATTCGATTTCGATTGTATTTCTCAACATGTTTATTTTGTTTACGTCTCAAAATTTTGTTAAGTTTGTTGGTAAATTGTTCGCAGTTTATGAATTTAAGCCTGTTAAAGTGGTAACTGTAGAATGGATTACTTTATACTTCCATTTTATTCGGAATGCTCCCGGCCTTTGCGTGAATTGTGATTTTTGCTCATTTTGCTCTCTCGAGCTAACCTCAAGTCTCAAGTACTAATTAACCTAGACGGATAGCTTTAAATTAATATTACCACAATATCAACTTAGTCTTCAGAGGCAGGTCCTGAACAAACATGTGAGTACCTTTCAACACTCTAGCAGACATACCAAATCATATCACCTCACATGGATGACAATACCACTCATTCTAACAGTTATTCTTCATCATAAAACACTGAAAGTAGTCTCTGTGCCTGTTTATTTTGACTCATTCTACCTACTTTCTGCTAATTTTTGATGGATTTCTAACTCTGAGCAAAGTTGCGTTAAATTAATTGCCTCTTTTTGTAACCTTTGTTATAAGGAGTTAACTCCACTTACCCCTTTTCGCTATCTGTAGCATAACAAATTAAGTTGACTTATCCCCTTTTGCCAATTTTCCAATGACTTAACTCCTTATACAAATTGGTCAAAAGGAGTTAAGTCGAGTTCCACTCTTATATGCCATGCGTGACAAAAGGGATAAGTCCCATAACTTCATGAAGGAGCGTGATATTGAAAAACTTCAAAGTGGTAGTAATGTTCTATATGAAAGCACATCCCATTTATATCATAACATTTTTAGAAAAATAATTGTGAATAGTTTTTTTGATTTCCTGAAAAGTACGGGTTTTATACTTATCCCCTTCTTCCGCTTCACAGCCCAAATGTTGGAAATTCACAGCACAACTTTTGTGAAAAAAAGTTGCTGGAACTCTACGTTAAATTTCAACACTCAACGAACACTCCTCTGTATTTAAACCAGAGCTCCTCGGGAAATTACAACTGTCCTCTGTTGTTAGACCAGAACTCTTCAGGAAATTATAACTGTCCTTTGTATTTTAACCAGAACTCTTCGGGAAATTACAACTATGTCCTCTGTATTTTAAGCAGAACTTCTCGGACAATTAAAACTGTTCTCTGTATTTTAACCAGAACTCTTCGGGAAATTACAATTGTCCTGTGCATTTAAAATAGACCGGCTTCAAAAATATGGTCGACTGACCGCAGGGGCGGATTTGCAAAGGGACAAGTGCCCCTGGGGCTCAGGCGCCCCCACAAAAGAGGGGAAAAGAGGAAAAAGAGAGGGGAAAAAGAGGGAGAAAAGAGGAAAAAGGAAGGGAGAAAAGAGAGAAAAAGAGGAAGGGAACGTATGGGAGAGGGAGGCAGATGGTGGTAGACGGTAAATACAAAGCCACCCGATCCATCCGAGGGATGCGCATCACGAAAATCTTCTACAAAATCGATCTCAGTACTACGTAGATATTACGCATAAAGTTAAAGTTACGCCGTTTAAATGCAGATTTCGCTGCATTGTGACATAATATTACGCGTAGTAGGGTGAAATTCTCGAATTACACACTAAATCGCAAAGGACAATTTTTTGTCCCTAGAATTAGGTACAAAGTGTTTGCATCTTTCAGTAGACAAAATTGTCCCTAAAATTAGATGCAATAAAATTTGTCCATAAGAAACAGTACAATTTTGTCCAAAAGAATCGAACATTCATTTTATTTTATTTTCTCTTCATTAATGGACAAAAAAGTCCAAAGAAGAGTTGCAATTTAAACCAATGACAAGTTTAAACCTGTCGTCCGCCAGTAGCGCAAGTAATTGACAAATATTTATGTTTGGAGGAGGGTGAGGGGTAAAATAATTCAAGATGACGGGCATGCAACTTGCAGGAATGGCGAAGCAGAGGGTATCATATCAATGAGACAGTTTGCCAGGTTGGCAGGGCCGCAAAAGAAGTCATTATAAGACGTGGAAAGCAGGGCGCCGGGGTCCGTGGAGGGCAGAGTTGACAGGTCGGCGGGGTCCCGGTGCCCGTTGGGGCAGAGCTGGCGGGCAGGTCGGCGTCGGCAGGGCCGGGGGGAGTAAAATCAGGGTACGGCAACGCACTAGGGCCGGGCAGCTGGTTCTACCATTTGACCACGGCCGAGTGGGGGTAGGGCGTACTTAAACTAAGATTTCTCCGCGAAGGATTGATCGTTCGGAACGATCGAGGTGTCAAAACACAACGTTTTTCTTTGTAGATTCGATATTTAACATGTACGAGTGACAAGAAACAGCCGTTTGTCCGATCTCGACGGATTAAAATCATCCTGCACGCGGACTCGGGGCGCTGCGTCTCCGGTCGGCCGACTTCGTAGGAGAACGGGATTCTCGGCCTAGCCTCGCTACCGGGTGCCTGTCCACCACCTCGCGACTTTGATTCTTTGTACTAACAGATCGAAAGCCCAGTTCATCAAAACACACATGTCTTCAGAGGTTACAGAGTTGCGGATCTTGTTTACGTACGGGCGGGAGAGGCACCCGGTAGCGAGGCTAGGCCGAGAATCCCGTTCTCCTACGCTTCGTAATTTCAATCAACTATAACAATTAATGGTTCATATATCGTCGACAACGTATTGCTATTACGAATCTGCAAAGTCTGAACTGTTGTAATTGTGCCCGGATGTCAATGTGAGTGGAGTATTTCCTGAGAATAGCGAGCTGAAAGTCGGCCGACCGGAGACGCTGCGCCCCGAGTCCGCGTGCAGGATGATTTTAATCCGTCGAGATCGGACAAACGGCTGTTTCTTGTCACTCGTACATGTTAAATATCGAATCTACAAAGAAAACCGTTGTGTTTTGACACCTCGATCGTTCCGAACGATCAATCCTTCGCGGAGAAATCTTAGTTTAAGTACGCCCTACCCAAGTAACAGAGATTCGTCATTTTACATCAAAATGATTAAATTTTGACGTCATTTTTCCACTAGTCACGGTGACGTATTTCAGTTTACGAAAAAATGAGCTCAAAATGACGTCAAAGAGATGTCATAGACGTCATTCTGACCTCAATATGACATCAAATTCCAGTATTTTGAAAAACGTCACAGTGACCAGTATCTCAGTGACGATTCTCTGTTACTTGGGTACCCCCACTCGGCCGTGGTCAAAGGATGGAACCAGCTGCTCGGCCCCAGTGCGTTGCCGTACCCTGGTAAAATGTTGCTAGCGAAAGGGAATTTGTGGTCATCGGCGTCCTCTTCAGGTCCCCGACGACCACTTTGATGGTACCACCAGGTTGACAGCTTAGTCACGAACTCAACACTATTTTGATAAGGGAGACTGAGGTTGTCTCAAATGCCTGCTGAAAGGGGTGGTGGAAATGACCAAATAAGTGAAAATTAAAATGTAAGTATTATTTTGGACTTGTGTTTTAGAGTTAAAACCTAAGTTTTCTAGTTTCAGACATGATATGCTATGAAAAAAATGGAGTCCTGAACAATAATATAGAAAACGTTGTGCGCAGTGTTGTGAGCAATGTTTTATTTTACTGTCTAGCCATGACTTTTCTACTATGCAATGATACTGTATCTATTTTACTTTCAAAAGTACGTAAAGATATTGTTGTATTCAAAACCTAATCAATACATAGCATTTACCCTCAGATGGCACCCACATTAACCGATCAAAAGTTTAGGCAACTCCGTCATTTGTCCTATCTTTTATGAGCATTTGACTACAAACAGAAAATTTGAACTAAAGTTATGAAAATGGGATGAGTATAATCAAGTCAACAAGTAATGTTATATTCCCTAAAATTTTATTGAAGACCTCCTCTATTCATAAGTAATACAAAGTTTTCTAATATCAGAAAGTACTCTGGACATTGAACTGACGGAAAGGGGTACAAAATAGTCTAATCTCTAACATGATTTTGGAGCTAAAATACATTTGCATTCAAAAGATAATGTTGTGTTAGGTCTTTGAATGTTCATGGTGTGAGGTAAGTGGTTGAGGTTTATTTATCTTTTAACAGAGAAAGAGAAAGTTTTTGGTCTAAGGTAAGTGGTTGAGGTTTATTTAGCACTAAAAGTATTGTAAACAGGAGCTGCTGAAAATAGAGATTTCCTTGCTATCATAATAAGAAAACAATTTACCAAGCTATTGAGGCAAGGGGTAAAGTCTAGCAGTGAATGTTCATTCATAATCTAAAGTCAAAAAGTTGAGAAGATTACAGTTCCAACAAATATATGTAGTCTACATTCACTTTACTTTGTAAAAAGGTACGAGCAAAGAGTCAAATGTGGTGGAAATATAAAATTCATATAATACGTATCTCCAGACTTAAATTCCACCATGCCTTGCGAATAAAAGCAGAAGAAAAAAAAGCACTTCACATTTGCATTAAAAGATTTCAGTGCTTTGGAATTTGGCCACCAATTAACCTGAACTCGATACACTCCAGAGTATTAGTTCAGATCCGCTCTTTTAGAATTTGGGACGATTTGAAATCAAAGAGCGGCTTTTAGCATTTACTGGAAAGAAACAAGAAAATTTAGAGTAAGTATGTAGTGAGCATTACATTTGTCCATATAAATAGACTCACCTGTCATAAAGTACAAAAAATTGAGGCTCCTCTATTTTCAGATCAAATAATTAGTAGAGATAAACTCCAAGTATAGTATGTAATACTAAGGACTATCAATTACCAACTCAAAAGTGTGTAACACAAAGATACACACTTGAAATTTTGTGCCGAATCTAGTCTTTATGAAATATGTTTCATTTTTAATTAATCTTAATCTTGGATGGTCATTTCCCAAAAGCAACAACCAGTCTAATCTGAGCATGAAGTCCATGATCCAAAAAAGGTTAGGTTATGATCAAGGAAGCAAAAAACTTATTGGACTACAACCACAGCATGACAGCAAACTAGTTCACAGTGGAAACTGAGCAAACCAAAAAAATGAAAAATACTGTGGGATAGAGCAAGTAACAGGAAAAAACACAAGTTTACGTTTAATTAAAACAACTGACGGGCCTCTGTGGGCTATCTCGAAACACTCACTTAAAATACTGTTACTTTAAAGGCCTTACGATCCGGGATCGTCGATCCCACATCTGAACAAAAAACAAAGTGCCTTCACATACATCTCTGGTAACGTAGAAAACAACTTATAGAGATTCTTCACCAGTGAATTTTGGCTTGATATCGCACGACAACAGGCTCTGGTTCCTGCGACTACAAAGGAGCCAGACAGCAGACGATACTGGCACTATGGCCAGGCCAGGCGGCAGGCTTTATAAACAAACAAGTTATTTGCAGTAGCCAGGCAGTAGTATTATTCGCCTGGCCTCTAAGCCTGTCTTTTCTCAAATGAAAAATGTTTGTGCGAAAATTTGATGTCAGTTGAAGCTACTTCAGGATTATGATCTCTTACTTGTTCTGCTTCAGTTGCTTTGAAAGACTGCAGTGTAGTGCGGTTGGGAATGTGTTACAGCACCTAGCAAAAATATGTGTGATGAGGTTAAGGTAAGGAGCTCAGAATGTATTCTTCTCTCTGCCTAACTCAGTGGAATAATGAAATTAACTAGCTGGTTCCTAGGTAAGTTGTTGCATAAGACAGCAGAGCCTTTAATACTGCAAACACACTATATCTTTCTACATATCTTAAAGTGCAATCTGTGGTCCAGTCTTTGTTGAAAGTTTGTTTACTAACCAAACACCTAATACAATGTCATAACTATGAGGGTTTGAGTGTAATTTTCTGCAGTGTATAATGAACATTGATGAACTTGAAATAAGTGTCAAAATTACGAGGTAATGTATTTTAATGATTTCGACATATTATTATACAACAGTGAGACTGTTGTAATTCATATTGAATAGTCCTTGTGAATAAATAGAAGTGTGTGACAAAATGATGTGTGGAAATAGAAAAATAATAATGTATCGGTATCTGTTATTGTTGTTCTGCGAGGGAATTCGAAGGAATTCATAAGTACGGTCCATCAGGCCCTATTATTTCGACCCGTATCGACAAAAACAAATTTGTCCTTAAAGTTGCACAATTTTGTCCTCTGATATAGGCACAATAGCTAATTTAATCAAAATTTTTTTTTGTACAAGAATCTCGTTACTAAATTGTCCATATTGGGTGGACTATCATATTCGAAGAGAGTCAGAAAATTTGTACGTCCAAATCATACAAATTTGTCCCTTATTAGATGCAAAAATGTCTTTGACAGAACACGTACTAATTTGTACGTTGTTCTTAGACAAAATTGCATCCTGGAAGATGCGCGTAAAAACACAACCAGCCCATGGACAAAATTGTCTGTTGGCTACGTACAAAATTGTTCCTAGCCATTTAGTGTGTAGGTGTATAGTTTCCCAGGTGAAAATTCCGGCCAGGTTTCCGGCCGGAAAGTGGCACTCCGGCTGTAAATGTATACGATTTCCGACCGTATTCCATCTTTCCGGCCGTAATTTGGCACTCCGGCCGGAATCTGTTACGATTTACGACCGTATCCCCGTTGTTCCGGTCGGAGTCAGAGTTTCCGACCGTAGTCAAGCCTTTTCCGGTCGGAGAGGTTCCGGTTTACTGTCGGAATCGATACGGTTAACGGCCGGAGCCTTTTTTTTCCGGCCGTACGTTTTTCGGCCAACTGTAAGTGACTTGTAGCACCTAAACTAAGAGTCACAGGGGAAAATCACTTCGTGTGTCACATGTTGACAGGAAACTGTACTTATGCATGAGATAAAAAAATATTTCCTTTTTTGACCATAGGGCTACTAAGAGAACGGCTCTAGATAGGGCATTTTAAACATCACTATCGTGCTCAGCGCACAAACTTTACCCGGGGGACATGCTCTTTGAAGACCTGTTGGACACCGCTCAGGTGGTGCCCAGAGGACTTTTCACAAAGTCCGGCCAGAACAAACTAAGGCCGGAACCTCTTCCGGCCGGCGTCAGAAACTACGGCCGGAAAGCGGCGTCAAAAACTACGGCCGGAAAGTGTTCCAATTTACGGGCGGAATAGTTACGGCCGGAATAGTTACGGCCGGAAAATCTCCGGCCGAAAGAAATACGGTCGGAAATATTCCGACCGGAATTTTCAGCTGGGTTATTACAGAAGTTAATATCTCCTCAGATCCAGCCGAGTCTCCGTGCGACCTTGCAGCGCCACGAGTCGGGTCAGCACGCTGTGCTCTTTGACTCTTACTCTTAAAGTCACCTTGCTCTAAAATGCACATAGCACATACCATGAATCCTCGCTTCTGCTTGCGTTTCCTAAATAAGTCAATTTTTTTTTTTCCGCTCGCTCCGCTGGCCATGTTTTGCTAATAATACAGAAGTTTAGCCCATTCGGTACACTTTTTCAGTCCGGCTCGTTTCTCAGCTTATATCAATTTCATAAATTCTGATTGTTAACCCACTTTAGCGTGCAGTTTTTGAACGATTCCTACAGGACCCGCTCTATTTTGACAACTCCTACGACATAAAATCAAAAAATTTTCCTCGCTTCGCTCGGAACTACCTCTTTCTGCAATTCAGCTTATGAATTTAGGTCTACACGGTACGCACTGATGCTTAAAAACCAATTTAAAAAGTTTCAGTTCCATTGGGAGCACTAATTTGTAAAGCATTACTTTTTCAGTCGATTTGTTGAGGGTCCCCTGAAAGTAGGCAACCTGCACGTTTTGCCCCCTCCTCAGCTGTAAGCTAGATCCGCCCCTGACTGACCGACAAAAAATTTCACTTTGAGGCAGCAAAAAGGTCCCTTTTTAATAGGGTATTCCGGACAAGCCGAGGACCGGAAACGAAGGCGACGTCCACAGTGGTCGGATCTCAGCCTAATGGCTCCTGCATCCGGTTTGTCTGCTGTGGACCGCCGCCATCTTTGTTCAGATTCACATTCGCATATCGGCGGGTGTTCTAGGAAAACATAACGGACGGAAAGGAGTCGTAGAGGTGACAAATCACTTGCGAAGTCCTCCGCGACCAAAACAACACGATATACGAGTGTGAATCTGAACAAAGATGGCGGCGGTCCACAGCAGACAAACCGGATGCAGAAGCCATTAGGCTGAGATCCGACAACTGTGGACGTCGCCTTCGTTTCCGGTCCTCGGCTTGTCCGGAATACCCTATTACAGAGAAGTGTTTGGATTTCACAATCGTTCCGTATCGAGGAACACCGTGAAAAATACGGAAATTTCCGGCTAATTTTTTCCGGACACTGCCGTACTTGGTGAAAACGGAAATTACCGTTCAAATGCCCGTAGAATATGCACGGTAAAAATAGTTTCTTGTATTTCAAGATCTGTCTTGGATGTCCATTATAATTCTCCATAAGATCCAAGAAAGATCTTGGATTACAGGAAACTATTTTTACCGTGTGGTTGTTTCTGCAGTACAGTAGGAGAAAAACTAGATCAGGGCTTGGAAGGTTTCGTTCGTACAAACTAAAAAGGGGAGGACAATTTTGTCCCAAAAAGCGGCCCCGCAGATTTTCACAGTGTCGGTGAGCTCGGTGTTAAAGCTAGAGTTGTAATTTGTTTCTCTTGGCGACTGGGTTTCGCTTCGCGGATATTAGTCAAATGTCGAAATACTTGCCTTGCCACGTGACTGGTATCTGTGCATAAAGCACTGCAGCAAGAGCTACAGGCTGAAGACCGTCGAAGAATAGAACTCTTCGTGTACCGGCCAGTGTCGGATCCTTAACCTACGGAGAAGACAAAGGTAGTATTGCATTAGCAAGAGGTGCACTTTTCATGCAAATCATTGCCGTATGTCGAATGATCGAGCGAAATTTTAACTCGCCATTTTTATACGTAATTTGCCCCATTCTGACCTCGAAATGGTGTCAAGTAATAGCTAACTGATGAAGCCAATTGACATCAAAATGAAAGAATCTTTGATTAAGAAAAGAAATCTCTCTTTGAGGGGTGGGGTTTGGCGTTATTACGCGGTTTCTTGTCAATATTTTTATCTCCTTGCAAAACAGATAAATAGGGTGAAAAGGACGAGGCCTAAATCATTCAAAATAATAATTTACATTTAATCATTCAAGAAGATTTTCTAAATTATTTCAGAGCAGATATGTAGAATTGGTGTAGGAAAAATGCGTAGTAGTAAGGAGAAAAGGCAGAGAAGTTTTCTCTGAAAGCAGGCGTGCACTCTAAATGACAAAGTACAATTTTGTCCCTAATTTTGTACAATTTTGTCTCTGGAATGGATGCGCTCTTACGTGCGTCTTTTATCGTACAATTTTGTCCTAAAACTACGTACAATATTGTGCGCACTCTAAGAAGGACAATATTGCATCTTATTAAGGACAAATTATTAGTCTCATATTCTAGGTACAAATGTGTTTTTGTCGATACGGGTCGAAATAATAGGGCCTGATGGACCGTACTCATGATTTCCTTCGAATTCCCCCACAGAACAACAGTAACAGATACCGATACATTATTATTTTTCTATTTCCACACATCATTTTGTCACACACTTCTATTTATTCACAAGGACTATTCAATATGAATTACAACAGTCTCACTGTTGTATAATAAAATGTCAAAATCATTAAAATACATTACCTCGCAATTTTGACACTTATTTCAATTTCATCAATGTTCATTAAACACTGCAGAAAATTACACTCAAACCCTCATAGTTATGACATTGTTTTAGGTGTTTGGTTAGTAAACAAACTTTCAACAAAGACTGGACCACAGATTGCGCTTTAAGATATGTAGAAAGATATAGTGTGTTTGCAGTATTAAAGGCTATGCTGTCTTACACACTAAATGGCTAGGAACAATTTTGTTCGTAGCCAACATACAATTTTGTCCATGGGCTGGCTGTGTTTTTACGCGCATCTTCCAGGATGCAATATTGTCTAAGAACAACGTACAAAATAGTACGTGTTCTGTCAAAGACATTTTTGCATCTAACAAGGGACAAATTTGTATGATTTGGACGTACAAATTTTCTAACTATCTTCGAATATGATAGTCCACCCAATATGGACAATTTAGTAACGAGATTCTTGTACCATGATTAAATTAGCTATTGCGCCTATATCTGAGGACAAAATTGTGCAACTTTAAGGACAAATTTGTTTTTGTCGATGAGGGTCGAAATAATAGGGCCTGATGGACCGTACTCATGATTTCCTTCGAATTCCCCCACAGAACAACAGTAACAGATACCGATACATTATTATTTTTCTATTTCCACACATCATTTTGTCACACACTTCTATTTATTCACAAGGACTATTCAACATGAATTACAGCAGTCTCACTGTTTTATAATAAAATGTCAAAATCATTAAAATTCATTCCCTAGTAATTTTGACACTTATTTCAAGTTCATCAATGTTTATTATACACTGCAGAAAATTACACTCAAACCCTCATAGTTATAACATTGTTTTAGGTGTTTGGTTAGTAAACAAACTTTCAACAAAGACTGGACCACAGATTGCGCTTTAAGATATGTAGAAAGATATAGTGTGTTTGCAGTATCAGAGGCGCTGCTGTCTTATGCAACAACTGACTTAGGAACCAGCTAGTTATTTTCATTAATCCACTGAGTTAGGCAGAGAGAAGAGTACACTCTGAGCTCATTACCTTAACCTCATCACACATGATTTTGCTAGGTGCTGTAACACATTCCCAACCGCACTACATTGCAGTCTTTCAAAGCAACTGAAGCAGGACAAGTAAGAGATCATACTCCTGTAGTAGCTTCAACTGACATCAAATTTTCGCACAAACATTTTTCATTTGAGGAAAGACAGGCTTAGAGGCCAGGCGAAGTAATACTACTGCCTGGATACTGCAAATAACGTCTTTGTTTATAAAGCCTGGCGCCTGGCCTGGCCATAGTGCCAGTATCGTCTGCTGTCTGGCTCCTTTGTCGTCGCAGGAACCAGAGCCTGTTGTCGTGCGATATCAAGCCAAAATGCACTGGTGAAGAATCTCTAAAAGTTGTTTTCTATGTTACCAGAGATATATGTGACGGCACTTTGTTTTTTGTTCAGATGTTGGATCGACGATCCCGGATCGTAAGGCCTTTAAAGTAACAGTATTTTTAGTGAGGGTTTCGAGATAGCCCACAGAGGCCCGTCAGTTGTTTTAATGAAACGTAAACTTGTGTTTTTTTCCTGTTTCTTACTCTATCCCACAGTATTTTTCGAGGGGCCAACCACTCGTGAAATCCTGTGTACAAGCCCTCGGAAATCTCGATGAAATCCTCCGAAATCTCGATGAAATCCTACGAAATCCAACTGAGAAATCTCAAGAAATCTCATAAAATATCTCACAGAAATCAGTGAAATCTCGTGAAACCTTGAGGAATCCCATGAAACCTTGTGAAATCTTTTAGAATTTTGTGGAATTTGGTATATACTTGTGAAAAGTACCCGAATGTACCATATGAAATCTTTACAAAATCCGGATAAATCTTTACTCAATCCATAGAAATCCCATATCATTAGAAATCCTGTGTACACTAGGATAGGGAGTGGTTGCCCCCTCGGTATTTTTAGGCAACGGAGTTGCCTTCTAAAATCGCTGGAAAACGTGCGTGTTTTGTTTCATATGGCCCCTTACGACAGAAAAAAATCTGCTGAAGGGAATTCGATAATATTAAGCATACATTTAGAATGTAATCTAGTACATTCGATTCTGAAGTCTAGTTGAAATCTGTATTGCAGAAATTTTGTTAATTTGAATTGAAATTCGAGTTTCTATGGTAATGCTCGACTCGTCAGGCAAAATGAACAGGGGAAGGGGATATTTTTTCGTGGAGGGGGTAGGCCGAGACGAGCCAACACGGAGCGAAAGAGAAACCTCTAAAGTCTGCGTTCAAACAAAGCCAGCCTTTAGTTTCGAGCGCAAGAATGAGATAACACCACTGAAATTCGCACGTGACCACCGTACTGCCTTCTTTAAAACTACTTCAGTTTTACTGAAACTTGCTCCGGTTCTGCCAACTAAATGTGTGCCTCAAAGAATGAGTTCCAATCGTAACGTTATGAGAGCAGTAATTTTTTTCATTTTATTTGGTTGGCATGTTGTGTCAACAACGCGAAAGCAGGCCAAGCATGTCCGCCATTGCCGGTGGCTGATGTGCCCACCTCGCGACTTTAAATCATTTTTTAAAGTTATCGAAACGTTGACAAGGCGAACTGAATTCATAAACAGTAGTTTTAAACCTGCGGAAAACGATTTGGTAAGTTTGACTTCGATCTGGTGAGCAGAATTCTTGAAATGATGTACATTTACGTGTACCATTTTGTGTAAACAACGCCTTAACTCCGCGTTTTCCCAATAGAGCGCACCCCCCGTCGCGGCCGCGGCGCGCTTGCCCGCTGGTCCTGGGCGTACCAGCGGTATTAGTTAGGGCCCCGGTTCGCCCCTTCCGTGCGCTCGGTGGAGGGAACGTTATTGTTGACGTTCCCCCGTTCCCCTACGGCTGTGACCTCGCCGCCCATGTTTTACCGTCAGAAAGAGAGTTTCTTCTCTCCTGCTCCTGTCGATTAAATGTCGGCTGAACTGTCGGAGAATATTCATTACTTGAAACCCGCCTTATCAATTCGAACTTAGAATTATCTAGCCACTATCTTGACTATCGTAAACTAAACAAAACCAGTCGGTTTTCTTACAGTCTTATTATACACTCACAATATTTTATTTTAGTTATAGAAACTCCGTTGTCTACCAGGATTTCGTGAAATCGTATTTTTCATTTGTTTGTTTTGCTCAGTTTCCACTTTGAACTATTTTGCTGTCATGCTTTGGTTGTAGTCCAATAAGTTTTTTGCTTCCTTGATCATAACCTAACCTATTTTGGATCATGGACTTCATGCTCAGATTAGACTGGTTGTTGCTTTTGGGAAATGACCATCCAAGATTAAGATTAAAAATGAAACATATTTCAAAAATACTAGATTCGGCACAAAATTTCTAGTGTGTATCTTTGTGTTACACACTTTTGAGTAGGTAATTGATAGTCCTTAGTATTACATACTATACTTGGAGTTTATCTCTACTAATTATTTGATCTGAAAATAGAGGAGCCTAAATTTTTTGTACTTTATGACAGGTGAGTCTATTTTTATGGACAAATGTAATGCTCACCACATACTTACTCTAAATTTTCTTGTTTCTTTCCAGTAAATGCTAAAAGCCGCTCTTTGATTTCAAATCGTCCCAAATTCTAAAAGAGCGGATCCGAACGAATACTCTGGAGTGTATCTAGTTCAGGTTAATTGGTGGCCAAATTCCAAAGCACTGAAATCTTTTCATGCAAATGTGAAATGCTTTTTTCTTCTTCTTTTATTAGCAGGGCATGGTATGGAATTTAAGTCTGGAGATACGTATTATATGATTTTTATATTTCCACCACATTTCTGACTCTTTGCTCGTACCTTTTTACAAAGTAAAGTGAATGTAGACTTCATATCTTTATTGGAACTGTAATATTTTCAACTTTTTGACTTTACATTATGAATGAACATTCACTGCTAGACTTTACCCCTTGCCTCAATAGCTTGGGATATTGTTTTCTTATTATGATAGCAAGGAAATCTCTATTTTCAGCAGCTCCTGTTTACAATACTTTTAGTGCTAAATAAACCTCAACCACTTACCTTAGATCAAAAACTTTCTCTTTCTCTGTTAAAAGATAAATAAACCTCAACCACTTACCTCACACAATGAACGAGGCGTAGGAGAACGGGATTCTCGGCCTAGCCTCGCTACCGGGTGCCTCTCCCCCGCCCGTACGTAAACAAAATCCTGAATCCACTTTGGCTCAGTCTCACCAGTCATTCTTAAAACTTTGGAAGACGTCGTCCGCAACTCTATATCCTCTGAAGACATGCGTGTTTTGATTAACTGGGCTTTCGATCTGTTATTACAAAGGATCAAAGTCGCGAGGTGGTGGAGAGGCACCCGGTAGCGAGGCTAGGCCGAGAATCCGGCCCTCCTGCGATTCGTTCATTTCAATCAACTATAACAATTACTGGTTCATATTTCGTCGACAACGTATTGCTATTATGAATCTGCAAGGTCTGAACTGTTGTAATTGTGCCCGGATGTCAATGTGAGTGGAGTATTTCCTGAGAATAGCGAGCTGAAAGTCGGCACCCCCCCGGCCCTCCCGACCTGCCCGCCAGCTCTGCCCCCACGGGCACCGGGACCCCGCCGACCTGCCCGCCAGCTCTGCCCGCACGGGCACCGGGACCCCGCCGCCCTGCCGAGGGCGTTGTGTCGTTTGCGGGCATGACACGAGTCATGAGGGTCGGACCTGGTCGTTTGCGGGCACGGCATACCTGGACGGCCGATTCCTGGAGGCGTTGCCGGGCGCGGGTCACCCCGGAGTGCCGCTTGCAGGCGGCAGCGGGCATTGTTCGATGGGTTGCCTATCCACCGGGCACCTATCCCGGCTCGGCTAGCTAAAGCCCCAACCAAGGGCTGCAGTGTACGTATCTTTTCTCTCTCTCTCTCCTTTTTTTCAACTTTTGGTTTCCGGAACAATTGGGCAAAGCTCGCGTACCTGAACCATTTGGTTGCAGCGGTGGCCGCGTGTGTAAATGAGCGCCTCTGGTGAGGGACGTTCGGGGTTCAAACCCTCATAAGGTCCAATTTTTTTAGCGCATTCTACGGCTTGCGGAACACGACGTTTTAATGTTTCGACAGTTCAGCGCTGCTGTTTCTGATTTATACTGTTGAAGCTTACAAAGACTGAGTGCAATATAGAGACAGACGATATCAGAGGGTTGTTCGGATGTGGCGTGCGACGTGGTGGCACGTACGGCAAACGCAGCGCGAGGCTGACGCTCGCAACTTTGGCACAACCTTTCTCGCCTCAAATTTTTGAACAATTGAGCTAGCACAAGCTTGGATTAACGCTCGAACTTACGAAATAACTTTTGACGCTTTTGACCCCCAACAGTCAAAATTGTCCTGCGAATTTCATGTTTGTTTTTTTTAAAGGGCGCCGCGAGAGTGTGATAGACCTCCATTTTTGCGTATTTTGCTCCTCGGACCGTACACTGCAGCCCGGTGGATAGGCAGCCCATCGAGCAATGCCCACAAACGGCACTCCGGGATGACCAACGGCCGGCGCCCGGCCACTACTCCAAGAATCGGCCGTCCAGGTATGCCGTGCCCGCAAACGACCAGGTCCGACCCTCGCGACCCCTGTCATGCCCGCAAACGACCACGCGCCAAAATTGTAGCCTCCTAGGTCGAACGGTTCCAGAGATATGAGCAAAATGGGTTTTCCGCACGGTAAACGAAAACCTCGGATTCCGAGAGCGCAACTCGGATTAAGATGCGCTGTCTCGCATAGGGATAGAAAACGACAGCGCACCCAAAATCGAGGCGCGTTCTCGGATTTCGATGTTTTCGTTTACCGCGCGACCTTTTGATGAATTTTGACTTTGGTCAAATTTTTAAATGGGAAAGGGTTGGTCCAAGAGGCTTCAAAATTTGCACAGGTCATCTATAGAGGGGAGAGTTCAAGAAGAAAATATACCAGATTTTAAATATTTTTAACAACTTTTTTATTTGGAAACTTCTCTTTTAAATTAAAAATCTCAAATATGGTATCGAGATTCCTCCCCCAATCAGATTGCCCTTTTCTACTTAGGAATCCCCAGACAAACCGGGTTGCGGACTAGACCCGGGGACCGGGGAAGACCCGGGAGGGACCCGGGAGGGACCCGATTAATCATAGGAGGGGCCCGGGGCAGACCCGGGAGGCGATATTTGACATCATACCAGACCTGTGCGCCGACCCCCCTGATTCCCGTACACCGTACATGGGGACCTTCTGCGAGGCTTCGAATCTCGCCCCATGGCAAATGCCGCATCGCGCACCGCGTCTCCCTCGCCTTCCGCCTGCCTTCAGGTCCTCCATTCGTGTTATGGGTGAAACGGCCGTTTCGTGCGCGGTGTGTCGCCAATTCAGACACTCGCAACTCGCAACCATGCAAACTATCAAAGTAAGTTGGCGTACTTCGCCTTTTCGCAAGTATACCGTATGCCGATGTTTCTGAAGCAAGTTTTCTTCCGGCAGTCGTGATTATATTTCGTGTTTCGCTTTAGCTGTCGAGTTCTGCATCTCCTCGGAAAAGGAGACCTTTGCTCCAGGAAAATGTACCGCCCGATTCTGCAAGTTCGTCAGTGTCTCCAAAGAAAAGAAGGCCCTTGCAGCCTCTGAGTGATAATAATAATAACCTTCTGTCCCCGACTTCTTCTGCACCGGTAAGTTTTATGCCACTTTGTTGTTCTGAATCCCCTTTGATAACACTGCACTATTAACAAAAATGACGGCAAAAACTACGGAAATCACCGTTAATTCCTTTAACGGTGTCCACCGTAGAATGGTGCCTCCCTACCACGGCGCGCACCGTACTAGAAATTTTCGAATCCCCGTAACGGACTGCCAAGTACGGCATCACCGTACTCAAAAAATGGGGTACGGAAGACCCGTACTTATGACCTCTGCTCACAGAAAATGAGGTACGGTGGCGCCGTACTCTGCGCTCTGCAGTTAGTTTCTAAAACGAAGATACAGGACACCGTAGTTGGTTCCGTACTACGATCTTGTTTTTTTACAGTGTGGCTCTGTCCGAAAGGTGGGTCGGTGAGCCGCTCGGTCGTCAATCGGTCGGTGCGAGAGAGATAGCGTCCATTTGAATAGCATACGTTTGTCTCTCTCGCACACCAACCGATCGACGACCGAGCGGCTCACCGACCCAGCTTTCGGCCAGGCACAGTATTACCATGACTCTTTGCTGTTTTGCAGGTGAACCCATCTGTATTATGTTTGAAGAGAAATTTACAGCCTGTAAACTGTAACAAATCGAAAGTTGTATCTGGTAGTAATGTTGTTAGCAAACTTTATTGCGAAGCTAGTCAAAATGTCTTGCAGTCAACATCTAGTCTTAGCAACATAACTCCAGGTGTTACGCAGTCGACATCTAGACACGTCATTCAGATTTTCAGTAGAACTAACGATTCTGTGCTAAGTTTATCAGTGTCCTCACAGAAGAGGAACACTTTTCAACCTTTTAGTAATCATAATAACAACTTTCTACCTTTGGCTACTTCCTTACCAGTGAATCTTTTATCATTTTGCTTCAATGAATTATCCTTCTGTAATAATTGTCTTGTCTTTACTCTTTCCTTGTCTGCAGGTGGACCCACATGTATTACATTTAAAGAGAAATTTACATCCTTTAAATTTCAACAAGTCAAGTCTAAACCATGCCAAACAGTCAGCATGTAATCTTGTCAACAAAACCAGTCCAAGTGTTCTGCAGTCAACATCCGGACAAGTCACCAGTCAAGTTGTCAGTAGAAGTAGTCTATCTGTACAGCAGCCTTTATCTAGTCTTGTTAACACAACTGGTACTGGTCCAGTTATCACAAAATCAAATAAATCTGGTCACGCCTCAAAAATTATTGTCAGTAGAAGTCAAGTTGTTGGGCACAAGTCAGCATCTAACCTCGTCAACTCACAAGTTTTATATCCAACATTTCCTTTTTGTTTTGAATTCTGTTTCATATTCTATGACACCTCAAACTTATATACTAATGTTTTATTTTTTACAAGACCATTATTACCAGGCCTGTTCCTGTTATCATAAAACAGTCTGCACCTGCTGCAATATTGGTAAGTGTGTTAGCATATCTGTCAATTATTCCATACAGATCATTCAATTTATTAATTAACATTTTATCATCTCTCTGACCACTCACAGATCCCAAAACCTGACAAGCGTAATTTGGTTGTGATCAATGAAAATGGAGACTATGAGACAATACCACCTCTTCCATGCAATCAATTTTATGAAAGTTAAGCTACAGCTGTGAGTTGTTATTCCTGCCTTTACTTTGTCTTTTAGCTTTAAATCTGAGCTGCATGTTATTTTTCATATATTTCCAGGTTTTGCCCCAAGATGACTTAAATTATGGTAGTAGTCCCAACAACTTCAAACAAAGAGAGACTAACAGACCGTTTCCCAATACTGTTCAAGTAGAGTACATCAGAAGAGTAAACTCTAGCTGTCAATCTGTCCAATCAGACATATTATTGAATTTTCTAAATTTGTGTTCTTTATTTTTTCAGCTTTCTTCACGTGCAATTCTATATTTTTATACTAATGTGGAAGAAATTTCTAAAGATACGTTGTCTCCCAACTGTAGGGTATGTAATATGCTTGGAATATTATGCTTAAATAAGGCAGTATCTTGTAATTTTTAATTTTTTTAAATATGAGGCTTTAATACCTGCCAGAAAGTCATTGAGTTTAAAGAAAAGTACAAATGTATCAACAACATCAACAGAGGAGGTATTGTGTTTGGAAATTTAAAATACATGTTGCAATCAATAGATGTAGCTTTTAATGTTTTCTTTAATTTATCAGAACCAATCAGACTTATTTAATAAAAGACTACAGGAAGATTTGATGGCTTCTCTTCCTTCAAATAATGACCACCACATTGTGCCTGTCAATGCTTTGCAACCGTATCACAAGCAGCCAGATCTTGACCAGAGATCCATGTTTTCAGCCATAGTAAGGGTCAACTTCAAATCAAAAGAAGATGCCTGTAAATGGTTTGAAGAATATAAAAAAAAACTTCCTACACTGACTGGAGGGTAAGCAGAACTTTCCCTGAGAACACAAAGTGTTAAATTTTCAAGGTATGAAGTTACACCAAAATGGCTCTAAATGTTTCCTTAATACTTTGGCAGAAGTAGTATTAACGTATCAATTTTTTTTGAAATTTTAATTACAGAAAGATTTTTGCTGTAATCACAATACACTAGCCCAGTACAGAGAGACTAAAACAGAAGCCTACAAAAAGCATACAGTGTGTGATGCTTATATATGTACTACTGTGAAGAATTTTAATATGGAAAGGCAAGTTACTGACCATAGTTTCTATGGTTGCTTATCTTATTATGCTTTGCTAAGAATTGTTTTTTTTTCTTTTTTTTTCTACAGGAGCAAAGATAAGTTGTTAGAAAAGTTTCCCTGTGAAATTTCAATTGAGCACTGTCATAACCACCCAATTGTAGCATGCGATGCGTTGCGATTCAGAAGACCAGATACAGCCGTGGTAGAATTATTTAAAGATATGTTTCGAAGAGGTCATTCCCCATCAACTGCTCTACATACTCACCAATATGACCTGCAGGTAGCACCCCACCACCTTCTTTGAAGATATGGCTGATGGTGCAAAGTGTCCGAACCTTCAATGGTGCTACCATCTGTACAGAAAAATGTTCAAAAAAGAATATGGGGAACCTACTGGTCTGGCTATGATTGATGCTTTAAGGTCACTTGTGGCAAAGTACAATGAAGACTGTGGATCTGTATGTGCAAAGGTTGAGACATTTGGATCAGAAGTAGTGGTTGTTTTGTGTTCACCACTCATGAAGAGAGTTCATGAATATTTGAAAGCCAGTGGGGAAATGCTATTTCTGGACTCAGGCGGGATGATGGATAGGCAGAATAGCCGTGTGTTTACTTTCCTTGCCCCTAGTGTTGCAGGTGCTTTACCCATGGGGATGATAATAACCAGTTCTGAATCGGAAGATGTTTTAACTTTTGGCATGAAAGAGCTTCTCACAACACTACCTTCTTGTGCGTTTTATGGCCGAGGCACCCAGGGCCCTGTTGTTGGAATGACAGATGACTCCACAGCTGAGAGAAATTCTCTGAAAAATGTATTTCTAGACATTATTTTGCTTCTTTGTCTGTTTCATATCTTGAGTGCATTATGGCGCTATGTGTGGGACTCAAAGCACAAAGTTGACCCCAAAAATAAAGAGGAAATCTTCCTTTTGTTCAAACAATGGTGTTTGACAAAAGAAGAGGATGACTTCAAGAAACGCTACAATGTATTACTTGCTGATCCAAGGATTAGCGGTAACAAACATTTGAAGAAGCACATTGAAGATCTGTGTGGACGTGCATCGGAGTGGGCGCTTTGTTACAGAAATCATTTATTAGTTAGAGGGTACAACACAGATAATTACTCTGAAGCTGCTATCAGACGTTTCAAGGAGGATGTAATGAACAGAGTAAGAGCTTACAGTTTAACACAATTATTTGATTTCTTTACAACTCGACTTGAGGCGTATTTTGAAAGACGCATTGCAGATGTTTTAAATAATCGTAAGGAAAACTACTGGAAGTCAAAGCACTTCATTAAAGCATCAAAATTGGAACGTCTTAAATGTTTCCAAAGCAGTCGTGACAATATGTTTATAGTGCATAACACTGAGAAGAAACCTACATACATTGTTGATATAGAACTGGAACTCTGCTCATGCCCTGTTGGGTTTAATGGAGCCCCGTGCAAACCCCAATATGCTGTCATTAAGGATTTCAACTTATCCTCAACCCAATACCTCCCATTTGAAGATGTCAAGGCCAAAGCTATCTTGCACAAAATAATGACCACAACTGCTCCTAGGCCTGGGTGGTATGCCCCTCTTAAGTCTGGGCCTATATCACATTGTAACGAAGTCAATGATGGTGGGTTTTATTTGAATGATGCTACATTGATATTGTTTTGGTGAAATCCTAAATTTTGTTTCTGTATACTTCAGGTGATGTTGATGGCAACACATGGCACACAGAGACTTGTGAGACTGCCTCTTACTCAGGAGGCAAATTTCTTGAGCCCTAGCTGTTTTTCTAATAACATTTCTTATTCCTATTAGTGCAGTTTTATTTTTATGAACATTTTTACTAATACTGTATATTGCATTACAGAAACTCTCAATACACCAACATTATCGGAAACTAATGAAGAAGCACAGAAGAAAGCTTTCGAGGCATTAGAAGCTATTGTGGTAATTATGGTTTCTCTCTCGCGTAACGCTCTCACTCGCACCACCGCCCTCCAGACCTCTCTCGCGGGCACCGATTGTCGGTCCGGTTGCCAGGGTTCCTCGGCTAGCGCCCTAGGTTTGTTAGTCGAATTAGAGCAGTCACTGTGAGCAGACGTGCTTGTGTCTCTCTTCCGCTACCCCTGCTCCCAGAGTATTCCCCAGCTCCCCGAGCTCACCCACAAGGCCGAGATTACAACACTGGTGGCAGCGGTGTTCCTCGAGCCTTCGTGTCCCGCCCCGCTCGGCCCCCGGGTCCATGGAAGGACAAGGTCGCCGTCGACGGTCCCGCGGCCCTCTGCGGAGCCCGTCCCCGCCTGCGCCTGCCGGAGCTGCAGCAGCTGCTAGAGGTTTGTGGGAGGTGCGCTCGCAGGAGGGTGATGGTGCCGGCCGTCCGGGACCTGCGCGCACCGAGCCGCTGCTCGGCGCCACACCCCAGCGTGAGGATGGGCTTCGCGTCCAGCTGGAGGGTGCTGATGCTGCCCGTCCTGGATCTTCGCGCACCGAGCCTGATGACGAGGTACGCGTCCTTCTGCGCGCCCTCGTGGCCTCGCACACGGGCCTCAGCTCGCTGGTCGAGCGCACCCCGGCCCTGTCTGGTGCTGCCGCCGCCGCTGGCCCCGCTGCCCAAGCGGGAGCCGCCCGGCCGCCACCCCCGCCGCCCAAGCTGCCCATGTACGACGGGTCATGGGACTACGCCGAGCATGCGGCGCAGTGTGCAGCCGTGCTGAGCGGGCACGACGACCGCACCAAGATCGCCGCGCTCGCCGCCTGCCTTGCGGGGCCTGCTAGGTCGTTCTACACGACCTTGCCGCGGGAGTCGACAGGGACATTTGACCTCCTGTCCGCCGCCTTCATGGAGGCCTTCGCCAAGCGGCGGGCCCCCTTCCACGCCTCGGTGGCGTATCGCTCCTGCCGCCAGCTGGCGCGGGAGTCGGCACACGCCTACGGGATGCGCCTGCTGGCCCTGCACCGCCTCCAGCCGGCCGACTGCGCGGGCTCGCCGGCCCAGGTGGTGCATTTCTTCCTGGACGGCCTTCGCGACGAGGCGCTGCGCCGAGACGCCGGGCACCGCGTGTTCCCCTCGCTGGCTGCCGCCATCGACTGGGCGTCGCTGTACGACGGCCCGGAGGACGCGGAGCCTACCTGCCGTGTCCGAGCTGCGGGCGTCGATGAGGCTGCCTCCGTGCTGGACTCCCGTCTTGACGGCCTGATTGCGGCCGTTAACCAGGTGGTGGCCCGCCCTGCTGCTGCTGCACCAGACCGTGAGCCGGCCCGCGCGGACCCTGCCTCCGCCCCCGCCCCCGGCCGAGGCGCCACGAGAGCGGTCTGTTTCAGATGTCACAGACCGGGCCACTTTGCACGAGAGTGCCCAAATCCTCCGGAGTGGCGCGAGCCGTTGCGGCGGGATGAGCGGCGAGACGACCGCCGAGGTCCCCGCCGAGACGACCGGCGTGATCGCAGCCCTCGCCGTGACCGGAGCCGCAGCCGCAGCCGCAGCTCTGACTGGCTCTGACAGGACGCGGCGTCCGCCCAGTGCCGTGGTCGCAGCCACCGCCCCCGCCCCGAGGAAGGCGGGAAGCTGGCAGCCGCACCTGCTGATGAGGGCGCCGACCCAGGTCGAGCTCCCGCCCTTCTCTACGGCGACGGTCCCCGCCTCGCTGCCCGCGGCGGACGTCTTTGACGAGCCCCTGCATGTGTTATGGTAAGAGCCGTCATTGGGGCCCAAGGGCCTTCATCGGGGCCAGTGAGCCGACATCGGGGCCAGTGAGCCGCATCGGGGCCAGTGAGCCGACATCGGGGCCAGTGAGCCGCATCGGGGCCAGTGAGCCGACATCGGGGCCAGTGAGCCGCATCGGGGCCAGTGAGCCGACATCGGGGCCAGTGAGCCGCATCGGGGCCAGTGAGCCGACATCGGGGCCAGTGAGCCGCATCGGGGCCAGTGAGCCGTCATCGGGGCCAGTGAGCCGCATCGGGGCCAGTGAGCCGCAACGGGGCCAGTGAGCCGCAACGGGGCAGTGAGCCGTCATCAGAGCCCGTGGGTAGCATTGTGTCCGCCGACCTTGCAGGGTTCATCGACGGGCCTGCTCCCGCCCTGGCCTGCTGCTGGCTCCTGACCGGGGCCTGCCTCACTGCGTGGAGGTCCCGTGGCATCTGGTGCCCTGCCTGTGCATCGACGTCGACGTCGCCCTGTTCAACGGGACGCCAACGTGTCAGGAGTTGCAGCGGTGCGGACACGCCGTCGCCGTCCTCAAAGCGCCGCCGTCAGCTGCCTGCCGACGCGCCGCCCCCGCCCGACCTCCAGAAGCTGGTGGACACCTGCGAGGACATCAGCCCGGACGAGCGTGGTCAGGTTGCCGCCCTCCTCCCGCGGCCCTACCCTCTTCCCACCACGGCGCGACGCTGCTCGGCCCCTGTGATGCGCCGCCCTCCCCTGCTGGGCCGGACAACAATCGTCACGTCACCCAGCAGTCACCTGCGCGAGGTGCGTACGCCGTGTTGCTCGTTCTTAGCTCTGCAGTCAACATGGACGGCGCCCACCCCGCGGAGGTCCGGGTCACGTACTGCTGGGTCAACCCGGACGGCACCTGCGGCACCTCCGTCGAGACGATCAACCCCTGCTGGCCGCGTTATCGGGGAGGTGACGGACGAGGCGCTGGAGGCGCCGCCCACACGCGCGCCGGTCCACGCCCGGCTGGGCACGCTGCCGCCGCCGCCAGCACCACGGGCGCCGGTGCATTCCCCGCTGGGCTGGAGCCCCGCCGCCCCCAGGCAGGCCCGCTCGCCGGTCCGCGCGCCTGGTTGTGCGCCTGCGCGGCCGCCGCCTGCTGCTGGGCGGCGAGTACCTTCGGTGCCGGAGCCGCCTCGCCGCCGGAACCGCGGTCTCCGGAGCCGCCGTCGCCGCGGGGGCTCACCCACGGCTCACCGGCCCGCGCCAGCGGGCTGCGGCTGCCGGGCCTGTTCGCCAGCAGCCCCCACCACAGCGCCGGTCCAGCGCCGTCAGAGCCATGCAGTGGGCGCCTGCAGGTGCCGGCGAGGTCTTTCTGCTCAGTCTGTCTCCAGCCCAGTCCTGGACACAACTTGCCCACATTGCCCTTCTGCCTGCTCGCTCGCCGCCATCATCTACATGCACGAGTTTTCCCCCCGGAGGCCAGTCTACGGGCTGGACGGCGAGGAAACCAGAGGAAACGCGCTGAGTTAATTCTGGCGAGAATTGAGGAGTGCAGCTAAGAAGTGTGAAATTTGTGATGCCTTTTTATTTCACTGTGGCAGCTCCGGCCGCTTTTCACCGGTGCGTTCGACGCGTCTCCCTGCCACCTGATTCGTGACTTCTCCCCCCTCCACCTGTCCTACCGCCCCCATCCCTCTTCCACCTGGCGTCTGGACTGTTGGCGATACTCCGCGCTCGCAGCCGCCTTCCCTCCACTCATTCCCCCGGGCCTGTGCCGGTCCACGCTGCGACAATACCCTTGCTGTTCGGTTCCCCAACATCACTTCCGCGCTCGTATGTGATTTTACGGAATGCCGAGTCGAGCTGGTTTTCCTCTGCGAGGTTTTCCCCGCTCTTAGACACCAAATGGTGGGCTCGCGCCATTCAGGCTTGCCGTACCCGGAGAGGGATGGAGTGTGGTAATTATGGTTTCTCTCTCGCGTAACGCTCTCACTCGCACCACCGCCCTCCAGACCTCTCTCGCGGGCACCGATTGTCGGTCCGGTTGCCAGGGTTCCTCGGCTAGCGCCCTAGGTTTGTTAGTCGAATTAGAGCAGTCACTGTGAGCAGACGTGCTTGTGTCTCTCTTCCGCTACCCCTGCTCCCAGAGTATTCCCCAGCTCCCCGAGCTCACCCACAAGGCCGAGATTACAACACTATTAATGAATCCTTAAAAAAAGGATTGATGGAACAACCAGGGGTTTTTACTCCTGCTGTTGAAAGATTCAGTGAGTTGTTTCTCAAAGGTACAGGACTGTCTCAGAATGCACTTCTTAGTGCCATGCACATGATAAGAGAGCTTGGGCATGTCCCATCTTCAAGGAAGGTACATAAAAGTTAATGCTGCTGCAGTGGTTCGGAGAAAATATGCGGCAATGGGTGGCAGGAAATGCGCCAATCAGGGAAGACCTCGAAATGCTGCCCGCACTGGAGAACATGGATATTCTAAATGTTAACCAAAGAAAGCAGCAGCTTGGGACAGAATTCCTCCTAGCAGTTCTGCCCTCCCTCACAATCTGACTCAGTGGATCCAGCTTACCCAACAATCCAAGAAGAAATAAATTACGTTTTGCTATTATCTGTGTGATATAAATAATCTAGACATTTTGTGTTGTGTTGAAGTTATTCTCGTGTTAACTATAGTCTTGGTTTGACTTTACTCTTTTGTTTCATTTTTTACATGTATCTATTTAACATTTTAGTGATTGAAGGTTTATTCTCTCTACTTTTCATACCAATGTAAAGTTGAGTCAGAGTTTCACCTAAACGTCTTTGTGTATTTGATGTTTTGCATCTTTGATGTATTGTAATATTTTATTTCTGGAATGTTTAATTAATAAACTTCCATATTTTAAATGTCTAACTTCTACAAGGAGTTAAATGTTCTTGGACAATTAAATGGCGAAGTACACAATTTAAATAACAAAGTTATTTTATTGTCGAAAGATTTCTCTTGAGTAATCAAAACGTTTTAAAAACATACATTAATCCCTCCTTACTTTCCTAGGCTTAAAAGCATCAGCACTCTCACTTGCTTCATCCCTGTTGGTCTCTTCCCTGCGGCTTGACTAGTCAGTGTTTGAGACTGACTCTATTGACCACTCTTCTTGACCTACAAAATAAAAATTAAATTAATGGGAATTTATAGAAATTGAGGAAGGCAATGAGAAATGTTCTTTAGTTGACTGGAACTCAGTACCTTTTGAGATAGGGACAAAGACAAACGTTTCTTTTTTTCATCGTTGGGCAATTTTATTTCTTCTATGTGCTTGGCCCTTAATGATCCAATTTCATTATTTGCTCTGTTGAGCTGTGCCTCGGCTTCTGGAAGTTTCTTTCCAAGGAGTAAGTTGGTCTGCAATAAAGGATGCAATAAAATCGGTAAATAAACACAAGCATAAAAATTCAAAACACCTTCACATACAGTTAAAATAAGAAAATAAACATGGGCCAAATAGAACACAAAATGAATTTTGTGTTACACCAATAAAATATTAGTACCTTGATAATAATAATTTAATTGTTTTCTTCATACATGTTACATTCCCACAAGAAAACTCACCTCAGACTTAGATTTTAACATATTGTTCAGCAATTGAATTTTTCTTGCGTGCTTGGCTTTCAACAACTCAATTTCATTCTTTGCTCTGTTGAGCTTTGCCTCTGCTTCCTAAAAAGCAGTTAAAATTTGCAAAATTAGAAATAATTTTTTTTTTCATTTTGACACCGCGTTTGATTCCCTCAAGAAAACTCACATTTGAGGTAGATGTAACTTTCTCCCTCAGAAATTCAATCTCCTTGTTTGCTGCCAGTAACTTCTCCTCTGCTCGTTGAAGCTTCTCTATCAGCAAGTGGGACTTACTTTCTGCTTCCTAAGAGTAACCATGTAGAATAAATAGAAATTTTTGTAATAGACATAAATCTACACGAGATATTTCATGCATTTCGTGCCATACAAACATTATTTCTAGATTTGAAACTCCATCAAGAAAAACTTACTTCCGAGGCACATTCCAAATTTTTCTCCAGATTCTCAATTTGCAGATTAGCTTCTTCCCCGGGTGGAAAGATCCATAGTCGAATTTGTACTTCGAAAGTGGAGATTTACTCTTTGCAAAACTCTATGTAAAGTATAGAAAGTTTCAAGACAGACTGAAGTCATTCTATTCTTATTAAGTACAGTTCCGAGGCAGAAATGTTATAGTCTGACTGCAGAATAATCGATGCAGTACAACTGTAGTTTGACTGTAGGTGGGGTAGTTAAACTGCGGTCAAACTACAGTAATAGTAGCCAAACTGTAGTTTGACCGCAGTTTGGATACCGATAAAGTGGTAGTATTTTCGGACATTGCAGTCGCGTCTGCAGTTACGAACGTGTTTTTGATTATAGACTAGCTGCGGTTCTGACTGCGGTCCTGACGGTATATAAATTATTGAAAAACTGGAGTATCAAATTTGCAAAAAGTACAGTGTTAAAACTAGTTGAAAAATCAATGATTAAAATTTTGTTTTTCAATGTACCCCTTTTGCCTTTCCTTTAAACCTATTATTATTTCACAACCCAACCTGTTTTACCTTACAACCTTACCGTTTTAGTGATGATAGTGGAGTGAGCGGTGGTTGGAGTTGAACCCCGGACCTCGGGGTTCAGAGCTAGCGCCTTGACCACTGAGCCACTGCGACCCCATAGTGATGGAGGCGCAGTAACTCGGTGTCATGCCAAGGGGACCGGACTACTAGCCAATTGTCCTAACTGCAGTTTATCTACAGTTCAACTTCTGTTTAAGTATTGTCCATACCCGTAGCCCTCGTTGTAAAATTGTGTTACACATTATAATGATGTAGTTTCCTTTTTAACTTGGTATCATTAAACAGACTTTTGGCTTTCGGTGTCCGTTCGTAAGACACTGCTTATCAAACTTAGAGTGTCCGCGTGGAGAAAAAGCATTGGCGCTGCGTATTAGGTGGCGGTTTGCGGACCGCTGCCGCTGGACCCCCGCACGCGTGCTACCGATCTTACGCGTCGCTCCCAACAAGTTGTACATGTTTAACGTCAAGCAGTATACGATTCTCCCGCCAGTGACATGGCGGTACTGCCTTGCAGGTCACGATATGACAGACGCTAGCATTGAGGAGTAGTGATCTGAAGTTTAGTTGCAGATGAAGTGCTTTCTGAGACGCTTCGTACTCCACGTCTCAGGCGTAGCAGAGCTTTATAAGCAATACGACAGAGAAGGGAAACGAGCGAGCCGAGAGGCTCGTATGCGTCCGAAAACAACAGGTGAGAGTGAAAGGGAGCTATGTTCTAGTTCGAACGTCTCACTCTTACCAGTCATTTTCGGACGCAAACGAGCCTCTGCGCTCGCTCGTTTCCCTGCCCTGCAATAAAAATTGTGTCGGTACTTCAGTGTACACTGGAAACTGCAATATCAGAGTACACTGTAGGTGAGCACATACAAGTATAGCGCAAGTTCAGCTCAATCCATAGTGGAAACCGCAGTTCTGAAGTACACTATACATATGTACTCACAGCTGAAAAATATGATCAGATCACAGCACAGTGAGGAACGTACTTTCAAACTGTAGACGAGATTGTGATGAAAGTGTGTGCAAACAGCAACCTCAAGTACCAGCCGGAATGCGTTCCGATCTGTAGATACTTAATGTAGTTTTTCTACATTCTGAATGCACCAAAAACTGCAGTTTGTGTACTACAGTTTACGACTGTAGTTTAAATTAAGTAAAAACTGTACTTCTTTCCACCCGGGTCAAGCTGCTCTAAGATTGCTTCATTGTCAATCCGCTTTTCCTTAATTTCATCTTCATGAAAAAGAACAATTCATATTTAGTGAATGGCATGAAAAGTGTGATATATTTCTAGCATTAATTGTTAAATGTTGTATTATTCAAGGAATGGCCCAGACAAAAGAATATTACATACAGCATTGGATTCTAAGTTACTGAGGCGTTGTGAAAGTGTTTGAGTAATCCTTCTCACCCTTTCACAAACAAAACAATACCAAGCACCAGTCAGATCATCTGAAAAATCAAAATGCGTATTAAAACTGTCTGGAATATTTTTGAACTTTCATAAGTTTCAGGCAAAAATCAGTTAGTTACCAGACTTTTCTAGGCCCACACATTCAAAGTGGAACCACTCATCGCATTCATCACACTCGATCATTCTCCTGAAAATCATGTCTTTGAGTGACAAATGAGCACACCAATAAAACAAATAAACGGGCAAACTCTCAATATGGCACTATATTTACCCATTTGAAGGTTTTCTGCACCAACAATACATTTTGGCGAACATACTACTCACGGACAAGTCTTCTCTCGCGGCTTAGAACGGAGATGGCGCGCAAAGTGGAAGCCACAACGTTTCTCATGGCGTTCTAATGCACAGCCTCGCTAGTAGGTCCCAGCGGAGGGGTCGGCGCACAGGTCTGGTATGGTGTCAAATATCGCACCCGGGAGGGACCCGGGCACTTCCCGGAAAACCACGGGATGGGCCCTGGAGGGACCCGGTAAATTCCGGTACTGGTCTGGGCAGGTGCCGACTTTGAGCCGTCAGCGCGCCGCCGGCGGCCGCTGGGGCCGGTCGCAAGGCTCAGCCATCGGCCGATGCCTGAGGCGGTGGCGGCGCCGTCGCTGCTGTTCGCGGCAGCAAAGCGAGTCAGGCTAAACCGCGTGGAAGGTACGCACCTCGTCCGATCGAGCTGGCCCTGAGCTGACCGACAGCCCGATGGGGCATCAGGGCAAAATTTTGTTCTTGAGCCGGTAGGAGTCACGGTTGAGGCCGGAATAGGCCCGGGAAGGTCGTACCGGCTCTACCTCGGGACTCTCGCCTATGTCGGCATCGCTTGCGACCGGCCCCGGCGGCCGCCGGCGGCGCGCTGACGGCACAAAGTCGGCACCTGCCCGGACTAGTACCGGAATTTACCGGGTCCCTCCGGGGCCTACCCCGTGGTTTTCCGGGAAGTGCCCGGGTCCCTCCCGGGTCTGCCCCGGGACCCTCCGATGATTAATCGGGTCCCCCCCGGGTCCCCGGGTCCCCCCCGGGTCTAGTCCGCAACCCGGTTTGTCTAGGGATGCATAACTAGGAGTACGTGCGGCAGGCACGTAGTTGCTGAGTGAATTGAGAGTTAAAAGAAATATACCCAACCCAAGCGCCGTTTTGGTGGGCAACCCGCACAAGTCAGTCAGTCAATTACGGAGGTGGGGGGGGGGGGTGTTAGGGGGCAGAGGGGGAGGAGAGGGACATCCTCCCCGTGCGCCGCAATTCGAGCAACGGCACTTGCTGGCCGGCCCGCGCCCTGCAGGCAGGCGCTATAGCTAGGTAGCGCCGAAAATTGAGTGGAGGCCCCCAGCCACCCCCCTACCCCCTCCATTTTACCCCCACCCATCTGAGACTAGGTGGAGTCCTCACTAAAGGCCGAGCTAGTTACACTCCCCGCTATTAACCAACATTCTCATAACTTAAACTTTCCATCATTTATTTTGGTTTCTCCAATCGCGGAAATATTCAAATTGACTTATTACTGTGCTTCCCTGAATATAGTGTGGAAAAAAAAAGATGAAAAGAAATATCAAATTAAATTTGATATGTAGTTCTAGTTACTCGTTCTTTACCCTCTTTAGCTATATGAAAAGTACAATGGTAAAGATTTAAGGCTGCCGATCTCAAATATGTTAAAATGATGCATTCCCGTGGCTTTAAAATACATTTCCCAAAATGGCTAGAGAAGCTGTGGACGCGGACTTAGAATGAAAACACGAAAAATTTGTTAAGAGTTCTCGAAACTTTACTATGAAACCTAAAAAAAGGTTCATAGTTTTAATTGAGACCAGCGTTGCCACTGGGCAATGGTACTACTGTCATGTCTGTAGGTGTTGTCAGCTCTGAGATGAAGGGGGGACCAGAAAAGTGGTAACACCGCACTGAGCACAATACTCGTTCCTTCTACCACACAAAAGTGGGGCAGTGGTAAAGAACGAGTAACAAGCAGGCCCGCCCTTCCGCCAAACGTCGTTGCCAGCTCCGCTTTGCTACGCAGGCAACTCCGTTCGGCAGGGGGCGAGCCTGCTTGGCCTGCCGGCGGCGTTCGGTCGGGCCTTCGGCCCGACCCCTAAGTCACACAGAACGTCCTCTTAGCATGTAAATGATCGGGCCTGCGGCCCGTAAAGGCATTCTCTTCGGAAAGAGGCAGTTTGTAACGGTGAACCACCGAAACTACAGCCCTCCCTTCTGCTTTGAAAACGTGCCGATAGTGACTAAACGGTCAGTTACTCGGCAAAAAAGGAAAGTCGGAAATCTCGAAAAAATGTCGAAATACGTGAGTTCGGCCTCAGATGGAACGGCCGAACTCGGACTTTATTTGGCAGCAGTTGGCAACACTGAATTACGCTCGTCGAACCAATTTTAATGGTATAGGCGTCGAGGGGTGTCGAAAATTTCAAAAATTGTCGAGATATGTCGAAAATTGTCGAAATATGTAGAAATTCGTAAAAAATGTCGCAAAATCTCGAAATATCTCAAAAATGTTGAGATCTATCGAAAAATATGGATAATGTCGAAAAACATCGAAAAATGAGGGATAATGTCGAAAAATGTCGAAGAATATCAAAAATTGTCAAAAATGTTTTCAAATATCGAAATATGTCGGAATATGTCAAAAATATCGCAAAATATCAAAAAACATCGAAAATTATCAAAAATGTCAAAAAATATCAAAAATTATCGAAAATTATCGAAAAATATCGAAAATGATCGAAAATGTCGAAAAATATCGAAAATGTCGAATTTTATCAAAAAATATCAAAAACAACGAAAAATGTCGAAAATATCGGAAAATATCGAGAAATGTCGAAAATAATCGAAATGTTTGAGTTTTGACGATTGGCAACACTGGAAATTGAAAAAACGGTTGGCGCCACTGAATTGCGCTCGAAAAGACGGTTCTAGAGAGGTGCGGGTCGATGGGGTTCGTAAAAGTTAAAAAGTGGGTCAATTTTGGGTGCTTTTTACAGTGTAGTGGCGAGTTGGGTCCTTTTTATCGAAAAACGGTGGGCGCCATCGAACTGGACGCGAAAAGACGCTTCCGGGAAGGTGCAGCTCGATGGAGTTGAGAAAAGTTGAAAACTGGACCAATTACGGGTGCTTTTTACAGTGTAGTCGCGAGCTGGGTCCATTTTTTCGTAAAACGGTGTGCACCATTGAACTAGACGCGAAAAGACGCTTCCGGAGAGGTACGGGTCGACGGGGTTGGAAAAAGTTGAATTAATTCCGTGAAAACTTTTATAATTTTTTTCAGTGCCTTAATGAGGGTTGGCAGGATTTGCCGTAGGCGTTTCGTTGTCTAGGAGTAAAACTGTAGACACCCTGAAAATTTCAAGTCTCTAGCTCATCTCCTTCTAGTGGAACAGACAGACAGACACACAGACACACAGACACACAGACACACAGACAGACACGAGGTCGTTTGCATAAGCCCGCTTTTATGCTTTTTCAAAGCAGAAGGGCGGGCTAAAAATAATGTAGGAATAGTCATCCTTTTGACTTCCTCATTTGTAGATTTTAACAATGAAGAATCATCTATAGATTCAACGTGAGTAGAACATACATCCTCATTCTCAACTCGAACCTGATGTTTGAACTCAGTGTCAATTGCAACTTGATTAGATTGAACGTGAGTAGAACATACTTCCTCATTTTCAACTCTACTCTGATTTTGAGACTGAATGGTGTCAATTGGAACTTGGTTTTGTACAGCATTGTGAACCTATCATACAGCACAATCAAGATTACAATTCTGCCTTTTCTTATAATAAATTAATCCATTGTTTACATATTTACCAGAGATGGTACAGCTCCGACCTTTAAGCGAAACTTGCCGCGGGCACTGTCCAAAAAATGGCGAGAACATACAAATATTGTTTTAAATTTCGGTTCTTCACCATTCACTGCCACAATCCACTTCATCCATTGCAGAGCAACATTGCTGTTTTTCGGCAATCTATTTAGGAATAATTATTGAACATTATACAGAAAGTTGCTATATTATGGGAAAATAACCGCATACCTCCTGCTTACTTAAATAAATGAATATCCCCTTCGCAACCTCTGATCACGCATTTCCTCGAAATCCTCGGCATTTTGTTGTGGTTGAGGATTGTCCAAAGTTTTTGTTGTTTGAATCAAAGAGGAACATTCAGGGTTCGCGCTACCAATATAATACCGCCAATTTTGTGAGAATTCCAGAATTTCTTTATTTCACATATATTTTCATTTAACAACTACCCTTAAATAGACAAAACATAATACTTACAGTTTGTTCTTTGTTTCTTTACTTTGGTTGCGATAATTAACAGACAACTCTCGTTTTTTTTTTGTTAAGTTGGATCCCCATAAGTTACACTCCGATCTCCATCCACGGAGCCCGTGCTCGCTGCTCGTTACATTGGCTTCGCTACTATTGAGATAGAGATATATATTGAGATTAGCTCAGCCAATCAGGGGCAGGGGGTAAGTATCGTTTACATGTTTAAAAAGAATGCACCTGCATCACATGCTGACAGTCCCCCCCCCCCCCTCCCTATCCCCCCACCTCTCATTCTCTATCCTTCTGAATTAATTTGCCCTCAAACCAACTCACATGAATCCATGGTAAGCCAGAAATGGGTTTCTTAGAAGAGGCCAGTAACTTTAAATACAATCAAGACATTCACTAAAACTAAGGACCTTTGAATGATGAGGCGTATCGCTTTTGAAATGAATGCGAGGGGTACACGACTTCGACCAATCCCAGTTCACCTGAGAAACAATCTCTATTCCAATCCCTCTCAAATCCCAACCAATCCCGACCAATCCCTCTCCAATCCTTCCAATCCCACCGAATCTATCAATCCCGTCCAATCTATAAAATCCACGATGAAGACCAAATTTTTGCCCTTTTTTTATTTATCTTTTTATTTTTATTTTTTATTTACTCTGATGCTTGTGCTGCTTATGTGCATAAATAATGTCTTGGCATCTGGGGTTCAGAATATATGTTCTTGCCATAAGGTAGAACCATATAATTTCAATCAAAAGTGGAAAGAAAGTTGAACGTACAGTATTATGTTTATTATGAATTTTCTTGTAACGAAATCTTGAAAGACTTTGATTGCAGCCTTGGGATACATACAGTCAAGTGCCCTAATTTCGGACAATTTGCAGAGAAGTGCTTATTTCAACCTATCTCGGTCTCCTTTTGAGATATTCAAAATCCGGAAACGGCATCGTAAAGTTTGCAGTGTAGAGTACCATATTTTGTCAAGTCGGTTGAAGTACCTTTAAAGTTTTACAGCACACAGGAATTTAAAGTTAAAAAAAAGCATATAGAACAAAATTGCTGTTGTGAAATAAGCTCCCCCCAAAACCGGGGCTCATGTAGGTGTGAGCTGCCCCATGGGTGGTCCTTTAACGAATGAATGTATGGTATTTTGGCTACAGAACTACGTAAAAATTTATTTTGTCAGTCAAACCGTTTTTTGGTACGGGACGATTTTTGAAAGTGCTACAATTTCGGACACTTTTTCTTATGGGCCAAATACATGGAGATTTTTAGAGTGTGTCCTACAGAAATTTTATGAAAATGTGTTTTTTTGCAGATTTAATTTTAAACAAGATTTGTTTTATAGTTTCCAACGATATCTCTGCTAGTTTAGGAGAAATAGTGTGCTGAAGTTGTTTCCTTTGAAGGGCTATAGACGGTTATAGAGCCTAAACTAGTATACAGATATCGTTGCAGACCAAAAAAACAAAATTATATAAAATTAAATTTGCAACCATAAACGTTTCCATAAAATTTCATTCTACGGCGAACCTAGCCATTTAGAGCACGTGTCCGAAGTTAGAGCACTTTCGTCTCTAATTTCGGACACTCTCTCGAAGGCTGCTGTAGCTACACACATTTAGATAGAAATTTGGCATGGGTGTCATCCGACGTGTCCGGGACCATAGTTTTTCCAATCGCAACAGATTTTTCATATTTCGTCATGCCTACACGTAAGAAAGGAAAAACAGCTCAATTCGTCCGAAATTGGGGCACTTGACTGTAATACAAATACATATTGTGTTATAAATGTGTAACATAGACCTATTTTCCTTCTACAAATTTGATTATTAACATACTTTTCAAAATAACTGAACTAGTAAACCTGATTTAAAAAAAAAAAAAAAACATCAACTCTAAACAGCAAATTAGTGAAATGGAAAAGGTCTATGTGGTCTATGTCACTCATTAAGAACTGAATATAGCTTTGAATTATGTTTCGAAGGGCTTAATTCAAAATCTTTCAAGATTTCGTAACAAGAATTTTTTTTTTTGAACAAATGAAACAAAACACTACTCTCAAAATTTATTTTTTTTTGTTTTGATGTGAATGTGGGCCATCTCTTGGGCTGCGAATGGGTTGCCTATGCTTCAGGCGTATTGGCATCCCGCCTATTACGGGCTATCATAGCTTGTCGTTTCTACTATTTTGGCAGCCTCTTAAAATCCCTCTCCAATCCCTCTCCAATCCCATCCAATCCCTCTCCAATCCCCTCCAATCGCTCCCAATCCCTCTCCAATCCTCTCCAATCGCTCCCAATCCCTCTCCAATCCCCTCCAATCGCTCCCAATCCCTCTTCAATCCCCTCCAATCCCTCTCAATCCCTCCCAATCCCTCCCAATCCCCTCCAATCCACCCGATTCACCCAATCCATCACAATCAATTTCAATGTCAGAAATCCTTGCCCCAATCCTCAATCCCCAATCCCAGTTCACTTCTTTTCAGAGTCGTGTACCCCTCGAATGAATGTCAGCTATTAAGAATAGAATTGAAACAATTGTGCCATTTCAATAGTTATATGGCTGTATATTAGTAATAAGTATGTACTTCAATATTTTAGAAAGACTGTGTTAAAGTAAACACTCCTGGCCCAACTAATACATTACAAGTACTGTGTCTCATCTAAATCCTATCCTCCGTATCGCCCCTAATATTTGTAAGTAAGGGTCAACTCTTTTTAAAATAACCATGTTTTCAAAATAATTTTTTTCTCTATCAATAAGTTAGTGGAGTGAACTTTTTTCAATCTGAATTCTTAGGCATAACGGATCAATGAGTAAGTTTGGGTAAGCACATGATGTAGCTCAGTCATAAATCGTATCCCTGGAAAATACGGAGTAGGTTAGGAACAAAATGCTGAATAATTTACCAAGGTAATACCGAAACTCTTTTCTTGTTTCTTGTTAGGTTTAAGGGTAGTAAGATTTAAATACTCAAACCACACTTTTATTTACTATCTTAAGTAGAAGAATGAGACACCAAATATTCAGTTTACTATTTAGAAACTTTTCATTCTTTTTTATTACAAATGCCTATTGTCGTATGTCAAAAATGGGCACACTTTCACTACTACAATTAACCATCCACACCGCACTAAAGAAATCGTTCAGCTGGAGTTAACTTGGTGGCGCAATAACAAATTAATACGCTGGGTAACCAAGCAAGCATTCAAAACTAAATCAAACAAAATATAAGGAAATCATACTGCTGTTAGTAACTCTCACTTGTCAGGCCAAGGGGTTCCCTGATTTCAATACTCAGACCATACTCTAATGTTCACCGAACAGTTTCACAGCTTCACTGTAAACAACATTGTCTATCTTATTAGGTTATGTCACCCACTCACCTAGGAAGAACAAAACCAATTTGCATCGATACTGGCTATCATTTCAGTAGTCCGTGACCCGTGACGTTCATTTCACAAATCCAAAGCAAGAAAAAGTATTTTGAGGCACTACCATTCTCACTTCTCCCCAATCCACAGACGTACACAAACAACAAATCACTCGAATCCACACTTCTACACAATGACGACACTTGAAACTTCGTGCAGCGACGTCCGCAACCTTGAAAGCGACTTCAGACTGCATATTACGTGAAAAAGACTATTATAATTATTTTATTCGATAGTGTAAACAGCCGAGATGTACGCCGAGTTTGCCTTTTTCTGAGCATGGCTGACGCGAAGTAGTTCGAGTTCCGGCGCTGCCGCTAGGTGGCGCTATCTCTCAATGTCTTTAAAGTACTCTCCCTTCCAAACTTCCAAAAGTGAATTTCAAATTAAACTTTTAAATATTTCAAACTCCTTTAATGTGGACAACTTGGATGAATATTAAAGCGCTGAAATTAGCAGATTGCGGAACACTTCCGCTTTTTACGATTACTTCTGTACTTTAAGAGGAGAACCGGCTACGACAGACAGACAGACAGACTCACGACCAAGTACACTTCCGATCCCCTGCAGGAGTAAGCTTCGCTTCGCTCAGCGACAAAGAACTTTTTGGGCTCTCTGTATGGTTTTGGAGTTATAGGCTATGTCGTGTTATTTTATTTTCATTAAAGCCGCACTGTGGGACCCCCAAAAAGTTATTTTGGCGACCAACTAGAAATGATCAGGACCTCGAAAAAAGCATTTTTACATGGTCGCCAAAAAAATTGTCAACACTTGTGAAATTTCTGATGAGGGTCACAAGTGCTGAACCCCCCAAAAGTAATTTTGGCGCCATGTAGAAATGCTTCCTTCGAGGTCCTGATCATTTCTAGTTGGTCGCCAAAATAACTTTTTTGGGATCCCTAAGTGCGGCTTTAATGCGAATAAAGTAACACGACATAGCCCATAATTTCAAAACCATTGGAGTGCCCAAAGAAGAAAAGGGCAATCTAAGAAAAAATTTGGGGGAGAAATCTCGATACTATATTTGAGAGTTTTAATTGAAAAGAGAAGTTTTCAAACAGAAAAATTCTAACGCTAACGCGTTAAACGGCCCCCTAGGTTTTAACAGTTATTTAAGAATGAGAAAGACTTTGATAATATTAATTAAGAACAAACCATAAATTTCCTCCGTCCCACATTTGCCACTCATAATGTTGCCCGGCGTGACAGCTATTATCAAACGCTGCCGCAAACAATCACCATAAAAAAAATAAAGATGCAAACCACAATTTTTGCTTAAGTAACTGAATATACCACGGTCCTCCTTCCTCCCCTGCGCGCAAACGCAGAGGGGCAGAGCGCCCGAGCGCCCGAGCCTGCGACAATGCCAATTCGGCTTGGCTCGCCGGCACTCCTGGCCGCAGGGCAAATAACGTAGGCTAGACAATCCGCAGCCGGCTGGGGGAGGCGCCACCGCCTTCGACAGAACGGAGCACGTTTGAGGCGTGAGTGCCCAGTCCTGTCGCTTATATGGTTCTAGGCTGGGGCCTCCACTCAACAAATGAAGGCCGATGGCTCGGCTGGGGGAGGCACCGCCGCCTCCAACAGAACGGAGCGCGTTTGAGGTGTGAGTGACCACTCCTGTCGCTTTTATGGTTCTAGGCTGGGACCTCCACTAACGCACCAGCGGGTTTTTATTTCAGCTGAACGATATGTTAGACAGGCGAAATAAATGTAAGCAGTTTTAGACTTGCGGAAATCGTTTCCCAAAGTTTCAAGGAGGTTCAATCAGTAGGTAAAAAATAGGATTCGTAAAATTATTTACGTAAATACACACCATTTCAAGAGTTCTGTTCACCAGATTGCACTCAAACTTACCAAAACGTTTTCTGCAAGTGCAGAAACAATATTTACGCATTCAGTTCGACTTGTCAACGTTTTGATAACTTTATACAATGATTTAAAGTCGCGATGTGAGAGCCTCAGCCCCCGGCCGTGGCGGCCATGGTTGGAGAGGGCTGGCGCGGGGCCGGCGGGCCGGCGACACGGCGCCTCACGCGTCCACCTCAAACCAACCTAGAATATATTTGGCAAGTTCTGAATTTAATGATGACGTTATGTAGCAGGCCTTTAGCACACTGTTATGGGAGCCACTACACAGTCACAAGGATCACAGAGGCAGACACAGAGGCAAATCGTGAATTTTATGCGTCTCGCATTTCTAACACGAACATGGCGCCGAGCCGGCCAGCTGTCAACAACGCGCCTTGACAACCACTAAATCGAACCGCCAGCCTAGAATTAATGGGTTCTAGTTTCACATTTGCCACACACTTACCATTAAACGGAATAGAAATTTAAAATGTTTGGTCAAAACGCTCTGTTAGAGCCCAAATCGTGAATTTTATCCGCCTCATATTTAAGACACAAACATGGCGCCGCGCGGGCCAGCTATAAACAACGCCGGCTTGGGGTCCACTCAAACCAACTCAAAATATATTTTGCTAGTTTTAGATTAAGTATAACGACGTAAAATGATGTTGCAGGCCTTTAGCAAACAACGGTGCAAGCCTCCACGCATTCACGCGGAACACAAGGGTTGACCTATTTGTATCTTTCAGTGAAAACATGAACTGAGGATTTACTCTGAGGTTGGCGGGATTGTCACAAGCCCCGCCATCGGCGAAATTACAGTCCCAGCCAACAATCAGGAGCCGCGGCGGCTAGCTAGTGGTCACGTTTGAAAGTCTCCTGGTGGTGAACCCTTTTACATGGCGTGAATCTGCAACGATTCTGACGTGACAACTCCTTGCGTTGACACTTTTGGATATCGAGGTACAAAGCAACAGGCGGACGTTTTTATTGGCAGGATTTTCGCGCGAAACATTTCTATTGGGCAGAGCATTTTGGAGGGTGTCAATTTTGGCTCAGCACAGGCTGCTCGGCTCGTAATTACCATAGAAACAAGGGATGCAAACTAATTTTATGCAAAATTGGCCAGACAGTTTGACATCCAACCTGTCTTCAAAATTTTCTAATTTTTAAAATTATTCTTTAATTGTAATTTTGTGAGAATCGCTTGGGCACGATCGGCTGCGGCCATAAGGGGCCATCGTCAAGAAGAATAAAAAACTTTCTGGCGAAAGCAATAGGCCCCCCTAACGGGGGCCTAAAAACTGTTTAAAAAATATTTAAAATCTTGTATTTTTTCTTCTTGAACTCTACTATCGAAAGATCACCTGTGCAAATTTTGAAGCCTCTGGGACCAACCCTTCCCCATTTAAAAATTTGACCTAAGTCAACATTCATCAAAAGGTCGGAAAACCCATTTTGCCCATATCTCTGGAACCGTTCGACCTAGAAGGCTAAAATTTTGGCTCAAAACGTTTTTAGTGATAAGAAACATGCCCTCAATTTGTGGTTCAAATCGGTATGATGTCAACTCACCTACCCTTTCGTATGGAATTACTCGACTTTGATTCCATACTACAAAATTTTGTATAACGATTACAGATAATTGTAAAATTATTACAACATTTTGTTACTGTTTTAGTATCTCGCATTAAATACAAGTTTTCATATTTTATTACAAGATTTTGTATCATCGAAACAAATTTCTATATCTCAGTGCCCGAATAGCAGTGGCGCCCAAACGGGGTTTACGGTGGTGCCCTGGCACCACCGTGAATTAAAATGGGGGGTGTGTGGCGATGGTTAAAGGGGGGGTAAGAGGGAGGAGGAAAAGAGTGAGCAAAAGAGGAAAGGAAGAGGAAAGAAAAGGAGGAGAGAGGAGAAGAAAAAGAAAAGGTAAAAGATAGTTTTTTTTTTGTGTTAAAAAGGTCTTTTTTTACTCATTCAGGGGTATTTTCGACCTGAAAGGAGGGGAGGTGGGGTGGCGGGCACCACCGTCCCAAAACCGTTTGGGCGCCACTGCCGAACAGGAAACCAATGACAAACTTGACCCAAACATCTCTGAAAAAAAATTTTTAAGAGTGAACACTTTCACGTGTTAAACAAACATGGAGTTGCACAATTACTGGTGTTAGACCGTTGCACACTTGGTTTAACAGTGTAACGTCGTTACGTTTCGTCGCAGAAAAAGTAATCGTTTTCGTTATCGTTTCTGACTTCTCAGATCACTGATGATTGTACAAAGGGACGTAAGTCCACCTCTGGGCCATTTTGACATTTTGTTGCCAAATTGATCTACAGTGCCTACTGGTCATACAGGTTTTTACGGAATGAAGCTGGGTGATATAGGTTTTGAGATGCAACAGGTGCTCTCTTAGACTTAAGTCCATCAGAGATGGGACAAGGAATCGTAAGTCCATAGAAATCCTAACAAAGAAACGTAAGTCCATGATTAAATTTGGACAGAGGAACGTAAGTCCATTACAGCTTTGACAAAGGAACGTAAGTCCATTATTCAATTTGGACAGAGGAACGTAAGTCCATGGAGCTTCCACAGAGGAACGTAAGTCCATAACCAAAATCTGACAGAGAAACGTAAGTCCTTAGAGTTTGACAGGGAAACGTAAGTCCCCTATACATATTAAGAGTACACAATTACCCGTATGAAGATGGCTTGTGAAGGCAGAAGCAGAACACATGGTCAAGATATCAACTCCAAGCACGTTATATTAGTTTTAAATTAATTTTAAACACTGAAAATAGACTGAAGACTGAAATATGGACAAGGGAAGATGTGCTTGCCCCAAAAGTTTATTCTAATGGATATTTTGGAAGGTTGGGTTCTACAAATTCTTACTTTTGCTGTGAAGAAACGCAATATAGTCAGACATTCCTGACTATAAGTTTTTCAGCTAACTGATAGACTTTGCTTTGGTCTCTTTTTGTGAGTTGTGAGTTAAGCTTTATTTCTTTCACAATTTGGTGGTCAGAGCAGAAGAATGTTTTGTATTTAGCACTTTGTCTCACTAGACACAAACTATTTTTGTCGTAGTATTCAGGGTTGTGTCCCTTGGTCATCTGAAGTGTGATGGAATAATTTTTTTTAGCCATTTTACTGCAATCTACCTTGAAATGGTTAATTGTGTACTATTTACATGTATAGTGGACTTACGTTTCCCTGTCAAAATCGCAGGACTTACGTTTTTTTTGTCAGATTTTGATTATGGACTTACGTTTCTTTGTGAAAGCTCCATGGACTTACGTTCCTCTGTCCAAATTGAATCATGGACTTACGTTCCTTTGTCAAAGCTGCAATGGACTTACGTTCCTCTGTCCAAATAGAATCTTGGACTTACGTTTCTTTGTGAAAGCAGCAATTGACTTACGTTCCTCTGTCAGCCCAAGAGGAGGGTGACATAAGACTTAAGTGACGCTAACTCCATACCCTTTAGTGCAAAGACATCAATCAAAGCTGGGGTAGTTGCATATGACATTTAGAAGGAACTTTGTGAAAGAAAAATGGTAATAAAGTGATGAGTGCCTACGATATATAGAAAAAGGACACTAATTTGACTCTCCCGTAAAATTGGGGAAAATGGACTTACGTTCCTTTGTCAAATCATCAGTGAGATGTCAATGCGTTACTCGTTAACATTAATTAACGTTAAACGAAAACGTCGTAAGGCCGTTACCTATAAAAGTAACGTACCGAGCCCTGTTCGTTGCACAACGCGCCCACAGCTCGAAAATCACGCTGATTGGACCATTTCTTTTTTCAAAGAACCTGACTTCTAAGACCTCAACTTTGGCATGTGATCCACTATACCTTGAGTGTCTTAACGGTGGTTAAAAGTATTTGCACCTGGCGTTTTGGAGTGGAAGGAGTGACTTTAAAGAAACCGCAAGAATTTCATGACTCACTTCGTCTCAACATCTTCGAAGGAGACAGGCAAACGGACAGAAGATCGTTCACAAAAGCCTGCTCCGAAGTTTTCTTAAGCTAAGGGGCGTGCTTAGGGAAAAAAAGGGAAAAAAAGAAAACATCTCTCCTCGACGCAGTTTTCTTTGTTACTGACGGCTGTGTCCATGAGCCATATCGTTATCAATTAAAAGCAGCAACTCACAGTCATGAGCAGAATGCACCTGTGAGGGATGCTTGACGGATTTTCCTTTTAACTACACGGGTGGAGCTGATGTGAGGCCTATAATCGAAGGTCACAGCAGCGAGGAAGGCCTCTCAGAGTGTACTGTAGAGAATTGGCGTGCGTTTTAATGTACAGGAGTGCCAGTATACTTTCCTGCTGCAGTCATTGACTAAGCGAACACATAAAGTAAGTTATTGCCGCACTTTTTGTGTACGTAGCGTGCCTTTTGTTTTTACTGCTTTCAGCCACTATGACCCACCGTCTAATGGCTGGCGATTCAGCGAGGCCTTATTCCTGGCAGGGGCGGACTGGCCCGGGCGGGAAGGCGGGGATCCCCGCCCGGGCCCCAGAGGCCCGAAGGGCCCCTGGTGCCCCCTTCCGCTTGCAAAATGCCTAGTCCCAGGGCCCAGAGGTCCGAAGGGGCCCTGACATAGGGAAAACGACTCAAGGTTTCGGCGTCAACCGGATTAACCGGAATACGTCCGGGAGAACTGCCGGTTTCCATCTAAAAACTGTCTAGAATCTAATTTTCACCCAAATTTCCTCGGATTATGTCACACGTCTGCAGAATTTAGGGCGGCTTGGACTGGTGTTTGAAAAATTGTAGAAATCTTGAGGGGTTCGAAGCTAGTGGGCCCTATGTGAGACAGTGCAATATTCTTGAAGAAAGTATTACAATTGAGTAATTACAATTATTTTGTTAAACACATTTACATTTATTGCTAATCTTTTTCAGAAGTGTAGGCAGTTGAATAAACAAAACAACATAATTGTGAGAAACTAAACAAGTCTCAGCAGGATCCAACGATAAGAAATTTATATGATCTATGACAAGAATGGGAGTTCTTCTTCAGACATAACTTTAAACCTCACTTTATTCTTGTGCCAAAATCAACATGGCAATGGCCGCCTTGCCGGTACCTGCCTCATGAAAGATGAAAAGAAAGACATACTTAGAGAGAGTATTGACTGTTTCGCACAGTGCTATTCCTCATCTGTACACAAAATTTCCACTTTTTTGTTGACAAATCGATGAATGAAGTCAGTAGAATTTGGGAAATCCTGCCAAATGTGGACATTCACTTGTGTAGGTTCCACTGTGATCAAACATTTAAGAAGGAAACCCAGCAAGAAGGTGAGAATAAAATACCAGTCAGATCCATTTCGACGTGTGCGTGCAACAAGCTCCTATCATTTTCGGCTGCTCCCAACAACATCCTATCATTTTCGCCTGCTCCCAACAACATCCTATCATTTTCGCCTGCTCCTAACAACATCCTATTTGTTTTGGTGCCCTCCTAAACTATCCTAAGCAGCATTTTCGGGTATTTTCCGTTTAAAACGGTATCTTATAGTACTCGTCGAGACGCCTCTCTTTTGTTTAAATCATTTCTGCGTTAAAAATCGCGAAATTGGCGTAATTTGACAAATAGTAAGTATCGTATGTGCAAAGAGGCCTGGTGTGAGCCGTGCAACTTGAACCTATCTGGAAGTGCGATCGTGCCGAGTCCTGCAACAACAGCCTATGTGCATCTTGCCTCTCCCCGCGCATGCGCGTTGAGCACAACCACTCGAGCTGCAGCGCGCAGCGCAGCCTGCGGCGTGTTGATGAGGCAGAAAGGAAAGCAAGTCCTGTAAGGTCTAGAGCTAATAAATGTTGATCTCCAAAGTATTACGAAATGTCGTCCAGTAGATCTGCCCGACTGGTGGCCCTCGCCCAGTCGAAAGCAAAAGGTGAGTAATTTTAATGGATACAAAGTATTTTAATTTATGTTTTGAGTGTGGTAGAAACATGCCTCAGACTAGCGTTTATTTCGTTCTGTTTGGGATCTCTTTCTCAATTCCACGTGGCTTTTGCAGTTTTCTCAAAAAACGCTTATTTGACGATTTTTTTAATCGATTTCTGGTGAAAAAGCGCGATTTTCGAGCAAATATTTTTTTTACGTTTGCAAAGTGCGCGGGAGGGCAAGCGGACAGGCAGACGGACGCGCTCAAAGGCGAAAATGCGATCACCGCGCGACATTCTGCGAAATTTCGTGTTCCCAACTGTTTCCACGTGACCCGGCCCCTAACCCCTTTCCCCCCCCTGTGGCCGGGCGTGGCTTTTCTCGCCCCAAAACGGCCACGTGGTTTGTGCACAGCCCCTAATGCGTCACTTTACCTTTTGAGGCAGCAGAATTGCAGAATAGACGCGCCGAACTCCATCTCATTTAATGTACATCGAACGAGGCCACGCATCACCACAAACTTTACACTCAGAGGTTCATCAATGTGTGGGCAATATTATGCGACACTTGTCCGACTTATAAGTAATCACTGCGAATTGTCATTTAGATTCAAACATTCAAATTCGAATATCTCAGAACTTGCCAAAAGCTAGATAGGATGTTGTTGGGAGCAGGCGAAAACGATAGGATGTTGTTGGGAGCAGCCGAAAATGATAGGATGTTGTTGGGAGCAGGCGAAAATGATAGGATGTTGTTGGGAGCAGCCGAAAAAGATAGGAGCTTGTTGCACGCACACGTCGATTTGTAAAGCCATGCTTTATACTGAAAGTCAAGATGAGTATGACCATCACTTTTCTGAACTCACAAAGATATGTTCTGAAACTTTCAAGAAATATTTCTTGAAAAATTGGCACAATTCACGAGTCATGTGGAAAGGGCATGAGCGCCTTCAAGGAATTACTTTTGGACTGACAACCACAAACCCGAATGAATCAATGCACGGGAAGCTAAAGAAGTTACTAAATAGGAAAAGGACAATTACTCAGTGTTTCAGTAAGCTTAGGCTGTTTCATACTCATTTTAATGTGACACTTGTGTGACACTACTTGGTTCATCTTCCTCAGGTAATCTTGCCCTATTGTGCCTCATTTTGTTGCAAGAGTTTCAAGGTGGTACCACAAATATTCATTTTGTTTTTACAGTCACTGGAAAGCAAGGCTACCTAGTTCCTGAAAGACCATCAGTTATAGTCCAACAAGTGTCATCTGTCTCCTCAGTCACAACAGGTATATTTTTCAACCTCAATGCTCTTTGCTCTCTTGGCATTCCTTTTATATAATGTGTTTCCTTTCCTTGGTGTATTTAGGACATGAAAGCAATAAAGAGAATGAGCGACCTCACATTGGAAACACAGAGGATCACACATCAAATACGTCGCCAGAGAAGGGTATGGTTTACCATATCTCTCAATGTTAATTAAATTTCTTGTTAAGTTACAAATTCTGGCTCCCTTGACATCCATTTTATCTAATCTGTTTCCTTTTCTCTACTCTATTTAGGAATTCACAATGAAGATATTGCTATCACAGCTAATGACACAGAGGCTCACACATCAAATACATTTCCTGAGAAGGGTATAGTTTACCAGATTTGCTTGTGTTACTTAAATCAACCGTTGAGTTACGAATCTGTGTTCATGTTTTTTTTTTTTAGCTCCAAGACACACGCTGCAGTCAGCCACAGTCAGCACAGTCGGCCCTATCTGCAGATGTGGTCTACCAGCTCGAGAGTACGACTTCCAATTATTAATTGTGGCTTCTTCACTTTAAGAAATTTAACAGTTAACAGATAGAAATATGGATTAAAGTTTGTAGTTTGACCATAATTTAAACATGGGAGTGAGTTTACATCATGAAAAATACCGATCACTAGATTCAATTTTGCTAAACACTCGGCAAATTCACGCACAGTGTATCTGTTAACTCTTAGTTTTTTAATTTCCTTAAGGTGATAGATCCATATACATCGGAATGAATCATTTATAGTAGTATTTTAATTTAGTAGCACTTCTTCCCTTCACTCAGGTATCGTCCCCTGTTTGGTACTAACATGGGAAAGATATGTTATAAATGTCCCAAGAAATTGCCTGGCATTCCGTGCTCATTTTCTACTGTAAAAACAGCTGGTATAACTTTTTTAACAAATTTTTATCTGCCTTTCGTTTATCATATTGTTTGTTTAGTGAATACCTAAATGGATTATCCGTAAAAATTGTTGTTATTATTTTATTGTCAAGCCTTTTGTTCACTTGCTTTTCAAAATATTCTCTCGCTTCCAGAAAATGTAGACAGTTTTGCAGAAATATTTTTAGAGAATACTAACTCAAACAAGACTTCAGGTACTCAAGTCATAATAATTCTGTTCTACTTAATATTCATCTTGAATTATTTCTCCACAACTAACGTAATTGTATTTCCTTGTTCCAGGTATTGTGGAAACCCCATTGAGTGCTCTAAATGAAGAAGACCGTGAAGCCGAGAAGCTTCAAAAAATGTATGAAAGATACAATTTTTATTTGAACTCTCCTTTTTTTCTACACAATAATTTTGCTTCAATTTTTAGTATTGTTTATTATTTCCTTTTTTTTCTTTTTCAGCAAACAAACCGTGGACCATACCTAAAGGAGATTTTATCACTGACCGTGATAAACGCAGAACAAAAGGTTTTAAAATTCCTGATTGTGATGTAAGCATTGCAGGAAATCTAAGTTGGACAGTCAAGTCTCAAAAGACTTCCACCATCTATCAAATTAATAAAACAAAGCACAACTCTACTACTTGTTTTTGTGCAAACACCTCAAGTTGCGTACACTGTTTTGCCTGTCAATGTCCTGACTATACAATCCATGGAACGGTATGTAAGCACATTTATAAAGTTCAACAAATCTTTATGCTATCTCTCTCAAAAGAACAAGAAACAGGTATGTTAATTTTGTATTCTTTTACATGAATCTCATTTTGATTTTAGTACTGTAATTATGTCAAGTTTAAGTGTTGAAGGATTCTAGCGGTATTTCAGTATAGTTGTCTGTAAAGTCGTAACTTTTTTTTTTCATTAAAGCTGATTCAGATGATACACACTACACTGATGATGTTGCTGCAGCAGATGTTACGAAAACAGTGCCAGACAATTCTCATGAAGGTAAAGTGTACAACACAATATGCTGTGGTTTCGTATCTAGTTGTCACTGTTTCAGAATCTTTCATCATGTAGTTATTTCCCATGTCCAGCTGCTGCTGTCATTATTTCAGACCACCTGTGTGTATTAGGGCTAGTCATCACAAGATATTTTTTTGTCTCTCACATTGTATTCATGTAGTTGATATCTTTATCATCTTAATCCTAAGCCCAGTCAGAAATGGATGTTCGAATCGACGTCGAATCGACGTCGATTCAGAGACAGATAATACGTCGATTGATATGTTCGATTCGACGAGTATATGTAACCGAGATCGAAGAATCTGCGATGTCGACCGATCGACCAGCCGTCGAGTAACGAAATCGATGAAATCGCGATATCAACCGATCGACCTGCCGTCGAGTAACGAAATCGATGAAATTGCGACATTTACCGTCCAACTTAGTCCGTGGGTAAATATAGAACAAGATTGTGGTTTAGATTGCATCAATTTAATTCTATTGACGGTTGTGCGCTCAATACAAAAGATTGTCTGCAGACAAAATTAGTCTAGTTCGATAAAGACTAGATAACAAAAATACATTCCAGACTAACATACAAATAAGATCTCATTTTAGATACAATAATATATACTATAGTTGGTTTTTAATTTTTGGAACAAAAAATTGTGACAAGTCAGTACACCAACAAAAAGTAGACTCATTATTAAACAAACATATCTAGCAAAACGTAAAGTAGACTCATTATTAAACAAACATATCTAGCAAAACGTAAAGTAGGTAGATAGGAACAAAAGCACAACTGGTAAACCACAGTATGTGACATAATTGGTAAAAAAAAATTACACTGATCTTTACCCTTTAAACTTAACAGTCTGAATCAAAAAACATTTTTTAAGGATCCATATGGGATCACAATGTTAAGGCTGAATCCTCTAATGTTCAAAACATAGAACCTAACTTTGGAATTACAAAAAAAAAAGATAAATATTTGAGAATAAATTTACAGGTAACAAATACGAGAGTAGCAGACATTTAATCTGATTCTGAATCAGAGGAAATCTGGGCCACATTTTTTCTGTGTCTTCTGCTGTTATTTGTTTCATCTTCATTTCCTTTCTCTTTTCTCTTGCTCTCAGACCCGTCTTCTTGCACACGGTATTCAGCATCTTTTAGCCATCCTTTGGTACAAACTTCAGCCTCAGCAAGGTTGGTGTCTGCTATTTTAGAGACAAGCGCACCTAGAAAGCAAATGAATAAGGTCAAGTCCTGAACCAGAGGAAACAGAAATGATAATACAAAGAAAAACCAACAAACCTTTAATGACAGTCCAGAAAGGGGTAGTTGAAAAATTCAACTTTCCCCTTCTCCCTTTGAAGCTGTACTTTTTTGCAACACAATTTCCAATGAAATTTTCCAAAACATCTTTTGTAGACTTTTTTTCAAATTTGGGATCTTGAGAGACGTAAGCACTGAAGTAAAGACTCTGCAAAAACAATAATAAAAAATTATTAGAGTATAAATACTGTGTGCACATGCACTTTGGAAAAAGTGTCTTTGAAACACACCATATCTGCAAGGTTCTCAGTTTTTGAAAGGTACTTCTCCATTCTTGTGCAATCTTCCCACGAAATTATAGGAAAGCTTGGTGTCCCAGGCGGCTTTTTTAATACTTTGTCGTCAGGCAAGAGATGCATGTTTAGCCTAGCCTGATTTAGAGCAACATTCTCAATTTTATTGTTTAATGTGTGTAAAAGCCTTAAAACTCTTAATTCAAAGTCTATAAGAAAGAGCACAAATAAGCAGCATTAAAAGAGGAAGAGAAAATAAAATCAATTATGAAATTGGCTATTAATACATACCAGGCATTGCTGAAGTAGTGGCAGATTTTGAAACTGTTTGTTCATTAGGTTGTTGAGAGGAACAAGTCTGTAAATCAGGGACAGTTCTTGGAACTGATGCAGTATTGGAATAGGCAGACAAGTTTTCGGAGTTCAGGTCTAGGGAAAAAAAACACAAATAATCAATTTTCACGTATGAAAAGAGAGTGAAACCACTCCTAGGTAATTGCTTATAGAAATACATACCAGGCATTGTGAAATCAGGGGTAGATTTTGAAAACGATACATTGGAACAGGCCGACAAGATTTCAGTGTTCAGGTCTAGAAAAAAGCACAAGTAATCAAGTTTCACATGAGAAAAGAGAGTGAATCCACACCTAGGTAATTGCTTATAGAAATACTTACCAGGAACTGTGAAATCAGGGGTTGATTTTGAAAATGATGATGCAGATTTTGAAACTGTTTTTTTTTTTTTCTTTTTCATTTAGTTGTTGGGAGGAACAAGTCTGTAAATCAGGGACAGTTCTTGAAACTGATGCTGATGCAGCATTGGAACAGGCAGACAAGTTTTCAGTGTTCAGGTCTAGAAGAAAGCACAAGTTATCAAGTTTCACATGTGAAACGAGTGAAACCACACCTAGGTAATTGCTTAAAGAAATACATACCAGGCATTGTGAAATCAGGAGTAGATTTTGAAAATGATACATTGGAACAGGCCGACAAGTTTTCAGTGTTTAGGTTGATGTGCAATCGTTTTGATATTGTTCCACTACTTGCAGTGACTCCACGTATATGATCACCACTAGCACCAATTAGATTATTCTTTTCTAGGTAAAGTCTGTTATTTTCATCCCTTGCATCCTCATCTTCACTAAGTTGTTGGGAGGAAGGAGTTTCATCATCACTTCCCGGAGACATAGTAGGATCAGAATATTTTTCTACAACAGACGTGTGGTGAGGAGCACCTTTAGATAAATTCTTCAAAACAGCTTCAGCAGGAGACTTTGAGCACTCTACCCCCTTTGTGGCCTCCAGCTTCTTTGCATCAATTAATTTTTTAAGGTCCTGCAAATCAGAGACCTTAGAACCTTTGTTTTTCCTCAATATCTGCACAGTTTTCTGATTTGATTTTGGCCTTGAAGATGACAATTTGCTTTCAGAAACAATGGTTAAGGGTTTGACCCCTACTTTAAAGGTTTTGCTGGACCCACAAGCAGTACTGATCTTAGGAGGAGAAGGCAATTTCAGAGGTGCAGAAGCAGGCGCAGAAGACTTTTTTTCAGAATGTACTATCTTTGGGACTTTTCTATCACTTGCTGCTTCTTCCAATGGTACCAATCGTTTTGATTGAGTTTTTTTCCTTCGACCAATTCCTAACTCTTTCTCCGTCTCGTAGTTTTTATCTTTTGTCCTGTTCTTTGCTCCTAAATGGGCATCTAAATAAGCACCTAAAGAACCAAATATATTAAAATTTTGCAAACACAAACATTCAATTTCACAGAAAAATGATAGAGACTTACCATAAGATTTCATTATTTCGCAAGGGTGTGATTTCCAGTCCTTGTCTGGGGCTTGGTGTTTAGTAACCATTGCCATTAGCTGGGATGGGGTCAATGTATTCTCCGGCCACCAGCATTGGATACTGCTAGTTGCAGGGTCCATATGGAGCCATGTCCTGCTAACTGCCTCATACTCTTCATCTCCATCAGAAAAATGCACAACAACAAACTGCTGGGGAAGAGATATTCTATCAGAGCAGTCTAAAATAATAAAGGTGTGGAATGAACAAGGGGCATTGCAACATAATAGTCCCCTTTTTTGATGAGCCAGCACTTTGCAAAAACGTCAGTTAAGGGAAAACGTTCCATGATCTGGCTTTTATTCCACACTTTGCAAATGCCTAATTCAGAAGAGTTGATAGGGTAGGAATACAAATTGTCTAAGTCTTGAAAGCGGTTTCCTACAAAAAAAATGTCCCTGTCTCTACAGACTATATTTTCAAGGACAACCACTTGCCCATCTATTGTCAAAAACACTGAATCCTTTCCGCCGGTCTTAAAGGTTGTCTTGTTGACAATAATTTTGGAAAACTGATCATTATCATGAGGCCCAAGAAGTTGTACTGTGTTTTCCTGCTTCTGCAGAACCACATCCCTCCTGTAACTTCTTTCAGAGTCCCTCTTGACAACCTGTTCCAGAGGCAGGTACCCTGATCTTAAGGTTTCCTTAATGCTTTTAAGGGCATTTTCATAAGGAAATGCACTAAATTCCTCAACAACACCCCGGGTCCTACACTCACTTACAAGGTGTGTCAAAGAATGGACATTGTAACTTACAAAATGATCACCAAAAATCTGAGCTGCATAATTAACAAACCCATTAAGATATTCCTCAGCATTATCAGAATAGAGTGGCAGCAAATAGGCACTGGCAAGGATGTAGATACTACTATGTAGCAGAAGCAGTAGTTTGTAAACATTTTCATCAAGTTCATCCTGGAACGCCACCACAGCATCATACAACAAAAACCTTCTTAATTCTGTGGCCTTGTACTTATACCACTCTTCTAAAGCGCGAGGTTTTCTATTAAAATCTAGAGGGCATGAAGAAGTCCACTCTTGGAGAAGATTTGAAACATTCCTGATAGCAGTGGCATCCAGATTCCAAGGACCCTCCCAGGTGAGGATCGCATCTAACAATCTGGAAAATACTCCTTTGTACAACAAATGTAAAGTATCCAAACGAAATTGGGACACCATTCCCACTCCAATTAATTCAAGAGGAGAGCGTCCACTATGATGCAACCTGTCTTCTTTAAGCCTAAAAGACTCATCAGAGCGCTGCCTGCAGTCTGGACCTACAAGAGCAAAATTAATTCGGTCCAAGAGATGAACACCATGAACCGTGCATTTTTCACATGCGCCATAACCAGTATGGCCAATGCAACACTTTACCAGAGACCGGGCTGGAGCATCTAAAATAAAATCTCTTACATGAAATCTGATAACTCTATTTCTGAAGTTGTAGCCATTAATGAACAATTCATTCAGTTCCAGCACCAGTTCTCCTAAAAATAAATCAACATCGGCAGGGTCTTTCTTGCCACAATAAATAGCGATAATGAAAGGATCATCTTCCGTGCCTACCAACTTCCCAAGAATGGGCCAAAATTTCATTTTGGTTGAACTTTTATTTAGGGGCAGGCCATCCATATTTAAATCTATTTCAATTTCTTCATATTTTTGCAAGTATTCATCTAAATTCATCTGATCAAGATTTTTCTTAATCCCTTTATACCAGAACTTGTAATCTTCTGTCACTAGAATGTCTGCTGTTTTGGCAGTAGATAATAGAGTCTTGTATGATTTTGGCATATTTGGGAAAACAAAACATAATTTCCCTAATAGCTCATCAATTTTTGTCCTGGACAATACCCCACCACTTGTACCCCACTCTCTTAAAGATTGTATGACATATTGTTCTATTTCCTCAAAATTCAATACTTCTAACTCTTCTTCATCCAAATTTCTATTTAGATCATTATCACTATCTTCCTCCTCTTCCCCCCTCTCTAGCTCATCCTGATTGACATCTTGACCATCCTCCGCTTCATTCTCCTCCTGTTCCATCCCTTCCTCTTCTGCCCCCTGCTCCATCCCTTCCTCTTCTGCCCCCTGTTCCTCCTGATCCATCTCTTCATCACTAGCCCCTACTTGGCCTTCATGACTCTCTTCCTCACTTCTGCTACTAACTTCACCTTCTTCACTTCCACTCGACCCACTTTCATTGGCTCTGTCATTAATCAAGGCTCTCAATTCCTGAATATCCTCAAGATTGTTGAGAGCTCTGTCAGCTCTACGCCCATGCCTCTGTCTGAAAGCTCTCCGATACTTCAACAGAAATAAAATTAAATTAAAAACAGAGAGTGAACGATAAAAATTTTAAGAAAAGAGATCAAGTCTAGACATTTGTTCCCTAACTTGACAAAAATTTGCACTGAAAATTATTTTGAAACCCATAAAGGTCCCTGGAGAATAGAAACTTTAATTCAGTAGTTTCCCAAAACATTGCTGAAAGTCTGGAGTTCCAGGCTCAAATCAGAGAAAAGTAAGCAAAAAAAAAAAAAAAGGACACCAGGATTGAAGCGTTTTTATAATATTATTATTATTGTTATTATTATTATTATTATTTAGTCATTATAGTTTCTAATGGACAATTCTTGTGGAAACCGCTGTCAAGTTTGAATGGTCATAAGGAAAGGAAAAGTTAGGTTATAACCTGCTTCCTAATATAACTTCCTTCAGGATGAGAAGTTCAACGCACCTTACGAAACTTCCTCAGAAAATAAGATATGTATCAATACTTACACGATGTTCTTCATCTTCATCCATTTTTTTTTCCAAAAGCCCAAACTTCGCCTTACTCTGACCGGCACCGGCAATTTGTTGAGGTGAGGTCAGGCTCCAGTCAGTTCAGGACAGGCAGGCACACTGATGAAGTCAGCCGTAGAGAACGTATGAGGAGCAATAATTTACTCTAAAAGCGATGTCAGGTGAAAAAACACAATTTTGAATCGGAGTTTTGTTGACGTCAGTTCAAAGATGATCATAATAGTCTATAATCGCAATAACAATATAATGACTTAGGGTAAACTACCGTCATTTTGACTCTGTCAGTTTCGCGCCCTTTTCCAATCATTTTAAATGTCGTCGATTTTACGTAGATTCGTCGTAGATCCAAAATGTTACTAAAGACGGTGTTTACTTAGGGAATAGTTGCGGTTTCGACCATGTTGCAAGGGTAAATTGACATTATGAGCATTAATCGCGCGTAAACATTTTCCTCGATAGCTAATCGATCATTCAGATCTCTTCGACGTCTCATGCCCCTCGATCAATCCTCGCCACATCGACGTCGATTCGACGTCGATTCGAACATCCATTTCTGACTGGGAAGGGTGGAATTTCATCTGTTGCTTGCCATTATAGGATGTGCTGTGTTCATAAGTAAATACTATTGTAGTTTCCAATCCCAACATCTCATCATCATCTAGTTATGCCTTAAGTGATGATGTACTTTATCAGACTGGCAGAAAAGAATGAAATTGTCAGCTTCTTAAAGTGTGATTTACTTAAGTGCATACTTCTACATCAATGGGGTCATTACTGTAATTTTACGGAGCATGGCTTCTTAAACTGATCATTTGGGTCTAATAACATTTACTATTACATTACTATTCCAGGACAACTCTCATTAACACAATTACTTAATAATATAGTCTACTAACAAAGTAAGTGTATGGAGCATGGTTTTTAGGTGTTTTGAGGTCTTCAAGGAGTGTAGAAAGGTTGGAATGTCTTATGCCCATCAAAGTAGTGGAGTGTTTTGTGTTTTATTGTCAGTACCCTTCAATGGTCATCCCGGTAACAAAAGGAATTCCTTTCTGCCATGATGTTGTCATCAGTTGTCCATGTATCATTTGAAATGTGAGTATTTTGTTATTCTTTGGGAGTAGCATTGTTTGGTTAGTATGGATGAATTGTACTCTAGCTGGAATCTGAGTCATAGTTGTCTGCAAAACGTCAAAAAAGTCTTACTTTTAACTGTCCTCTGTGACTCTGGTTGATGTCATGTGATCCTCATTTCACTGAAAACGTCTAATCCAATCAGAATAATATCAAAGTAACTGCCCATTGTTTGACGTCATGTTGACAGTCAGGGCTCAAATTCCTCTCTGGGAAGTGGGATGATTGCTTTGGATATGCAAGAATATGATGTAGGATAATAAATCATTACTTTATCTTTCAAACAAAACTTCCAATTTCCCTACTTCAGCTTGTGTATATTACACTAACATACATTTACAAAAATTGCAGCAGAACAAGAGACAACAAATAACATTGATTTGATTAATCTTGTAAATGCCCTAATGGAAGATGAAGCATCTGCAAGCACACAGAGGAAGGGAGGTCGAAACTGTCCTATTTGCTGTGAACAGGGCAAACCTACCTCTGAGTCTGCCCATAAATGTGCCAAATGTCGAACTCCCGTACACTTATTTGGCTGTTCGACTTTAAATCTTGATGGAGAGGAGGGCCATGGCGGCTCAGACAGAATTTGTTGGTCTTGCTATGATAAAGGTAAAGACAAATTTGGAGTTTAAATGAAACTATCTTCGTTTTATGATCTACAGGATTGTTTTCAACTACTACTCTTTTGGTGTGATTTCACAGGACAACCTACCGTCTGCCCAAATAACGACACTTCTTCCAGCTCTCATGTCAACTTTGATGTCACCTCTGAAACAGAACAGATGAATCTGGAGCAAGGTGATGCAGATGAAGGATACATTTGCTTTGGTTGTCAGACACAACGTAAAAGGTAATCAGATTCACAAGTAAACATAAAACTTAACAAGGTTAAAATAGATCAGAGCCTTGAATTATATAAAAAAATGGTGTTTTGATTATATGTTTTTGCACTAGGTGCGTCAGCACGAAACCACTTAGCCTTGGGAGGGTATTTTATATCTGTTCCAATCCCTTAAATAGTAAGTGCCGACAATTCTTGTGGGCCCGAGCAAAAGCTCAACCAAATAAATCTGTGTCCCCTGATAAAATCAATGGAACTCCTCAGAAGTCTTCTAATGTCATTCAAAACTATTTTCTTCAAGGTAACAACTTTTACATTGTTTTTCTACTTTTTCTTTGCAACGATTTTGACTCTGATTGTTCCTTTCTGCTTGTATAGAGCCCAAATGCGCAGTTTGCACTTGTGCTATTAGAGAGTGGTATATGGGGGTACCAGGACAGTGGTGCTGCCTGGTGCTGGTGCTGCCAGTGGTGCCGGTTGGCGCCTAGGAGGTAGGCAACCCATACAGCACCATCGAAATACGGCGCGAAATGAAAAATGACGGAATGGGGTGGGATTTGAACCCGTGCCAGTAGGATCATCCGCCTTACCAGCCTGCCACTTAGCCCACTCGGCTATGCGGACATCTGTTGGCTATCTTGCACACGACGGCATGTTGTCCGAACGCGGGACGTGCACGCATCCCCACCCCACCCACTGCGGTCATCGCCGCGCGGTGGGGCGAAAGCGGCTCACCTGCGCGCGGCGCGGGGCTCGCGAGTGGTGGTGGTGGTCAGCAGCGTCAGCACTGGCGGTGCGATGCATCGGCATGTGGTCGGTGGGGAGGGGGAGGGGACGTCAGGCAGGGCGGCGGCGGCGCCGAAACGAATCCCGGTGCTCGGAATGACATCGGCATCAAAATCAACGCTCTATCAATTGCCTGCAGATAAGGCATCGGCACTCCGCGAGAAAAAAAGAAAAAAAAACATCCAACCTCACTTTCCCTCATCCCCTCCGAAACCCGCAGACGCGTCTCCATCCGCCGGAGCCTCCTTGTGCCAAGCGCGCGCCGCGCACGCAATTTTTTTTTCTGCTCCTCCTCGGTGGCGGGGCCGCACTGGCCGCGCTGTGGGTCACCCAGAAGGGACTATACCGCCTAGCTCCTATGTGTGCGCGTTGATCGCAGGGTTTGTGTGTGGTATATATAGATGTAGACTAACAACGTGTGATGAGTATACTCGCACAGCCATAACAGTTAAATCTCTGCCTCGGGAGCAGAAGGTGGCAGGTTCAAATCCCGACCTCGCAGAGCTGGATATGACTTTGCGAGTATCCTCTTGCAAAAATGCACAGTGGTAAGAGAGTGTCTGTACTCCAGACACTAGGTGTGAGTCGAAGAGACCTGATAATAGCAACATTTTGGTGCGCGGGGCGAGTGAAAAAGGAGGTAAATAGGCCGCCACCCCCTCCACCTGCGTATGTCAAGCCAGATTGGAAAAAGTGATGAAATGCAGTTATCAGGAAAAAGTAGGGGGGGAACTAAAGGTGTCAGCAAAATAATCGGGTATATAAAGTGTTTGGAGCGTAGTTACGTCTCAGAGACCCTCAGTTTATATCTCGTGCATGTGAAGCGAGCATCTCATCCAGCTGCATCTCAGAATGGCGCAAAACTATCCCGGTGTGGGCGGACGGCCTGAACTGAACCTGCTAAGTGGGAGCACCCTGACGAACGACGAACTGGTGCAAATGCTCTCATGGGGTGTAGAACCAGTGGCAACGGCAGTAAATTCCAGTGCGATTGGTAAGTGCGCTTGGGTTCTGTGTGTTAGTAGCGTTAAATCCACAATTATTCGAATATTCTTTTCGGGTCTCAGGTGTCGGTGTTGAAACGCAGGCGACTCAAACGACGCAAGCAGGTGGGTACCATGTGAATTCTTAGCAAGCTTGGTACTTGCAGAGGTACGAGTGCCATGTTCATCGTATATGTATCGGTGTGTGTGTGTGTGTTTCAGCAGATCCGAGGAAGCGCAAGAGATACACCCGAAAGACTGCAGCAAAAGAGTTCGCGAATGCAACGCGGCAGCCGTGTGAAAATGCTGGTGAATGCGACCCCGCAACATGTCAGCACGTGCAACAATTTCTGCAGTCGTTGTTGGCGTCATGTAGTGCAAAAAAGCGCAAGGTGTAATTAGGGTGAATAAATGTAGAGCAACCACAGAAAAAAATTGTTTTGCCAATTATTTATTGAATCCCCAATGAAACAGCATAAAACATAATCACTCATCGAACACAAGTGCAACGTCATAGGCTCCTGACTCAGTAACAGACTTAAAGACAAACCACGGAATGTGGCCGGAGCACACCAAATCATTGATTCCCTCAATCTGCGCGTCGGTGAGCCGGGCCAGCCTTGAGGGCAACACGACAAAAAGACTCTCTCCGCCGACATCCTTTAGCTCCGCCTTGATCTTCGAACCGTGCTTGGTGGTAATGCGGCACATGTTGCGGACCTCATACCGTGCTCCAGGTGTCAGCTCTCTCACGCTCGTGAACTCGGGGGCTGAAGCGATGGAGTTGAAAGCAGCGGCGAGGTTCTGCCCGGCGTTGGGTATTTCGGCCATCTATCGGAAAGAAACAGACAACACATGCCCCTTACTGAACAGAAAGTCTTGCAACCGTCCGATTTGGTGGACTCCTGGCATACTCAGGTCAACCCATGGCGGACAGGTTGAAAACAGGTTGAAAAGGGCTCATATTTCGGACTGATTTCAACCTTCGTCAAGTCCGACAGCAGTCCGCCCAAGTCCGATTTGAATCCAAAAAAAGTCCACCCAAAGTGCTACATATTAAAACATTTTATCGGGAGTAGAACCCCAAACCTTCGAGGTATGAGTCCACGTCTCTAACCACTTGGCCAAGGCGATTACTTGCGGAGGACTGTGCTCCGACCCAGTATCATTCGCAATGACTTCCTCGCTTGTCCCAAACGCCACAGAGGATCTTGAGATAAGTTTTTTTTTGTGAATGCTTTGATAGATATAAACTTACTCGCTGATAGGGTTAGTCTACCAGCTATTCGATTAGCGTCGAACATTAAAACACCGAAAATTTAATCGCAAATACAGATTTTCGATTCCATGTTACAGACGTGTGTAGGGCTGTTACAGAAAATTACAAAATAAATGAGAAAAATTTTAAACTTTCCTAGAATTTTGTGATTGATACAACTTTTCATGTGATATTACAAGATTTTGTATCATCGATACGAATTTCTACAAACCGGATACAGAAAACTGTACCAAACTTTATGCAGAAATCTGTATTTTTTTAGAGTGTACGTAACGCAGGTCGCAAGAATGTGTGTAGGGGTAGGAAACCCATCATTGCTTACTATCCGTTGAGGGGGTGCAGGTGTGTATAGGATAGGAAATGAACATATAGCGTCCCAAGACTCCACTATTGGTCCTCTGGTCATTTTCATCTTGTGTGCGTTAAGTATAACCAGTCCACCACACGAGACTAGGGGTTGACAAGGTTGAACTGGCGGACTAGATGGATTGGAGTAGTACTGGTAAACCCGAAGCATATTAAACGCACACTACCTGGTTGAACCAAAGTCCAACCGAAATACTTAGAAATACTAAGGTCGGACCACGGCATACCGATGCATACTCATATCAGCCTACTTTCAACCGTTCCGCGGACTTTCCGTTCAGTAAGGGGCCATTAGTCAAAGTATAAAGAAAAAGTGATCGAGCATGTCGATACGGGAAATATGAATAAACGAACAACAACAACAACACACACGCACACTTACTTTAGAGCAACGGAGCACTGTGTACGGGAATCCGACTGCGAAGCGGTTGACGGGCGGTGCCGTGGAGAGGTTAGGAGCGGCCGACTGGGTGGGAAGGCTGGCGACGGCGACACTGCTGCAGGTGAGCCGACACAGAGCACACTGACACCCCGCACGGTGCGGGCGGGCCGTTATATGGGTGCTCCGCAGTGCTGACACGTACTGCTCAGCGTCGATAGACTACTTTTCAGGTCAGTTAGGTTGCTGACGGGCAGCCTTTGCCGTTTGCGTGGCAGAGTGCGAAGCAGGTCTGACTGTGCACGGAGCGAAGCTTTTGACCGTAGCACATTACCCTTGTCACTTGCCCTCACAGGTTTGTGACTTTTTGGGTTTTCGGTCTTCTATTCAGGTCTTATGATGATGTTGTTAAAATTGTGCTACGGTCTGCCAGGAAAAAACCCTTGCCGGCTACTCGTCGTAGGGCAGTTCGGTTGAACCGCTGCCAGCTCCTGCCACTGGAGCCCCGGGTAGGCACCCCCTCATGCTTCGGTACTTTGCAATGAGGTTGGGTAGTGGGGGATTTGCACCGCCCTAAAAAAACCTGGTTTTGAGCGAGGATGGTCGTGCTGTTTACTGGTCTTCTTTTTCGTTTTCGTTTAGCCCCTGCGGCTCTCACTCCGCTGTTATTTTGGGGTCCTTTGTATTTATTAGCCCCGGCGGTGATAGGGTTTCCGCCTGTGAAATGGGGTCCTTTCGTCAGTTGATGATGGTGTCTTTGAGTCGCTGTAGATATGTTAGTCTGTCGTTATCTTCTTCGTTGTCTATGTGTGCTGTAAGGTCTTCAAGGATGAGTGTCGCGTTGATGGGGTACTGATGTTTTGATGGCTTCGTGGTGACGAGGATGTTCTTGATGAGCGGGTTGGAGTGGTGTCGTGAGAAGAGGAAGAACTTGCCGATGGATGAGCGCAGGTAGTCGTCGAAGGTGGGCGAAAATGGCATGTTGCGGAGGACTTCTTCAGAGGATGTTAGTATTGGTAGGTACTGGACATATTTCGCCCAACCTTTCTCCACATGTCGTAGTTTGTCTAGTTGTGGTTTTGTAGCTGTCGACCATGCTGGAAGTCCGTAAGTCATTGTTGGTTGGATGAGTGTTTTGTAGAGGATGATTCTTGTTTTGACGGTTGTGATCTTCTTCTTCTGCAGGTATTGACGGAGGCTTGCGGTCTTGATTCTTCCGGTCTCGAGGATGTTGGTGATGTGCGTTGTGAAGGTGAGTTTTGTGTCCAGTGTTATTCCGAGGTATTTTATTGTAGTTCTTGTCTCTATTTCTTGGTTGTCGTATATTAGTTGAATGTCTCTTGTCCTCTTGAAGCCTGTTAGTGGCAGAGCGACACTCTTGCTGGCATTGATTTTTGTCTTCCAGTTGGAACACCACGTTTGTAGATCCTTTAGTTGGTTGTTCATAATGTCTATGGTGGATTGTGGATGGTCGGTGGAGGCTAAGTAAAGAGTGTCGTCTGCGTATTGGTAGGTGTTTATTCCTTGAACGGTTGGCATATCAGATATGTAGAGGCTGTAGAGGGTCGGTGAGAGTACTGCACCTTGGGCTGTTCCTGCTCTTATTGGGTGGATTGTTGATGTTTTGTTATGTACTTTCACGTAGAATTGTCTGTTGTTGTAGTAGTTTTGTAGTAGATGGGTGATCCAGTCAGGTTGGTCTGTAGTCTTCATTTTGTATAGTAGTTCGTTAAAAGGTACCTTGTCGAATGCTGCCTCTATGTCTAGTGATACGAGTAGTGTAGAGTGGCGTTTGTTGAGGGCTTCTTTACAGTCCGTGACGAGTCTGGTGAGTTGGGTCGTAGTGGAATGTCGTGGTCGAAATCCAAATTGGTGGTCCGGTATATGTGATTTATTGATCTTCAACAGTAGGATCCTTTCTAGTAGCTTCCCAAGGCATGAAATCAGTGAGATTGGTCTGTATGATGACGGGTCCAATAGGTTTTTCCCGGGTTTGGGCAGCATGGTGACAACTGCTATTTTCCATATTTCGGGGTACTCTCCTGATTTTATGATATAATTATAGATGTTCATGAGGTGATTTTTGACAGATTTTGGAAATTTGCTGATGTATTGGTTTGAAATCCCGTCCGGACCTGGTGCACTCTTCTTTTTGAGTTGGTTTATTGCATCCTCGAGCTCGCTCATTGTTATTTTTGGTACGTTTGTTGGTCTTGTCTTTCGAAGTTCATCAATATGATTTTTAACTTTTTGGGTGATGGTGGCATCTTGAGGGCTAGGGTATTCTTGAAATTTCTCTTCTAGTGTATGTGCTAGCAGTTCTGCTTTTTGCTGCATTGTTTTGGCAATGTCGTTGTTCTTTTTGAGAGTCGGTATCGGTGGCGGTGTAGGTTTACCCTTTTTTAGAGTTTGCCATCGTAGTAGTGGGTCATTTAGATTAAAGATGTTTTTAAGTTTTTCCTCTTCTTCCTGGATTTTAATTGCTTTGTTGAGTTTTTTCTTTAACTTTCTTTGTTCTCTTTTGTCCTCGTGGCTTCTGGTCTTAGCGTAGTTCAAGTCAGCTTTCCTTTTAAGCGTTATGAGGGTCTTTATTTCTGGTGTTATTTTTATGTTATGTTTTCTTCTTTTTTTCATATTGTATGAATTATTAAGGATGGCACATTGCAGAACTGCTGTGAGGTGTCGGACGTCGTAGTTGTTGTCTTTAGTGGTGTGATATGGCCTGTCTATTTCTGTAATTACTCTCTCCCATCTGGTTCTAAAGTAGTTTGTTGAAATGTTGGTGATCTTGATGTCTTCTATTGATATGAGGATTGGGATATGATCTGATGTGTTAAACTCTACTTTCAGGACTTTAAGGTTCAATTTGATGTTGGTACCGGTGATGACGTAGTCTAGGATGTCTTCAATGTCCGTGCAGCTGTTGGCGTTTCTGGTTGGTTCTTCCGGTACGTGCAGTGTCAGATCGTTAACCTCACATAGTTCCTCAAACCATTTTCCATAGTAGTTAGTTGTTCTATGTCCCCATGAGTTGTTTTTCGCGTTTAGGTCTCCGGCGATGATGAAGTTTGTTTTTTGAACTGGCAGTTTAAAAATATCTGGTTTTTTGACTTTCATATTTGGTGGACAGTAGAGTGACGTTAAGTAGATCCTTTTGTTTCCGGCTATTGTTGTGCTTATAGTTACTGATTCTGCTGTATTGGTGTCGATGTCTTCTGTGGCGTGATCAATGTCGGTTTTAATAAGTATGGCAACTCCTCCTTTCTTCTTTTCTAATCTGTCTTTTCTGTACATTGTATATCCTTTTGGCGGTGTAATGACTGGGTTGTTGTTGAAGTGTGTTTCTTGAAGTAGTATTGCATCCGGGTTGTATTTTGTTAATAGTATTTCAATTTCATTTGCTCTTTTCAGATATCCATTTACATTCCAGGTCATTAAACTCATATTGCGTTGTGAGTTAGCCATGAGTAGGGGAAGCTTCTTGGATGGTACCATTTTTTGACTCGCTGTATTTTGCTGTGCCGTTATATTTGATTCTTTTTTGTGTCTCTTTTAGACCAGTTTTCATTTGCCTTGATTCCTTTTCCTTTTGCCATTGTTCCTGCTGTTTTTGCCTGTGTCCGTTTGCGTTTTGCCAGTGCCCTATATCTTTGGTCCTTTGAATTGCCTCAGTCCGTTTCCATTGCAAGTTTAATTTCCATAGTAATGCCATAATCCTTTGCCATAGTCCTTTTTTGCTTTGCCTCAGTGGGTCCTTTACCTTTTCTGTTATAATCATCTGGGTATTCTTAGTATGTCGCCGTTCTTTCTTTTTCAGTATTACCGTGGTCCTTTGTTGTTGCCTGATCTTTTGCCATTTTCCATATATGAAATGCCGTAGCCGTAGCCCAGTTTCAAAAATCCATTGATGTAGCCGGTTTATTCGTTTATTTTCTCGATATGTCAGTATCCTTTGCCATTTTCTGTTCATAGTCGACTGCCATTGTTCCAGTTTTCTTTGCCACTGTTTATTAAGTATCAGCCATTTAGATAATACTGCCATAGTCCTTTGCCATTGTCCTTTTTTCCTTTGCAATATTTGGTCGTTTATCCTTTGCTTCATTTCATTCCTTTGGGTTTTCTTATTCCTTTGTTGTTTTTTATTCCTTTTGTTTCCTTTGTCCTTTGTTTCCTCCCAGTATTCATACATAAAGTGCCATAGCCATAGCCCAATTTGAAAGATCCAAAGCCAGTGTTGGTTCTTTAGCCTCCTTTGCCATAGTCCATTCAACATTTGCCCTTTATTCTTTAGTTTCACTTCGTGTATTGTTTTCCTTTGTTCATATAGCCATTTCCGTAGTTCATTCATCCATCGCCAGAGTAGTAGTTCATCGTTTCCTTGTAATTCCATAGTTCTTTGCCATTGTCCTTTTTCTTTTTGTTCCGTAATCCTTTGCCATTTTGCCATAATCCTTTGCCATTTTCCTTTTTCTTTTTGTTCCATAATCCTTTGCCATTGTTCATTATTCCTTTGCCATTGTCCATCAATCCTTTGCCATTGTTCACTCATCCTTTGCCATTGTTCACTCATCCTCTGCCATTGTTCACTCATCCTTTGCCATTGTTCACTCATCCTCTGCCATCGTTCACTCATCCTTTGCCATTGTTCATCCATCCTTTGCCATTGTTCAGTAGTAGTCTTTTGCCATTGCCATCGTTCATCCATCCTTTGCCATTGTTCAGTAGTAGTCTTTTGCCATTGCCATCGTTCATCCATCCTTTGCCATTGTTCAGTAGTAGTCTTTTGCCATTGCCATTGTTCAGTAGTAGTCTTTTGCCATTGCCATTGTTCAGTATTCCTTTGCCATTGCCATTGTTCAGTAATCCTTTGCCATTGCCATTGTTCAGTAATCCTTTGCCATTGCCATTGTTCAGTAATCCTTTGCCATTGCCATTGTTCAGTAATCCTTTGCCATTGCCATTGTTCAGTAATCCTTTGCCATTGCCATTGTTCAGTAATCCTTTGCCATTGCCATTGTTCAGTAGTCCTTTGCCATTGCCATTGTTCAGTAGTCCTTTGCCATTGCCATTGTTCAGTAGTCCTTTGCCATTGCCATTGTTCAGTAGTCCTTTGCCATTGCCATTGTTCATTAATCCATTGCCATTGTTCATTAATCCATTGCCATTGTTCATTAATCCATTGCCATTGTTCATTAATCCATTGCCGTTGTTCATTAATCCATTGCCATTGTTCATTAATCCATTGCCATTGTTCATTAATCCATTGCCATTGTTCATTAATCCATTGCCATTGTTCATTAATCCATTGCCATTGTTCAGTGATACATTGCAATTGTTCAGTGATCCATTTCCATTGTTCAGTGATCCATTGCCATTGCCATTGTTCGGTAATCCTCTGCCATTGTTCAGTAGTCATCTGCCAGTTTTCCATTATCCTTTGCCATTGTTCTGTTATACCTTGCCATTGTCCCGTACTCCTTTGCCTTCGTTCCGTAATCCTTTTCCACTGGTCCTTTATTCTTTGCCATTGCTCTGTAATCCTTTGTTGTAGTGTGCTTTTCGTGATTTCCTTCATATTTACTTTGCAGTTCATAATGTGAGGCCAGAAAATAAGCCGGTGATAATATCCTTTAATGTATCGTTTAGCCATGCTCCTAATTTTGTTTTAGCCCACTGGACAAGGTTTTGTATGAATGGTTGTATTGCCTCTTTTATCATATCTTGGATGGAAGCTCCTATATCTGCCATATCTAAGTTAACTGTAGCTGGTGGTTTTTGTGGTTTTTTATTTTCTTCTTGTTTTTCTTCAGGCTTTCTTTGTTGGCTTCGGTTTTCCTGTGACTTTTTTCTTTGTTCCCATACGTTTGTTCCATTGTAGATTGGGGTGGTAGCTGGTGTTTTTTTGTTATTTTTGTCCTTTATTCTTTTTTCTTCCTCTTGGTACGTAGGGCAGCCTCTCCATGTAGCTGGATGTGGTCGGCTAGAGTCGCAGTTTGGGCATTTGATGTTTTCTGATTCACAATTGCTAAGTGGGTGCTTTTCACTGCATCTAGGGCATTTCGGTGTTCTGTTGCAGGAGGTTCTAGCATGATGGTAGCCTGAGCATCTTGTGCATATTGTAATTGTTGGTTTTTTCCTTTCCGTGATATTGATTTTGTGATGGCATAGAGTTGTTATATCCTTTATATTTTTAGTTGATGGGTTGTTTTGTAGATCTATGTTGATTTCATCTGTAGGTTTTCCTGAACGCGTGACTCGATGCACATTGAGGATTGTGAATCCGTGGTTTGTGAGTTCTGATCTGATTTCTTCTTCCTCTATTGATTGATGGATGTACTTGATGGTGTATTGGGCTGGACGGAGTGCTTCTTGTTTGTAGGTGTGGTAGCTGATGTTTTTATTTTTGAGTAGGTCGTTGATATTGAACCAGTCTTCTTCTTTTTTCGTGTGGATTGAAATACTGGGGCCTCTTGCTGTGCATGTAAATTTGCCTGTTCCTATTTTGGTCATGAGTAGTTCTTGTAGTTCTCCAAAGTTGACGATATTCGTAAGTACAAATGGTGGTAGTTCTTCTTTTCTTTTGTTTGTGGTTGTTCTTGGGTCTTTTGGTTTGTTTTTTTCATTAGTGGAATCTTCTTCGAGATCGGCTTCAAAACTGCCTGGAGGTTCATCATTATCTGGTGAGGAGAGTACTTCAAACTGGTTGTTTACAGGAGTTGATGGTGAAATATCTAATCGTAGTTGTTTTCCTTTACGTTTGCTGGTTTCCCATTTATCTTGTTTTGATGAAATCTGGTTCTGGTCTTTATCTGCTCTGGCATCCTTTCTCGCTTGTACTTCCAACATTCTTAGGGCTTCCATGATTTTCTTTTCTTCTTCCGTTAGCTGTGTTTCATTTTCGATTTTGTTGTTAATTTCAGTGGCTAACTGTATGATTTCATCTTCTTTGTATTTTGTGAGGAATTTGCTGGCTTCTTTGTTTGTTTTAATGAATTCTCCTGTGTAGGTTAAAGTGAGTTGTGGCGAGTCCTTTCGTTTTCTCTTGGATGGGTTGTCTTCAGGTTCTTCTTCTTTCTCTTCGTGTTCTTTAATAATGAAGGTACAATCTATGATTTCTTGTTGTTCTTTACTGAGAGGTTTGCCTTCCGTGCAACGAGTTTGGGCTTGCTTTATAATCTTGTTTATTTCGTCTTCAGTTTTACTATCCAGGTGTTTCTTTGCTTGACTGAGTGTTTTGATGAATACTTTGACTGGGGGTAGATTTTCTTGATGTTGGTGCTTTGTTCTTTGTTCTTTGATTTGGTCTTGAGGTTTTTCTTTGTTGTTGAAGTCGGGGTACATGTCCACTTGGCTGGTAATTGTCATGACTTTCCTTTTAGGCCAGTTCGACAGTTCTTGGGTTGGGCTAATTTGGCTTGGGCTTGTATTGAAGGTGTCTTCTTCGATGAATTGCGATGGTGCTTGGGTGCTGGTCATAATTGGTCTGGTAAAGCACATTGTTGTTGTTGTGGTTGGCGTGGTTCTGGTAACAGTGGCTGTGGTTGTTGGTGATTCTCCGGTGATTTTTTGGAGTTTCCATTCGAGGTCGTCACATTTTTCTTTTTCTCTCTCTTTGCTCTTCTTTGTTTTGGAGGTACTCTTATAAGTGGAGGCCATTTCTTTTCTTTCTCTTTCCATTTTTCTTTTTAGAAAAGTGAGATAGAGAGCTGAACCAGCACAACCGTATTTTGATGTCTTGCGTGCAGCATTCTTCTCAGCTCCAATTATTCTTGGCATCAAGATATGGGTGAGAAAGCATGTTACAAGCTTTCGATCCTTCCCCCCCTAGGCCGCTCTGCACACCAATAAGGCCGCGTGGCCACGAAGTGGCCACGACTGGGTGCAAGGACCTTACCGGCGGAACACGTGCTCTAGGGGGCCGCTATGCACACAAACCCGGCTGCGTGACCACAAAGTGGCCACGACTGGGTGCAAGGCCGGGTTTGCGGAACGCGGGGTGGTGCAAAAAATTTCTGATCTTGACTGCCAGGCGGGTCTTCTTGGGTGGTACGATGAAGGAATCTTCCACTGACGGTCTTGGGTGCCTTTCTTCAATGCCTGTGGCAAGGCGGAACTTCTGCGAGGGTGCGAGGAAGTATCTTCACGCCCTCTTCTAGTGCGCTTCTGGCAAGGCGGGTCTTCGGGCAGAGGGGGCGCCCTCAAAGGTCGCGGGTCCCCTGCCTCCCGCTGGTGGTACCTATCCCCCCCTAGGCCACTCTGCACACCGGAAGGCCGCGCGACCACAGAGTGGTCGCGACTGGGTGCAAAGACCTTGCCGGCGGAACGTGCGCTCTAGGGGGCCGCTCTGCACACAAGTCCGGCTGCGTGACCACCTAGATGGCCACGACTGGGTGCAAGGCCAGACTTGCGGAACGCGGGGTGTGGTTGAAAAGTGCGCTAGGCCCCCGAGACTGGGGGCTTCGCGGTGGTCCTAACGGGGAGGAGGGGGTCCTATGCCGGCCTTTCACCGGGATGGTTTTCCAAGGCGGGCGGCTGTTATCACGACTAGCGCTTTACCTGGCACCCAACCGACTGCGCTAGGACGCTGATATGCGCCCCCCGCTTAGATCGGGCCACTCCACTCTCCCGTTCGACCAATGGGCCGGGGAGAGGGGTGCGTCAAGCGGGGGAGGTTGGGGCACTACCCTCAGGACCCCGATAGGGGACCCGCGAACCTTGCTTGCCAGAAGGGCTTTAGAGGGGGGCCGCCGCCGCACTGTCCTCTCCCTTCCCCTCACCAAGAACCGTATCCGGCAAGCCGGCACGCAAAGGCGACCACGGTCTTGGAGAGGTTGGGGTCGGGACGCAGCGAACGGGGGCAGCGGCCTCGCCGACCAGACCTTCACCCTTCCCTCCACCAGGACCGTATCCGGTAAGCCGGCACGCAAAGGCGACCACGGCCTGGTGAAGTTGGAGGCTAGGGAGAGGACGGACGAAGGCAATAACGGGGTCGACGAACCACGCCGCCGAACGAACGGTCGTGGGGACAGAGGATAGCGAGGTAGCGAGGTAGACTCGATCACTACCAGCACAGCTCTTCGGTATAGCGACCACCACGGATATTCTCCGTTGCTAGTGAGCGGGTCGAGTCACTATACCTCGGTAGAAGGCCGAGAAGCGGAGCGAAGCGATGGCCGCGAATAATGAACCGTACATGTGAATATTCTATTAAACACCTCAACGGTTAACCTATCATTTTTTTTTGCGATCTTCCGACAAGTTCCGTAGGAAATGCTGCACAGAGGCAGTAGTACTACAACACAAGTATGCAAAGACACAGCTGTATTCACCACATACATCAGAGGTGTCACTTTGAATCCTACGCTTAATATGATACAATAAACCCCCATTAAGAGCAATAAATCTAATAAAGTATGGATTAAATGTACAGCCACCCAGGCTGTCAAATAACTCTACCCCCTGTACATGCTTAGGTAAATAGAAAGTTACCCAATGAGAACCTCCCATACCGTCTGTGTCTTCATTAGCTACGAGCACGGCAGGGCGTGGGAGAGGGATGCTGGGCAATCGATTTGCGGCAAACACTCCGACAAAAAATTGCGTTGTGAACCGGTTGGTCGATAAAACTTTTTAAATGTCAACAGTATCCATTTTTAGTAAGTGGAAATATTTCTATCCGAATCAATAGTCAATATAGAGTCATATTCCAGTAATACAAGGCAGGTGACAGGAGTATCCAAAGGCTCTGCGAAAGTGATCTCCACACGAACAGTGCCGGCGTTAGGTACGCTAGTGTGACCCGCGTTCCCGCTACCATCTGGGGAAATATCCACACAGGATAAGAAAGAGCCTTGCTGAAACATATGGGGAGTAACCATCATGGCGGCAGGGCGTCTATCGGCCCCTGTTGACATAACCAAACTCTGATAGTAGGCTCTGTGAAAATTGGGATGAGTGGAATGAAAGTCGATTGGGCCAATTTTGTGCTCTTGTGAGTTTACGAAAAACGCTACGGAGGTAACAGATTTATGCACAAATGAAAAACTGTTTTTCTTTCTATTTCCATTGAAAACAGAGTTTTCAATCATTGCCAGGCATATAAACGAAGGAATACGACCGGTGCAAACCGAATTTAAGTGAATGTTGGAGCTCCCGGGCGGAGAGGTGAAAGTTTTGACGTCAATGCGTTTGTAGGGAAATTGGGCATTGGACTGGCTAAGAATGCGCGCATGGGATAACATCAAGGAGGGTGATACAATCACATTGGTTAAGTGGAGAGTAGCATCTGTCACCATCAATTTCAAGCTCGAAGCTCCCTCTGCTTCCCACATGAAAAACCGTTCATCGGCAAAGGTTAATTTTAATCTAACATCGATTCCCTGGGGCAGGAGCAGAGGCTGGTCAAACAGCCCACCCCGTATTTTGCCGAGCGTTAACAAATTTTTGCGATGTTTAAAACCGCTATTGGTGTCTCCGGCTACATCAAACTCCGAGGCATCGTCTAAGTAAAACATGTTTGACTGGAGGTGCATCTCCGCTGCCTGCTTGGAGAAAGTGAGGAGTGTGTTTATATAAGAGTAATACCCAAAATGATCGACCTTCAGGACCAAATTTTCATTGAGATACACTTCAAAGCATTGAATTAAACTAAACAGCAAATTATTAATCGTTGCCACATCCTGTTCGAGCATCGGCAGCCCACCATCTTCCGATCTGAGACAGCATTCGAGGTCCAGGAAACTTTGATCCAGCCGTCTGTAGAGGTTGTTCGACCCGCGCGAGATAAACTCAGCGACGGCGGTGAGGGGGTGGTTTATCGCACTGACGGGCTTCAGGCGGCTGGTCTCTTGGCCGAGAATAGCGTTCTGGATTTTCTCTGGAGAAAATATATCCAATTCGCTGGGAATGACGATGGATGCGGGCGCGTTCTCCATGCTAGCCACAAATTACGAAAAAATGTCTGCAGGGAAAGCACTGCTCGCACCGCCTCGCCCCGTCTGCTTCCGTGCTCGACCCTTCTTATTCTGCGACTTCTTGTTCGAGCGCTTCGATTTTATAGGCACTGGCTTCTTCTTTTTCTTATTCTTTGCCATGACCCGTGGCTTGGTTTTTCGAGGTCGTTTCGCACCGCGTCCTTCGAGAGCAGCGCGTGCCCGCCTCTTTAGGTTCCGACCCGCTTCCGTCAGGCGGGCGACCGCCGCATCTCGTACGTAACGAAACGAGTTGGGACGATCGGGTAAAGTCAGATCACGGTAAAGCCCGAAACCTGCCGCGGCCATCTCCTCGGCCACAGCCCTGCTGCCCTTTGCAATAAGCGGAGTGGCGATGCTACTGACATATCTACCGCTGAGACCGCAGCAGAAAGCGCCGCGCCCATTTTGACGGATAAAACTAGCCTGATAGACCGGTCCTACGTCCAGCTTACTCCCACCGCCCCCGTCTCCAATCTGTCTCGAGGAATAGTATTCATAGGCCTGCTGCATTTTGCATACTGATGATATGCAAGGTGCCGCGTGGCATATATAGGTACCTTACACTTCACGAATGTCAAGCACAACAATTGATGGGTGTTGACCATCTGGGAATGGATATCGCTCGCCGGTTTTCGTGCGGAAAGAAAACAGTATGCTTGATATATTTTGCTTCTCGACAGGAAAGTAATATATTTTATTAAACTGATAATGACCAAATGGGTTAAACGGTGAGAGGACTCGAAGAAGACGCGATTCCGAATCGCTGACGAGCTGTGGCTTGATTATGTCAGAGTAACAAAAGATTGGAGAGAGATTCGGCGCCAACGAAGTTCGAATTGGTAAAATGACTCCCACTAAACCCGCCTCAAAACATTTCCCGCCCTCGCTGCTACAAATTACTCGATTCAGTTGCGTGCAAAAGTTTGATACCGTATTATCATCGTAAAACCGTTTTGAGCTATCAGAACAAAGAGTGATATACATGATGCAACAAGTTCCCGTCTTTTAAATGTCTTGCAAATCCTTTTCTTAAACCCAAGAGTCAAATTCTTTACCGTATCCCGCCCACCGTACAAGGTACTGCAAGTCACGTCCTTTACGTCCTCGACGTTCTAATATACGTTCGATCCGATAGACTGTGTCCGCAGAGGGGGCTGTGATAGCCTGGAGCTCGTGGCCATAGAATCTACCCCGAATAGGCTGCCCGTTTAGATCCGATAGCGTGTGCATGCAAACTGGCGAAAACTGGATGATGGCTCCTACTTTATATATCTGTCGAGACCACTTTGCCGTGTAGCCCTTTTCGGTAAAGTCCTTCGTTAGACTGATCCTAACATGTTGCCCAATTTGGAAAGCGGGGGCAGGTCTTACACGATGCCTATTCACCCCACCGGCAGTGTTTCGACGTCGCGATAGGTGTGGGGCAGTGTGCCTCAAGTAAATCTGGGACCAGATTTTAAAGACATCCTTTTCTGTAACGTCCGCAGGCCGCATACCTGTGGTGCGGTGAATCTTGTGATTATAATTGTATACTATTTGCCTTAGAGGTTCGATCCAACGCCAAGTATTTGTATGTTCAAAATGTTTCCAGAGGGGCGTTTTGACTGTTCTGTTAACGATTTCGGCCATGGCCGCCTTTCCGCGGTTCTCAAGGGAACGGAAGGAAACCCCCCATTTTCTGAATACGTTGGCAACATCTCGATTGCAGAACTCTTTACCCTTGTCGGACTGAATCAGTCGGACTCCTCGCCCGGCACGCGTAAAGTGTCGCTCAAAACAGTCGGCAACCTCCCTCCCCGTTTTGGTTCTCAGAGGGTAAACCCAGACAAAACGACTCAGACAGCATACCATTGTCATAAAATAATTGTAACCATCGTTGAACTCGTTGAATTTTTTCATATCATTCAGATCTACTTCATACACATCAAACAGTCCTTTTACATTATAGAAATTCAGAGGAAAGTTTTTTCGCGCCGGTTTATAGCGCGTGTAGATTTCTTGTCCCATCAGCCACGCGTGCGCTTCGGCGGGCGTAATTCCACGTTTGCGTGCCACAGCCTTAAGGGGGGTCAGGACAAAATTTAGGCCATTTTAGAGCTTTAAATCCAAATTTTCTGCTGGAGTATGATGAGTGTGGAGCTGTAGAGGGGGTATGGTATTTCATTGTCCTACTATGAAGGTCGTTTTTCGTGAGGAATAAGCACCTTGACTCTCCAGAGTAACCCTCAGAAAATTCATTAGCAACGTGTTGGAAAAAGGAATAAAATCTTGCGCGCAAGGTTTCTCTGTAATGCTTGGGACTACAATTCTGATTTTTTTCCTGAAAGTTAGTCTGATGAATACCTACAACTTGTCACACGATTTTTTAAATATTCTCATTTGTTGATTTTTAATCACAAGTTTAAGATTCATGAACAAATTCTTGCCGTTTCAGCACTTATACAAATTCACAATAAAAAAAAAACTGGTTGGAATATGGAAAAAATCCTGTGACAAGTTGTTTATTACACTTGAGAGATGATGTCTGCAAAATAACAAGGTTGTGCAACTAAAGGTCTAAGAGAAACTCTGCGCGCAAGGTTTAAAACTAAAGTATTCAGAAAAACGCATCTAAAGTTTGAGGACTATATTTCTTATATAAAATGCCAAACAAAACAGCTAAAATGCACCTGGAGCATAGGATGTGCCCTCAGAAGATGCCCTCCTCTCAGCCTCTTCTTTTTCTTTCTGCCTTTTGGCCTTCCTGGCCTCCTTGGTGGAGTCAAGGGACCGCCTAACAGATTTTTTAATTCTCAGCTGATCTACTTTATTACAAAAATTAACACACATGCTTCCCGGAATGATGCCTAGCCTATTGAACACTTTTAGTTGACCCCTCATTCCATCATTAAAATTTAAAACAGCAGAATAAACTCCAATTTCTAAAACTTTTCTGCTACAAAATATGGTTTTGGGTACATTTTTCCAAACTACTGAATTAAAACTTTCATTAGGGTTCTGAGTATAACCACCAACACATTTCACAAGGAGGTCATCTTTGGATAGATCTGTGAAAACACATTTGATGGCATCCATAACGGGCACTGGCAGGGACGATGAGTGCTTGAAATCTGAAGCTGTACCCGCACTCACAGCTTTCTGGTATTTACACCAGGAGTCAGGTCCAGTCGGGCATAGGTGGTGCTGGGGCTGTTTGTCCGTGGACCTGAAGACAAAAATAAAATAAGACCTGATCTATTTCCTATAAAATATAACAGTCAGGTTGTGCATATGTACCTGTAATGAAAGAATATTGCCCAAATATTATCTTTCATTTCTTTGACTGTTTTTGAGTTCCTCACAGCGTTTCCATAAAAACTTGCGATTTGGTCAATTTTTTTATCGGTGAGCCGCCCTCTGCCACCAATACTTTTACCATCAGATAATTTTTTACTTTTCATATCCTTTTTCAAATTTCTGAGTCTTGTGCCCATTCGCTTTTGGACATGTCCAGTGCACTCAATCTGAAAAAATAATCAAGTGTTAATTTTCATTTTATACAGTGAGTCTAAGCAAGCTGTATCAGTACCACACTTACTTTTTTTGGAATGAGGTCGTTGCCAAATGGTTTGGCTTTCACAATCGCAGGGAATGTCTTAGAATCACCGTCACCAATGTAGGACTCGTATCTTACTCCTGCTCTGGCTTCGGATCTCTCAAATATCTTGACCATGCCCTCAACTTCCATCATGCCACTTGATGCCTTGTGATTTACTGAGCAATCTGCCTCATGAGTTTGTTTCCATTCATCATATTCAGGCCCTTGTTTTGGTCCCTTGTAGTTACAGCAGCCAAAACAAACAGTGGACATAACCTCTACATCAATAACTTTCCCAGTCTCAGCACCAATGAAGCTAACCACTCCATTCTTTGAGGAGAATCCTCTTTTTTGCCAGGTACCGTCTCCACTGCCTTTCAAGTCCCTGGCACCAGACAATTCCACTTCTTCCTCAACAGCTCGAAGCATACTGGCATTTGCTTCTTCTTGAACAGCAGAGTGCACAAATTTTACTGTTTGGTCGTAGAGTTTCTGTGAAATTGGTGGAGGCAGATCCATCATAGCACTCAAAGTTTTCAAACCACCATGTTTTATCCCAAGAGCTTGAGAAGCCAGGACAAACCTTCGGTTTGCTTCTGTTTCAAACTTTGTAGTAGGGTTATCCTTGACAATATCAGAGTTTCTGAAAGTTTTTAGAACTCCACATTTTCTTAAACACTCTAAGTTGTACAATGAACTTAGGCCAACCCTTCTTATCTCAGTTATCTTCACATTACCCCTGCACTTCTGACAGGCGACACACTCGGTTATATTTTTAAATATCTTGTCTATATCTACGACTCTGAAACCACTCCAAGATTCTCTCTGAGGGTCTACCGTTGCGTCAGAGTCCGACAATTTGTTTTCTGAGGCACTAGACGGTCGCTCTGGTTCTTCTGCTTCTCCTCCTCCTTCTCCCTGAAATACCGTCAAACTTTTAGATACAATTTTACAGAACTAAAAATATTGAAAAAGGCAGTCAAATAGTCAGGGCTAACCTGTTTCTCTCTAGCCCACTGCCTGGAAAGTGATGCAAGTGTGTGGCGATTTGGCGGCGGCTTTTTGGCCTTCGGCCGTTTACCAGATCTTCCACTACCCTTAGGCATTTTTAGTTTCGGTTGCCACTCCAATATTTGATATTAAAACGTGAATGCCGGGCTGCTTATTTTCTCGATGCAACTAAAATATCAACAATGGCGGCGAGAACGGCCTCGTAGATACAGTATCGGCGGTTCCCGGCGTTCCCCCACCATTCCCATCCCCCCCTCCAGCTCCCACCACTCCGAACAGCCTGCCTCATGTCTACCGTAGGCCTTCGTGGCGCGCGATTTGAATAGAAAGTCGCGTAAGCTCGCCAGAGAGGCGTTTTGGGAACTTAACCCTTGAATGGCCACACCACGTCCAATCGTCGGAAAAAATGAATTGTCATTATTTTTTCTTTAATTGGTCCCAAAGAACTCGGAAACATCGACCCCAATGACGATGACCCATTTTATCATAAAAAACTGAGTTGTGTCCATTTGGCTACATCGGCCACCCCCGGTTTGGACCCTTTTTTCACAAATATTGATCCCACATGCAAACCATGGGCATCATTGGATTCGTCTCGAAGAGGACTATCAGAATTCATAAAGAAAACCACAGATCGGAGTCTGCATGGAGTGGCAAAAGCCAAAAATCTTCATATAATGTTACCAAATGGTGATTTTGGTGCATAATTCTCGAAATAATGCTAAAATGTGAGCAAAGTCCGTCTTTTTTGCAAGACTAGACCTAAGAGAAGATATTTCAAGAAACTCCGACAAAAGTTTCGCACACCGTCGCCTAGAAAACAGTTGTAGCCATTTGGCCACATTGGCCATTCCGATATTTCGACTTATTTCGACTTTGTTGAAATCACCTAAACTGTTCTAGACAACACCAACAACAACAAAAAGTTAGTATTGTCTAAAAAAAAGCCCCCCCCCCGAACGCCCCCCCCCTCTCCCGGATCCGCACCTGGCCATTCGTACACTTGTTGAAACACATGGGAAGGCCGGGCTTTCTAGGTGTAAGAATGTATATTCGCTCACCTGCAAGTGTACGAATTGTCATTCTCACACCTACAAGTGTGTGAATGATCATTCGCACACCTACAATCGTTCGAATGGTCGTTCGCTCACCTGCAAGTGAACGATATACATTCGCTCACCTGCAGGTGTGCGACATTCAAACACTTGGATTTCCAGTGTAGTCGTGATGAAGGCAGGTGTGGGCGCCGGCGGCAGACTCGCACTAGGTGCCCAGGTGCCCAGGTGCGGATCCGGGAGAGCTTTTTTTTAGACAATACTAACTTTTTGTTGTTGTTGTTGTTGTTGCTGTTGTCTAGAACAGTTTAGGTGATTTCCACAAAGTCGAAATAAGTCGAAATATCGGAATGGCCAATGTGGCCAAATGGCTACAACTGTTTTCTAGGCGACGGTGTGCGAAACTTTTGTCGGAGTTTCTTGAAATATCTTCTCTTAGGTCTAGTCTTACAAAAAAGACGGACTTTGCTTACATTTTAGCATTATTTCGAGAATTATGCACCAAAATCACCATTTGGTAACATTATTTGAAGATTTTTGGCTTTTGCCACTCCATGCAGACTCCGATCTGTGGTTTTCTTTATGAAATTCTGATAGTCCTCTTCGAGACGAATCCAATGATGCCCATGGTTTGCATGTGGGATCAATATTTGTGAAAAGAGGGTCCAAACCGGGGGTGGCCGATGTAGCCAAATGGACACAACTGTTTTCTCGCCTGTCTAGCACTGCTCTGATTCAATATATCACCAAACTGACTTTGGGGATCTTATACTTCACCTTTTAATGGAAAACAACTTCCCTTGTTTGCAGTCAAAAATTATTTTTCCAGCCGCTACGGCTAATGTTGTTCTGGCCTACAGCGCCGCCATCTTGCATGTGTCGAAATGAAGTTTTTTCTTCTTCACCCATCGTTACTGATCGATCCCGACATCGAGATATGTCGATTTCCCGACGCGGGAAGGTTTGAACAATCGACTGAGCAACAGATGTGAAGCGTCAGATGCTTATTAACGTATCAGGGTCGTTGTCTTTCAGTTGTAGCCAAATGGCTACATACGCCATTCAAGGGTTAATATAGCGATTTCGCCCTTACTAAATAAATTCCCACGGGTCCAATTTTTGGAATATTTTCAAAACCGAAACAGGCCCTTACTCAGGAAGGATTGAGGATTCAAAAAAAAAAAACAACCGAAAATCGATTTTTTTTGTCCTGACCCCCCTTAACATGTTCGGCAGACGAAAATGCGGACGGGTTGTTTAAGTTGTAATAGATGTCATGCATTGTTTCATCTACAAAGTCCTTATGGCGCTCACGGGCTTCTTGCCCCCCGCCGCGGGCGGGCGCGTGCGTTGGCGCGGGCGTGCGCGCGTGCGCGGGCGTGGGCGCGGGCGTGGGCGCGGGCGCGGGCGTGGGCGTATGTACAACTTTGCGCTGACTGCGGCGAACCATAGCACCACCCTTTTGCACGTCGATGCCCATCCATTGCTCACGAGGTAGGGTGGTTCAGAGCGAAGGTCATGGTAAAAATTTCCACGTGTGCCTGTCTCATTCCGTGATGCCTAAAAAAAAACCCTCCTGCCAAAAAATGAGCGAAATCGGACGATATTTGACCCTCGCGAAATCGATTTTAAGGTTTTTTCGAGATTTGTACCGCGGATTGCCTACTTACAGGGGCTCGAAACGCTATTTTAGCCATTTCGACGCACGTTGAGCGTGTTTTGGGGCGCGGGACCGGTGGGCGGGGGAAGGGGAGGGTGGGGGGAGGTGGTGGGGTGCGGTGGGGAGGGGGGGGTTTGGGTTAAGGTGATCTATATACCTAATTTTCGAGTTTTAGTGCAGTTTATGCGTTAAGGTAAGTAAGAGTCATATTTTTCTTGTAAATAATTGCTTTTACTCATTATTTTTTCTTCCCATGCTTATCATACATCATTCTGTGTCTTTCAACTGCTTGCAGCATATATTGCCGCTGTTCTTCATTTCTAGTAAGTTTATTTCCAGTCAGGTATTTGTTCATTAAACTAACATTTCTCTCTGCTACGTCATTTACAGGAATTATGTGTCTAACTAAATCTAAACCATGGCAGAAACCCGGATCGTTGGGCCACTCTTTTGGGTCCTTGTCCATGAAATCTGTGGTAATTTTAGTGATCGCAAAGAATTGCAAAGAGTTCCTATTGGCAAAGTCACTTAACTGTAAAGCTGCAACCCTCTTGTTTGGAGGAAGAGAGGCGCGAGGAAGAGAGTCTACAGAACCATCTTTTGTCTTCATAGAGCTTACAATGTTTCTCTTTTCCTCTAAAGAGACCCGGTCATCAAAAAGAGCAAGACAAACTAATTTTTCTGATAAATACCACAGATGACAAACCATTTTTGCCAGAGCTGCCTTCAGGTACGGCTCTCTCCGTTCCGACAGCGCACAAATGAGTTGCAGGTCGTTAGCTGGGGCTTTCACAGCAACAGGACATTCAAACCAGTGCCTAACATAATATGTACAGAGAAAAGTGCACGCCGCCAGAAAACGTTCGCTCTCTTCTGTGGACAGCTTCAGCTGCTTTCCAAAAATCCAAATTTTGTACAAATATAAAGCCTTTGCCATCCATCTTGTTTTGGATGTTGCACCAGGTTTCCTGAAGGCGTACTGAGGCTTCCCTGGCACAGATCCACCCAAAAAAATTATTGTGAGCTCGAGGAGTTCTCTGTAGTCGTCCCTAGGTTGACGGGTCTAAAATGTTAGAAAAATTAAGAAGTTAAATTTTGATTTTTTCAAAAATTCTAGTTTAAGTGTCTCTAGAAATTTAGAAACCACACCTCCAGCTGATCGCAACAAAATTTAATAGTCTCATCTGCGTTTGGAATCTTCCTCAAAATGCCTCTCGACGCTGCTGCAGTTCTGTACTTTTCTGCAAAATAAAAGGTAAGTTATAGAAACTTAAAAACCAAAACAGACGTGACACATGACAGCAGTGTTTTGTACCTTTGTCTAATGCATCCCATTTCTTTTTCAGCATATCTCCATACAAAAAATCTGGAGTCTTGGATAGGCCAACAGTATTCTCGAAGACAGCGCCTAGAACGAGTTCTAGAACATGGTGGCGACATGCTAGTTCCAGCAGCTCTTTGTTCAGCTTTTGCTGAATGAGTACGCAGGCCCCTCCCCACCGTCCGGAGTTAGTTGAGGTCGTGTCAAAGACAAGTCCAAAGACTTTTTCCTGGAGATCCCACTCACGCAGCAAAGAGACAACAGCCGAAGCAATGCTCTCTCCAGACCCGTGTTTAAGTTCTGGAATGCCCAGAAGTTTCTCCGTGCCCTTTCCCGTCACTACAACCGGGAGCCGATCAGCCTTTACCTTTTCATCTGGAAGGGAATAGAAAGGTAATGACGCGCTTTTTTACAGGTGTAACTGCGACGGTAATTGTTCAATGAGCGCACTCAATGCAGCATAACGAACCTGCATTGCTTGGGAAAAGTTTTCCGTCGAAATGAGCGATTACACCGCAATCAGGTTCGTACTCCTGCTTAATAAGTGTAGCTACCACCATGTTGTTTTCGTCCGACTTCCTTTTGACTTGAGACTTAGAGCACACAATTTTAATTTCCTGGTCCTCACAGCCAAGCTCTGAGACAGCAGCTTTTACAGCAGCTTGCACTATCATGCTACCAGCAGCAGCGGAAGTTGATGTTCTCGCCAGAGCACTGGTAACAAGCTGGTTTTTCAAAACATCGACTTTGACCACTTTTTTTTTCTTTCCATCAATTTTGAATTCTGAAAATGCACCGAGTAAATTATTTACTGTCACTCTTTTTTTTCCAGGTGGTTGCTACTTTTACTTACCGTCATCAGTCTCCTCGGCGTTACTACTGGCTCCCTCTGACGACGACAGCGCCGACAGCCCGGATAACTGTCGTGTAGCAAGAAATTCATTCTTTTCCTTTTCACATTTCATTTTAAAAGCGAGTTCCTTTTCCTTTCGAGCGGCGATTCTCGCGGCTTTCTGGCTAGCTTTCTTCTGTTGATCATTATATGTCTTATCCAAGCCCAACATAAATCCAAGTCGGTCGGTTTGCATAGACTTGTAAAAAAGCCTGTCCTCTTCAATTGTTATAATTTGAAATGCATTTTTGTGTCCAATATCAAAAAGACAGTCTAAAGACTTCACAAACTTTTCCCTTTTCTTTTCATGCGTATCGCCCATTTTGGAGCCAGGTTTTTTCACAGGCCCACTCAGGCGTTTGTCTTTAACTAATTTATAGTATTCTGTATGTATTCGCACAAGACGTTTAACCACAGCGATACGATTGAGTGTTGGGATACTTGTCTTTTCCCACAAACTAATGAGCTGCAAAGCAGTCGCCTTTGCCGCAGCCTGTACGGATCCTTTACCAGGTGATGGGGTTATGTTGGCAAAGAATGTCTTCAAAACTTCACGTAAGGTGGGCAATTTCCCAGTGAGCGCTAATGATTTGTCTTCATTACATACGTTGCCTATAAGCCACTTGTCAGAGTCAGTCCTCGTGGTGACACGATGAGTCTTCTTCACTTTTTTCGACATAATTTCTTGCAATCGAAAACGTAAACAAAAGAAACTGACGAACTTGTCGTGACTTGCGGGCACAGCACTGCGGCCTCTGCAGCCGGCGCGGCGCGGCTCGCTGGGCCGCGCAAGGAATGTGGGTGGAATGAGGGTGCATCTTGGCGTGGGAACAGACGTGTCCAAACTTGTCGCCAGACACCTGGGTGTCCTGGCCCTGCACACGTGCACGTCTAGACTTCCCCCACCACGATCATTCTCATAGGGCGTCCAACGCATAAAAAGGGTCGCATCCCCAGTTTAGTCAGTCAGTCCTCCCTGCGGACTTATCGAGGCAGGACCTGTGTGTGCCCTCCGACTGACTCCACGCCCGCCGGCCCGAGCACCCCTAGGACCACACTCCCGACCTGCGAGCCCTGCGCGGCTCTTGCCCTGAAGGTATGATACCGCTCTGTTGAGCCCATCGACCACCCTCTGTATGTCCGCCCCCTTGTACCGTTCTCTGAGTGTGTTCCTTGTTGGTATGTGTGCTCTGCTTTGCCCAGTGTATTTATGTGTATATATGTGTCCCCAATAAACCCCCTATGTGTATTACTTGAACCACCGCTTTCCGACATTCAACCTGCAGACCCAAGAACACCGAACCCGTCACTCTACGCGTAGCCCGGCCGGCTCCGCCCCCTAGCATGCTATCCCGGCCGTGGAGCTTTCTGTAGAGCAACCTGTCCCTTGCGTGGTGCATCGGCCGATTTCTTGGCCCTGTTAGGTGTTTGTCCTTTTTCCTTACAGCATCGATGAGTTTTCACTCTCTGTAGCACCCCGCCGTGCTTTGTCCGCGCCCCGCCCCGTCTGCCCCGCCCCGTGCGCCCCGCCCCGCCCCGTGCGCCCCGCCCAATTCGCTTCGCCGCCACGCCCCGCCCCGCCCCGCTTGCTCCCGATAATGGACCGCCCCCCGCAGCCCCCAGCCTCTTTTTCTCCTCTCCACATGTCTTTCTAATCTACGACTTCTCTACCGTCTTTCTCCTCTGTGTCGCTCGTCGACCCAACGCATCTCTTTATTTTTATTTTATTTTTGCAATCAGGTGTGAACACACACTTGTAGTTATCTTTTGCCTGGGACCGCTTAACGTTGAACCGGCACCTAGTATATAAGGCATGAACTTAGAAACGCGCTGACCCGAGTTGCTACGGCACGGTAAGGCAGCCCGGATTAAGCCATGGCAAAGTGTTCCGCACATTGATGCGCCTGTGCATGTTACTTAAGGCCCTAGAAACGCGTTGACCTGAACTGCTTCGGCACGATAAGGCAGCCCGGATTAAGCAATGGCAAAGTGTTCCGCACATTGATGCGCCTGTGCATGTTACTTAAGGCCCTAGAAACGCGTTGACCTGAACTGCTTCGGCACGATAAGGCAGCCCGGATTAAGCAATGGCAAAGTGTTCCGCACATTGATGCGCCTGTGCATGTTACTTAAGGCCCTAGAAACGCGTTGACCTGAACTGCTTCGGCACGATAAGGCAGCCCGGATTAAGCAATGGCAAAGTGTTCCGCACATTGATGCGCCTGTGCATGTTACTTAAGGCCCTAGAAACGCGTTGACCTGAACTGCTTCGGCACGATAAGGCAGCCCGGATTAAGCAATGGCAAAGTGTTCCGCACATTGATGCGCCTGTGCATGTTAATTAAGGCCTGGGACCGCTCAGCGTTGAACCGGCACCTAGTGTATAAGGCATGACCCTAGAAACGCGTTGACCCGAGTTGCTTCGGCACGGTACGGCAGCACGGATTAAGCAATGGCAAAGTGTCCGCACACAGATGCGCCTGTGCATGCTAAGTTAAGACACTAATTTTTATATTTTGCCTTGCAGCATCTCAGCTTCTTTTCTTTTCTCACCTGCGCTCCTCTCTGCTCGCCTGCATTCCTAACTTTACGACGCTCTCCGTCTCTCTCTCTCTCTCTCTCTCAGCCGCCCCCCCCCCTCCCCGCCCAGTAGCCCCCACCCCGCCGCGCCATGTCATGCCCGACTCATTGTCTGCGGACCGTCGCGCCATCCTCTCTCGTTTAGTTTTTGAAACCTTACAGGTCTGCGCCGATTATTCGGAAAATCAATTTCCGTATTTTGTGCTCGATTCCTTAGGAAAATTGTGTCCAGCCTCCGCGCGCGCTCTCGCCGCCCACTTGTTTTCCTTTACCGGCACAGTATATAAACTAGCTTGTCTCCGCCCGCGCCCCGACCGGCTCGCCCGTTGTGCTAAAAATTTTGCAGAGTCGACGCCATCTTCAGAGAGCAAGGGACGCTCCCTGCTCCTTGTGCTAAAACCGCCCCACCCCTCCCACTCCATTCTTCGGCTTTACGTTAAGCACTTATACGCTTTTCTCGGCGCGCTCCGCGAAAACCGTTTTACAAATAAACAAATCACTTTCGCGTTTTCTCAGCTTTTAGCGACAGTCCCTTCCTGTAGCGTAAATTATCAGTCCCGCTCTCCACCGTTTGTGCCACCTTTCAGAATGTCAGACCCACCACCACCGCCGCCACCCGCGGCCCAACTTCTTCACCTCCCCCCTCCCTTGCCAACATTTTCAGGAAAAGATGGCGAAGATGTGTCATTGTTTGTGTCTCGCTTGGAACGCGCCCTAGCGGCCATTCCTAACCTTTCAGATGCCCAGCGCTTGTTTTATCTGGAGGCTCAGTGTCAGCCTCCAGCCCTCAGCCTCATCCACAGGGAACTGCAATTCCTTGCAGACAATCCCACTGCAGAACCAAAAGAGCGCACTCAGGCCGCTCTGTACAGCCATCTTGTACAAAAATTAGAGGATTCTTTCAACAGCCCTCATGATACCCAAGTTTTTAAAGACATCCTTTCCAGTCGTATCAAACAGGAGAGAGAGTCTTATTCTATGTATTTTCAGGACGTATTGGAGCTTTGTCGCCGCGCTAAGGTGAAATCTCAAAATGATATTATTCAAAATTTGGTGAAGGGTCTCCCCCTTCAGATTTGCATTGCTTTGCGCCCCTCTGATTATTCGGACGTTACCACCCTTCTCAAGGCAGTGCAAGATACTGCCGCGAGCCACACAGCAGCCGTTCGCGCCCACGCGTCGGCTGCACTGCAAAAACAAACGGACAGCGTCCAGCAGCAGTTTGCCCAGCTCGCCCTGCAGGCCCCGGCCAGCAATATGGCCGCCGCCTCCTCCCTCCCGGCGGCAAGCCCGCCTGCCGAGCCCTTGGCCCGGCTCCTGGCCGCTCAGGCCCCCGCCCCCGCCCCTGCCCCCGCGCCCGGCGCGCCAGTCGGCATCGCCGACAACTCCTCCATCAGGCCTCTATGGGACGCTATTAATGAGATGCGTTCCGCTATTTTCTCACCCAAGCCCAGTGTCTCTGCTATGCAACCTGCCGCTCAGCCCGGCCCGTCCTCCGGCCGCCGCCCCCAGCGTGTTTTTCAAAATTCCAACTACAATTCAAATTCTCAGCGCGGCCCGTTCGCGGACCGCCGTCCCTCTTCCGGCCCGCGCCGGAACCATTTCAGAGGAAGGTCTCCGTACGGCCGGCCCCAGTCCCGAGGTCGCCAGGAGAACTTCCGTTCTCCACAGCGCCGCGATTTCCGCCCGCAAAACAGCTATCAGCGTAACAACAGCCCTGCCAGGAGTCCCCAGGGATTCCGCCGCACTAATTATTCCTACAGGTCCCCCGGTCGCCGTGACGACTTTGGCGTGCCTCAGATCCAACGCTCTGAGTCACCTGGCCGCGCGCCACTCTGTGAGGCGTGCGGCAGTGATCACCCAACTGACACTTGCAATGTTCGTCCCCATATAAAAAACTAAGGTACACTGTGCAGCCGCGCCGAACTCCTTCCGTCTGCACAGTCTCCCCTGCTGAAGTAAAATTTCTCCCCAGCGAGCACCTACTTTATGAGTCTATAATCACTTTGGATGTACCTGTCACTAATAATTCTCTTTTTATCTCAGTAGCTCGTGCCCACTTTGCTAACGCTTCCTACGCTAGAGCTATTCGATATTTTGTTGTACAGCATGTTTGCAAGCAGGAGTTCCGCTCCCACGTGGCGCGGGACAGATACAGGCGGTACATGTTACGGGAATCTTCAGCCCCTACTTCCAGGGAAATCAAGGCTCTCAGTCACTGTTATAATTTTAATATCACAGTGCACACTCCCCTCGGTATACTGTACTACAAAGTGAGGTCTCCTAGAACTGTGATTTACTTGAAACAGGTGCGACAGGATAATAAGCTTTATCATATTGGTTTTCACCCCCTCCAGCAGCCTTTTTACGAGGAGTTAGCACGCCGTCGCTTTGCCGGCCTGCCCGCCCCAGCCCCCTACCCCCCGCCTCCCCGCCCCGCCCGCCTCCCGCGTAAGCAAGTGTCCTTCGCTTCCCAGCCACCATCGGTCGACAGATCCTTATCTGCTCCGCCAGCCTCCTCCCCCACGCTGGACACCTGCAGATCCCCGCCCCGCCCGGCCCCGCCCCGGCCAGGCCCGGCCCAGCCCCGCCTCCCTGGCCACCATTCTCACGCTCCCGTCAGACGCGATGGCCAACTGTCCCCGCCCGCCCCCGCCCCTCCCGCTCTGTCTCCAGCACAGAGCCCCCGCCCCCTGACGGACGGCGGCCCCACTCCCCCTCCCCCTCCGGGCCCCGCCGCCCTGGCCCCGCCTGATGCTTCCATACTGAATGCTCTGCCGGTAAGCGCCCCAATGCGCTTACTAATGCACATTCCAGTCCTTGCTTTTGGCAAAGAAATTTTAGCTCTCCTGGATAGTGGAGCCACATACTCCCTAGCCAGCACTAGAATAGTCCCCCAGGACGACATTGACTTTTTGGCTACGCCTCTGGTGCTACAGACTGCAGCTGACCAGCAAGTGCGCACCGTTGGCACAGCCACAACCACAGTGCAGTGTGGTTCTGTAAATAAGACATATACATTCTATTTGTGTGACAATCTCTCACAAAATTTAATTTTAGGTTTAAATTGGTTATATGATACCCAATCTATCATCGATTTCGGAAAAGACGCTTATGTGCTCCGAGAAGGTGACACAACGGCCACCGTTGCCCCGTGCCCAGTGTTAGAAAGCCGTGCTCGGCCCCTGCCGTTCACCAACCTTACCGCTGAGGACATATACTCGGGGCACCGCCGTGTGAAGGCGGCCCGCTCTCTTCACCTGCCTCCCCGCGGGATCGTGTCTGTCCCCTTCACAGTGTCACCCCACCCCCTACAATCAAAAGGAGTCCTGACTCTGTCTCCCCGCCTCGCCGACGCCCTAGGAGCATCGTTCGTCGATTTTCTCCTTACGGAAGAGGACACGGAAGTCACGCTCTTCAACTCATCCGACACGGATGTCACCATCAACACCAACGACAGCCTCGGCCTGATCAAACAAGATTCGGACGACGTGCTGCACGTGGTGTCCCTCGCCACGGCCAAGGCCTCGGCCCAGCTCTCCCAGGACCCAGACGCACTGCTGCCCTGCTCGGCCCCGCCCCGCCCCGCCGCGCAGCCTAGCGTCTCGGTGCTCGGCAGGTCCTCCGCCACGCCCCGCCACGCCGCGGCACGGCCCGGCCTAGCCCAGCGGCCTGCATCTCGGGCAGCCTCCCCGGCCCGGTCTCGGCCCAGCGCGGCCCCGCCCGGCCCTGCCCTGCAGCCTGCAGCCCTGCCCGGCGCAGCCGCCCCGCCCGGCCCTGCCCTGCAGCCTGCAGCAGCCCCGCAGAGCCCCGCTCGCACCGCGCCCCGCCCCGCCCCGCCACGCAAGTCACCCGTGGTCCCGGAGCATCCCGACCTGGACGACGAAGAGGCCTGGCAGCGCGCTCCGCACGTCACATATGACGAGAAGCGTGCAGCGAAGAATTATCGCGAATGTGTTGAGCTTACAGTTCCTCCCAAGGACGACGGAGAAGTCCCTCTTCATGAGTTCGACATCTCCCCCTCTCTCTCCCCGGAGGAACGAAAAAGAGCGGAAGCCTTGCTACGCTCGTACAACGATGTATTCGCCACAAAATACAGTCACATGAAGAGGGAATGTATCTACAAAGTCAGTTTGCCAGTCCGCAACGACAACGTAGTATTTACTCCCCCCTTCCGTATGAACAAAGAAGAACTGAAACACGCCGAAAAGTATGTGAAAGAACTATTGGATGCGGGAATAGTAATCAAAGAGCAAAGCCCGTATTGCAATCCATGTTTTCTGATCCAGAAACGACGAGAAAAACCCACGGACCCGGTTGAATATCGTTTTCTGGTCAGCATGCAACGTGTAAATAAGGAAGTTCTGCAAAGAATCAATTTTGTTTTACCGAAAAACTCAAGACATTATCCAACACCTTACCGGCAACAAATTGTTCTGTGCTTTTGACTTGAGAGCTGGTTATTTCCAGTGTAGTCTAACGGAAGAATCACGTCAATTTACCTGTTTTTTATTGAACTCAGTGTCCTATACAATGACTCGCATTCCTATGGGAGCGAGCTGCAGTGTCCCGCTGTTCACCAGCGTGGTTTACAGATGCTACGAGGGACTTATCTTCCGAGATTTATTTTCTTACATTGATGACGCCTACATGGCCGACATGACCTTTGACCTCCTCTATGAAAAAGTGAAAAGGATTCTACAGCGGACAAGAGAATGCGGTCTGTACATAAATCCAGCGAAATCTCACTGGTTTTACGAAGAAATCTCCGTCCTCGGCACTCTAGTGTCCGAATTCGGAACGAAGCCTGACCCAGCCCGCTTCCGCCCGCTAGAACAACTCCTCAAAGTGACCAACAAGACAACAGCACGACGTTGCTTTGGCTTTTTCAGCTACCATCGTCGACTGATCAAGAATTTTGCACGCCGAATGAAGCCAGTCTCTGAAGCAGGAAATCCCAACCTCCCCTTTGAATGGACGGAGGTGCACGCCCAAGCAGTACGGGACGTGTACAGAGACCTCCAGGCTGCATCTTTCCCTCACTTTTCCCCCGACCGCCCGACCAGACTGTACACGGACGCCTCCGTTACTGGTTTGGCGGGAAGTCTTGAACAACGAGATTCGCAAAACATCTGGCGACCTTATGCCTACTACAGCAGACTGTGTACAAAAACAGAACAGAAAATGCCTCCCCTGCATCTAGAAATTCTAGCCGCTGCGGAAGCCATGATATACTTCCGGCCAGAACTGATTGCCACCAACTTTACGTTGTACACGGATGCCATGGGCTTAGCAGCGCTCTTGCGCACGAAGGTTCGTCATCCACGCATCAGTCGCCTGATTGGCGTCATCACCCAATTTCCACTAGAAGATATTATTTATCGCCCCGGAGCGGAAAATCGTGTGGACGCCATCAGCCGTATGCCCGATCCGCTTATTACGCCAAGTGCGGCAGTCGACGCCCCCGCCCTCCCGGATGACGGATTTTTGGCCACCTTGCAGCCACCCCCTCCCCCCGCCCCCGCGGCGGGCACCCAGCGCCGCAGCGCGAGGCTTGCAGCTCGCCAGCAGGACACGCCGGCAAGCCGAGCCCCGCCGGCCCCCGCCCGCGCCCCGCCCAGCCCCCGCTCGGCCCGCCCCGCCGGCCCCGCCGGCCCCGCCGGCCCCGCCGGCCCCGCCGGCCCCGCCCGCCGGCCCCGCCCGGCCCTGCCGCTACGCCGCGCCACGCCGCTGGACCGCTCCGCTCCAGCTCGGCTCCAGTGGTCCCGCCGCCCGGCCCCGCCCCTCCTCGCCGCTCCCCTCGGAGCTCATCTGCATCAGAAAGGACTCCACAGCTCGCCTCACAGGCACCTGCAGCCCGAACTGACCCTCACGACGACAATGAAGAACTTCAAGATTTCTCCAAGACCCCGCGCGGCGCAGGCCAGCAGCGACCGACAGAAGTCACCAGCACTCGCCGGTCCGCCTCTGCCCAGCCCGGCCCCTCACAGCAGGACAACGAGGGACCCCAGCCAGGCCCGCCGCCGCCCCTGACAGACTCCTTTTGGCCTCCACTCATCAACAACGAGGCCTTATTAGCGGAATTCTACGAGTCGCCGCTACCTGACTCTGACCCACCTGGCCTGCCTTTCCTTCTGAACGCGCAAGCACGGGATCCTGAATGTATACAGATCCGCCGCGCCCTCCGGGACCCGGCGGCACACAAACTGAAGAAAAAATACAAGCTTGCCCGTGAAGCCATTGTCACCAGGATCGGAGCAAAGCCCTTTATTCCCCTGGTGTTGCGCAGTACACTGCTGTACGCAGCACATGACAGCCCACTAAATGGACATTTAGCGTTTCGGCGCACCCTCGCCCGTCTCGCCCCTTATCACTGGCCTCGAATGTCTAGAGATTGCAAATTATACGTGCAATCATGCAAAAGGTGCCAAATGTATAAACACCGAAATGCAAAATTTGGTGTGATGTCACCTTTGAGGCCCAAATATCCCATGCAATTTGTGCAAGCTGATTACAAGAATTTACCTAAATCAGCCAATGGTTTTGCTTACGCTCTCGTTTTAGTTGAAGTGTATACACGTTACACGTTTGCCCGCCCGGTCAAAAGTGTAACGGTAAGCGAGTCGATACGCGTAATGCGAGAGTTCGTCACCACATTTGGGACGATGGATTGCCTCCTTGTTGATCAAGGCAGCTGCTTTATCGCAGCTGAATTCCGCACATTTATGGCAACTCTTGGAGTAAGAATTCGCTACTCCCCTCTGATGCAACATAACCCCACTGGGTTGTGCGAACAGACAATTTCCAGTATTGGAAACAAAATTGCTCTGCTCTGCCGTGACAGCCTCACCCACTGGCCGTCTCTGTTACCACTTGTAACTTTTGCCATAAACACGACGCGCCGACTTGAACTGGACTGCAGCGCAGCGTTTATGATGTTCGGGTTTGAACCCAAAACCCCTCAACAAGTCCTCCTGTGTGCACCGGAGCAAGCCTTGCCCAGAGCAAGGAAGCTTCAGCGGCACTTTGCCGTACGCACCTCAGCCCATAAAAGGTTGAAGAAATTTCAAGAATATCAGAAAAAATACTTCGACAAGAAAAGAAGAAACCTCACCTTTGCACAGGGTGAGAGAGTGCTCGCCTTCCGAGCGAGTAAAAAGCCTAACAAAAAATTTCTGTTTAAATGGCACGCAGGCCGTGTCATACGCCAACTCTCAGCCAGTTCGTACTTGGTACGAATCCGGCACGACGGTACCTTGAAAAAGCGTAAATACTACGTTCAACATTTAAAACCTTATATTAAACGCCCAAGGTACTTACGAGCCCCGCCCTCGGCTCGCCAACTGGCCTTCCCGCTGTAAGCTAGGAGTGGCCCCGCCCCGCCCCTCCCCGCCCCCGGCCCGCCCCCTCCATCTCGCCCGCCTGTCCACAAGAGGAGGGCCCCCTTTTGTGTGACGGGCTGCACGCGGACCCGGCCCGGAGGAGCTAAGCCGCCGCCCCTCAGCCTCTCAGCTCGCACCCGCTCGGTTGCCATTTTCTTTTTTTGCATTTGTTACAGAAAAATGGATTCGCCCACTGTCAACGACCTCCTTTTGGATTTGGAAGATTACTGGCAGTTTCAAGTCAACCAACTGCTAGTCTGCGCCGCAGAGTGCAGCAATCCCTCAGTGCAACGCGAACTTCAAAGCATAGCGTTTTATTTCCATCGCAACTTCTTTGCGATCGCCCGGGCGGCCCACCATGCCGCCTGGGGCACTACACCGGGAAACCCCCACTGGCCCCGTCAGCAGCGGCCACATAGAGACTTTGCGCCACGCCCGCGCTGGCAAGCCCCTCCCCAGAACGGGTTACACCAGCGCCTAGCGCGCGCAGGAGAAGGGACTTTCCCTCTCCCCTCGGTCCCGCGCCGCGACGCCGCAGCGAGCCCCAACACCCCCACCGCGACGCAGCCAGCCGCTCGCAGCTCCGCGGAGCTCCGCCAGCGCTGCCGCGGTGCCGCCGCGCCCAGCCGCGCCCCCACCACGGCCCCACTACCGGCCAGGCTATCGGCACCCGGTGCCGCGTCCTTCGCCGCGAGCAGCCAGCGCCGCGCAGGCCGCGCACCGCAGCCGCGCGCCCCCACCTCCTCGCGCCGCTGCCAGAGCGCTCGACGCTCGGCTGCGCCACGTCGCGCCTCGACCAGGGCACCCCGCCCCGCCCCGCCCCGCCGGCTCCACCACCGAGCCGCCCCGCCCAGCCCAAACGCGACAAGTCACTTTCAGCCTCACACCGGCTGTTCCGCCAAGGACAGAGCCTGGCTCCTCTGTTCCTTGCACGTGTTCCCAAGAAGATGTACATCAAACGCCCTGCGCGTCCTGCCCTACTCGACCCCCACGGCGCGGTCGGTCCTTTGCAGCAACTTGGTCTCACAGAGGCCGACCCACACCCGGCCCCGGCCGTTAACGCGACTCCCTCGCCAGCGCTTTCTCGCCCATAGCTCCCCCCCCCGCCCCCTTTTTTTTTGCTGCTCGTTGTCCTTCGGCGACCCAACGATTTCCCATGAACTCCTGGACCCTCTACGTTTTTTTTTGTGCACTGCGTCCCATACCCGTGTGTCCATCCTCCGCGAGCCGACGACAGCAGTCGCCGCGCCCCGCCCCGCCCGGCCCAGCCCAGCCCCCCTCGCCGCGCTCGGCCCGGCCCTCCCCCGCCTACGCCCCCCCCCCCCCCCCCTCGCCGCGGCGACTTTGACTCCCGAAACCCACTTATCTCTTTGTGTGAAAATGTACAGGACGCTCACACCGTGCCTCACCGTTTTCAGCTACGTGAGAACAGCAGCCGCCTCAGCCTGGCCCCCGGCCGCCCCCCCCCCCTCCCCCCCAAGCAGTCCTCTGCTCCCCCCCCCTCCCCCTTAAAGGTTTTATATTCTCCTAAGCATGATTAATTCAGTTTATTTTGATCCATTTCAGATGCAATCCACCCTGGTTCTGTTGGTCGGCCTACACCTGCTGTGGGCCGCTGCCAACCCGGTGGCCCCGCCCCCGTCACCCAAACAGGATGACGCCGAAATCCAGCTCCCATTGATTGGTTTCGACTGTGAAAATCGGAACATCAACATATCCATGATCTCCTTAACGGAAATAGGCCCATGCCTCGCTCCACAGGTGCATGGAGGCGTGGTAGAACTCCCGGCAGTACAGGTATTAATGTTGCCTACCTTCCAGGAGGTAGAAGTGATTAACTGCTGGGTAATGGTTACTAGACGAATTTCCCATTGCGGGATGCACAGCCACGAATCTCTCAAAGATTTATCCCAGTATGTAGTGGAGATAACCCGCGAGCAATGTGAACGCATTCACAAAGACAGAACTTACAGCATGTACTCACAAACATTCAACAACATAAGGGTCCCAGGAGTCACAAATTTCAAATTCATGGCGGCAGGGTCTCGCAATACCAACACTGGGGAATGTTCAGCCTCTCCCTATAATGACGCGGATGGGAACTGGGGCCAATCAACCGTCGATATTAATTTAAAAATAATTACAGACAAATACAAAGCACGAGTTGACACGGCAACAAACACCATTGTCCTGCGAACGGGGTTATCTGTGCCCGTCACCAATGAACAAGTGAACGACTATTTCGTAGGCCAATGCTTCTGGAGAGCGACGGAAACACCCCGAGATTGCGATACCGCAATTTACCACGTTTTGTACGAAGGACCAGCGAAACAACTCACCACCACGCACCCCACCTCAAAAGTACAAGACAAATTTCTCATAGTGGATCTCAAAGCCCAAAATTTTGCTCTGCGACTCGTAGAAAACGACCGCAGGTGCGGCAGGGACTTTTTCCAAACAGAACACCAATCCATCTTCGTGTACGTGGCCAAATCACAAGCAAATTTTATCTACAAAAACGCCCACAACCCTTTGACAGTCGACCTTCCCGCTCACATCGGCTCAAAACTGTTGTTCCTGCAATTTACTTCACGCCAAGACGCAAAACAACTCTTTCTCTCCAACGTAGAACGGAGATGCTCGGACCAGAAAACTTTCTTACAAAACAAATTATCACTTCTGCGTTCCTTCCCGGCCGCCGCGGGTCGCATCCTCTTCGACCCGCCGCGGCAGGGCGTCCATGCCAAGATAATAGGTGAGGCAGCACTCATTTTATCTTGCCCAGCTACATTCACACAATTCCGACATTCAAATACATGCACCGAAGCAGTTCCGGTTTGGCATGAAGGCCAGCCCAAATTTCTCTCGCCTGTCTCCCGCACAATTATCCCATTTGCTAAGGAAGTGCCCTGTGACCGCATGGCAGCTCACGCCTACCAACTATTTGGCGGAAACTGGTTCACTCTGTCACCACACCCCACACCAGTAGTCCAGCCCCCAGCTCTGCTGCAACCCGCTCCAGAAGCGCACTTAGATTTCGATACTCTCCGCCATGTAAGCGCAGCCGGAATGTACAGTCGTGAAGATTTACACAAATTCACCGAAAATCTTATTTTCCCGGAAAGGCGAGACGCTATCACAAACACTCTCGCAAAACGACTCCTACAGCAAGTTCCCGCCACTTCAGGCGAATTTTCACCCCTTTCCATATTTAACGCCGCAGAAATGAAACAGTTAGCCCAGTCCACGGCTGCAGAAATTTTCTGGTACGTAAGTGCTTTTGGTCAGTTTGCCTCCACAATCGTGGGCGTCATTTTTATAATACAAACCTTCAAATACGCGATCAACACCATTTTGCGCGCTCTCCACCTGTATGGCGCGTTTGGGTGCTCAGTAATAGTGCTGAGCGCGTTTTACAGTTCATTAGCTAACATTTTCTTGCATCGCCACCTTGACAAAAGCTTCAACGCACAACGTAATAAAAAGGACACTCCTCCCACAAATTCAGAATCCTCCGCCCCCCTCCTTCCCATGGCCAACCTCCAATTTAACTTTGACCACTCACAAAATCCTTCCAACAATAGCCCAGACGCCCCGCCCCGCTACCCACGATTGGAATCAAACGAAGTAGAATACTCTGTCGTTCGCCCCTCTGCCCCCACACCAGTGCGCCCATCCGTCCCTCCGCCCCCACCCCCTACGGACGGCAACAGGCCGATACTGCCCCGCCCCAACCCCTAAATTTTATCTCTGCATTCAATCGCCCCGGCTGGACCCCCTCAGGTGCATCCCCACAGCCCAGCCCCTAGTCTGCATTTTCTTCTTCCCAACTTCTTCACTTTTCGCATATAACGCGATCCCTGCTAGGTCCGATCATCAGTCGCTCCTCAAGCCTAGCTTGTGTGACACCTGCGTAGCAGCCGCCCTCAGCCCCACGCCACCTCGCCGTAGCGCCCCTGCTCGGCCGCCCCGCCTCGCCAGCGCAGCCCGGCACTCCTCCGCGAACCTAGGCTAGCCCGCTCTGCTCCTCGCAAAGCCTTCGCTTTGGTCATTGTAAGTACTGCAGGCCCCCCTGCCCGCCGGCCCCGCCCCGCCCCGCCCCACCCTCCACCCCTCCTTTTTTTTCTTCCCCTCCTTCTCGTGTGCGCTCGGCACACCTTCTCAGCGCCGCCTCGGCCCGAACCCGGCCAGGCCCGCTTGAAGTCGCGCGCTTTTGTCCCCGCCCGGCCCCGCCCGGCCACGGCAGAGCCGTCTTTCCTTTTCATTTTCGATATTCACTCCGCCTCTCCTTTTCTCTCATTAGCTCTCTCTCCCCTCCCGTCTCTCCTAGATGTCCGAAACCCAAGAGGCGTGTCGCCAAGTCATCACTGCAGTTCTCCAGCAGGCCCGTTTAGTGCGCCAAGCGGCCCGACTTATCTCCAGGGTGACCCCGGCCGACAAGGAGAACATCAAGAGAATCGTCAGCGCGCTGCGCTACGCCTGCGTGGACCTCGAGCAAACGCTCTTTCCGAACGCCGAGTCGGTGCACATCCACCTGACATCCCGCTGCCCCCACTGCCATCTGACCCCCGACAAAACTTTTCTGCTCATACCGCAGAGTTCGCGTCTCCCCCCCTCCCGCTACCCCATCAAGTGGGACGAAATGTACATTGCTTGCCCGCGCTGTGACTTTCACCCAGCCATCCCCACCTTGATCCACCCGCCGCCCGCCAACCCTTCCTTCCGCTCCCTCACGCTTGCGGACGTGAACTCGTTCCGTCCGCCCCCCGCCGTTCCGCTCCGCACGAGCTACACACCACGAGCGCTAACCAGGCCGGCAGCGCCGGTCGCGCCCCGCCCCTGCCCGGCTGAGCCGGCTCGCGCCCCGTGGGCTCCGACTCAGCCGCGACTTCCGGCACCGCGGTGCGCCGCCGTTTTCCCCCCTCTGCCGCCCCGCCTCGCCGCGCCGCGCCCGGCCCGCACCCTGCCGGTTCGGCAGAGTGTCCTCCCCGACGTGGTACCTCAGGCCGAGCTCGACGCCGTGGTCCCAGTGTATTTTGAGCCGTTCGACCAGTGCAGGACGGAATCGTCTTCCAGGCTCCGCTGGTGCTGCTAGACCAGCCCCCCCCCCCTTCCCCTCAGCCTCCCTTACCCCGGCGACCCCCTCCCCTCCCACTGGTCATCCCCAGCGCCGCCGCCATCCCGCCGCCCCCGCCGCCCCCGCAGCCCCCGCCTGCCCCCCACCCCTCCCCCTCGCCCCCCCGACCGAGTGCATAAAAGGCACCCAAAATCACCACCCGGCACCAGTGTCCTGCACCTCGCCGTGTAGTGTTCACCGTGCCTCTCGTACCGCCGCGCCACTCCACTCTCCCCAGTTCAAGATGGCGTGCTATTTCGCAAACTATATCGCGTTTGAGAAGTACTCCGGCTTTACGGAGTTTGCGTGTGGTGACTGCAGCAACCACGTGCTGCAAACGCGCGCGCACGAGATCCGGGCGACGGACTTCGTGCGCGTGCACAAGTGCCAAGATCCGTCGACGCCCCTGCGCCCGCCACTAATCTGCGAGACGTGCGGGCGGCACGTGTCGACATACACGCTACCGTGCGTATCCGTAAACATACTTAACTACACCCTGGCGCCGCCTCTGCCCGCACTTCGGCCCTACCACCAGCAATACCTCCCGGAGCATCCCATGGAGGATCACCCATGGGAGGCCTTCATCGTCCTGGACGGCCAGGCCCCGCCGCCGGCAGCTCGGCTGCCCTTGGCTTCAGCTGTCCTCGCCATCCCGCCGCCCAGGACAGCCTCGCCCTCGCCGCCACCGGAACCGAGCAGGCGGCGGCCGCGCAGCCGCAGCCCATCCCCGCCCGACCACCGCCGCCCCCGGCTCGCTTCTGCCTGTTCAATGGACACGCTGCCGACGAACACATCACCGCCGCCGACCATAAAGATCGAAGAGAGTGACAGTGAGAGTGACAGTGAGAGTGACAGTGAGAGTGACAGTGAGAGTGATAGTGACAATGCCGAGTCCAGCAACAGTGAAAACGAAGAAAACAGGCCGGATCCGGAGAGCGGATACGAGGAGGAACAAGAAGGACAACAAGAAGAAGGACAACAAGAAGAACAGCAAGTAGAAGAAAACGCTGCCCTGGAACCGGTCGACGACGACCTCCCGACAGATGACAACATGGCAGTCGACCCCGACTACCAGTACTACGACGGCGAATTTGAACCTATCGACGAAGACGATGAAATGGATTACGAAGACGAAGTATTTTACAACAACGACGAGTTCGAAGAAAATAGTTTGGACTACACGCCACGGTCGCCGTCACCAAACTTCAACGAAGAGTGATCCCCCCCCCCTTTTCCTCTTCCTCAAAATCCCCGGCATCCTTTCCCGCCTACTCACTTCCTTCCTTACGGACTCAGTGATCTAACTTGGACAAACTCTCGACAGATGACATCAAACCCTTCCCTGGCAGCGGTCGGCAGAAAATTGGCAAGGGCGGAGCGACTCGCCAACGCGCTCCTGAGCACCACAAGCTCGCTCCACGAAGAACAGTTCAGCCGCAGACTAATAGAAACAGCATCTCGGGCAGCGGCTCAAGCTCTGCGAGCAACTCAGCAAATTCAAAAAGCCATCAATCCGTGGCACCAAACTGTATTCTGGGCCGCCACACCGTCGTGCCCAGTGTGCCAGTTCACGCCGCCTCAACCCTTCCTCATCATACCAGCCCTCGGCGATCCAGCAGACAACACCGGAAGGAAATGCCCGCGCTGTCACTACGTGCCGGACTGCCCCATGGTTATTTGCGGCTTCACACACACCCCCACCCCGGACCTTCCGGGACTGCGACAAGAGGGCGACACCATCACATTCGAAGGAGCGGCCCGCTTCTTAGAAAAAGAAAAGCTCCTCGCGCGCGGCTCAACCCTCTCAGCGGCCGCCGCGCCCTTCCGCCCAGCAGGCCTCACCGCCACGCCGGCTCCAGTCGCAGCACTTGACAGCGCTAGCCTCACAGGCGCCGCCGGCGCCCGCCACATCGCCCCTCCACCTGGCTTCGCCCCCTCCAGCGCCGCGCGCAGCGCCGCCAGCCTCGCCACCTGCACCGCGGCCAGCTGTGCCACCTGTGACGCCGCCCCCTGCGTTACCCCTACCACATCGTCCACCTCATCAGCCCTCGGCGCGCGCCCCAGCACGCCGCCGGCGCCCGAGCTCCCCAGGATGCCGCCGTCTTCACCTTGGAACGACGCGTCCGACCAGCCCGACTCGCCGCTCACCGCCGCCGACGCGTTGCACAACTTCGACTGGACAGCCTACCCCTTAGTGCTGGACAGCCCGTGGACGCCGTCATCATTTGACATCGACCTCCTACAGCCCACCGGCGGCCCAGCGAACGAGATCGAAAGTTAAGTTTTGTAATATATTAGAACCTTCACTCAACCTGTAAATTTTTCTAGTTTATGAGTTTTCAACTTTTTAGTTTTAAGTCCCAATCATTATTTTTTTTTATTATTTCTTAAGTTTGGTTTATATCAGCACCAATTAATTTTTTTCCTTTAGGTTTATTTATAGGTTATGCAAAAAAAAATCTTGTACATTTTATGGTAAACTGACGCACGCGCACGTTCTCTTTTTCTCTCTCTCTCCAGTCTCGCCTTCTCGCCACGCACGGGATCAGTTCGGCGACCCAAGGCCCGATCGAGCAGAAGAGACACGCACCGCGGCCGGCTGCCAACCATCGCAGCCGAGCGCCAGCACCACGCCAGCACAGCTCTAGCACAGCTCCAGCACAGCGCTACCACAGCGCTAGCAACCACCAGCGCCACCTCAGCGCCTCCTAGCGGCGTCCGCCCGAACCATACAAGCGGCGCCGCCCTGTCTGCCAGCCTCCGCCAGACATCCACCAGACGGCAGGGTGAGTGCACCCTGCGCTCCAAAAACCCGTCACCTGCCCGACCACATTCAGCGGGTGTCCGCCCCCCGCGGGCTCCGCCTCCTCTCAATAGAGGCCCGACACCGCCGGCCCAGCCACCGCTACCTGCAGCGTGTCCCCCGGGACGACACTGCCCAAAGGCCAAGGGCCGGCGGCCCAATGAACTGTCTGTGAATCCAGTGAAAGCCAAACAATCAAAAGTGCTGTGACATCAACAAAACCGAAAGTGCTGTGTATATCAGGTGCGTGTGACCGAGAAAGTCTCGTCGCGTTGCCATCTCCCGTCCCGTTCTGTCCCGTGTTGGTTTTTCTGTTTCTCTCCTGTCTTAAACTCTACTCTAAATTGTTCTACGTTCAAAAAAATACTCGCCCTCTCAATTTTTTTTCTCTGTCTCAAAAAAAAAAAAAAAAAAAAAAAAAAATGTTTTCCCGGGTGGAAGGATCTCGATTTAGACTGTAGTTTAAACTGCACTACCCAAACTGCAGCTGTGAACTACTATCTAAAACTCTTAACTAAATAATGTTTTTCTGCAAACACTTACTCATATCCTTTTCTGTGGTTGAAACTAAACAATAACGGCAATTTTACTGGTTTTACATTTATAATGTTGGCTGCAGTTCGTGATAGTAGTTGGAACTATAGTTGCATGTACAATCGCAGAAAGGATATTTTACTGTTTAGAATAACATTCTAGTTAGAGTCCTTGACTACGCATAGACACGACTAAAAAGTTAAAAAATACTACGTTTTGGAGTATACTTTTGGCTTCAACTCGTATAAGCAGCTGCTTCTACACTTATATCGCAAAAGCACTCTTCTTATTTATAAAGTAAAGATAGTAATTTATTTTGCAGTTAAGTGAGTGTGAATATGTTTGCCCTTAACTTATCAATCGACTCCATGTGACAACGCTCATGTTGTGTGTTCTCTAGAATTCGTGTTGTTCAAGGTGAGGCGATGTTGTAGAGTTTACTTTTGTGGGGCAATCTTTCCTTCTAGCCTCAGTTGCAACTACAATGACTTTGTACCTGATCCTGATCTGTGAGGTTTCACGTCCCGTAGGCACCCTACGTACTACGGGGATTCTACCCATCTCGAACTTGCCAAACAGCCGGTGGTTTTTCCATATTACCACGTCACTGGGGCTGCCCCGGCCCCCGGCCCGCCTACCCCTGTCATTTGGTGGGGTCCTGCAGCAGTCAGGCTACTATCCAGGTACTTGACCGAGATTCCCGGTTAAGAAATCACTAACAACCGAAGTTTAGATTTTGGGGGTATGAAACAAGGAGGCGGGGCCGAGAAAGGAACATGTTTTGTCAGAAAACAAACAAAGCTAAGAAATCCAACAGGAGCCACAGTTACATGGCAAACAAACTGGAGTTAAACTGTAGTTAGACCAGTAGGCCGGCTGGCTGAGACCCTTGGCATGACACCATGTTGCTGCGATACCAAGCTATGGTGTCGCAGTGGCTAAGTGGTCAGCATGACGGGCTACCAGCTCCGAGGTCCGGGGTTCAACTCCAGCCATCAGCCGCTCAAACGTCATCATCAAAAGGTAAGTAAACATGCCACAATGAAGTAAAATGTGATATAAAGTACTAAGGCGGAAGGCGCTTGAGAAGAAAGAAAAAGAAGAGGAAGAATTTTTCTTTATTAAAAAATTTGAACTCTACTTTATGAGCATATGACAATGGGGCTTTATGCATAGTCCGAAAAAGAAACAATGTGCAACTGAACTAAGTTCGAACTACAAACTCAATCTAAAGACACACTGCATATGTAAACTATAGTTTAACTGCAAACGGTCCGAACTTGTTGCATTTGGACTATAGTCAAGCTGTAGTTTAACTTCAAAAATCTGCAAATAGTCTTCACTTTTCTGCAGTTCAATTACTTTTCAACCGCACATGTTATTTAATAGTTTGACTATCGTTACTTTGTAAAATTTAAGTGCATCTATGAGTAAGAATTATCTGTAACTGCAGTACATGTAAATTGAGGTCGGACTACAACAAGAATTTCAGTTGGTTTATTGTTAGCTTTTACATTTCAAAGTGGAGATCCTTCCACCCGGGTTTCTCTTGCCGTGCTCAGTTTAGAAAAAAACAAAAATCACTTGTTCTTGTACAAAGTCTACCCCCCCCCCCCCGTTTTTTCCACTTAGTTTTAGAAAAAAATTTTGTTCTAGCGTTTATTTTAGGAAATTCTGTTGCTGCTTAGTGCAAGCAAGCAAAATAAACTCGCGCAGCTATAGCTGTGATCATGGTGTGTGTACAAAAACTAGATTTTACATCTTTACATTTTTATATTTTCTACTTGTATAAACTCTCATTTTCTTAGCGTTCGTTTTAGGAAATTTTGTTGCTGCTCAGTGCAAGCAAGCAAAAAATAAGCTCGCTCAGATACAGCTGTGATCGTTGTGTGTGTACAAACAAAAATAGATTTTACATCTCTATATTTTCATTTGTGTGAACTCTTATTTTCTTAGCGTTTATTCTAGGAAATTCTGTTGCTGCTTAGTGCAAGCAAGCAAAACAAACTCGCTCAGATACAGCTGTGATCGTTGTGTGTATACAAAAATAGATTTTACATCTTTATATGTTTATATTTTCTATTCGAGTGAGCTCTTATTTTCTTATATGTTTGTAATTAGTTTTAAGGCCCTATTAGTTACCCCACCGGCAAAAGGGCGAGGACGCCCTTCCCCGTCACCTGCCCGACGCAAGGAATGTGGGTGGAATGAGGGTGCATCTTGGCGTGGGAACAGACGTGTCCAAACTTGTCGCCAGACACCTGGGTGTCCTGGCCCTGCACACGTGCACGTCTAGACTTCCCCCACCACGATCATTCTCATAGGGCGTCCAACGCATAAAAAGGGTCGCATCCCCAGTTTAGTCAGTCAGTCCTCCCTGCGGACTTATCGAGGCAGGACCTCTGTGTGCCCTCCGACTGACTCCACGCCCGCCGGCCCGAGCACCCCTAGGACCACACTCCCGACCTGCGAGCCCTGCGCGGCTCTTGCCCTGAAGGTATGATACCGCTCTGTTGAGCCCATCGACCACCCTCTGTATGTCCGCCCCCTTGTACCGTTCTCTGAGTGTGTTCCTTGTTGGTATGTGTGCTCTGCTTTGCCCAGTGTATTTATGTGTATATACGTGTCCCCAATAAACCCCCTATGTGTATTACTTGAACCACCGCTTTCCGACATTCAACCTGCAGACCCAAGAACACCGAACCCGTCACTCTACGCGTAGCCCGGCCGGCTCCGCCCCCTAGCATGCTATCCCGGCCGTGGAGCTTTCTGTAGAGCAACCTGTCCCTTGCGGCCGGTCCCCCCCCCCCCTCCCCACCGCACCCCACCACCTCCCCCCACCCTCCCCTTCCCCCGCCCACCGGTCCCGCGCCCCAAAACACGCTCAACGTGCGTCGAAATGGCTAAAATAGCGTTTCGAGCCCCTGTAAGTAGGCAATCCGCGGTACAAATCTCGAAAAAACCTTAAAATCGATTTCGCGAGGGTCAAATATCGTCCGATTTCGCTCATTTTTTGGCAGGAGGGTTTTTTTTTAGGCATCACGGAATGAGACAGGCACACGTGGAAATTTTTACCATGACCTTCGCTCTGAACCACCCTACCACGAGGCAGTTTCACAAATGAGTACATGCTCTATTTCCTTCGGTTACGACTCAACAACTGCATTGGGCTCCACGCAATGTCCCGACCATACCGCAGCCGACGAACCCGCGGAGATGAGAGCGGCGTGTGATCCTGTTGGGTATTCACAACCGGATCGGTCGGCGTCGAGTAGGCGTTTGGCGAGAGATGTTCACTTTCACTCTGCTCGAGTGAGACTGAGAACGTCGGGTCTTCAACTTGAGTGCGCGATGCATTCAAAATCGAGTCATTGATTGCCGCGAGCTGCAGACTCTGCTCTGTCACTCGGTCACCGATGATATCCAACATCTGCTCTAGGGAAACTTCACGACTGTCCCCAACCTCGCCGTTATTGCCATAGGCAACGTTATCATAATCACCGTCAGCAGCAGCACTCCGCGACATCGAGATGACGCGTGGGATTTCATCGCGCTGATAATCGTACTCGGGCTGCATGCGGTGTGCGAAAACTGGTGCTCCGTGTATGTACTTTTTATAAATACCTGTCACATCGCCGGTCTCAATAAACTCTCTATCGTCACCATGTGCTTTCTCGGGCTCCTCCATCGACTCGATCTTTAATGCACTCCCCTGCTCCTTTACACACTGGTAAAACTAAGGTGGAAGGTTACGCTTCATTCAAGCGTACTGGCAATTTAAATGCCACTTTTCAAGCGTAGTCCCCCACATGCTAAGTTTCAAGCGTACCAAGAATTTATTACTTACAGGCATGCCCTATTTCAAGCGTACAACCCCAATGCTTTTTTTCAAGCGTAATAAATCCAAAATGCCTCTTTTCAAGCGTAGCAGAGTCTTACATGAATATGCGTGCGCATGATGAAGAAATAATTTCCAAAGTACAATTAGACTGTGCCGATTACATGGAGAAAAAATTTCTGAAAGGTCTGCTTAACAAGCAAGAGTATTTCTAGAATTTATGACAGACTTGATTAGTGTAGATTTCGTACTTAAATTGTTTGAACAACAGCCTAAGCAGTTAAAAAAAATTAGAAACCAATTGCATTCCCTTAAAAATAGCAAACAAATATAAATGTAGATAAGATAAAACATAACTACCGCACTTTAGGACAAACAGAACTGGTAGAGTTCTACCCCAATGGAACCGATCCTTCTCCTCAAAATTTCTCTTTTTGCTAACTTACAGTAATGTCAAAGATCTGTTCCAGTTGATCTGGGCTGAAGTTGCAGAATGTTGTCTAGCAGGTTAATGATTCATTCTCTTTTAGGCAGTTATCCCTCTGAACCATTGAGCAGCATCTGTTGGTTATGTTGGTTTGTTGAAACAGCTTTTAAGTGCTGTGGAGCTAACCCAGCCCACCGTGTACGCTGTGTACGGTTCTGTGTTGACTTTAACTTACTGACTGTTTTATGCGAAAACTGTGACAGCCAACTCGAAGATCTCAACGCGAAAAGTACTGCTCGCCGGCCAACGGCAGACAACATTGTCGAAAAAGGGTACAAACGATAAAAATTCAATACTGCAAGTTAAACATCAACACTGATCAACACTGGTTCACTATTCGCCCTCTCCGCGGGTGCCAATAAGAAAAGCTGTTGCCCTCATTTGTTTGGTTTTGGTTTGGAGTTGGGGTGGAGATGGAGGGAGGGAGAGGGACCTGCACAGCACAGCTGCAGCTCATGTTTTGAGGATGCAGCTTTGCCTTCGAGTGCGAGAGAGATAGCATTCTAGAACCCATCGGTAGTTTCCTCCAGAGCAAGTGAGACAGAGCGACGAGCGACGAGTGCCGGCCCGGCAGCGGAATCAGTCTGCTTACTGCTGGTTTTGTCCGAAAATCCAAAACATGACCCATGTGAAAGGGAAACCTATAGGTCTTTGCGGGTGCAATGTCAAAACCACGGCGCCAACGAGTTCCGAGAGGCGTCGCACTACAACCCGATTGTTGTTTACGTGATGCGTTCCCCCAAATCAAGTCCCAAAGTGAGTCGCAATTTGCTATTTTTCTCTCAGTATTGAGCCACTCTACTCTTGCGCAATCCACCGCCTGAATTTTTTTTAACCTGAGCTTGCGTGCTGTTTCTTCATTTGCTTGTGTCACGTTTGATTTAATAATTATTGTTGTTTTGGTTTGTGATTACGAGCGACGCATAACCCTATCCCCTATCTGTTTAGTTTAGCAAGGTTCCTGCTGAATTTTTCGCATGCAACGTTTCTGTTTTCTAATATGCTGCATTGTTTGTTGTTCAAGGACTGGAGGAGGATTCAGTGGTGAACGAACTGTGTGGTGGAGCAAAACATAGGGCTGACAACTCTCATTGCCACAGCTGGGTGAAGTAGCTCCAGCAAGGTGGCCATCCGTAAAGGACAGAGGTCAGTTCTAGGCTATTTCGAAATTCATGGCCAAGGTAGGAATGTTGATATTGTCTATAGGAGAGCGCAGAAGTGGATTCTGTTATCTCTTTTGCCTGAGTGTTGTCATAAAATATAAGATTCACGCCAGCAAAACTTCTACAGGAGTCGTTTGTAGCCCTACTTGTTGCTCTTTGCATCAGGACTGTAATCGGTATTCTCAAACCAAGCTCCTGGTGTTATTTATTTTAAAAAAGTTTCACTCAACATTTCTTTTTGTAGTTTGTCTGAGCTTTGTCAGGACTTCTATGCCCCATCACTGGCATAACTGGCATGAACTAGTTTTATTAGGACTTTTATTTTTTTATTTATTCTCATTAGTTGTTACAAATTGTGTTGCAGGCAAGTGCATTGGTGGTTGCGGTCAAATTTGTCACTAAATACGCTCAAAGCTGTTGGTGTCTCATTTTTACTGCAGCCTCATGAATGGCTTTTGTTGACATTCTACGCCTCCAAAATGAATGACTGTAACAATGATAGCAGCATTAATCTTGAGTAAGTATCTCCAAAACCATTCATTTAAAAGCCTTCCTTTTTAAGATTTTTTTGTAATTTTTTATTTTCTTTATAGGATGTTATCTTTGGACTCATTGTGTGGTGATGCATGTCTGCAAGCTGTATTGGTTCATCAGCAGATGCGTGTTGACTCTGTACTTTCATTCAGTGTTCTATTTTGAAGACTTTCTTTGTAGATTTTCCATTTGGTCCATTGTGTGATGAAAAGATGTGTGTCTTTAAGTTCTTTAAGTAGGAGTTGTGTATTTTTGCGTTAGCGGATATGGGGAAATGAGGAGGCAGGATCTATCTATCTATCTATCTATCTATCTATCTATCTATCTAGCTAGCTAGCTAATTGTTATAATAGTATTATTATTATTAGTTTTATTATAATTATTATTTTTATTATTTTTATAATTATTATTTTTATTGGCCTGTTTTTTTTGTTGTTGTTGTTTTTTTTTTGTGTTTTTTTTTTTAGTTAACAAACATATATTTACATAAGGCTTTGTCAAAAGTATAGATGTATTTATGATAGTTTTCTTTCATGAGAAGTCTTCAAACCGGGTTTGATGACTGACTTGTAAAACTTAGGCTAAAAAAGCCAAATCACCATAAGTTCTGAATCAATGGTTTTTAGTTTGAGTTTGATCTGGATTCACCTTAAGGTCCCAATTGTTCCAGAGAATTTTCTGTAAACAGTACACATGTACTGTCTAGTAAAATTTTCCTTAAAGACAGCATGGATCTTTTCTAGAAACAAATGCTATAACACTTTGTGCATTGTGGGTGTACCATAAGTCTATTCATGGTAGCGAGTAAAAGCGTAAAAAAGTCAAAGGCGAAGAGAATAAAACATTGGAGGCAAACATGGCACTTGGTGTTAATGTTTGACCCGTCATATGCTCTAAAAAACGCCATGGCTTAGAATGTTTCTAAGATGATTTTGCTAGAGTTATGTCACTGAAATTTCACATTATTTTTTAAGTATTTTACTATAAACTGATTCATCTCAAAATTTTCTCAATAATTTTTCTCTAGCTTATGTAAACAGCATGAAAACCTTAACATGGGTGTGTACTGTCTTTTAAAGGATATAGGATATGACACGTCACCCAGAACTTTGACTATATTTGGCAAACACCAAATTTAGGGCTCCTTTATCTCCTAAGGGTGCTCCCACAATGTCTTGTACTCGGCTGGTTTTCTAGACCGAATTCTCAGAGATACGGTGGAATTAGTGTTAGGGCTCAAATCGCTTAGAAAGGAGAAGTGTTTAAGTATGTAATAGAACCCAACTGAGAACCAAATAATAGAAGATTTTTTTTTTTTTTTTTTTTTTTTTTTAAATATTACACTTAGCTTATGAATCAAAGCTATAACTTGGCTATCCCAGCAAATCAAAATTGTATTATATGATCATGATTTGATTTCTATTACATTGTACGACACTCTCCCTTTCCGAATGACTTGAACTCGAACAATAAATCCACCTTGTTCCTGAGAATTCGGTCTAGAAAACCAGCTGAATACAAGGCATTGTGGTAGCGCAATGTACCAGATTAAAAAGTAAAGTACCCTCAGCATTGGCGACCTTTGGTTGGTCCCTGGTGAAAATCTACCATCCCAAACTCAAAGTAGAGCTCATTGATTCGGATCTTTGTGGTGATTTGCCATGGAATGACCCTGTTCTGGTTTACTTTTGGGTTGTTTGATTTCATGTGGAATTGAAACTAATGCAAATAGGTGTAAGACTGTTTACTTGTAGTACTATCTAAGACTTGTATTATTTTCCTGATACTTTGCAATGATCTGCTAGCATCGGTCACATTTCAAACATTGATTAAATTTTGATCTTATGAATAGAGCTGCTTTGGAACTTTATTCGCCATGTTTTCAAATCTAATACCTTTTCTTAGTCATGTGATTATGCACTCCTAGGAATAAATAAATGTGCTCAGTGCATCTTTAGTGCACCTTCACATCATCTTTTAAACAAAAGGGGGTCAAGAACAAGAAAAAATAAAAAACCAGATTTCTGATAGAATTTCATTTGTGTATTAGTATCAAACAAACAACGCTAATCCTCGAACCAGGGGTCACTATCCCGGCGGAGAACGGCATAGTTCATACCATCATGTTTAACTGTCAGTAGTTGCAAAAGATTACAATTATCAGTTATTTCCATAACTTCAAAACAAACATCTTTTGGGGAGTCGAATCTGTATGCATTTAGATCGTGACTGTAGCAAATTGTTTCTAATTGACGGTACAAAACAACATACCTCTCTTTAATGCAAAAAATTTCAACAACTGTTCCAAACTGAGGAAGCAGGTTATTGGATGATGATGATGGAGTTACTAAAATATTATCACCTTGTGAGAAAGTAGGTCCGTACCACTTTAATCTTGAAAGTTGAACAGCTTCACAGTCTTCATTCAGTTTTAGGCAAGAAACAACTTTCTCGTAGTGGGGAACTTCAGCCAATGGTAGGGATTTCTTCACTGTGGGCTTTACTGCTCCTTTACCGAGAAAATTTGATTTATCTAGGTGGATCTTGTAAGCTTGAAGGGAAGACATGCGCATCATTAAGGAGAATGGTAAATTCTTGGCGTTGTGAAGGATTTTGCTTAACCTTTTAAGTATGGCATGAAATGCCTCAAATCTCATGGCCCACTGTTCTGTTAGAACAGAAAACAACACAATCTGAGTAGGTAGATGAATTAGAAAATGATGCTTTGCAGTGATTTTAGCAGGATACAGAATGACAAACTTCATTAAGTACTTCTTTATCATCCTTTTCAGAAGAGACACATGATCTATTGTGAGAACATGAGATAAACACAAACGCAGTATCTTCAGCAAGAGAATAAAGTTCTTAAGAGTTTCTGAGTCACAGTGCTTTATCACAATGAAAGGCAGAAGTGAGCTGATGGTTAGGATCTGACTGGATGTTTGACGGAGACCATTCTTGAGATGTTGAGGCTCGATGGGAGAGGGCCGGTCAATTTCAACATTTTCACAACTGAAATTCTTGAGGATAAAGTTAACTTGGTTGAGAGGGAGTCCTTTAGCTGAAACAGCATGATCAAGCACGAACCTACACTCAGTCTCCAAAATTCCTTCTGTGAACAGATGCATGATATCCTCCGGTAAACACTTTGTAAGGTCGAAGTACTTCAGTTGAAGCAATGGACTTTTGAAATTGATTCCATATTTGACACTGGGCTTGTCATGCTGCTCAGTCTCCTCAAATTCATCTTCTTCATCAGAAACAGTGGTGCCTGCCATAACTTCTAGCTGACGTTGATGCATAGCTTCTGTGCGTAGAGTGACCTCACTTTCTTCAAACTTTGTGCTCTTCTCAGCTTGAGTGATCATACAGTGTCGGCAGAACCTATAGGCAAAGGCAGCCGATTCCTTGAAACCACCAAGATTGGCTAATGCGGGGTAGTCCCCAACTACAAACAATAAAAACCCATGAAACACTCTTGGAACTCCTTTTATATTGAAAGTGACCCCTTCTTCACTGCTAAGCTTATTGATACCATCTATGAAATTTTGGATAATTGGTCCATTCTTGAGGTCCTTTGCAACACTTGCTTTGCACAAGGCTTGAAGATGGATGGCTCTCACTGAAGATCTCAGCTCAGGATACACATTGGCCAGTGACCACAAAAAGTTTCTTAGTCCAAGATCATAAGATGACAAAGTGTCCCCTGAACTGATATCATCCACATAGAATATTATTCCTAATGCATTGGGGTACTTTTGAACAATTGGATGATTTTGGTAGGCGTAACCATCCATGGCACTTTTAAATTGTTCTGATGGAGGTTTGGGATGATCCACACAGTACAAGACATCATCACATTGCAGAAAAGATTCTAACTGTTCCAAAAAGTCTACATAGTATGCAAACTTATCAGGGACTTGGGATACCTTGCCATGACGCAGTACCCTCTTCCAGGAGAAAACAAGTTTTCGAGGCACCACTGCATCCCATCTCGACTTTTGGTACTTCTCCAGTCTGTATTTGGTTTTGACTCCCTGAAAAATGGTCTGCTGACTTAAATATGAAAATAATTCTTCAATATCCAGCTTTTTTACACTGTCAGAGTCTGACAGGCTAAAAATACGGGCCTAAGAAAGAAAGAAACACAAATACAGTGTAAATAATAATATCTGGTGCAGGAGAAAAGAAGGAATGAAGAAACCCATACCTTGAGAAATTGATTATAAAGCTCAAATAGATTGTCAATTCCCTTCACTACGTTGTCAATAGTGACTTGTGTGGTGACACATTCTTGCTTAATGAAGGTAAGAAATTCAGCTGCCCGTTCCTGCATTCTCACAGCATAGGCATGTGATTTTCCTGAAGAAAAATATAAATAAATGATTAGCGGCGACAAGACACATACAAATATTAACTTAAAACAAGATTGTCGTGGGCACTCAAGGGTTGTATGAAATTGTTTTTCTATGCTGTCAGATGTGATTTTTAAATTTATTTTTTTACACACAATTAAAATTGTCTTTAAGTGAAGTGATCGATAACCAATCAAATTTCAATGCATGTATAAAGTGTGTAATAAGGTGAAAATAATATTAGCTGGTGCCTTCACCAGAACAAATACCCCCGATCGTACCATAAATTTAGATAGAATAGTCACACCTTTATCAGACGCATCTTCCACTACAAGGTGTTCATCCGACAACTCCTCACCCCCATCAGGTAAATCAATAAGATCAATCTCACTGTCTGTTGCCATTTCAGTGAGGGACTGGCCAGCCTGAAATATTAAGAGTGCATGAAAAGTCAACACAGGACAGGTTAGAAAATGTTGCTGACAATGAAATTTCTTCGGCTTTAAAAATTTATGAATGAAAATCAATATCAAACCGCCATCAACAGAGCAGAACTTTCTTTAATTTTCAGAACAGCCAAAGATGAAGGCTCGACTTACCCCTTGTTCAGTTGACACGTTCATAGTGAAAACTTTGCTAATTGTTTGATTTGACAACGCTCATCGAAATCTTGGTCCGTTCACAGAACTCTGCACCATGTGAAGAAGCAATCGAGATTAGCTTGGACTGAACAACAAAGGCGACTTTATTTTTGACAAGATTCGACGTGTAGACATGACGCGAAATGATGCCCACCTTGTCAATAATCCACAGAGAAAACACACGGGGGTAGGACAAAAAGAAAAGAGGAAGCCAAGAAAGTAACATCTGGGCGTGTGGACATTTAGACAGAAAGTTTTCGTTAAAGACACGTAAAAAGAAAAGCGAATAGGTGCAACTGCGAACTAAAGGTATTTGAAGAGGGGGAGCTGAGGAGTGGGAGAGGGGAGGGGGAGGAGGGGGAGAGAGAACGTTTTGTGGCCTCTTCTGGAGGAAGGGGAAGTCGACTTGAAATTGGACCGGAGGTACCAATTAACCGATAACAGAAGCAACTTAGTAATCCGAAATGGGTGGCAATCAGATAATTTTAACAATGTTTCGACAACTTTTTTCTCAGACAGAGTACTACACTGTAGAAATTGCTCAGCTTTTATTTCCTTTTCCCCACAAGGCAATTTGGGGTGAATCACTATTGGTTGGTAAGCTTGAGAATTCTGGCGGTTGGTGGTTGAAATTAGTCTAGGTCGCAGTTATGACGTGACAGCCAGTAATTTGTGGCCATCGCTTTTAATTTGATCATATATTCATTCACAGTGATAAGCGGTAAGATGCTACTTAATCCGAAACAACAATTGTTGCGAAAATGGACTGAGCAGGTAGGTACCGCCCAATTTTAGTCCTCCCAGGGGACAGGAAAGTGTTATCTTGATGTCACATACATATTGACAAAAAGACCTTATTAGACAGATCATTTTGATTTCAAGAGGTATCACTTTGACGAAAAGCTTAAAATGACTAAGAGAGACGGAATCTTGATCTTGACTTGAAGTAACATCAGGCACCCACATATTTCAATGCGATGTACCTAGACCTTTTGGCCCACAAATTGGCAGTAGAACAGGGCTAGGTTAAAGAAGTAATTGAGGCATGTTTTTTTTTCTTTCAAAAAAAAAAAAATTCCAACACTTTGACATTTTAAATTTCCCAGGCCTAAGAGAGGCGATGCGAAATGTTATTGACAGTCACTCTAAAGACTCATCTCAAAATCAGACTTGCAGTGTTGCAAAGTTCTGAGATCCTTTTAGATCATATGGGATTTTGGATGCGTCAGCTTAAGCGACTGCTCTCGGAGAGCAGAGAGCACTGAGCTATATTTCTCTTGATTATAACAATCTGTGACTCAAACCCTCACAAAATGTTAATGTATTACTCTTATGACACATATTTCAAGTTCAGTAAGGTGTTTGAGCGAGGCCGCGGCCGCGCGGCCGTGCCGCCGCTCCTCCAGCAGCAGCGCTATCTCTTAGCGAAGCCTGCAGGCGCGGCGGCCGAGGCGGCACGGCTGGGGCCTCGCTCCAAAAACTTACTGAACATGAACAAAAATATGTCATAAGAATAATACATTTACATTTTGTGAGGGTTTGAGTCACAGATTGTTATAATCAAGAGAGATATAGCTCAGTGCTCTCTGACAGACCATGACACTTATTTCAAAAATGACATTTATTTTAAAAATGACATTTATTTCGATAAATGACATTTATTTCAATAAATGACATTTATTTCAAAAAATGAGAAAAATTTCAAAAAATTTACTCAATTGAATTTCATGATAGGAAATATATGCTGCGGCAACAGCATCATCTAGTCAAGATCTTGTGTATGATGGTGGATCTAACAATCAGAACTTCCAACAAGATACCACTGAAAATGATTTTCAACAAGATTTTCAACAAGATTTTCAACAAGATTTTACAGATTGTGATGATTTTGAACAAGATCTTGGAGACAATAGTCAGGAACTGTAAGTCTCAAAAACTCAGAACTCATACTCATAATTTTTATTAGGTCATTTGATTTGGCAGGCAATAATTCATGTAGAAATGAGAACTTTTCCCTTTCCAGTGAAGATGATGATTGGTCTGAGCTGGAAACATATTTTACTTCGACACAGTTGGCAGAATTATCCCTGGTTGAAAAGAGAAGATTCATGAATATGAAAAGGCGATATGAGTTTATGCTCCAAAATGGTAATCTGCAAATTCTCTTTAACTCTTACAGAGAGACCAAAGAAAATTGTCATGATCTTATTTTGTCCTAAAATGTAGGTGTGACCATACAACAACCTTATTTTATGAATAAGGAAAACAAAGATAAAGCTCCCACCCAGACAAAGGACCGGAGTCACAAATCTCCAGTAGCAGGGGAAAGTGGGTGAATTTTTTCGCCTTAATTGTTTCAAGCGGTACCCCAACCATCTAATGTCTTGCATCAATTCTATAAGCAATATTATTTTTAAACAGGAAGTTCTTTGAGATTAAAAGCTGCTCCCAAAAGGAATTACAATGAAATGTCGCCACAAAGAGTTTTATCTAGCCAGTCCTCCTCAACCTCTCCACCTCCAGGAGAAAAAAGCTCAAATGCTCAGTCCTCCCCACCAATTACTCAAACTGCATGCTCTTCTTCATCTGTATTGAAGGGTACTGCTGGTTCATCCACCTCTGAGCAGAAAAAGCCTGGTGGACGGATTCCAGACAAGGTGAAACACAAAGGAAAAACAGTATTAGTCAAATATTAATTTGTATTTCAAAAATTTCATGGTATAAAATTTAACAGAAACTTCGAACGATTGACCAAATGGTGTATGGCTTGCCAAATTTTGGAGAAAAAAGCCTGACTGAACTGTCCAAAATACGCCTGAATATGAACATGCTCTACATATTCCAAGACTGCAAAGCCCATATTAGGAGATTGACGGATGGGGATGAGTATCTCACTAGAAAAGAGTGGAACTCTTATTGCCAAGGAGTGTGTGATGCTTATCCAAATCTAAAAAATGAAGGCGAAATATACTGGGTAACTAAACTTAATATTATTTAAAAGCCTACTGACATTATTAAACTAATATTCTACTTCCAATCAGGAGTCATTCAAGGTAGGACTGCAGAAGTCATTCAGTGCGGAGAGGAAAAACAAGAAAAAGCGTTTGATGACTCAACATGAAGAAATAAATAAAAATATTGAAACTGAAGAATCAGAAGATGAAAGGTACTTTTCTTACCTTGTGCATAAAAGTAAAACAATGATGTTTTAAAATTGATACAATTCTCAATTTTCTGTCTGCTGACAGCACAATTAACATGCATCCACTGGATGTTGAGGCTCATAGAGCTATGAGTGAGCTCAAGAAAGAGCTCAGTGACAGAAGTGGCATAAAATCTCTCCTGGAGAATTCACTGCGCCTTCGAAAAGTTCAGAGAGAAGCTCTCACACCGGCGGAACTCATAGGACTTTATCCTTTCTTAAAACTCCCTGAAATGGTAAAAATGAAATTAATAGAAGAGGTAGCTCTCTCCTGGATGGTGACTATCATTTCACCATAAGCTTGTTTCATTTGTATGTTACTTTCAGATGATTTTTGATTACCTAATCTCCATCCAAGTCACTCTTGAAGAATGTGAGAGAATTTTTGAAGAAAATTTGGTCCTTTTGGGAGCACACTATAACATTGAAATTGAATCAGAAAATGACAAACTAAATATTATGCTAAAGGTACATGAATATTTTGTCTCTAGAGCAGTGAAAAAAGGTTTAAAACCTGTTTTTATCGTGAAAGAAGTAAGTTCTAGTTGCTGTAGCTTACCTTCTTTTATCTAAACACTTAGATGATTTGATCTTTATCTGATTAATAGGAGGACAGGCTAAGCCTTCAAGCGATGGAGTCCTCCACCATTCAAGCTCCATTTGTTGTCGTGCTTCGAAAACCTGACTTTGTAACAGGGCTGTATCAGGTCCGAAGTGCCACACTGCTCATGGCAAACAATATGATTTCCTCCCTCCAGTATCCAAGAGTGGACAAAATAATGTTGCTACTGCTGGCAGCTTACGTGACATTAAATTCTGAGTACCCTTCAGTCTACCAGCAATTTATGCGGGCATTAGAAAAGTTGGTCACTGGAAAGGCTCAGCCTTCTAAGTATGGCAGAACGCAGGTAGCATATGACAGACTAATGAGCTTAATTCAGAAGAGATAAATCACTAGGTGACAATAAAGCCAACCTGGATGAATAGTATCAACTGTTCACAAAAATACTGATTTTAAAATGAATTTGTCCAGTTATTCCACAGATGAAATTAATTAAACTATGTAAATACTGATATTAATCACACACAAATGAAATATGCAGGTATAATGAGGATCAATTTTGTTCCCTCAGAATACTGATGATACTAATACACAAATGAAATTCTATCAGAAATCTGTTTTTTTATTTTTTCTCGTTCTTGACCCCCTTTTGTTTAAAAGATGATGTGAAGGTGCACTAAAGATGCACTGAGCACATTTATTTATTCCTAGGAGTGCATAATCACATGACTAAGAAAAGGTATTAGATTTGAAAACATGGCGAATAAAGTTCCAAAGCAGCTCTATTCATAAGATCAAAATTTAATCAATGTTTGAAATGTGACCGATGCTAGCAGATCATTGCAAAGTATCAGGAAAATAATACAAGTCTTAGATAGTACTACAAGTAAACAGTCTTACACCTATTTGCATTAGTTTCAATTCCACATGAAATCAAACAACCCAAAAGTAAACCAGAACAGGGTCATTCCATGGCAAATCACCACAAAGATCCGAATCAATGAGCTCTACTTTGAGTTTGGGATGGTAGATTTTCACCAGGGACCAACCAAAGGTCGCCAATGCTGAGGGTACTTTACTTTTTAATCTGGTACATTGCGCTACCACAATGCCTTGTATTCAGCTGGTTTTCTAGACCGAATTCTCAGGAACAAGGTGGATTTATTGTTCGAGTTCAAGTCATTCGGAAAGGGAGAGTGTCGTACAATGTAATAGAAATCAAATCATGATCATATAATACAATTTTGATTTGCTGGGATAGCCAAGTTATAGCTTTGATTCATAAGCTAAGTGTAATATTTAAAAAAAAAAAAAAAATCTTATATTATTTGGTTCTCAGTTGGGTTCTATTACATACTTAAACACTTCTCCTTTCTAAGCGATTTGAGCCCTAACACTAATTCCACCGTATCTCTGAGAATTCGGTCTAGAAAACCAGCCGAGTACAAGACATTGTGGGAGCACCCTTAGGAGATAAAGGAGCCCTAAATTTGGTGTTTGCCAAATATAGTCAAAGTTCTGGGTGACGTGTCATATCCTATATCCTTTAAAAGACAGTACACACCCATGTTAAGGTTTTCATGCTGTTTACATAAGCTAGAGAAAAATTATTGAGAAAATTTTGAGATGAATCAGTTTATAGTAAAATACTTAAAAAATAATGTGAAATTTCAGTGACATAACTCTAGCAAAAAAAAAAAAAAAAAAAATCATCTTAGAAACATTCTAAGCCATGGCGTTTTTTAGAGCATATGACGGGTCAAACATTAACACCAAGTGCCATGTTTGCCTCCAATGTTTTATTCTCTTCGCCTTTGACTTTTTTACGCTTTTACTCGCTACCATGAATAGACTTATGGTACACCCACAATGCACAAAGTGTTATAGCATTTGTTTCTAGAAAAGATCCATGCTGTCTTTAAGGAAAATTTTACTAGACAGTACATGTGTACTGTTTACAGAAAATTCTCTGGAACAATTGGGACCTTAAGGTGAATCCAGATCAAACTCAAACTAAAAACCATTGATTCAGAACTTATGGTGATTTGGCTTTTTTAGCCTAAGTTTTACAAGTCAGTCATCAAACCCGGTTTGAAGACTTCTCATGAAAGAAAACTATCATAAATACATCTATACTTTTGACAAAGCCTTATGTAAATATATGTTTGTTAACTAAAAAAAAAACACAAAAAAAAACAACAACAACAAAAAAACAGGCCAATAAAAATAATAATTATAAAAATAATAAAAATAATAATTATAATAAAACTAATAATAATAATACTATTATAACAATTAGCTAGCTAGCTAGATAGATAGATAGATAGATAGATAGATAGATAGATAGATAGATAGATAGATCCTGCCTCCTCATTTCCCCATATCCGCTAACGCAAAAATACACAACTCCTACTTAAAGAACTTAAAGACACACATCTTTTCATCACACAATGGACCAAATGGAAAATCTACAAAGAAAGTCTTCAAAATAGAACACTGAATGAAAGTACAGAGTCAACACGCATCTGCTGATGAACCAATACAGCTTGCAGACATGCATCACCACACAATGAGTCCAAAGATAACATCCTATAAAGAAAATAAAAAATTACAAAAAAATCTTAAAAAGGAAGGCTTTTAAATGAATGGTTTTGGAGATACTTACTCAAGATTAATGCTGCTATCATTGTTACAGTCATTCATTTTGGAGGCGTAGAATGTCAACAAAAGCCATTCATGAGGCTGCAGTAAAAATGAGACACCAACAGCTTTGAGCGTATTTAGTGACAAATTTGACCGCAACCACCAATGCACTTGCCTGCAACACAATTTGTAACAACTAATGAGAATAAATAAAAAAATAAAAGTCCTAATAAAACTAGTTCATGCCAGTTATGCCAGTGATGGGGCATAGAAGTCCTGACAAAGCTCAGACAAACTACAAAAAGAAATGTTGAGTGAAACTTTTTTAAAATAAATAACACCAGGAGCTTGGTTTGAGAATACCGATTACAGTCCTGATGCAAAGAGCAACAAGTAGGGCTACAAACGACTCCTGTAGAAGTTTTGCTGGCGTGAATCTTATATTTTATGACAACACTCAGGCAAAAGAGAAAACAGAATCCACTTCTGCGCTCTCCTAAAGACAATATCAACATTCCTACCTTGGCAATGAATTTCGAAATAGCCTAGAACTGACCTCTGTCCTTTACGGATGGCCACCTTGCTGGAGCTACTTCACCCAGCTGTGGCAATGAGAGTTGTCAGCCCTATGTTTTGCTCCACCACACAGTTCGTTCACCACTGAATCCTCCTCCAGTCCTTGAACAACAAACAATGCAGCATATTAGAAAACAGAAACGTTGCATGCGAAAAATTCAGCAGGAACCTTGCTAAACTAAACAGATAGGGGATAGGGTATTGCGTCGCTCGTAATCACAAACCAAAACAACAATAATTATTAAATCAAACGTGACACAAGCAAATGAAGAAACAGCACGCATGCTCAGGTTAAAAAAAATTCAGGCGGTGGATTGCGCAAGAGTAGAGTGGCTTAATACTGAGAGAAAAATAGCAAATTGCGACTCACTTTGGGACTTGATTTGGGGGAACGCATCACGTAAACAACAATCGGGTTGTAGTGCGACGCCTCTCGGAACTCGTTGGCGCCGTGGTTTTGACATTGCACCCGCAAAGACCTATAGGTTTCCCTTTCACATGGGTCATGTTTTGGATTTTCGGACAAAACCAGCAGTAAGCAGACTGATTCCGCTGCCGGGCCGGCACTCGTCGCTCGTCGCTCTGTCTCACTTGCTCTGGAGGAAACTACCGATGGGTTCTAGAATGCTATCTCTCTCGCACTCGAAGGCAAAGCTGCATCCTCAAAACATGAGCTGCAGCTGTGCTGTGCAGGTCCCTCTCCCTCCCTCCATCTCCACCCCAACTCCAAACCAAAACCAAACAAATGAGGGCAACAGCTTTTCTTATTGGCACCCGCGGAGAGGGCGAATAGTGAACCAGTGTTGATCAGTGTTGATGTTTAACTTGCAGTATTGAATTTTTATCGTTTGTACCCTTTTTCGACAATGTTGTCTGCCGTTGGCCGGCGAGCAGTACTTTTCGCGTTGAGATCTTCGAGTTGGCTGTCACAGTTTTCGCATAAAACAGTCAGTAAGTTAAAGTCAACACAGAACCGTACACAGCGTACACGGTGGGCTGGGTTAGCTCCACAGCACTTAAAAGCTGTTTCAACAAACCAACATAACCAACAGATGCTGCTCAATGGTTCAGAGGGATAACTGCCTAAAAGAGAATGAATCATTAACCTGCTAGACAACATTCTGCAACTTCAGCCCAGATCTGCTGGATTAGATTTCTGACATGATTGTAAGTAGGTGATTTAGAAGTGACTAGAGTGTGTATTTTTTAGCCAGAATAGTAATAATAACATATATTTGCATGCCTAAAAGGTGCTGCATGTGTGCTATCTGTGCAGATTTTAGCTGTAGATTCAGATGCAATATGTTAGTGATGTTGGACGCAGAGGTGTCTCTGCTTCTTTATTATCAGTCGTCAGACAGGGCTTCGTGCTAACACGTAAACAAAAGATCCTGTTTACTGGAAGTTCAGAATAATAAAATCCCATCTTTTTTCCCCATTTTTCTAATGTACATGCATCAAAGTATTTCCTATTTTCCGTTGAAGTCATGTTTTCTAGCTCATCCAATATTTGCCATCCAGTATGCTACTTTTCAAGCGTAGGTAAAATTTTTCCCTTAATATGCCTTCTTTCAAGCGTACGGGGAATTCCTCTTGCATAAGTTCTCCTCATTTCAAGCGTAGGACTGGGTACGCTTCAAACCAAGCAGAGCAATTTGTACGCTTGAAGAGCAGGCGTATCCTTCCACCTTAGTTTTACCAGTGCAGCCGTCTGATTTTTAAGACCAGTTGTATGGTCTCCCTTGACCCGCTGTTGTAGAAATTGCTGTAAAATCGCTTTTCGTTCATCCACACTTTCCTGGCCATTCTCTTGCATCTCATATATAGGCAAGTTAATGCTATTTTCTCGCTCCTCTCTTTTCAAATCGAGGAGTTTCTATAGCAATGCGCGATATTTATCCCAATCTTCATGTTCGCGTACAACGTCTTTATTTAGCGCTAAGGGGGCGGACGTTTTCAGAGTGTCATGCATTTTCCCTTCTAAGTCTTTTTTCACATCATGCAGTGTTTCACTCTTCATTCGCTCTAACTGCTGCGGTGAGATAACCAACATCTTTTTCAACACCGACGCACTCATTTTTTGTCTCCGGGTACTACGGCACGGCTGATTACTCTCCCGATGATACCTCCGAGGGCCGAGCTAATCAATGCAGTGAGGAACGGACCGTTTCCTTTCTGCAGTAAATATCGACGCTTTTTCTTCCAGACTGGCTCGCTGCTTCTTTTCGGTCCAGCACCAGTCTGACTCTTAGTCTGCCGCGATACTCGCTCTTTCACGTAGGCCAACTGCCGCAGTGCGGTCTTATATCTCTGAAGTACTGCGCGCGAATGATCGTCAGTGCTTAGGTTCCCCTGTAATATATTTAACGCGATCTCGCATATGCTTAAAATTAAATCCTCGCCACTATTTTTAATTATCGATTTCTGCACTGATGGCGGACTCTCGCGTAAAACGTGTAGATGGTGTCTGCAGGGAGCGAGCTTTTCTAGAGAGTGTGTCATTGTTTAAAAATATTTCCCGCCGGGGATACCAGAACGTCTCCGTTTCCTTTCTGCCGAAGCTGCTCAATCGCCCCGTCCGTCGCGTACACCGTCAAGTGTGGATCAGTGGGCCATATATTTGTCACAAACCGCAGGGCGTCGGGCGTGTTGGGGTCTAAGTCGATCACTAAATAAGAAAATGGTGTCGACCAAGCGTCTTTTAACGCATCACAGAGGGATTTTGCATTCTCGGGATACACCTGTCTCGCTAAATGCATAAACTGTACCCTGTCACGCAAATTCTTCAACAAAATAAAGTATCGCGTTGATAAGCTTATGGAACGAGCGTGCTTACTCTGATGAAATAAGTTTTGCGATAAAATTATGACGGATATGCGTCTATGACGTGATCCCTTTGTGTACAACTCTGATATTGTGAGATCATTCAATGCCACGTTCATAAGATCATCGAATATCACCAAGCAGTCTGTTCGCAGCACTCCCGAATCCTCCGCTGGAACACCTATGTGCAGAGTTATCGAAGGGTTTTTCAAAACGCTGTCTGGCACACCACCGTCTTGCCCATAACACCACACAATGGACGATATTTTTCCGTCGACTATCTCTGTAAGATGTTGTAAGAGTCGTAAAATAAAGGTTGACTTTCCAGAACCAGACGAGGCTGCCACACATGCCGTGAAAGGATGCCGCATGCGCCACATGATAAGTTGTTACCTTCTCCGCAGCTTTGAATGAAATGAGCATTTTGTTTATGCTGCACTGTCATTTATACTGTGTGTGTGTATGTGTGTGTGTGTGACTATCCGCAGGTGAGAGTTGGGAGGGCTAGGATGATGTCAATTTCAAACAGCTTTCATTTCATACAGATTATTTATTCCCATTTTTACACAAGGTCCATTAATTCAATTAGCCCCCTAAGATTTTCCTCCCCCTCATCCAACATTTCACAATCCCCATCACAATCTTTTTCAGTATCACTGTCTTCAATCATATTTTTTATATTACAATGCCCCACTGTGCATTTTTGCAAGAGGATACTCGCAAAGTCATATCCAGCTCTGCGAGGTCGGGATTTGAACCTGCCACCTTCTGCTCCCGAGGCAGAGATTTAACTGTTATGGCTGTGCGAGTATACTCATCACACGTTGTTAGTCTACATCTATATATACCACACACAAACCCTGCGATCAACGCGCACACATAGGAGCTAGGCGGTATAGTCCCTTCTGGGTGACCCACAGCGCGGCCAGTGCGGCCCCGCCACCGAGGAGGAGCAGAAAAAAAATTGCGTGCGCGTGGGCGCGCTTTGCGCGGGTTTCGGAGGGGATGAGGGAAAGGTGAGGTTGGATGATTTTTTTTTCTCGCGGAGTGCCGATGCCTTATCTGCAGGCGATTGATAGAGGGGTTGATTTTGATGCCGATGTCATTCCGAGCACCGGGATTCGTTTCGGCGCCGCCGCCGCCCTGCCTGACGCCCCCTCCCCCTCCCCACCGACCACATGCCGATGCATCGCACCGCCAGTGCTAACGCTACTGACCACCACCACCACTCGCGAGCCCCGCGCCGCGCGCAGGTGAGCCGCTTTCGCCCCACCGCGCGGCGCTGACCGCAGTGGGTGGGGTGGGGATGCGTGCACGTCCCGCGTTCGGACAACATGCCGTCGTGTGCAAGATAGCCAACAGATGTCCGCATAGCCGAGTGGGCTAAGTGGCAGGCTGGTAAGGCGGATGATCCTACTGGCACGGGTTCAAATCCCACCCTATTCCGTCATTTTTCATTTCGCGCCGTATTTCGATGGTGCTGTATGGGTTGCCTACCTCCTAGGCGCCAACCGGCACCACTGGCGGCACCAGCACCAGGCAGCACCACTGTCCTGGTACCCCCATATACCACTCTCTCTATTCGTAAAGCAATGAAGTCAGCAGTCTGCTCCAACTGCTGGAAACAAGTGCACTTTGAAACTTGTTCACTTCGTCACGTCATGTCACTTCTGACACCATCGAGGATTCAACCTCAGCAGAGAGACTGTGCCACAACTGCTTCTGCTTGTTATGCAGGTCTATTAGAAAAGAGGGCCACCAATGTGTTTGTTGTGTTTGTACACTTATTGTGGACCCACAAGTTAACTCCCTCTGCTATCGCTGTGAAAAGCTTGTACATGTCGAAAACTGCTCCAATAAAATTAGAGCAGTGGAAAAAGAGAATCAGCAGCGTTTCATTTGCATGCAATGTTTTGCTGCGATGGGTAAGTTGTGTATGTGTAAACACAAACCTTGGGAAAAATTTTAAGTGGCGACACAATATGCCCCATAAAATGACACTTCAATGATACATTGTCTACTTACAATTTTTCCTAAAGGAACAGGCCTTGTGGGGTAAATTTTACGACCATGCAGTTTTAAAAGTGACATTTATGACCCCTGTCTCTATTGCTTTTAATTTTCTAAACTTTACGTGGCAGTTTCTGGGGGTATCAACTGCTATGCGATCAGAAATTCAGTCCAGAAAAATGCTGTCTGATGAACATATGACACGGGCAAGTGCCATTTTATCTGCACAGTTTAGTTCAAAAATTGATGGCCTTTGTGCCCCTCTGGCTGTTAGCTATGGAAATAGAGTGGACTCTTCCAACTATTACCCCACACGAAGTGAGCAACAAGACTACGTTCAAATCATGAACACTGGCAGGAAGCATTGTGTTACTGCCATTTTTCCAGAAAGGTAAGGATTAATGATTTAGTTTAATAAATTTTGTGATACTAGATTTTTGAAGCTGCAGATATTTTTAAAAATGTTTATTTTCAGATGTCAAAAGGTTGTAGTGCTAGACAGTTGTAGAACTCTTGCATTATCTGGGCATACCAAAATTCAAGTTGCCATGATTGCCAGGGAAAAGGGAACAACAATCACAGTCAATCGCCCAGCCTGCAAACAGCAGAACAATGCATATGATTGTGGCCTGTTTGCCATTGCTAATGCTGTTGAGTACTGCTTTGCTAGTTCCACAGACTTTGTTGATTTTAATCCCTCAGCGATGCGAGATCATCTCTTAAAGTGTTTTGACGCTGGCTCATTCACCCAATTCCCTCGCCTCAACTATTCCAGAATGAAGAAACTTAAAGAGGACGAAATCACTGACAGTTTCGATATTTCATGTTCATGCAGGCTACCCAATAATTTTGATGTTGAGATGGTGGTGTGTGATCAGTGCAATGAGTGGTTCCATGTGTCATGTGTAGGACTTACTGAGGAGGACAAGGATGAAATCTGGTACTGCGAGGAGTGCAGGGACCTGCTTCTTTTCAATGACATAACTGCCTGAGTCTACAACATTTGCCTTGCAAGACCAGTGGTAATATTAGTCAGTCCCACAGCGACTCTGTTCGGCCCTTGTAACATAATTTAATTTTTCTGATTTGTGCTTTGTTACTTAGTGCACTAGAGCTATAATATGGTTCTTCAGGCTTTCCTTCGAATTAGAGCCTTATATTTTCTACTTGGAGTTATTTTAGTTTTGAATTTCTGTATTTAGAGGTTCGATATTATTGATCCAAATACCAGTCATTTGTACAGTCCTCATAGTTGCCTATTTCTAGGTTGTTCTAGTATTTCTAGCTTATTCTACTAGATTGTAATATAGTTCAGGGTTTTATTTATTACCTATCCTCTTCTTTTTCCTTTCTGTATGAAGGGAAGGAAATTGTTTTTAATGGTGTTTTTAGTATGCAATTGCTTCTGACAAATGAATGACAAATACAATTAGATAAGCATGTCTTTTTATAATGGATCTGGTCTATATTTTGACAACCTTGTCAAATCAATTGATCAGATTCTGTTCAATGAAAGAAGTTTACACCATATTTTCTAAATAATAATTTTAACTTGAAATTTAGAGAGTGTTCAAGAATCTGTTGTGTTTTTAAATTTTGACAGTTTACTTATTTTATCATTGTTTGCATCTAGGAAGAATTTTCTTTAAACTGTTTGGTTTAAAGTGTGTGTTATTTGAAATTTCTGAAGATGTATATAACGTTTGGATATATTAAACGTTATCATATATTATTAAACGTTTTGATATTTTACAGGTTTGCAAATGACAAAAATACTATTCTGTTTCTGCAAATCAAATAAAGTATGAAGAGATATTCAGCAGTCGACAAAGTCTTATTTCTTACACATTTTTAGGCAACGAAGTTGCCTTTTAAAATCAGTCGAAACGTTAGTCAGTTGTTTTACATTACCCCTATGGGACAAAAAAATCTGGCCCAAGGGATTTTGATAAAATTTACAGCAGTTATAGAATTGTATATTCTTATTTCAATTTCGAAGTTTTATCAAAATCGCTCTTACAGAAATTTTGGAAATTTTATTTGAAGTTTTGGTTGCTCGACTCGTCAGCGGAGCGAAAGAGAAACCTCCAAAGTCTGCGTTCAAACAAAGCTCTGCTTCAGTTAACTGCGCCAGAAAGAGATGACACCACTGAAATTCGCACGTGACCACCGTACCGCCCTTTCGAAACCTACTTCATTTTTACCGAAAAAATAACAGATCGCCAACCTCAGAGTCAGTCCTCAATTCATGTTTTCAGTCACAGATAAAAATTAGTCTGCCTCTGTGTTTCCTGTCAATGCGTAGAGGCTCCCATAATTGTTTGGTAAAGGCCTGCAACATCATTTTACGTCGTTCATAAATATAAAACTAGCAAAATATATTTTGGGTTGGTTTGAGTGGACACCAAGGCGGCATTGTTTATAGCTGGCCCGCTTGGCGCCATGTTTGTGCTGGAAATGTGAGGCGGATAAAATTCACGATTTGGGCTCTCACAGAGAGTTTTGACCTAATATTTTTAATTTCTATTTCATTTAATGGTAAGTGTGTGGCAAATGTGAAACTAGAACCCTTTAATTCTTGGCTGGTGCTTCGATTCAGTGGTTGTCAAGGCGCGTTGTTGACAGCTGCCCCGCTGCGCGACATTATGTGCGCCCGATGTCTGGCGAATAAAATTCATGATTTGGCTATCACCAATAGTTCCAGCTTTATATTATTAAATTCTTTTTGACTTTGAGGTAAGTGTTCAAACCAAGGGGGACGTTTGTCGCGTTAGCGTTACAATTTTATATTTTTATTTCTTGACGATGGCCCGCTCCTGGCCGCAGCCGATCTTGCCCAAGCGATAAACGTTTACAAGGCGAATTGAGTGCGTTAATAGTTGTTGTATACCTGCAGATAACGTTTTGGTAAGTTTGACTTCCATTTGGTGAGCAGAATTCTTGAAATGGTGTACATTTACGATTATCTTTTGCGTAAATAACTTTTGTTCCTTTGTATTGAACCTCCGTCCTCCGTGAAACTTAACAAAACGATTTCTGCAGGTCTACAACTGCTATTTTCTCATTCATTTCGGCTGTGTAACATTTCATTCAGCGAAACTGAATAGTTAAATTTGCTTGGTGCGTTAAGGGCGCCTTGACGCGAGTTAAGTCTCGAGGTGGACGCGTGAGCCGCAGATCCATCGGCCTTGTTTTGTTGAGTGCAGGTCCCAGCCAGCCTAGAACCACGACAGGGATAGGACTGGGCACTCCCACCTCAAACGCGCTCCGTTTTGTCGAAGGGGGCGGCGCCTCTCCCTCAGCCTTCTTCTGTTGAGTGGAGGTCCCAGCCTAGAACCATAGAAGGGAGGACTGCGCACTCCCACCTCGAACGCGCTCGGTTCTGTTTATAAGGCGGCGGCGCCTCCTCCAGCTGACTGCGAATAGTGCCAGTTCCGAAGGCGAGCCAAGCCGAATCGGCATTGTCGCAGGTACTCGCCCGCTCGGCCCCTCGCTGCCCCTCTGCGCGGCGCGCAGGGGAGGAGGACCGGAGGACCGTGACTGGGGAGGAGGGGGGGGAGGGGGGGGGGCTGTTGATCCAACTCATGTACAGTAGTTCTATAAAATATCTTTTGGAAGAACAAACAAAAATGTGAAAGCTGTGTTCTAATATTCGATGCACTACGCGCCCTTACTTCAAAAATCAAGTTGATCGGACAATTTTTACTGAGAGACTAACTTCTAAATCGTTGGAGCTAGAGAGCTCAACTTTTGCATTTGATCCGCTATACAAGTGACGCTGATCAAACCGTGAGATAAAATAAATTCAATAATATAATCCAGAAGGCTGGAAATTTTGAAGTCAATGCTTCCACGCATAAACCATTCGCCTAAGTATTTTATGAAACTAAAACATTAACGTACTTCGTGCCTATTAGGATTTCGTAAAATCGTATTTTTTTTCTTAAATTATCGCTTTGAATCCTATCAACGAAGCCTGCAAGGCCTTGCCTTCTGCTACTCTATTTTTTAAAACGGAGAGTCAAAACTGGTTGGCGGTTGTAATTCCTATACTGCATCCATCATTTATGGCATTGGGTAGGGCTGTGCGGTTAACCGGTTAACCGATTTTGGATTTCGGTTAATCCACTAACCGGTTAATCGATTATTTGAAATTTTTGTAACCGATTAACCGGAAAACCGATTAATCGGTTATTCCTTGTAACCGGTTAATAACCGGTTAAAATTGGTAGTTATTCTTTGACTTGCGAGCGCTTTCGCATATCACTCCGACTTGACGCGCCTCGACTCTATCTCGAGCTTCGACTCCATCTACACCATGTAGAGCATGCAGAGTGGCTGATTTATTTAGGGATGAATACACTCTAAATGGAAAAGGACAATTTTGTCCCAGAAAATGTTGCGTTTTTGTACACATCATTTTCTTGGGACAAATCGTCCCACTAAATTGAGACAGTTTGCATCCGAAATATTACAAATCGTCCCAAATTATTACACAAATTTGTCAAAAGGGATTGGTGTGCGCAAAAACGCAACATTTCTTGGGACAAAATTGTCCCTTTCCATTTAGTGTGTAGCTCACTCGTCCCGAAACCATAGATAGAACTTCATCACTGCGGCAATTTTTATGTTCCATTAAAAAGTACTCATTTTGAACCAATATGGACTGTCTTTTGCGTTGTCGAGTCCCAAAACGCCATTACCGCATTTTTTCCATTAAAGAAATAATAACCGGTTATTGTGTAAAATTCGAATAACCGGTTTGACGAAATTAACCGGTTATTGAACCATTGCATCAATAACCGGTTATTTTTGACTAACCGGTTAACCTAAATATTAACCGGTTATTTCATTAACCGGTTATTCGGTTACAATTTCATTAACCGCACAGCCCTAGCATTGGGTTGCAGTGTCAGACCAAAGTAGATGACATACTGCAGATACGCTTTTAGGTAATTGCTTACAGTACACATACTGCAATTAACAATTGGTCACCTTAGTTGCAGTATAAGGGAAATTAGAGGCTGTACTGCAAATACGTCTTAGGGCCGTAGTATGCAGTACATGCGTACTGCAGATAGTGGGGAGGGGGCTTGGATGCAGTACGTAATACTGTAAATAACTACTTCGCCGGTATGTGACTTGTTAATATGTATGTGAAGTATTATTTTCCTGTTTTAACTTCAGGTGGCAAAGGGGAAGGATAAATTGTGCTCTGATCCTAACAATAATGATACAAGGACTTGTGATCTTGGAGTCTGTGAAATTTCTCTTCTGGACTTATCTCTAGAAGCCCCTATTGATCTTTCAATTGGCCCTGGTGATGTTAGTTCAATTCAAAATTGCATGAATGATACTGTTATCCTAGCTGGTAATAAAAGTAAGGGAGCTGTAAACAAAAATGAGGTAAGATCAAAATATGAGTATCAAATTCCCTTTCAATTTTAAATGCATAATATTATTCTAGTAAATTTTTCTGCTGTACAGGTCTGTAACAGTTCCACATTAAATTCAAGTTCTGGAACCAAGCAGAACAACAGTTCAGTCCGCTCTCTCCGTCCTAGAAATTCTGTAAGAAAAAAGAATGAAACTGACCTTTAAATAAAATAAGGTTGTTATTATTAATTAATTAACTTTCTTTTCTTTTCTTTTTAAATTTTTTTTTGGCAGGTTCAACAACAAGTGTATGCTTTGGATTCAGAAGAAGAGGAAGAAATTTTAGGACTTGAGTCAGAGACAGAATGGGCTGTAAATGATCTAGATGACAATAATGAGAATGGCGGTGAAACTGTTGACTATGCTTCCGATTCTGGTGAGTCAAGTGATGAGGAGAATGTTAAAGTCACCCTACCAAAAAGACAACTGAAGAATTGGAGCGGAGCCTGTGCCCCTCCACCCAACCCGGAGTCTGCAAGTATCGACTGGGTTCCGCATGACATTATTCCTCCAGCAATGCCAACAAGTACCATCAGACCATTATTTACGTCATTGCAAGAACCCTTCAAATACTTCCAGTACTTTTTTGATGAAGAACTTCTGACAAAAATTGTAGAACTTACCAACTGTTTCAGTGTCTTGAAGACAGGGGGGAAAAAACCCTTGAACTTGAGTTTACCGGAACTGCAACAATTCCTTGGAATATGGATGTACATGGGTGTGCTGCAACTTCCTGCAATCAGAGATTATTGGAGTAGTGAGACTAATGTAAATCAGATCAGCAGTGTAATGACTTTTAACCGCTTTCAAAGTATTCGTTCAAATTTGCATCTGTATGACAAATCTCGGGAAGCTCTGCTCCCACCTGGTGATAGATTTGCCAAAGTGCGCCTGTTACTGGACCAAATGAAACAAAAGTGCAACGATCTTGATCAAGAGCAATTTTATTCTGTTGACGAGGCAATGGTTCCTTACAAGGGACGATTTAGTGGTTCTCTGCGCCAATTCATAATGAACAAGCCCCATCGCTTCGGCATCAAAATTTTCAATCTGGCTGGTTCTTCTGGCATTATATATGATTTCCTCCCTTATGCTGGCTCGGAAACATTCAGAAATATAACATTTACACCTGTTGAGGAAAACCTTGGTTTGGGCGCTAAGGTTGTCATAAGTCTTGCAAGGTCCATCAAACAACCTGAAGAGAAATGTGTTTACTTTGATAACTACTTTTCTAGTTACAAATTAGTGAAACATTTAAAGGAAAGCATGAACTTACTTTCAACGGGTACTAACAGAAATAATTGTATTGATATGTGTCCTCTTAAATCCGACAAAGAACTGAAAAAAATGGAAGAGGTTCTTATGACTATAGGAGCAAGGATGGCGTGGAAGTTGTGAAATGGATGGATAGCAAAGTGGTTCATGTTATTTCTAGTTTTGCTGGAGTTCAACCAGAGGGTAAAGCCCAAAGGTTAGTATGAATAAATAACTTACATGGAGCTAATTTGCATTGGTATATTTTGCTATCTATTTTTAATTTCCTTTTTTACTTACAGATATGACAAGTCTCAGAAAAAAACTGTTGATGTTACCATACCACATATTATTCAACAGTACAATGGGAAAATGGGAGGTGTCGATTTAAATGACATGCTAGTTGAACTCCACCGATCTCCAACTTGAAGCCGCAGATGGTACATGTCTTTGGTTGGCTACTTGATGGATGTTGCTTTAGTCAATAGTTGGCTGCTGTACAAAAAAGATGCTTCTTTACTTGGCCAGAGCATGTCCTATAAATCATCCAAAATGTTCAAGCTAGCTGTGTCTAGCCATTTCAGAAAGGCGGGACCTGTCATTTCATCAGCTGGATCTAAGGTGAAAAAAATTATTCGGAAACCTCGACTAGCAAGGCCGGATGATGAAAGCCGTTATGATCAGATAAACCACTGGCCTACTTACAACTTTCCACAGAGAAGATGCCGATATTGCGCCAAAGGCCACACAACAATTTTTTGTGCAAAGTGTAACATGCACTTGTGCTTAGTGCCTACAAGGCAATGTTTTCTGAAATTCCATCTACATGATTTTGAATAAGAGTGTATTGTGATTTACTTTCAATATTTATCTTTTCAATTTAAATAGTTGTTACCAGGCCAGCTTTTAAAAAGTTTTGCCAAATAAGAATTCAAAGTTACTATTTTATGTAGTTTTCATATTTACAAATCTTATAGACCTGCTAGAACTGTTATCTGGAATTATATATTCTTCACTGAGAATAAGATTTGACAGTTGTCTATTTATTCTAGTGTTTGTTATGAGCTAAAGTTTCCAACAAATTTATTTTTACAGTTATTTATTTAGCTAGTCAAATAGATATTGAAATACTCACCATGATATAATGATTCTATATCCATTATTCTTTTGTAAACATGTTTCAACTGTACTTATATTCACATTTATCTCCATTCTTAATGTTTGCATTCACTGCATTGTTTCTTCTTTGTTCAATTATACCCTGTAAAAGAAAGAAACAGTAATTTTTGCAAATATAAATAACAATTCATTATATGGGACCTCACCTGGCTTGTCGATTTTATCCAGAATTTTCTGCAATGATTCTACTTTGCCATACTCTTGAACGTGAAGTCCGCATTGATTTGCTTCTTTAGGTAAACTTCCACACTGGAAAAAGTTTGTTTTCGACCTGGACTAAGATCTCGAAGCGAGGACGGACTGGCTCGCAGGTATGGGTCGGGTGCTCGTGCTCAGCCAGTGCTACCCCGACCTGGACTCGAACCAAGCTATGGGAGCTGGGCCAGAGCATCTCAGAACAGGGGATGGCAACACGCTAGAGCGGCCGTGCGGCGAAGCTCTCGCTCGGGGCCCGGCGGGTCCGGCCCGGCGCGTCTGCACAGCCACTTCCTAAATGTCGTATTTCGCACCGAAAACTACACCAAATCGAGTCAACGAGGATAGATTTGGGTTCCACTTGAAATTTCCTTTCCTTTGAATGTTCGTTTAAACTGACTTGAATCCGCAATGAAGGTTTAAAGTGCTGCAGAAGTACGAGACGTGACATCCGAGCAGCCGACTTGAACCTCTAATCTCTCAATTTCACACACTTCGGCTAAATTTAGACCCACACATGCTCTTTATGAAATGTTCATTAGACTTCGGAGGGTGCACAGTGCCAATCGCCGTTTCTCTCTGAAGCTGTATTACGACGAAAAGCATCAAAATGTGAAATGTGAAAAGTTCGTTGGCGCCATCTTGGTGTGAAATATTCCTTTATTTCTGACTTTGTGAACCACTTTGGCTAAAAGCAATGAGCCTAATGCACCCCAAATTTTATGCTCTTTCGCCCGCTTTTTCGTACTTTTCAAATAATCGCCTAGTTTTGATTATTTCGAAGAAGAGCGTAACCCCTACACAGACGGGCGGGAGAGCACCACAAAACGGGGGAACGTAATGTGCAGAAAGTACTCACCTTTTCCTCAAGTAATTTTGCATGGAAGAAGTTCGTAATATTTCCTAGGTCCGTCCTAAGTTTCGTTGCGCCCCATGGTCCCAATCACTCACACGAAATGTATTTGTAACCATGTAGTAAAAACAGAGCTATCGTCGTCTGCCGTGCCTGCCGCGGTATGAAAAATTTTCGTGGCGACGACGTGACGTCATGCCCCAGCGCCCCAGCAGACATCTGACGGTGGCAGTATCGGTCTGGTTGTTTAGGTTTACCTGCATGACGGCCACAAAGCCACAGGTGTGAGTTTTAAACGTGTGCGTGTTCGACACTTTAGGTGAGTAAAAACGGCAGATGCATTTTTATCTGCCGCTTTTTATTTGCAAAAGCAATAGCGATCTCTAGCTTGCTCGCCTGCCCGGTAACCTCTCCGTTATAGTTTGCTTTGCATTACATTCAAAGTTTTCTTATTTCTATCATGAAAATGAAGAGAATCAAAATATTAGTTACTGCCCTTAATTTTTGTTTTCACTTCTTGCTCCGAACTCGACGCGAATCGTTGTTTGTTTCAAAGGGGAAAGAAAATAGTTTGTTGTCTCCCTGCTTTGAGCAAGCCTTTGTTTACATTTCTTTTTAAAGCCTCTAAACTGGCTAACAACAGAGAATCTTTAGTAGACTGGGACAGTTAATATATTGTTGACATTTTCTTTTCTCAGGCAGTCAGCATGAGTGACGACATGTTTGATGACCTGCTAGGGGAGCAGGCTATTGACAATCCCTCTTCGAATTCTGATGGAACGACCCTTGAGTTCAGCGGAGTAGATGGCCCAACTCATCAACCACCACAACGAGGAGTTCAGGATGTTGTGAAAACTGCTGAAGGATTTGTTTGTCCAATCTGTTCCAAAACACTGAAGACAAAGTCAACTTTCACCCGGCACTATTTTCTTCACACTATTAACGGTAAATGTGCAGTTCACTTTTATATAAACTTTCCCGGTAATATTTGTTTCTAATCTTAATTTTTTTTTTTATTTTTTTTTTAGACTACAATGCAAGAAAGCCATTTGAAGATGAAATTAAAACTGAATTGATGAGCATTTTTAGTGGTGTCTTGGATGACATAAGAAAAGAACCTGCTGTTGGTGTCATGGGCCATGAGAAGATTTCTTTTGTTCAAGCACTTATACCTGCCATTCAGACTCCAAAGTGTGTTGAGGTTGTCCATGAGCTTTCTAAGCCTCTAATTGATTCCGTCCTAACAAGAACTAAAGTTGTACCATCAGCGCAGCTTGAACAAGCTCTCCAAAAAGTTCAACATATATTGTCTGATCCTGCATTTGTACAAAACATTTGGGGAAAACTGTTGCTTTGTGTGCCAGATGAAGAAAATAGGACAAGTAAAGAGGTGGGTCACCGGCTAGTATGGAGAATATGCACTGCAATGTTAAATAGATTTCAAGAAATTGTCTTCCAAAAAATGATAAAGCACCATCAAACTGCTGTATCTACATTTACTATGTCAGAAGAGGATAAATTGGCTTTTAAAGATCATGTTGGCTCTCTCTTAAGGTCTATTTTCAGAGTTGGTGCCAAGAGTTCCAACAGTGTTTGGCATGTAAGGTGTCAAGTGTTAAGATTGCGGTTTGTTTGTGGTGATGTGCAACATGAAAATTTTGATGATAGAAATCTGTGGAAATCTGGTGGTGTAGTGTTATCTGATGCTTGTTTGAACTTGTTTTATGGCCTAGAGAGGCTGATTCAAAGTAACAAGGACAAGGCATGTTCTGCTGATTTTATTTTTAACAGCCTGACAAATATTGAGAACCATTTGATTTTAAATGATATGCGTCATTTGTCCAGAGGTTTTCTCTCTGAAGATTCAGCTTTGTCCTTCCTTCAAGATATTATTAAATCCTACTGTGCAACGTCATGTGAACTAGAAGCCAGAAGAATTGTCAGTTAGAGGAAGAATGCAGCCACAGTGTCGTTGAGAACAAACTTGAAAAGAAACCCAAAACAAAAGCCTACAAGTGATGCTTCAACAGTCCAAGCACAGGCACAATCTGCAAATATTGCTGTTGCAATTGAAGGAAAGGAGCCTGCTGGAGACATAGCAGGACCATCAACTTCTTGTGGAAGGAAAGGTCAATCTGGAAATGTTGCTGCAGCAGTGAAAGGACAAGTTAAAATGGTAACGCCACCTGCTGGAGAGGTGAGGCGATCACAGAAGCAGAAAGGCCAAAGTGATACACAGAAAGAAGTGGTTCAGTCTGGACCTTCAACAAGAAGGCAGAAAAAGTCTGGCAAATAAATGATATTATGTATTTTACATTTTGTTGCTATCAGTTGAGATTAAAGTCATGTTTGTGCAGTATTTTTAAGTATTTTTATTTCTTATTTGTGAACTAATGAAAATACAGTAGTATATATATAATTTCTTTGTATAGATGTTCAGCAATGCTTAGTCATGTTCTGTGATCATTAGAATTTTTATTTGAGAAAAATGTGCATTAAACAAAAATAGTCCAATATGATTAGTGCAATTATTTATTCAACTTACTATCTCCACAAAAATATCAGAGGTGCAATGGTTTAACAATATTATGAATGAACCTCTCTTCTTAATAGTTAAATGAATACCTTTAAAAACTAGAACCTTATACACAGGCTACAAACAACTAGTTGGAATGGAATACTAAAACACATTTGGGTAAAGTTTGGGATGAAAGTATCACATTGGAAAAGTGAAGCTAAATGTAAATACTGTATACACAACATATTTGGCATAAAATCGATAATCAAAGCAGAAAAAAATAAACCACATTAATTCAAAAGACCTGATTTATTTTTGGCTTTTCTTCCTTGAGGGCAAAGGTGTCTCATCAATTTCGAGTTGCCGTTTTAATACTTCTGTATTACCTCGGCTTCCCCCAGCAAGAAATGTTGATCCTTGAACATGTAAAGATTGTCGAGAATGAAGAACTCCTTTCAGAGTTGGGTTTTCGTTTGATCCTCCACATCGCCTCAAGATAGAAAAATACTGCTCCAACGGGTCCTGGTTCATATTTCTAGAGGACACTGATGGTGCCCCATTCATTATTAAAAACTTGGTGACTTGTACAAAACTATGCAGGGTTATTTTTAGTGCTTCCATAGACTGAAAGCTGATCATCATCTTTAACTTCTGTTCTTTGGTGAATCCTTTTCTTTTTAAAACATCATTTTCCCAATCTTCAAGGTATGTTAACACGGTTTCTTGAAGGAATTGAAAGCGAGGATCATCCAAGGAAAAATATTCATTGAGATCACTGTTGATATTTTTTTTAGTGCTATGGGCACCTCCATTTAAACAATCAAAAGTCCTGTTCATAATACGGAGGAAGTCTACTAGCTCTTGAGAAAATACCTTCTTCAGCAGGGGGTGTTCCTTGTTTCTCAGAAGGGCTTCAGCTACTGAATTGCTCAAAACTTGACAAGCAAGGATCACCTTCATGCAGCTGAAACTGGACAACCTTACATGTGCTTTAGTTAATTTAGTGGTCTTAAATTTATCATTTTTTGTTATTTCATACAAAGCCTCAATCGCCTCCCATGAAAGTGGCTGACCGTTTTTCCAAAGAGTTCTTGACCTACGGTGGCTATAGGAATTAGCGAGGCAGTTGCGGAATGTCTTCATGAGATGAGGTGGGTCAACCATAAAATATAGTGGTCTAGAATCACCTGATGCCACATTCATTGTAACATGCACAAACTTAGTGTTACCAAAGTTAGAATTCATTGTCAAAAACTTTCTGTTCACACTAGCACCATCAAAAATAACTGCTATAACTTTAGCACCAGTTTCCTCCATGGAGTAGATAACATCCCAGGTTCTTGAGAACAACTGGGCTGCAGAGAGATCATCGGTAGAGAATACAGCAGGCACAAAACGAATGTCACTGGTAGCTCCTGTAAGCATGAACACAAGAACTTTCTTAGCCAGTTTTTTCTCAGTTTGTTTTATTCCTTTCATTTCATCTTCAAGCTCCTGGAGTACAGCCTCCACAGAGGAGAGATTTGTAAACCCGATGAGTTCTCCAGTTCTTGAATTATAAACTAAATCAGATCGAATGCTCATCTCATCCAATAATAAATAGAAATTCTTTTGATAATCTTCAAGACATTCCTTTGCAATGGTTTTGCTGAACTGGTCTAAAAACTCCTGCTGGACTCCCTCTTTTATGTCTATACACTGGGAGTAGTCAAATAGACGTCGCCTTGATGGGAGGGAAATGACCCCTTGAAGAAAGTCATACGCTGTTGGAGATAACATCCTGATCATGGCTGGATGCCACCGCATTCCTTTGGCAGAACTTTTGCTAAGGGCCAAACTTTGCTGCTGCCAAAAAAGTGTTTGAAAAGGAGTCATTTTATCAGCATTGTTATTCATAACAGAAACAAAATCTGCACTTAATTCTGAATCAATTCTTTCAGATTTCTCTTTGATCAGTTTAGAAATCCTTTCTTCAAGCCGTTTCACTCTCTCTTTAAAATACTTTTTCTCTTTCTGAAGCTTGTTGAGTTTTTGAACAAGTTCTTTCCTTTCTAGATGTTTAATATTAGTTGTTGAGGGAATAGCACCATCAGAAGCAGCAGAACTAGAAGCCTTCAAAGCTCTGTCATAAAGTTTTTTCCTTAGTTTTTTGCAAGATGTACATATGTCTACACCACCGTGCAAAAGAGAGCAGTCTACGTGTCTAAGACAGGGTACGTCAAAACTTTTTTGCACAACTCCTTCAGGATATTTCTCCCATAAGTTTTCATATTGTAGGACCCCAGTACAAATATTCAGAAGGGAAAAAGAATTGACTACTCTGGTCAGATAGTCTGCCACTGATCCACAATTATAAATATCTGGCTTTCTCAATTGCCACAGGAGGTGAGAAGGGGGAAGTGGCATGCCCACAACTAAAATCTTAATACCTTCAACACTCCATGATATTGCCTTCCTTATCACAGGGTTCTCAGGTTTGACTATTTCTGAGATAATGATGGACTGTTTCAAAATGGATAAAGTCCATGAATCAGGCAAAGTAAGTCTTAAATAATCTGATATCAGAGCATAATTTTCCTGAAAAAGAAATTAGTGGTGAGATATAGTAACCTTAATTATTTAGAGCTAGTAATGGTTTATACCTATAGGTCCATAGTAATAACTTACTTGAACTAAAGGGAGGGAAGCTAAAGAATTCCTGCCCAATTCTTCATCAACTGATGTCCCAACATCTGCTGTCATACCCTTGCCAGATAAAGGATTGTCATCCTTGGGGAAAAAAAAAAACAAAAACTAATTAATGATTGCTCAAACATGAAGTCCAAAAAACAAGTGTATTTATATATTACCTTGCTAACATTGGAGTCACTTTTTTTCTTCCAACTATATTTAGATTTCCTTCCAATTGCTTTTTTCTTTCTAGGCTTTTTTGTAACAGGCCTCAGGCTTTGAAACTGTAAATGAAAACAATGAGTGAGTTATTTTCTTTCTAACACAAAATCTCAAAAGAAAAAAATATTTTTTTCTTTGGGAACAAGTTTATAGTAAGGAGACTGAATAAAACTCCTGAAAGCAGACCACATAAACACAAAATAATCTTTTATGATTGAATTACTTTGGGCTGTAATCATGTTTTGGTTGAAATCACTTAGTTTCTGAAGTAGAAAGTTTCTATTAAATAAATCCTCTTTCTGGTTCTAAAGGTTTACTCTAAAAAATTACTGCCTAGACCACTTTAACACTGTCAGTAAAAATAAGCTTGTATTGAGAAATTATCAGAACTAGCTTCCTTACCTGGCTTCCTTCATCCTGCTGATCTCCTGGGCCATCCTCTTCTCCTAAATCAGAAGGTGGTAGCGTGGAAACATATCCGGCTGAGACAGAATCTTCTCCTTCAGTGATTTCATTTGGGAGAACATTTGTCAGCAGATTGTCATAAGTCTAACAATAGAAGAGACAGAAAAATAATAAAAACTTCAATATTTTGCAGTAAGATGAAAGTCATTCATAAAAAGAATAGTGAACATACCTCACTTTGCTCTGCTTCAGTTGTAGTAGCACCACTCTTCCGAACTCCTTTTCTCCTCTTTAAGAGACCTTTCTTGAAACCTCCTCGTTTCCTTTTTCTTGAAGAGGATGATGCTTCTACCTCTGCACTACTAGAAGTGAAAGCACTTTCCTTCAAACTACTGTCCAGAGCCTGGAATACAGAAAATTAATTTTAAAAAAAAAACAACAACATAAAAACAATATTTTAAAAACTTAATATCTGAGGGAAAACATTTTGAATTAATTACCTCAGTTGATGGCGTCAAAGATGACGAGGCAAGGTCTTGGTTTGCAGTCTTATCGTCTCCAACATCACTGCCAGAAGACTCGCTGACCTCAGAGAACCCTGATAGAAGTGACTGCAAAATGCACAGTGATAAATAAGAAACAAAATCACACACACAGTAAAAAACACAGTAAAAATTTAACATACAGCAATATCTGATGGTACAGAAACGTCACTACTAGACTGACTCTCAACATCGTCAACTTCACCACTACTCAAGTGACTAGATCCTTGCTTGTGAGTGTCCTTGTCCTCCACCCCTGGCAGGTCATCAAACATGTCGTCACTCATGCTGACTGCCTGAGAAAAGAAAATGTCAACAATATATTAACTGTCCCAGTCTACTAAAGATTCTCTGTTGTTAGCCAGTTTAGAGGCTTTAAAAAGAAATGTAAACAAAGGCTTGCTCAAAGCAGGGAGACAACAAACTATTTTCTTTCCCCTTTGAAACAAACAACGATTCGCGTCGAGTTCGGAGCAAGAAGTGAAAACAAAAATTAAGGGCAGTAACTAATATTTTGATTCTCTTCATTTTCATGATAGAAATAAGAAAACTTTGAATGTAATGCAAAGCAAACTATAACGGAGAGGTTACCGGGCAGGCGAGCAAGCTAGAGATCGCTATTGCTTTTGCAAATAAAAAGCGGCAGATAAAAATGCATCTGCCGTTTTTACTCACCTAAAGTGTCGAACACGCACACGTTTAAAACTCACACCTGTGGCTTTGTGGCCGTCATGCAGGTAAACCTAAACAACCAGACCGATACTGCCACCGTCAGATGTCTGCTGGGGCGCTGGGGCATGACGTCACGTCGTCGCCACGAAAATTTTTCATACCGCGGCAGGCACGGCAGACGACGATAGCTCTGTTTTTACTACATGGTTACAAATACATTTCGTGTGAGTGATTGGGACCATGGGGCGCAACGAAACTTAGGACGGACCTAGGAAATATTACGAACTTCTTCCATGCAAAATTACTTGAGGAAAAGGTGAGTACTTTCTGCACATTACGTTCCCCCGTTTTGTGGTGCTCTCCCGCCCGTCTGTGTAGGGGTTACGCTCTTCTTCGAAATAATCAAAACTAGGCGATTATTTGAAAAGTACGAAAAAGCGGGCGAAAGAGCATAAAATTTGGGGTGCATTAGGCTCATTGCTTTTAGCCAAAGTGGTTCACAAAGTCAGAAATAAAGGAATATTTCACACCAAGATGGCGCCAACGAACTTTTCACATTTCACATTTTGATGCTTTTCGTCGTAATACAGCTTCAGAGAGAAACGGCGATTGGCACTGTGCACCCTCCGAAGTCTAATGAACATTTCATAAAGAGCATGTGTGGGTCTAAATTTAGCCGAAGTGTGTGAAATTGAGAGATTAGAGGTTCAAGTCGGCTGCTCAGATGTCACGTCTCGTACTTCTGCAGCACTTTAAACCTTCATTGCGGATTCAAGTCAGTTTAAACGAACATTCAAAGGAAAGGAAATTTCAAGTGGAACCCAAATCTATCCTCGTTGACTCGATTTGGTGTAGTTTTCGGTGTGAAATACGACATTTAGGAAGTGGCTGTGCAGACGCGCCGGGCCGGACCCGCCGGGCCCCGAGCGAGAGCTTCGCCGCACGGCCGCTCTAGCGTGTTGCCATCCCCTGCTCAGAATGAGTCAGCCGGGGCGGGCGGCCCGGGCCGGGAGCCCATGAGCGAGCCGCGCTGGCGCTGACTGCAGCGCGTGCAGCGGCGATCTGGCTCCGCGACCTACCCGTTCCTGAACTATTCCAAGTGACAGGCGCAGGCGGTGCGTCGTAGTCACGTCGCTGTTTTCCTGGTTACACCCGAAATCTCACCAATAGGCCAGAAGGTTTTCGCCCACCCTCATTCCCAGCCCCTACACCTACGTCATTTGCCGCCGAGTTACTCCCACCCCTATTCTCGGGGACACCTCATCGCTCACCTCTCACGCTCCCGTCCCGTGCATGTACCACGGCGCCTGCCACGCAGTGGAAAGGCAACCTAACTGCCGTGTCAGGCATGCGGTACACCCCCAGAGATGAGGGACGAGCGGGCCGAGATGGCCGGCCCGCACCTGCAGGGGACAAAGTGTCGCCGCGGTGCGGTTCCCAGCCGGAGCACCAATCGCTCTGTGGTTTTCGCAAGTTGCATCCCACCCTCTCGCGATCAACATCACGGTCGTCGTTCCACATGTCTCACGGTGATTGTTTCGCGGCGGAATGACTCGACGACTCGGCAGTGTCTGAGTGCCCCACGCGACTACAAGACGCGGGTCCAGTTCAGGTGGAGGGAACGGGGGGCGGCGCCTGCCTTGACGCTTTTACGTCTATAAAAAGCGCCTGTTGGGTAGGCAACGTGCTCTACTCTTCACTTGTAAATCGGCTAAAACTGGACATATCTTCGCCCCTCCTGTCCACATTGGATCCCCAGATGAAGCCGATGTGCCCCGTGTCAGAACTGGGAGTGTTGATTGTGTAAGAGACGCAAGTTTGAAGAGGAATGCCACAGTACCGGCCAAGAAAACGGATTTCACAGAATGTCGTATAGGAACGACATCGTGACTGCGCGGACTGTGTAGGTCTACGCGTGTTTTTTTTCGTACGGCATCGTGGGAAGACCTATTGGATTAGCTCATATGCTGCGAACACTTTACTTTCAGCTACACAGAGCTATCGCAAAAAGTGTTCAAATCACATATTTTGCCGTAGAAGTCACGATGTCGTTTCTATACGAAATTGCTCCATTTCGAACTTTATCCAGTGTCCGACGGCACAGTTGCAGAAAATTTTCGTTTTTTATAATTTGAAACATTCAGAAATAATATTAAGCAACGAAACAATACGTAACTATTTGAAAAAGAAGCAGAAATCTGGAAATATAAGGGAATTTCCGACTTTAGTACCCTAGAGTCACCAAGTCGTTCCCATACGACATTCGCTATTTTAGGCCCGCCTGTGAGCCAGAACTTATATTGGTTTTCGATCCTACGCTCGATATTGTTAATTCCAACATAGACACACAAAATTACATACAGAAATCGTAAAAACAATTACATATGGGGCCCTTAGTTCATGTTTTGTGAAATTTGTACCAAAATTAGACTTATTATGGACATATTTTAGGTGAATATTTGTGAGTACATGTTAGCCATACTCAGACTAGGCTTCGGATGTCAACTCCATTACTCACCCGCGATGCCAATCTTATAGAAAAGTATTCTCTTTTTTAGACAAATTGACCCTAGAGTCACATGTCGTTTGTATACGACATTCGCTAAATACGTAACCGGAAGTCGGACAGGGTCGGGACCATCAAATTTGGGTTCCTTGACTTCAAATTAGCCTAGTTTGACATAAATATGTGAAATTTTTGGTCGGGAAAAATCCTGTGACTTAAAGGGTGAATAAGAGTTAGCTGAGTACAAATTAATACAACTTTGTTTAAGTATTGATAAATTTATATATAAAAAGTGCATAAAATTTATAACTTTAGAACCTTTGCTAATTAATATTGTAATATTTGCTGCCCAATTGATTCTATTCAGTAGTACTAGCCCTCCTCTTCCTAAATAACTTCAGCCCGAAGAATAATTCCATGTTTCCATGTTCTATTGCGTCCAGAACGTCAGCTAGCTACCCAACATTCTTAGGAACACCCATACTGTGAAAATGACTTATTTTTACTGAATTTGTTTTGATTTTTTTTAAAGGACTTGTCCATGCCTTAAGAAAAAGAAAAGGCACAGTGAATTATTTTATTGATGACTCATCCAATGATGAATTGTTTTCGGATGCTTCTGACAATGAAGGTGAATGGATACCACATAGCACCAAACGTCAAGGGTCAAACCTCTCTGAATCCTCAAATGATTCTTCGAATAAAAGAGGCCCTTCTCCTTCAGGTCATTTTAATTCCAATCAGTCTGCTCAATGTACATTTTCATTCTTTATTTCACATTATACGTGATCACCTAATTGGCCAATGTGTCATAAATTAATCTTTCTCCTCTGCCTTTCAGAAAATAATGAAGATTCACCAATGGCCAAAGAGAAAAATGATACTGATGAACTCTCTATTGAACCTGTTGTGCATGAGGCCTCTACAAGACGTACAAGAGCAGAGAGATATAAACTTCGCAACACGGGCAGCAGTATACAGGAGCATCAGGGAAGATAGTGAGGAAACGGACTTGTCGCCCATTGAAGACCTGCAAAGCGAAATGGTGCCAGATACTATAGTTCCGAAGGCCTGGAATATTCCCTGGAATATTCCCGGAATTTTGGAATATTCCAGGGAATATTCCATGACCCCCGGGGAATATTCCCCTATTAAGGAAAGGTCCTTAATAAGCATTTCAAATGGCATTTTAGGGTGATTATTAAAAAAAAACAGCGGGTAGAAACTCCCTACGCCGCGCGCGTCGCAACCTCTCCCGAGGCAGCTCGGGCCGCCCGGCCCGGGCGGTGGCCGACCTGGTTGATACTATTTATGTTTAAAAGTGTTATGCTCAATGACAATTATAAAATCGGATAACTACATGAAGCTGAGGTATGAAGCAACATTTCTGCATACTCGTTTGCACTAAAATTTACTCAGAAGACTGAAAAAAACAATTGCAATCGAAGAGAAGACGGTGCGCGGACGGCGATATTCAAGATTTTCCCCCTTTTTATCCATTTAGGGATGATTTAACGACAAAACACATAATACCAATTTGTTCATTGAGTGATCCCATTCTGCACTGTGAGTGTTGCTTTGGGATAAGATTTATCTAAAAGGACTAGTGAGACACAAAATCAAAACGTAACGAAACGGGTCCGCCGGCTCATCGACTTTCGAACATTATTTAAAAATGTAATCAGACTTATTGAGCGTTGACGTTCTGTCCTATGCTGAAGGAAATTTAATGTAGTTTACTAATTTGAAGGTCATTTCCCGAAATGATGAAGGATTGCTGAGATTAGGACGGATTACGATGACTGTGCAGAGGCCGGCCATTCTGCTCTCTTATTTTCCCAATCTTATAATATCAAAACTATAACGTCCTACTTTATTTCCAGACTAGAAACACATTCTCTTATTCTCATTGTATCATAATAATAAGAGTTTGACTCTTCACGAATGACAAAACATTAGAAATAAAATAAAATATCTCTGCCGACACCCGGGCGGCGGCGACCGCGAGAGGTTATGTTGCCCGCGCAGGCACAGGGTCGTTTGGGATTTTATTTTATTACTAATGTTTTGTCCTTCGTGAAGAGTCAAACTCTTATTATTATGATACAATGAGAATAAGAGAATGTGTTTCTCGTCTGGAAGTAAAGTAGGACGTTATAGTTTTGATATTATAAGATTGGGAAAATAAGAGAGCAGAATGGCCGGCCTCTGCACAGTCATCGTAATCCGTCCTAATCTCAGCAATCCTTTATCATTTCGGGAAATGACCTTCAAATTAGTAAACTACATTAAATTTCCTTCAGCATAGGATAGAACGTCAACGCTCAATAAGTCTGATTACATTTTTAAATAATGTTCGAAACTCGATGAGCCGGCGGACCCGTTTCGTTACGTTTTGATTTTGTGTCTCACTAGTCCTTTTAGATAAATCTTATCCCAAAGCAACACTCACAGTGCAGAACGGGATCACTCAATGAACAAATTGGTATTATGTGTTTTGTCGTTAAATCATCCCTAAGTGGATAAACAGGGGGAAAATCTTGAATATCACCGTCCGCGCACCGTCTTCTCTTCGATTGCAATTGTTTTTTTCAGTCTTCTGAGTAAATTTTAGTGCAAACGAGTATGCAGAAATGTTGCTTCATACCTCAGCTTCATGTAGTTATCCGATTTTATAATTGTCATTGAGCATAACACTTTTAAACATAAATAGTATCAACCAGGTCGGCCACCGCCCGGGCCGGGCGGCCCGAGCTGCCTCGGGAGAGGTTGCGACGCGCGCGGCGTAGGGAGTTTCTACCCGCTGAAAAAACGTGCAGTTTCGTTTCAAAAAAATGTTTTTTTAATTTTTATTTTATTTTTGCCAGGTTTTTCGGATTGGATGTTGTCTCTTAGTACCCGAAGGTTTCATTCCTAGAGTTGTCGCACAGTCTGGCCACGTTCAGAGGTTTAAGAGCGATTCATGCAAAAAACGAGGCATCGGAGTTAACTGAAATTCCACAGCTCTCCCCTACACGTGCAAAATACAGCTCCATGGCTCGATCTAGACTCTTTTGATAGTAATTCTATAAACCGCTCTTCCAGCAATACTGGAATGCATCTTGCGGAGCTGGTCCGTAGCCGCGGTTAGGCAACCCTTGAGGCTGTTTGACGTGTTGTCTACGTTTCGGGCGTTCGGCCCCCTCTATCACTGGCAATACCACGACTCCGAGACGCCGGGAGCGAGTCACGGCCGAGGTGCGCATGTGGCGTGTGTGGCTGCGGATCACTGAAAAGGCCGAAATCGGCTCGCCCAGAATTATTAGAGATAATGGCATTGGAGTTTAGTTCTGAGGAAAGCCAAAACCGGCCCTCCTGCCCGAACAGGTCACCCCAAACATAATAGGACTGTATAGGACTTAAATAGTACACTATTATCAAAAGATCTTTTGAGGGTTTTCGATTCTTCATCACAGAATGGAAACTAGGGCAGGAACGGAGTTTATTCGCAAAAATATACGCACCAGAAAAAGAAGTTTCTCCCCGTCTCACCACCAGCTGATCGCGTTTCGCACCGACTTTTCGATCGGAAAAAGTTGGGTTCTTGTCACACTTTCGTGATGTAGTGCTACCAACCCTTTCACTGAACCCGTCGTGGCTGATAAACTCCGAAGCCCACGCCTCAAAACCCGTGGAACGACTTTGAGCCCCTGTAGCTCTGCGTGAGTAGCAGCTTAAAAAACGATACTCAGGGTTAAAGTACCTTTGAATGTGAACGTAAGAACTAGGCGGGACAATTGAGTCTGCAGTGTTGCCATACTCCAGAAAAAGGTGGGTTTTTCCACCAATAGGGGAGTTTGGAAAGCATCGGAGTTTAGTTTCGACCCCTTTAGATCGATCGTGCTCCTACCAGTGATAAAATTGTTCGACATTCTTGGTAGTTACCGTAATAACTGTAAGTTTCGGCAGGGGAATCTCCTGTACAACCTGAAGGCGAAGGTAGGATTTTATAAGTTTTTGTTTACTCAGGCTTATTTTCCCTGCTTTTTCTTATTTTCCCGTATTTTCCCGTATTTTCCCATATTTTCCCAATCTTCCACTGGAAATTCCCGGGAATATTCCCCGACAGAAAATTCCCGCGAATTTTGGAACTATACCAGATACAGAAACTTTCAGAAGACGACAGGCAGGCAATTTTTACAGAATACTGGGCTCTTGGAACATACAACAAGAGGACTCAATATGTATCAAGTAGAATTCAGAAGAAAGATATAAAAACTACAAAGACAAGAGATTCTGAGAGCAAGAAGAAAGAGCGGACCTGCACCCTGGAATATTCATTGACATTTAATGAAGAAAAGCTAGTTGTAAGCAAAGAGTGTTTCCTAGCTACCTTGGATGAGAATGACCGTTTCATTAGAGATATAATGGCTCGTAGAAGCAACACAGCACAAGTCCCAGATGATAACAGAGGAAAACACCAGCCACCAAACAAAGTACCGGACCATGTACATCAGGAGGTAATAGATCACATAAGAAAATTTCCAGCGTATGTCTCGCATTACAGTGGACGCCATACTCAGCAACTTTGCCTTGGCCATCACCTAAATGTGTCAATCATACATAAAATGTACATAGAAGAAGGTAGTACCTAAGTATCTTACAACAAATACCTAGAAATTTTTCGTGGTCTGTCTCCTAGTTTGAAGTTCAAATCTCTTAAACTTGATACGTGTACTACATGTGACACTTTTCAAAATGGGATCAAGTCTGCTCAGTCACCTGAAGAGAAAGAAACATTACAACAGCAGTAAAAACTTCACAACAATAGAGCTGTCTTTGCATATGATTGCAAAAAGAAAGATAAGAACAAAGCCCAGAATTCAGCCTCTACCATCACAACTATTGTCTTTGATTTGCAACAAGTGCTTCCCTGCCCCTATCTAACAAGTGGAAATGTTTTCTACCTTCGCCAGTTAAGTGTTTACAATTTAACTCTGTTCACTACAGCCTTCAATTTTATGTGGCATGAAGCTATTGCAGGCAGAGGTGCTGAAGAGATTGCATCTTGCTTGATGGCTTATTTTTGTGAATACTTGTCACGCACTGTCAAACATGTTATAATGTACAGTGACACTTGCAGTGGTCAGAACAGAAACAGCCTTATGCTTGCCGCTTTGTCATTTACAGTGCAGCATCATCATTCAGTCGAAATAATCGATCAAAAATTCCTGGTATCTGGGCATACGCACTTAGAATGCGACCAAGTTCATCACCAAATTGAGTCTAAGAAAAATAAGACTAATGTTCCGCTGCACCACCCTCAAAATTATTTTGATTTAGTGAGAGAAGTTGGCCCAACAAACAGAAAATATAAAGTGAAAGAAATGAAACACGAAGACTTTCTCAACATTGAACCTACTGTTAAAGGCAGTGGAGCTCCTCTTGTGTGGCGGAAAAATGATACAGATGGAAATCAATTTCGGTTTGGTGACGCAGAATGGTTTCGATTTCAAAAGAAGTGTCCTGGTATCATCAAATACAAGAAAAAGAAGTCAACCATTACCACCTATAGAATTTTACCAAAAGAGTAACAAACCTTGTTCTATCTCTGCAGCCAAAAGGGATAACTTGCTAAGCATGCTAAACCAAATAAACCCTCTCTATCATGACTTCTATCATAATTTGGTTGTTGACAACAATGTTCAAGACGAAGATCCTGACTTACCTCCTGAATTTGAAGTATCCACTGCATACAGGGGCGGATTTGCAAAGGGACAAGTGCCCCGGGGCTCAGGCGCCCCCAAAAAAAGAGGGGAAAAGAGGAAAAAGAGAGGGGGAAAAGAGGAAAAAAGAGGGAGAAAAGAGAAAAATAAAGGGAGAAAAGAGAAAAAAAGAGAAAAAGAGGAAAGGCGAAAGAATGGGAGAGGGAGGCAGATGGTGGTAGACGGTTAGTCCAAAGCCACCCAATCAATCCGAGGGATGCACCTCACGAAAATCTTCTACGAAATCGATCTCAGTACTACGTTTATATTACGCCTAAAGTAAAAGTCGCGCCTTTTAAAGGCAGATTTCGCTGCATTGTGACATAATATTACGCTCATTATGGTGAAATTCTCGAATTAGGTGTAAAGTTTATCACAGAAGTGAATATCTCCTCAGATCCAGCCGAGCCACCGTGCGACCGGGCAGCGCCACGAGTCGGGTCAGCACGTCAGCACGCTGCGCTCTTTGACTCTGTTGGCAACCCAACAGCAAGTTTAAAGTAAAACTTGTCCCTTTTAAATCTCCCGCCTAACAGCGGTTACAACGCGAAGCTGGTAACCTTTTGTATTTTGGCGCGCGGCGCGCGGGGCAGCCGAAGGGTCCCTTCGGTCATCTGCCGACGAGCAACCGACGGGCGGCCCGCCGGACGGGGCCGCACGGGGCTTTTCGGGTCCGGGCGCCGGTCAGTAGTAGTAGTAGTATTGCGGCGATACGAGTAAGAGCAATTTGTGAGCAAGAAGGACGCCCCTAGGACCTGGCCTGGGCTCTGGTGGCTGCTGTCGTCTATAATTTGTAAGTATTTAATTTAATTATATGTTCATATTCAATCTGCTTTGTTATCCCTTTGTCTGACCTTTTCACGAACACTCCACGTGCAAAGCTATAGATTTACACACAAAAGTTCTGTTTTTCTCATTTATTCGGAGTTGTAGCTAGGCAAATTCAGTCAGCGAGACAATTGCTCCCGTCTCGCATTTTTGGTAAATTTTAGTAAACTATTTCGGCCAAACAACACAAAATAACATAAAATTTTGCCTCTACAACAACTCTTACTCTTAAAGTCACGTTGTTCTATTCTGCACAAACCTTAAAATCCTCGCTTCTCCTTGCGTTTCGTAAATAATTCTATTTTTTTTTTTCGCTCGCTCGGCTCGCAATGTTTTGCTGATAATACAATAGTTTTGCCCATTTGGTACGCTTTTCCAGTCCGGCTCGTTTCTCAGCTTTTATCAATTTCATATATTCTTATTTTTAACCCACTTTAGCGTGCAGTTTCTGAACAATTCCTACAGGACCCGCTCTATTTTGACACCTACTACGACATAAAATCAAAAAAATTTCCTCGCTTCACTCGGAACTACCTCTTTCTAGAATTCAGCCTATGGATTTAGGTCTACACGGTACGCACTGATCCTTAAAAAACAATTTACAAAGTTTCAGTTCCATTGGGAACACTAATTTCTAAAGCATTACATTTTCAGTCGATTTGTTGAGGGTCCCCTGAAAGTAGGCAACCTGCACGCTTTGCCCCCTCCTCAGCTGCAAGCTAGACCCGCCCCTGACAGCATATCGATTTTCTTAAAAATTGTGCTGTTTTTATTCATACATGATAGTATCGAGGAAGACTTTACTGTTTCTATTCGGGAATAATGTGAGAAATAATGAATTCTTACACTTGTTGTATATTAGTGTTCAGTGCTCACTTTCATGTTGCACGTCTTTTTGTTATGTTTTACTTATGACAACATAATATATATATTTTAATTTGCTTACTTTTTAAAGTATTATTGGTAACTTAATTTTACTGTCATTAATGCTTTTATATGTTTGAAATTCTATTTATTTCTATTTATTTGTTGGAAATGAACTCAAAGTACTCATCTCATGAACTTTAATATATTTAATAAAAATATTTATTACTCTTGAAGTCTTATATGTTATTGTAACCAACACAAATTATCTCAGACACAGAAGGACTACATAGAAACATACGGTAATTGTTTAGAACCACGGCTCCACGACTTTGGGAGGAGTTATATATGTCGTTGGCTTCAGCATTTTGAGTAGTATTTGGAACGTGTTCTCATATATGGCGCTCTTGAGTACTTTTCTCACAAATTTGATATAAACATGTGAACTCTAACCCCCATTGACACCATTATTCGCAGTAACCGATGGTAGTAGACTATACCTGAACATGGCGACTGGTGGCGTCGACAATCTACTGCTGAACTCGTCAAGCGTAATGGTTCTGCTGGCTCGGTATAAGCGGTTTTCAACACAATCCCGACGAGGAACCTTAGTAATTTTCCCTTGGTTGCGGTCCAATTACAGCCAGATGACTTAAATGTCGCCTCAAAACGGGTCTCGAAAGAGTAATGCAATGCGCTGCGCGGCGCGAAGGCGCGGCGCGCGCATGCTTCGTCGCCCATCCGATAGAGTGCGTAACGGCACCGCGCGGCTGGCGCGGTGGCGCGCGGGTTGTTCTCGACACGCGCACAGAATCACACGGGAGCCCAGCGCTCTCCGACTTTACTTCGCTTCTCGGCCTTTTGGCTACAGTAGTAGACTCACGTCAAGCTAGAAACCCTCGCGTCTCGTGAAGACCTGCGCTTTGCTACGATCATCTTTACTATCTTTAGTACCTTCCTGGGCTACTGGCCCCAGGTCATTTGGCGACCTGGAAAGGGAGGATTGAAAGGGTCAGCGCCCTTGGGGAGGACTTGAGACACCCTCCCCAAAGCTACCGCTGCGCGTCGGATAGCAGCCTGTACCCCTAGTGGTGGGTCCTGGTCGCTTCCGACGTGTCGTGGGCCCCTGGAGGTTAGCCGTAGCGTTATAGACTGGGCTGACTGAAGGGGGATCCAGAACCCGCGCGTGGTTCGCAGGTCTTCGGTCCTGAGGGTAGTGGACAACCTCCCCCCTTCCCGCACACGCCCCCTCGGCCCATTGGTCGAACAGGGGGCGGGGTGGTCTGAGGTAAGGGGCAGGCGCAATCAACGTCTAGCGCAGTCGGTTGTACCCGGGTAAAGCGTAAGCGATAACAGCCGCCCGCCACGTGACAAGCCTCCCGGTGAAAGCCCGGGACTATTATCAAAACCCGTTAGGCACACTCACTCGTATACCACATAACACCATACCCCGCGTTCCGCAAGTTCTGGCCTTGCACCCAGTCGTGGCCACCTAGGTGGTCACGCAGCCGAACTTGTGTGCATAGCGGCCCCCTAGTACACGTGTTCCGCCAGCACAGGCCTTGCACCCAGTCGTGGCCACATTGTGGTCACGCAGCCAGTGTTGGTGTGCATAGCGGTCTAGGGGGGGACAGGAATTACCACCGGGAGGCTGAAGACCGGCGATCACACAAAGCGCCCCCTGCGCCAACCACCATCACCAAGCACCAGCGAGAAGAGGTCACTCAAGAGTCTCCAGTGTCGCCCCCTCTTCCTCGAACCGGGAGGCTGAAGACCGGCGACCACACAAGCCAACCACCCTGCACATTCAACAAGCCGCACGAGCGCACAACTTCCATCACCAAGCACCAGCGAGAAGAGGCCACTCAAGATTCCCCAGCGTCGCCCCCTCTTCCTTGGACCCATCTTCCGCTCTCGTCAAGAGGGACTCAGGAAGAAACAAGAAGGCAAGAAGGCAAGAATCCCCACATCATGAGCCCAAGCACTACAGCTCTCCAACCTCTTCTCTGAAGGGCTTTTGGAAGAAAAATGGACACGACTCAGAGACAATCATATCACAAGAATCCTAAAGGACAGAAAAAACCCTCAACAATAGACAAAGCGAAACTGAAAGAAATCCAAAAGAAAGCCATGCAAGCCAAATCTGCTACACCACCTAACGTCAACCCCATACAGGACCCACTGCAAATGTACATGAACAACATGAGGAAAAACAAGACTACCACTGCCTCAGTCACTACCGCCACAACGACAACTATCACAACGACAACCACCACAACAGCAAGTACTTCTACAAATATTCCAAGTACCTCATCATTCTATCCAAAATTCACCACGCAAATACAACCTTCAAAATTCATCGAAGATTCAAGCCAAGCAAGTCAAAGTCAGCCATCACAGGATGTGATCCCCACCACTCAAGATCAGTCGCAAGAAATACGTAAGAAAACCACCACCATCACTCACACACGAACAATTTTTGCCTCAGAAGAAGACATGAAGAAGTACATTAACTCCAGACCAGCCCAAGACATCATCCTTTTTGCTCAGAAAGCAAACATTAAACTACAAAATGGAGAAGATCTCACATACGAAGAACAAGAAGCCCGCGAAGCCTGCCTCTTCCTCGAAACCATACATAACAAAAAGATCCAAGAACTAGACAATCAAGAAAAGGCCCACCAAGAAGGTCTCTGGCAACAACCCAAAAGAATCACACACAGTCTTCCACTCCTCGATATCACAGCCCCAGAACACCTGAACCGCTATCAAGCCCTACAGACTGATGATGAAGAAGAAGACATCAATGTGGAAGACTTCAACATGTCCGCAGAAGAATCAGAATACGAACAACCAAAACAACAAAGGAATAAGAAAAGAAAGAACAGCAACAACGAAGAACCAAAACAAGATAAACAACCAGTCAAGCAACAAAGACAAAACAGCAGAGATAACCCCGAAAAGCTAAAAACACAACAAAAAAGCACATCAATCCCCAACAAACCAAAAGATCCTAGATTGGACACCAAGAAAAGAGACAAACCACCTCCGATCGTCAGAGACAAAATCAAAAACTTCGGCACACTACAAGAACTTCTTCTTAAATCACTAGGCGGAGGCTTTGAATGCACCCCAAGGGGCCCCAAAGTAACTGTTCACACCAACACCAAAGCCACTTGGACAAAACTCACCCAGCTTCTAAAAGAACGAGAAATAGAATACCATACATATTCCACAGAAGACACAAAGCCGCTGCAACTAACTATCAGGTGGATACACTCCTCCATTCTCGAAGCTGACATCGCTGAAGAACTAAGAAGCAAAGGATATGAAGTGACCAATGTCCATAGAGTAAAAAAAGAAGGTCAACCCACGGACGAAGTATACATAGATATAGCCCCAAATGATAAAGCGGAAGACATTCTGGAAGAAACACATCTCGCTTACCACAAAGTCAAAATCTACAAAAGAAGAAAACCAACAATCACGATATGTACTCGCTGCTCTGGCTTCCACCATGCCCAGCGCTCCTGCAACAAGAAACCCAAATGCCCTAAATGCTCAGAAAACCACACTCTAAATGAATGTGACGCAGAAGAACCTAACTGTCCAAACTGTGACTCTGATCACCCTCACCCAGCCACCTGGCGAGGCTGCCCGACGTACAAAGAAGAAGAAGAGAGAATTAAAGCAAGAAACAAAACGACACAGAGAACACCGGCGACAACCCCAGTTAATTTGAAACCCAACCCATGGTTCAAAAATAAAGATAATAATGACAACCAAAAACAACCTGAAGCACAAAAGCAGAACACCAAAAATAAAAATGAAAACGAAACAACTACCAACCTAATAGGAGAGTTCATAGAAGAATCAAATCTGAAATCACTAATCATCAACACATTAAAAGAAGCACTCCAACCCTTACTTCAGAGTCTGAAAACTTGGCTAAAAGAAAATCTCTGAAAGTGGCTAAAGGAAAACCTATCAAACCTCCTCCTCAGTGTCTTCCAATGACAGTACAACCACAAGAAATAAGAAAGGCATACCATACCACCGCTCAAATAGAAGAACCAAACATCCAAAAAAGCAGATACCGCATAAATAACAAGTCACAACAAATGAAAGAAGTAGCAGCTAAAAAACTAAGAACAAAAAACAACAACCTTACAAAAAACAAAGCCAAAAAAATACAACCAAAGGAACAAATGAGAGGAAAAGAAGCAAAAATGCTCACACCCAAGAAGGTGGACCTCACCATCCAGCAAACGAGAGGAAAAGAAGCAAAAATGCTCACACCCAAGAAGGTGGACCTCACCATCCAGCAAACGAGAGGAAAAGAAGCAAAAATGCTCACACCCAAGAAGGTGGACCTCATTATCCAGCATAAGAGAAAAATCGCGACGGCGACAGCTAAAAAAGCACACCAAAAGGGGGAAAAAGACAGAAAAGAAGCAACAAAGCTCCAGAAACTAAGCCACAAGCAACCTCAAAAAGTAAAACCAACTATCAAAAACCAGATCACCAATAACAACAACAACCTTGATAACAACGAAAAGTATAACAGAAATCAACAACAAAAAAGAGCCAGGAGGCCACAACTCAAGACCACAAAGCATACAAGAAAGAATATGCACCATACGAACTCTCCAGATCGGAATAACAAGACTGATACCCCCATAGTCACCAAAAACTATGCTACAACCAAAGATCAGAAGCCCAGAAAATCATGCACGAATTGCCAAGAAAAAGTAAAAAAGGAATCTCAGAAAACCAGACCAACAAATTGGACCCTCAAATCGCACCAACAAAATGGAGAAGAAACAACAAGGCTCAAGCAACCAAATCACAAGAAACCTAAACAACCGAAACCAGATATCAACAACAAGTGCAATATTAGTCAACTACAAAAAAGAGCCAGGAGGCCAAAAGCTAAGATTACGAAGCATACAAGAAAGAACCAGCCCAGAAAATCATGCAAAACTAAGCAGGAAAAAACCAGAAAGGAAAATCTGAAAACCAAAACAACGAATTGGAACCTCCAATCGAATCAACAAAATGGAACAGAAGTAACAAAACTCAAGCAACAAAACCTCAAGCAACCTCAAAAACCAAAACTCTCCGCCAAAACCAAGCTTACCGATAACAATAACAACCCTGATCACAACGAAAAGTTTATTAATAGCCAACATCAGAAAAGAGCCTGGAGGCCACCATTCAAGATACTACATATAACTTCCACAAACTTGGGCCTTATATCGCAACAAACCGAAGTAAAAGAAACCATGAAGCACAAAGCTGAAAATCGGCACCATCTGAACTCCTCTGATTATAACAAAAATATTCCGATCTATAACAACAACAACAACTCCGCCAGAAACAAAGAAGATAACATCACTGAAAGTAGCAATAACAACCCAAATAAAAGTAAAGAAAAGTATGACCTGGACTTAGTCTACAATAAACAACTGAAAAGAGCCAAAAGGCCACACCTCAAGAAACCAACAAGTCTACCAAAAGCACCTTCCAACCTGAGCAAATGGCTATGAAAATGAAAATTATATCCTGGAACATAAATGGCCTGAGGGCCAGGCGACCTGAACTAGAACTACTAATCTCAAAACATAATCCAGATATAATCCTACTACAAGAGACAATGCTTATGAAAACAACAGTAATAGACAACTTTGACCACTATAATATCACAAGAAGAGAAAGAGATACAGGATACCGAGGAGGTGTAGCAATCCTTTCGAGAAAAGAAATCGACTTTCACGCCATAGAAAACTCACCATCCACAGCGGAAACAACAACCATTATAGCTTCAATCGGTAGAAGAAAAATACAAATCACCTCGGCTTATCTCCCACCCGGAAGAACAAGAAAACGTGACTTACTAGCAACACCTTTAGCACGAAAGAATATCATCCTCGGCGGAGACCTCAATGCGAAAAACACCAACTGGGGCCACCAAACCACCAACAACCACGGAAAATGGATTGAAGAATGGACCGATAGCAACAACCTCTCACTCATCATACCTGATATGCACACAAGGATCTCGAACAGAACTAACGATATAGATGATGTACTGGACTATTATGTAACAAGCCAGAACATGCGCACCACGCTTGATGTCCTTACAGAAGATTTTTGTTCATCGGACCACATTCCAATCAAGCTCACTATTCACGATTTTCAACAACAAGCGGATAATAAGTATTTTAAAACTAACTGGGCAGGGCTAATCAAGAAACTGGATCGACCATATCAAATAACCGGAGATGTGCAATACGATGTTCGGCATTTCACTGCAACAGTTCAATGCGAACTTATAAACAATACAAGAGTTATTACTAAAAGAACCAAAGAAGACATCCACCTGAACCCAAGAATAAAAAACCTCATTATCCTGAAGAGAGAAGCCGACAGACTACATGCGAGACAAAAAACCAAAGACACTAAGAAGGCACTTAACAAACTAAAAACTCAACTTCACCAAGGGATGCAGAACCTCAAAGAAGAAAGAAAGATTGAAAGAATGAAAGAAATTGAAGATCCTAACAAAAGATGGAAGATATTAAAAAATGACAAGCCAAAGCCACCACCTATTCCAACACTCCACAACAATAATAAAACAGCAAAGACCAACCAGGAAAAAGCAGAAATGTTAGCAGAAGCCCTAGAGGAAAAATTCCAACCAATACCATCAAATCAAAACCAGCAAATCAAAGAAGAAGTACAAAGAACTTTCACCAACATCACAAACATGAAACCAGAAAACCCACCAGAAATAACAATTGAGGAACTTGAAGAAGCCATAGCAGAAACAAAAACGAACAGTGCCCCCGGACCTGACGGAATCTCCAACCAACTACTGAAAAAACTACCGGAAACAGCGAGACACCATCTACTGAATATCATCAACGAAATCATCAAGAAAGGCGAATACCCTGACGACTGGAAACTTGCAGAAGTCAAGATGCTCCCGAAACCAGGAAAGGACCCCAAACAACCAAACAGCTACCGACCAATCTCTCTTATATCCTGTGTTGGAAAACTCTTCGAAAGAATCATCCTGAAGAAACTGAATCACAAATACGTACCAGACCACCAATATGGATTTCGGCAAAACCACTCCACCACTCTGCAGCTATGCCGCCTAGTCGCTGAAATCATGAAACAAAAGAGCACCACAAAGCCAATAATAACATCCCTCGACATTGAAGCTGCTTTTGACAAGGTCCCACACCCCGAACTCCTCTATAAACTAACGAAGACTGAACAACCACAATGGGCGCTGCCACTGATCCGAAGTTACTACGACAACCGCCGCTTCCAAGTCAACGTGAACAACAAGATCTCACAACCCAAGAAGATCCTGGCTGGTACCGCACTAGGTGCTGTCATCTCACCAACCTTCTACAACCTATACATCCATGACATGCCATCAACACCCAACGTTCTCACCTTCCAATACGCCGACGACACTGCATACTTAGTCAGAGAAACCACAACAGACAAAGGAGAAGAACTACTAAATGAACAATTGCAAAAGCTTTACAACTGGTGTCAAGACTGGAAAACAAAGATAAATCCAACCAAGAGCGAGGCCATGTATCTATTCGACAGCCCATTCTGCAAAAGGAGCAAGAAAATTGTATATAACAACACTCCAATACCAGCAACCAAAAACCTAAAATACCTTGGCATAATACTTGACCCAAACCTCAACTTCAAGAAACACGTCGACTACCTAGAAGAAAAACTACACGTAAAAGCCAACAGTCTCTCCAGCTACTTCAGACAGAAAAACATTATCAACACCAAGACTCGACTACAACTCTACGACACACTAGTAAAACCGACAATTACCTACGCACTACCTGCCTGGGACATTGTCTCTCCATTCCAATGGTCCCGACTAGAAGTCAGTGAAAGAAGATGGATGAGAATGATACACATGCTACCACCAGACTACAAGAACCTCGACATCTACAAGTTAATGGACACCACGACCTTAAAAGAAGAACGAAATACAGCCATACTCCGTCTACAAGACTTCTGCAACATCTTCGGCGACGCGACATCAACACGACCTTCAACATCATCAAAAAATACACAAACTACCTGAAAAAACAAATGACACTAGAACATAGACGACAAAGTGATCCGACCACCTGATCACCAGCGGAGTTTTTTAGTGGGTGAAACTCCCACACTACCCCCTCTAGCCCAACAGAGGGGGTGCCTACCCCGGGTCTCCCCTGGCAAGGGAGACTGGAGGGCCCAAGGTGGGTAACCTCCCCAGGTAAAAACTGGCGGCAAGGGTTTTTCTCCGCGGAACATGACAAATATTAAACAAGAACCTATTAGAGCAAAACGATCAATTCAAACATCTTCAGTAAAGCTAGACAGCGTCCTATGACCCCAAGTGGTGAGGAGATTAGCTACAAGTCATGTTCAAAACTTTCACCGTCCGTGCTGGTATACTCTGCCGCGCAGTTCGGCCCCCGACCAGCACAGCGATTCGCCTCGACCGGAATAAAGTTGGCCAGGAAAATTTCCTGGCCAGGATTTTTTAAAGTTGTCCAGAAAAATTTCCAAGCCAATTTTTTTTTTACTTCGTACCAAGAGTGTAAAGAGTAAATTTTCATATACCGGACACCCCGAGCCAAATCAGATTTTTCGCAAAATTTCCGGGCCAGATTCCTGGCCAGGAAATTTTCCTGGCCAACTTTAGTCCGGCGCCGCGCATAATAAAGTTGGCCAGGAAAATTACCAAAACTATTTTTTCTTCTTCGTACCAACAGTACGAAGCGTACAATTTCATATACCGAGCAACCCAGGCCAAATCAGACTTTTCGTAAAGAACCAAATATCACCCCCATAACAAGTATTTCGCATATACAGATATTTGAATAGTGAGTAAAAGTCTCCCAATTTTATGAAAGGTGTGATTGAGCGTCCAGCACAGCCTCTGGGCCCAATCAGACTTTTACACAACAAGAGAAAAATCCTGGACATAGAAACCTCCAAAAAAAAAACGTCAAAAAATGACCATTTAAGCCAAAGGAGGGTTCCTAAGGTGTGTTAAAGTCTGCAAATTTTTTGAAAGGTGTGTTTGAGTGTCCAGCACATTCTCCGAGCATAATCACACTTTTACACACCAAGAGAAAAATCCTGGACAAGGAAAACTTCAAAATAACGTCCAAAAAATGACCTTTTAAGCCAAAGGAGAGTTCGTAAGGAGTGTAAAAGTCTGCGAATTTTTTTCAAGGTGTGTTTTAGTGTCTAGCACATTCACCGAGCATAATCAGACTTTTACACACCAAGAGAAAAATCCTGAACAAGGTAAACACCCATAAAACGTCAAAAAAATGACCATTTAAGACAAAGGAGGGTTCCTAAGGTGTGTAAAAGTCTGCAAATTTTTTCGAAGGTGTGTTTGAGTGTCCAGCACATTCACCGAGCATAATCAGACTTTTACACACCAAGAGAAAAATCCTGGACAAGGAAAACTCCCATAAAACGTATAAAAAATGACCTTTTAAGCCAAAGTAGGGTTCCTAAGGTGTGTAAAAGTCTGCAAATTTTTTGGAAGGTGTGTTTGAGCATCGAGCACAATCTTCGAACCTTATCAGACTTTTACACACCAAGAGAAAAATCCTGGACACGGAAGACTTCAAAATAACGTCAAAAAAAAAATGACCATTTAAGCCATAGGGGGGCTCCTGAGGTGTGTAAAAGTCTGCAAACTTTTTGAAAGGAGTGTTTGAGTGTCCAGCACATTCTCCGAGCATAATCAGACTTTTACACACCAAGAGGAAAATCCTGGACATGGAAAACTCCAAAAATACGTCAAAAAAATGCCCATTTAAGCCAAAGGAGGGTTCCTTAGGTGTGTAAAAGTCTGCAAATTTTTTAAAAGGTGTGTATGAGTGTCCAGCACATTCTTCGAGCATAATCAGACTTTTACACACCAAGAGAAAAATCCTGGACAAGGAAAACACCCATAAAACGTCAAAAAAATGACCATTTAAGCCAAAGGAAGAATCCTAAGGTGTGAAAAGTCTGCAAATTTTTTGAAAGGTGAACTTTAGCGTCCAGCACAATCTTCGAACCTAATCAGACTTTTACACACCAAGAGAAAAATCCTGGACATGAAAAACTCCCAAAAAACGTCAAAAAAATGCCCATTTAAGCTAAAGGAGGGTTCCTAAGGTGTGTAAAAGTCTGCAAATTTTTTGGTAGGTGTGTCTGAGCAACCAGCACAATCTCTGAACCTAATCAGACTTTTACACACCAAGAGAAAAATCCTGGACATGGAAAACTCCCAAAAAACTTAAAAAAATGACCTTTTAAGCCAAAGGAGGGTTCCTTTGGTGTGTAAAAGTCTGCAAATTTTTTGGGAGGTGTGCTTGAGCGTACAGCACAATCTCTGAACCTAATCAGACTTTTACACACCAAGAGAAAAATCATGGACATGGAAAACACCCATAAACCCAGGTACTTGGGAGCTTGTATATAGTCTCTATATAGACTATATATGCGCTGTATGGTGCCTTGTATATGGGATTATATATGGTCCTGTATATAATGTATATGGCCTTATATATGGTCCTATATATGGTCTCATATATAATATATATGGTCCTATATATGGTCTCATATTTAATATATATGGCCTAATATATGGTTATATACAAGACCATATACAGTATACGCCCCTCCTGAGAGCCCCTGTGCTACCCGCGGTTTTAATTAGTACCCGAATATCGTATTAATGCTTAAAAGTGTATTTGGTACTCTATAGCTTGGTATTGGCGTACGTAATTTGCAGAAAAAAAGGAAACGAGGAACGATATTTGAACTCCGGACCTTCTGCTTACTAGCTGATCACTTAACCAAGGGCGCTACGGTGCCATCTGAAAGACATGGATAGGCGGTGCAGTGACTATCTACAAGGCACCTCTACGGTCTATATATGGTCCATATATAGTCATATACAATACCCCACTTCCCTTGCCCTGGTCAGAGTATCAGCTCGGTATCAGCCCACTGATACGTCTGCCTTGGTCAGTGCACGGAGAGAAAATTTAGGCTTATACACCGAAAAGTTTGGGTAAATTTGACAGAAAAGTAAAATCTATAATTACTTTTTCATGTGTGGTCACCAAATGTTCTGGCGCTTAGTCCAAGGTACTGGTGGAGAGCCTTAAAGGTTTCAGCCTGACAATGAAACTGATTAGGTGTGCTGTAGAAAAGGACAATCCAAACTCAGTTTTTTTTTCTGTCTCGCCTGAACTTTTCTCTCCGTGTGGCCACTCATCAAAAATGGGAAATAAGTGCAAATGCTGATGTCAATAGTCAGACTTTTATAGTGACATTTTTTGTGCGCGCACTAAAAATGCCAACTTAAAGAAAACATCTTTTTACACGCTCAATCCAGGAAGTGAACATGTCTCCCAAGTGTCTTAACCGAGGTGGTACTGAAGTTGTAAGTACCGGCTCTCCATCCGATTACGACTGCTGTAAAATATCCTCCAAATTCGATGCCATAAAAATTGCGGAGTCAAAATTGAGCAAACATAATGCAAACCATTGCAAACATTGTGTGTATCTGCTCCAACCTGTATAAATCAATCTTGAACCACGAAAATATTTTGAGTCGGATTGTAAAAACTGTTCACAATTCCTTAGGCACCATACTGGAATCAACCATTGCTATGCACCGCGTTGCTTAATGTTTGTATCTCTTTTATATATACCCCGTATATTTATGTATATACATTTATATAGGCGTATACCGCTTTTTATATACGATATAAACTTATATATAGCTATATATTGCACCATATATACACATATATGGTGCTATATACATCTGTATATAGCTCCGTATATAAAATATACAGTACCATATACAATATATATCGTGCTATATACACTATATACAACACCATATATACCATATACGACTCTGTATACATTTATATACAATTGTATACGAGGCATATACAAGTCATATACAATTATATACAATTCAAATTACCTGGGAAACGTCAAAAAAATGACCATTTATGCCAAAGGAGGGTTCCTGAGGTGTGTAAAAGTCTGCAAACTTTTTGAAAGGTGTGTTTGAGTGTCAAGTACATTCTCCGAGACTAATCAGACTTTTACACACCAAGAGAAAAATCCTGGACATAGGAAACTCCCGAAAAACGTCAAAAAAATGACCTTTTAAGCCAAAGGAGGGTTCCTTTGGTGTGTAAAAGTCTGCAAATTTTTTGGAAGGTGTGCTTGAGTGTCTAGCACATTCTCCGAGCATAATCAGACTTTTACACACCAAGAGAAAAATCATGGACATGGAAAACACCCATAAAACGTCAAAAAAATGACCATTTAAGCCAAAGGAGAGTTCCTAAGGTGTGTAAAAGTCTGCAAATTTGTGGAAAGGTGTGTTTGAGTGTCTAGCACATTCACCAAGCATAATCAGACTTTTACACACCAAGAGAAAAATCCTGGATCAGGAAAACACCCATAAAACGTCAAAAAAATGACCATTTAAGCCAAAGGAGGGTTCCTAAGGTGTGTAAAAGTCTGCAAACTTTTTAAGGTGTGTTTGAGTGTCAAGCACATTCTCCGAGCATAATCAGACTTTTACACACCAAGAGAAAAATCCTGGACAAGGAAAACACCCATTAAACGTCAAAAAAATGACCATTTAAGCCAAAGGAGGGTTCCTAAGGTGTGTAAAAGTCTGCAATTTTTTTGGAAGGTGTGCTTGAGCATCCAGCACAATCTTTGAACCTAATCAGACTTTTACACACCAAGAGAAAAATCCTGGACATGGAAAACTCCCAAAAAACATTAAAAAAATAACCATTTAAGCCAAAGGAGGGTTCCTAAGGTGTGTAAAAGTCTGCAAATTTTTTGGGAGGTGTGCTTGAGCGTACAGCACAATCTTCAAACCTAATCAGACTTTTACACACCAAGAGAAAAATCATGGACATGGAAAACTCCCATAAAACGTACAAAAAATGACCTTTTAAGCCAAAGCAGGGTTCCTAAGGTGTGTAAAAGTCTGCAAATTTTTTGGAAGGTGTGTTTGAGCATCGAGCACAATCTTCGAACCTAATCAGACTTTTACACACCAAGAGAAAAATCCTGGACACGGAAGACTTCAAAATAACGTCAAAAAAATGACCATTTAAGCCAAAGGGGGGTTCCTGAGGTGTGCAAAAGTCTGCAAACTTTTTGAAAGGAGTGTTTGAGTGTCGAGCACATTCTCCGAGCATAATCAGACTTTTACACACCAAGAGAAAAATCCTGGACATGAAAAACACCCATAAAACGTTAAAAAAATGACCTTTTAAGCCAAAGGAAGAATCCTAAGGTGTGTAAAAGTCTGCAAATTTTTTGAAAGGTAAGCTTGAGCGTCCAGCATAATCTTCGAACCTAATCAGACTTTTACACACCAAGAGAAAAATCCTGGACATGAAAAACTCCCAAAAAACGTCAAAAAAATGCCCATTTAAGCCAAAGGAGGGTTCCTAAGGTTTGTAAAAGTCTGCAAATTTTGTGGTAGGTGTGTCTGAGCATCCAGCACAATCTTTGAACCTAATTAGACTTTAACACACCAAGAGAAAAATCCTGGACATGGAAAACTCATAAAAAACGTCCAAAAAATGCCCATTTAAGCCAAAGGAGGGTTCCTAAGGTGTGTAAAATTCTGCAAATTTTTTGGAAGGTGTGCTTGAGCGTCCAGCACAATCTTCGAACCTAATCAGACTTTAACACAAAAAGAGAAAAATCCTGGACATGGAAAACTTCCAAAAAACGTCAGAAAAATGACAATTTAAGCCAAAGGAGGGTTCCCTCAGGTGTGTTAAAGTCTGCAAATTTTTTAAAAGGTGTGTTTGAGTGTCCAGCACGTTCTCCGAGCATAATCAGACTTTTACACACCAAGAGAAAATTCCTGGTTAAGGAAAACACCCATAAAACGTCAAAAAAATGACCATTCAAGCCAAAGGAAGAATCCTAAGGTGTGAAAAAGTCTGCAAATTTTTTGAAAGGTGAACTTTAGCGTCTAGCACAATCTTCGAACCTAATCAGACTTTTTCACACCAAGAGAAAAATCCTGGACATGAAAAACTCCCAAAAAACGTCAAAAAAAATGCCCATTTAAGCCAAAGGAGGGTTCCTAAGGTGTGTAAAAGTCTGCAAATTTTTTGGTGGGTGTGTCTGAGCATCCAGCACAATCATTTAACCTAATCAGACTTTTACACACCAAGAGAAAAATCCTGGACATGGAAAACTCCCAAAAAACATCAAAAAAATGACCTTTTAAGCCAAAGGAGGGTTCCTAAGTTGTGTAAAAGTCTGCAAATTTTTTGGAAGGTGTGCTTGAGCGTACAGCACAAACATCGAACCTAATCAGACTTTTACACACCAAGAAAAAAATCATGGACATGGAAAACACCCATAAAACGTGAAAAAAATGACGTTTTAAGCCAAAGAAGGGTTCGTAAGGTGTGTAAAAGTCTGCAAATTTTTTTCAAGGTGTGTTTGAGTGTCTAGCACATTCACCGAGCATAATCAGACTTTTACACACCAAGACAAAAATCCTGGACAAGGAAAACACCCATAAAACGTCAAAAAAATGACCATTTAAGCCAAAGGAAGAATCCTAAGGTGTGTAAAAGTCTGCGAATTTTTTGAAAGGTTAGCTTGAGAGTCCAGCACAATCTTCGAACCTAATCAGACTTTTACACACCAAGAGAAAAATCCTGGACATGAAAAACTCCCCAAAAACGTCAAAAAAATGCCCATTTAAGCCAAAGGAGAGTTCCTAAGGTGTGTAAAAGTCTGCAAATTTTTTGGTAGGTGTGTCTGAGCATCCAGCACATTCTCCAAATCTAATTAGACTGTTACACACCAAGAGAAATATCCTGGACACGGAAGTCTTCAAAATAACGTCAAAAAAATATGACCATTTAAGCCAAAGGGGGGTTCCTGAATTGTGTAAAAGTCTGCAAACTTTTTGAAAGGTGTGTTTGAGTGTCAAGTACATTCTCCGAGACTAATCAGACTTTTACACACCAAGAGAAAAATCCTGGACATGGGAAACTCCCGAAATACGTCAAAAAAATGACCATTTATGCCAAAGGAGGGTTCCTGAGGTGTGTAAAAGTCTGCAAACTTTTTAAAAGGTGTGTTTGAGTGTCCAGCACATTCTCCGAGCATAATCAGACTTTTACACACCAAGAGGAAAATCCTGGACATGAAAAACACCCATAAAACGTTAAAAAAATGACCATTTAAGCCAAAGGAAGAATCCTAAGGGGTGTAAAAGTCTGCAAATTTTTTGAAAGGTGAACTTTAGCGTCCAGCACAATCTTCGAACCTAATCAGACTTTTACACACCAAGAGAAAAATCCTGGACATGAAAAACTCCCAAAAAACGTCAAAAAAATGCCCATTTAAGCCAAAGGAGAGTTCCTAAGGTGTGTAAAGGTCTGCAAATTTTTTGGAAGGTGTGTTTGAGTGTCCTGCACATTCACCGAGCATAATCAGACTTTTACACACCAAGAGAAAAATCCTGGATAAGGAAAACACCCAAAAAACTTCAAAAAAATGACCATTTAAGCCAAAGGTGGGTTCCTAAGGTGTGTAAAAGTCTGCAAATTTTTTGGTAGGTGTGTCTGAGCATCCAGCACATTCTCCAAATCTAATTAGACTGTTACACACCAAGAGAAATATCCTGGACACGGAAGTCTTCAAAATAACGTCAAAAAAATATGACCATTTAAGCCAAAGGGGGGTTCCTGAATTGTGTAAAAGTCTGCAAACTTTTTGAAAGGTGTGTTTGAGTGTCAAGTACATTCTCCGAGACTAATCAGACTTTTACACACCAAGAGATAAATACTGCATTCGAGAATGTATCACAGTTTAACATGAAACAATTATTTTGGCGTTAGGAGGATTTTTTAAGTGTATTTCAGTCTGAAAATAATATGTTGTGTCTGTTCACCGCAACCAGAAAACGTTTCCTTATTTTCACAAAGAACGAAAAAATTCTTGGGTTGAAGTAACAGCTGTAATTTGCCTGGTATGCTACTTTTCTCACGTGGGGGTGTTCTTAGGGGTTGGTTAACCTGAAAAGAAGGTGACAGGTTAGTATGCAGCACAACCTGCAAACGAAAGTCTGTTAAGAAATGCACCAAAAATTGCCATTTAGTCTAAAGTATATTACAAGCGTTAGCGACTGTGAGACTTGGGCTAGGCAGGCCCGCACCACACACATGCATAACTTGCAAAATGTTGCCTACCCATCAGGCGCTTTTTATTGCTTGAAAATGCTAAACTATTCTAATTCTTAACTGTAAATGACGGGCGTCTTTTCTAAACATTAAATTCTGGACACGAAAGTCTGGCAAGAAATGCACCGAAAAATTCTTACTTAGTCTAAAGTATACTATCAGCGTTAGCGCCTGTGAGACTTATGTTAGGCAGGCCCGCACCACACACATGCATAACTTGCAAAATGTTGCCTACCCATCAGGCGCTTTTTATTGCTTGAAAATGCTAAACTGTTCTAATTCTTAACTGTAAATGACGGGCGTCTTTTCTAAACATTAAATTCTGGACACGAAAGTCTGGCAAGAAATGCACCGAAAAATTCTTACTTAGTCTAAAGTATACTATCAGCGTTAGCGCCTGTGAGACTTATGTTAGGCAGGCCCGCACTACACACATGCACAACTGGCAAAATGTTGCATATCTATAACGCGCTTTTTATTAATTTCGGCCATTTAAAAATTGAAAGATTATGTAAAAGTCTGCCAACTTTATGTGTCTACTACAGTCTACGAGCCCAGTCAGACTTGTCAACACCACTTTAAAAATCATGGCTTCGAGAATCTATCACAGTTCAACCTGAAACAAGTATTTTGGCGTTAGGAGGATTTCTTAGGTGTATTTCAGTCCTAAAATTATATGTTGCGTCTGTTTAAGTATTTACCTCAACCAGAAAACGTTCTCTAAATTTCACTTAGAACGAAAAAATCCTGGGGTTGAAGAAACAGCCAAAATTTGCCTCGTACGCTACTATTTTCACCTGTGGGTGTTGGTTGTCCTGGATAGAGGGTGACAGGTCTTGATTGGTATGCAGCATAACCTGCTAACGGTGAACGACTGATGACGACAGATATTTATTTCACTTTTTATACTAACGTGCGCTTTGTTTCCACCGATATGCATTTTGTGTACACTTATTTTTATTTCCACTGTGAAATGCTTGTTTCAACTTAGTTGTATTTCGATTTTACTTATTTGCATTCCGTTCCTTTTTATTGCGTTTTCTTCGTACACATTTTAATATTTCATCCACTTAAGCACACTTACACACCAAGAGAAAATTCTGGATACGAAAGTCTGTAAAGAAATGCACCAAAAAATTGACATTTAGTCTAAAGTATATTACTAGCGTTAGCGCCTGTGAGACTTATGCTAGGCAGGCCCGCACTACACACATGCACAACTGCCAAATGTTGCCTACCTATCAGGCGCTTTTTATTGCTTGCAAATGCTTAACTGTGCGATTTCTTCACTTTAAATGACTGGCGTCTTTTCTAAACATTTAATTCTGGACACGAAAGCCTGGCAAGAAATGCACCGAACAATTTTTATTTAGTCTAAAGTATAAAACCAGCGTTAGCGCCAGTGAGACTTGGGCTAGGCAGGCCCGCACTACACACATGCATACCTTGCAAAATGTTGCCTACCCATCAGGCGCTTTTTATTGCTTTCATTTGCAAAACTCTGCGATTTTTTGACTGTAAATGACGGGCGTCTTTTCTAAACATTAAATTCTGGACACAAAAGTCTGGCAAGAAATGCACCGAACAATTCTTATTTAGTCTAAAGTATATTACCAGCGTTAGCGCCTGTGAGACTTATGTTAGGCAGGCCCGCACTGCACACATGCACAACTGGCAAAATGTTGCCTACCCATCAGGCGCTTTTTATTGCTTTCATTTGCAAAACTCTGCGTTTTTTTGACTGTGAATGACGGGCGTCTTTTCCAAACAGTAAATTCTGGATACGAAAGTCTGGCAAGAAATGCACCGAAAAATTCTTACTTAGTCTAAAGTATACTATCAGCGTTAGCGCCTGTGAGACTTATGTTAGGCAGGCCCGCACTACACACATGCACAACTGGCAAAATGTTGCATATCTATAACGCGCTTTTTATTAATTTCGGCCATTTAAAAATTGAAAGATTATGTAAAAGTCTGCCAACTTTATGTGTCTACTACAGTCTACGAGCCCAGTCAGACTTGTCAACACCACTTTAAAAATCATGGCTTCGAGAATCTATCACAGTTCAACCTGAAACAAGTATTTTGGCGTTAGGAGGATTTCTTAGGTGTATTTCAGTCCTAAAATTATATGTTGCGTCTGTTTAAGTATTTACCTCAACCAGAAAACGTTCTCTAAATTTCACTTAGAACGAAAAAATCCTGGGGTTGAAGAAACAGCCAAAATTTGCCTCGTACGCTACTATTTTCACCTGTGGGTGTTGGTTGTCCTGGATAGAGGGTGACAGGTCTTGATTGGTATGCAGCATAACCTGCTAACGGTGAACGACTGATGACGACAGATATTTATTTCACTTTTTATACTAACGTGCGCTTTGTTTCCACCGATATGCATTTTGTGTACACTTATTTTTATTTCCACTGTGAAATGCTTGTTTCAACTTAGTTGTATTTCGATTTTACTTATTTGCATTCCGTTCCTTTTTATTGCGTTTTCTTCGTACACATTTTAATATTTCATCCACTTAAGCACACTTACACACCAAGAGAAAATTCTGGATACGAAAGTCTGTAAAGAAATGCACCAAAAAATTGACATTTAGTCTAAAGTATATTACTAGCGTTAGCGCCTGTGAGACTTATGCTAGGCAGGCCCGCACTACACACATGCCCCTTACAGAACGAGAAGTCCGCAGAGAGGTTGCGGACAGACTGATACTAGTATGCATCGGTGTGCCATGGTCCAACCTTAGTACGCCAGAGTATTTCGGTCGGACTTTCGGTCAACCTGCAGGTGTGCTTAGAGTATGCCCTGGGTTGACCGGTACGACTTTAGTCCATCCAGTCCACTCCACTATCGTTGGTCAATCTAGTCAACCCCCTAGTGTTCCTCGGCGGACTAGTCGTACTTCCCGCATACTCATTGACGTTCAACAATGCTTTGAAATTGCAAAAAATATTTGACTTGAATAATTTACGATAATCATGAATTATCATATTATCTCAATGACATTTCATACCAAGAATGTGAAATTTTTAGTACCGTAATGAAAAGTCAAATACGTGTTATGAAAAAGACAGCACATTGGTACTAAGATTTGACAGAACTAGACCGTCACGCCGCCACAGTTGTAAAAATTTAAAACAAGTTCAAAAACGTAAAAAAATGTGGTGTTTTCCTTCCAATACAAAAAGACATTTTCGGCCACATGCATTTCCTTATTGACTTATGTGAACTAGTACAATTCTGCACAGTTATTTTCTGCCTATCTATTGAGATTTTCTTACATAATTCAAGCCTTTTGGAAAAATGTCTTTAAGTTTACAGAGGAAATTGTATGTATGATAATTAGCCCATAATATACTAGTACATAAAGGTTAAAAAATAATAACAAAATGCCAAGATCGGTCTGAGAGTGTAAAGCACGCTGCTACATGTCAAATAGTTCAAAGTTCAAAATACGGTATCATTCGATATACGCGCTCCGCAGTTAAGATCTTAGTATTCTGTTCCCTGGTGGAGCGCCGCATCAGGTCGGGTGCGAGCGTTCCCTTTCCAGATGAGTCCTGGCGGTCGTGTGGTCTCCGGCGTTAGGATTTGAGTGTAAAGGTCCCTGGTTCGTATCCACCTGGTAGGATCATGTCGCTCGTCCCGAGCGGTATGTACTTATCTTCCCTGATCGTGTACGAAACTACTTAGCCGCTGAGAGCTCGTACGAAAACGCGTAACATTCTTCGTCCGGTTTGAAAGTACTCAACGTTAGCGCGCTTGTCCGAAAACGCTCAACTGCTGCGCTCTGGTGTCAAAACGCGTAACTTTCAGGTGCTGGCCAAATGGTTGCAAGTGGATTTTGGGGCACTTTTGAGGTAATTATGTATTCGGAATCCTCAAAAAATCTTCTTTTTTGTAATATTAATATGTTTGAGAAACAGAGTGACTAAACTTTATAAATTGCAGTGTCAAAAAGAGGGCATTTTCGCTGTGGGCAAGTCGGCTCCGGGCAGAGAGTACGTATCTGCCTCGCACCTCCCATGATGCCTTGCGAACGCCAACGAGGGTTGCTGATCGCTCGTGAGTGTGAGCTAGTGTGAGGGAACCTTCCAGACCTCTTGTCATTCGAATGAAAGCAAAATGAGCCGGTGTTGAAACATGTCAAGACGCAGTAAATTTTTAGCCGACCTGAAAAAGGCTGCTCAATCGTCTAACAGAGGTAACCTATCTGCAAGACTAAAATCGTAACAATAATAAGCAGCAGGTTTATAGAGGTTATATGACTGTCAGAAATTATTTTTTGGATTCTTTGAGTCAGGAGTTTTGTATCAGTTTGTAAGAGAAAATTATTGCCTTTCTAAAGTGTTGTGTTTATTCTTGTTGCATTGGTCGGTTTGACCTATTCAACTATCTCTGGGCATGGCAACTTTGTTTTTTTATTGTTTTGTCATTCCCCCATCGGTATTGATTTTCTTATTAAACAGTAGTAAATAATGTATTTTATTTTAGGTTCTGTTACTACTCGTCATGTACTTGTTGAGGAGAGCCCTGCCCCTTCCATTCAGAATGATGATGTCTTCGAAGAGTTCTGTGATACAATTGATTCATGTATGTAACAAAGTAAAAACCTCTGTGTTTTTTTTTGTTGCTGCTTGTTTCCTCTTCATACTCATTGTTACTCTATGTTGCAGATGTTTTGGGATCTTCTACATCCAGTGATACAGCTGGAACTTTGGAAGTCCAAAAGCCGTTCTCAGATGAGACAAATACAGCTGGAACTTCGGAAGTCCATGAGCCGTTCTCAGATGAGACAATTTTGTCCGCCAATGGTATGCCGTAATAAAGTTATTATTTGTCTGAATGTTGACTCTGTGTAGTGATTGTTTTTGTTCAACAATAGAAAACAGTACATTAATTTGCAATTTTTATTTGCAGGAAATGTTCAAGAATCTAGTCTTGAAATAACTTTTCCTATCTCAGAAGATAAAGAAAATCTTCCAGACGGTTAGTTAGTTGTCTTGATTTCAGCCCTTACAACAACTGTTTACTGTCATTTTTAACAATTTTAATTTTTCAAATTTTTAGGTGGAAACATACAATTACTGGGACCAGGAGCCAAAACAGTTAATCAAATCACACCTCAAAATGAAGGTAAGTGAAAGTGTCAATAATACACATCGTTTGGTGGTAATTTGTCAAAGGTGGTGATTGAATTCTTTCTCTAACTCCATTCTTTTGTTTCCAGTCTTGTCTGAATGCCTGCAAGAAAAGAACCAGAATGTCATGGGTGTTTTGAACGTAAAGAAGAAAGCAACAGGAAATACAATCACTGATATCACTCCTCCTCTGGCAGAAGCTGAGTTGACGGAACGTAACCAAGTAAACCATATTATTACAACTGAAAGCACTGCACAGTCTACACCAAGTGGTAAGTCTATTGTTTCTGGATTTCTTTTCTCTGATATCTGTCTCACTGTAGTCTATATTCTACATTTTTTTCTGTGGTTTAGGATTTGACAAGTCTAAGAAATGCAGTAAAAATCTATTTAATGTTGACAAAGAAGTTGGCCAAAGTGAGACAACAGGTGATGTAATTCCACTAGAATCTTCTCCAACTGACAACTTGCAAGTTGCAAACATGGAACCGCAGGAGGGTCAGGACTCAACATTGGATATGGGGCCAGCTCGGTCTGCTTCTACTCCCAAACCAGGTCAGCCCACATACTACCCCTTTTCCTTGTGCATATGGCACTTTGTCTCACCCCTTTTCCTAAAAGCCACTTACATCTTTTCAGCACCAGAAACTGCTGAGTCCATGAAATGCAAGAGGACTCTTTTCCTTGAAAACACCGAACAAAATCTTGAGCAATCAAATAATTTGGATCTGTCAAATATTTCTTCAGGTGAGTACTCCTGTGTTTTTCTGATCTCTGCAATAATTAACTGATTACTTCACTTTATTAAATACACACTTTTACCTTGTGTTTTAGAAGCTGATGAGCCTGTGAATATTCTTGATGTTGAAAAACCCATAGAAGTTGAAGTCAGTGCAATAAATGCATCTGATCTTCCTCCAGCTCAGGGTTCAGTTGTTGTTCTCTACTCAGAACCTTCAACTGGAAATGGTGAAACAACAGAAAATCACTCACTACTTGATGATTGGGACCTGAAAAATTTAGATTTTGAGGAAATTTCTGAGCCACAGTCTGCCCTCAATAGCAATGAATATGGACTGGTGGAGTTCGAAACTTCTGCAGTTGACGTAACTCCTGAAAAAATGTTAACAAGGAAACGCCAACGTCATCAAGAGAGATGGAAGAAAAAAATGGCCACTACAAAATTAAACAAAGGTGAAGAACACATAAGTGTGCATGGCAAACTAAGAAGAGGTAGAGAACTGAAGCAGCCCTGTTTTGAAAATTGCAAGTTTAAGTGTACTTCAAAAGTCACAGAAAATGATAGAAAAGAAATTTTTCAGTCTTTCTGGGCTATTCCCACTCATGCTCGGAAGTGGGATTTCATTGGAGTGCATGTAAGTCAGGGTAACACAAAGCGGACAACTCTTGAAGAGAATGTGGTCTCCAAAAGGAAACACTCAAGAATATATAGTTTCAAAATAAAGGGCCAAAAGATTAGAGTTTGCAAAACTATGTTTCTCTCAACATTAGACATTTGTGATGGCTGGGTTGATACAGCTATGAAGAAGCTTGATAAAGGTACTGGCACCATCTCACCTGACAAAAGAGGCAAAAATGTTAAAACACCAAAGCCAGAAAATTTGGAAACCAAGGAGTTTGTCAGGGAACATATCAGAAGCTTACCCAGGCAACCTGCTCATTATTCTAGAGCAACTTCTAACAGAGAGTATTTGATAGAAGACATACAATCTATTGCTGATATGCACAGCATTTATGAAGACTGGATGCAAGAAAATCACCCTGGAAAGAAAAAGGTAACTTACCGTGTTTATGCAGATATATTTAACAACGAGTTTAACATATCATTTTTTATTGCCAAGAAGGATCAGTGCGAAGATTGTGTACGTTGGGAAAATGCCACTGAAACTGAAAAAGAAATCTTCAAGCCTGAATTTGATCAACACATCCTCAACAAAGACTTAGCACAGACTATGCGTATAGCTGATACCAAAGTAGCACAGTTAAAAAGTAGCAAAAATTTGTGTGTTGCTTGTTATGACTATGAAAAGACACTTATATGTCCAAAGGCAAGAGCTTCAGTTTACTATTACAAACGCAAACTGTCAGTAAATAATTTCACTGTTGTTGATGCTGGAAGACATGAAGACTATTGTTACTGCTATGATGAAAGTATTGCAGCCAAAGGATCCAATGAAGTAGCAAGTTTAGTGTTTGATTTTATCACCAAAAAAGTTGATGCTGGAGTTACAGATTTTAGATTCTACAGTGATAATTGTACAGGACAAAACAAAAATAGAGGAGTTTGTGCCATGTATCTTCATGCTGCAGCCAAGTTTAACATTCACATACGACATAGATTTCTTGAAAAGGGACACACTTGGAACGCTGCAGATAATGCCCACAGTTTAATTGAGCGTAGAGTAAAGAATATTGATATTTACTCACCTCAAGAGTATTATGAGAAGATTTCTACTGCAAAACGCAATAAGAAAACCCCTATCCAAGTCATCGAAGTGAAACAAGATATGATTTTTGATTGGAAGGAGGATTTGGCAGAGAAGCTTAATTTGGATATTCCTTGGACCAAAGTCCGTGAAATTTCTGTTGGTGCTGGGACTGATCATGAGTTAAAATACAGAATCCAACTTGATGAAGAAAGTAAGGCTCATTCCAGTAAGAGAATTGGCAGACCAGTGAACCTTTCAAATTTTGTCCCTAAATTAGTGTACACATCTGGGCCCCGTCCCATTTCCAAAGCTAAGTACAAAGATTTAATGGGATATATTGAAGACGGACTAATTCCTGAAAAATATCATGATTTCTTCAAAGCATTGCCTTCTTCAAGTACTGTTCCTGATGAACCACAAGAAGAACCGAGGAATGGCAGGGCCCGTAAGAAGAAAGCGCCAGCTCCAAAGAATAAGAGATCAGGTAAGAAGCGAAAGGTTGCTGAAGAATCTGATCCAGACATGGACTTTGACTAGCTATGACAATGTTTTGGACTTGCATGTCTAATTGATATGATTGTGATATCTAATCTAATTTAGATATATTTTGACTAAGATTTTACTGTTTGTTTAGTTCCTATGTAATTTTACATTATCTTTATTCAGTTTAATTTCAATCCAAAGACTGCTAAGTTAATAGGTTCTAAGTTGACTAAAATAGCTGTCATTATTTTTAGTATTCCAGACTAGTCTTGAGATTTTAATTCTTATGTTCCTTTGAACCTCTGAAAGAGTGGGGTAAAAGAAATGAGAAACGTTTTAAACATTTTATGTGATTTCTGAACTTTTATTGTAATGTAAAACACAATATGATTCAGTGTTTTGGTACATATATTTTTTGTTTAAATACAAAGATAAAATAAGCAGAGGCAATTTTTCTTATTTTGATACCTTAAGTACATTGGAATTGCAGCATTTACTGTCTGAAAAAAAACTTTGGTTTATTTGTGATAAACACTCATTCTTAGGCCTACAGTATGCAACAACATATATATGGTTTTCTTTACAGTTAGTGGTAAAAACATGTATTACCCTATCTCTCTCCCCTTCAGAAGGCAATAACAATGGTACTAACAACAAACGTCATGACCATGCAACACACATTTCTTTCTTATTCTATTAGTATTAGTAGGTAAAATCTTGGCCATGGTTGTTCTAACTCAAAATTATGTTGGTAATTGCAGTGGAGTTAAATCACTTCATTAACACACATTCTCACTAGTGTAAAAGTATTTAAAAATTCTTGAAATCCCTTCTTACAATTTTAACGCCGAACAAATACACACAGGTTGCCATTCGAGCAATTATTTCCCAACCCAACCAGGGCCAAAACCTTGATGTCACTGATTTGTCTGAAAATCACTTGTTTTAATTGTCTTCTAGAAGTGACTCTCCAAAAAAAAATTTCATGCGCCTACCTACTATGGGAGCTGAGATAATGTCAAGTGACTTTTGGTAAGTTGTGGAATTTGGTGCAAATATCTATCTTGGGCAATTTTTATCACAGCTCTGCGATACAAATTTTTCCTGAAAGAGCATCAAAAAGTGATCAAAAGATTCCCTCTCCCATAAGCTTTAGACCCTTTCCTTGAGATATTACTAATTTTACAAACTTTAAAAAAATTAAAAACTGGAAAAAAAGAAAAAGGAAATACGTATTCCCTGATTTTCTTCACTTTGCCCTTAAAAGTTGCCTAATAGTAAAGGTAATGAGGTGGAGTCATAACATTTTTACAGATCAACCTCCATCAGGGCAGCGCAGCCCAATAACTATTTGTTTTCACCCAAAATTACCGCTGCTCAGGACAAGACTGTTCAGTGAGTCCATATTCAACCTTTTTAGATGCCCGCCTTCATTTGCCAACTGAAAAAATACATAACTCTAGGAGAACAAGCACTCTGTCATCCAAAGGCAAATGCATGAAGTATTTGTTTGTATACTGAAAGTTTGATTGGCATATACTTAAAGGATTAAAAAGAGTCCCAAAATTGTCTCATGAAATCCATTTTGATGTTTTCATTCTCTCCTTAAACCTTGCTCCCACAATGTTGCCTGTTTCACTTAACTCAGATTTATTAGTGTGATATCCATTGAAGTTAAAAGATTAAGGGCATAAATAAGGTCTTTTTAAATAACTTAACTGTTTAAATCTTAATCTTAAAATAGTTTCTGAAGCTGTAACCCTGTCCTAGTCTTTTCTACACTTGTCTACAAACTGATGTTTGAAAAGTTAAAAAGTACGATTACATTAAATGTATTGATACTAAAGCAATTACTCATCATGCTGGGCATACCCCACCCCTTAATCCTTTTTATTGCAATAGACCCCTATGCCTTTCTCCACTCAAGTGTCTCACAACCTTGTACCAATGGTCACAAGGCATTAGTTATGAGAAGTCATCAACAGACAACAGAAATAAAGAAGCAAAGATAGTATAAAAATATATTACAGAGTATTTTGAGTAAAACAAATACTTCATGCGATGGCGTTCAGATGACAGAGTGCTTGTTCTCCTAGAGTTATGTATTTTTTCAGTTGGCAAATGAAGGCGGACATCTAAAAAGGTTGAATATGGACTCACCGAACAGTTTTGTCCTGAGCAGCGGTAATTTTGAGTGAAAACAAATAGTTATTGGGCTGCGCTGCCCTGATGGAGGTTGATCTGTAAAAATGTTGTGACTCCACCTTATTACCTTTACTATTAGGCAACTTTTAAGGGCAGAATGAAGAAAATCAGGGAATACGTATTTCCTTTTTTTTCAGTTTTTAATTTAATCAATATTGCACAACCTTAACGTCAAACCTCCTTGATATTTGGATTTGGATTTGACAACTTGATCAGTACGGAATCTTGACTCAACATGACCTCTTAAAAGAGTTTTCATAATAATCTTTTGTGGCAGCATTATTCTAGAAGGAAACATGTTAGACATTAGCAACTTACTACAAGTAGACTGTTTATCTGGTTAGGGTGCTCAAAACAAAAATGTATTCAGAGGCACAAAACCAAAACCACATAACATATGATGTTTCCTATAGTCACAAAATACTTACTAGAGTTGTTCGCTGCTCATTTCAGGGGCTGTCATTACGTTAACAGCGAAAAATTCCTTAAAAAAAGCAACAGCTTATCCACTTCCAGACCTGCCTGGTACACAGCCTATTTTTAAAACGATCGGCATTTAATTAGGCTTGCGTCTACCTTATTAAAAATGAGTGGATCGGACAGAGGGAACTTCAAAGTTACGACACACAAAATTTCAAGTGATATAACGCTGCCTACGAATTGTCGTAGCAATTCGAATCTTTGATTCCATCTCCTTACAAATCAGCAAAACGCGCATACGTACTCTCGGGCGTGACTCGACAGTTACGCGTTTTGACACCAGAGCGCAGCTGTTGAGCGTTTTCGGACAAGCGCGCTAACGTTGAGTACTTTCAAACCGGACGCAGAATGTTACGCGTTTTCGTACGAGCTCTCAGCGGCTAAGTAGTTTCGTACACGATCAGGAAAGATAAGTACATACCGTCCGGGACGAGCGATGTATATGCGGGCAGCTACGTAAAACGAGGGTCTGGATTTCGAATGACCGAATGGCTGGTCGGACTTTTGGAGGACTGGTCGGACTTTTAGAGGACTAAAGACAGGTTGAAATCAGTCCGAAATATGAAACCTTTTCAACCTGGTAAACCTGTCAGCCAGAGTCCGCTCTGAGTATGCCAACAGTCCCACATCAGTCCAAAGAAAGTCCAACATTAGTCCATCGTATCGGCCCGAGCAGGGACTTTTCGTTCTGTAAGGGGCACAACTGCCAAATGTTGCCTACCTATCAGGCGCTTTTTATTGCTTGCAAATGCTTAACTGTGCGATTTCTTCACTTTAAATGACTGGCGTCTTTTCTAAACATTTAATTCTGGACACGAAAGCCTGGCAAGAAATGCACCGAACAATTCTTATTTAGTCTAAAGTATAAAACCAGCGTTAGCGCCAGTGAGACTTGGGCTAGGCAGGCCCGCACTACACACATGCATACCTTGCAAAATGTTGCCTACCCATCAGGCGCTTTTTATTGCTTTCATTTGCAAAACTCTGCGATTTTTTGACTGTAAATGACGGGCGTCTTTTCTAAACATTAAATTCTGGACACGAAAGTCTGGCAAGAAATGCACCGAACAATTCTTATTTAGTCTAAAGTATATTACCAGCGTTAGCGCCTGTGAGACTTATGTTAGGCAGGCCCGCACTGCACACTTGCACAACTGGCAAAATGTTGCCTACCCATCAGGCGCTTTTTATTGCTTTCATTTGCAAAACTCTGCGTTTTTTTGACTGTGAATGACGGGCGTCTTTTCCAAACAGTAAATTCTGGATACGAAAGTCTGGCAAGAAATGCACCGAAAAATTCTTACTTAGTCTAAAGTATACTATCAGCGTTAGCGCCTGTGAGACTTATGTTAGGCAGGCCCGCACTACACACATGCACAACTGGCAAAATGTTGCTTATCTATAACGCGCCTTTTATTAATTTCGGCCATTTAAAAATTGAAAGATTATGTAAAAGTCTGCCAACTTTATGTGTCTACCACAGTCTACGAGCCCAGTCAGACTTGTCAACACCACTTTAAAAATCATGGATTCGAGAATCTATCACAGTTCAACCTGAAACAAGTATTTTGGCGTTAGGAGGATTTCTTAGGTGTATTTCAGTCCTAAAATTATATGTTGCGTCTGTTTAAGTATTTACCTCAACCAGAAAACGTTCTCTAAATTTCACTTAGAACGAAAATATCCTGGGGTTGAAGAAACAGCCAAAATTTGCCTCGTACGCTACTATTTTCACCTGTGGGTGTTGGTTGTCCTGGATAGAGGGTGACAGGTCTTGATTGGTATGCAGCATAACCTGCTAACGGTGAACGACTGATGACGACAGATATTTATTTCACTTTTTATACTAACGTGCGCTTTGTTTCCACCGATATGCATTTTGTGTACACTTATTTTTATTTCCACTGTGAAATGCTTGTTTCAACTTAGTTGTATTTCGATTTTACTTATTTGCATTCCGTTCCTTTTTATTGCGTTTTCTTCGTACACATTTTAATATTTCATCCACTTAAGCACACTTACACACCAAGAGAAAATTCTGGATACGAAAGTCTGTAAAGAAATGCACCAAAAAATTGACATTTAGTCTAAAGTATATTACTAGCGTTAGCGCCTGTGAGACTTATGCTAGGCAGGCCCGCACTACACACATGCACAACTGCCAAATGTTGCCTACCTATCAGGCGCTTTTTATTGCTTGCAAATGCTTAACTGTGCGATTTCTTCACTTTAAATGACTGGCGTCTTTTCTAAACATTTAATTCTGGACACGAAAGCCTGGCAAGAAATGCACCGAACAATTTTTATTTAGTCTAAAGTATAAAACCAGCGTTAGCGCCAGTGAGACTTGGGCTAGGCAGGCCCGCACTACACACATGCATACCTTGCAAAATGTTGCCTACCCATCAGGCGCTTTTTATTGCTTTCATTTGCAAAACTCTGCGATTTTTTGACTGTAAATGACGGGCGTCTTTTCTAAACATTAAATTCTGGACACGAAAGTCTGGCAAGAAATGCACCGAACAATTCTTATTTAGTCTAAAGTATATTACCAGCGTTAGCGCCTGTGAGACTTATGTTAGGCAGGCCCGCACTGCACACATGCACAACTGGCAAAATGTTGCCTACCCATCAGGCGCTTTTTATTGCTTTCATTTGCAAAACTCTGCGTTTTTTTGACTGTGAATGACGGGCGTCTTTTCCAAACAGTAAATTCTGGATACGAAAGTCTGGCAAGAAATGCACCGAAAAATTCTTACTTAGTCTAAAGTATACTATCAGCGTTAGCGCCTGTGAGACTTATGTTAGGCAGGCCCGCACTGCACACATGCACAACTGGCAAAATGTTGCCTACCCATCAGGCGCTTTTTATTGCTTTCATTTGCAAAACTCTGCGTTTTTTTGACTGTGAATGACGGGCGTCTTTTCCAAACAGTAAATTCTGGATACGAAAGTCTGGCAAGAAATGCACCGAAAAATTCTTACTTAGTCTAAAGTATACTATCAGCGTTAGCGCCTGTGAGACTTATGTTAGGCAGGCCCGCACTAAACACATGCACAACTGGCAAAATGTTGCATATCTATAACGCGCTTTTTATTAATTTCGGCCATTTAAAAATTGAAAGACTATGTAAAAGTCTGCCAACTTTATGTGTCTACCACAGTCTACGAGCCCAGTCAGACTTGTATCAGGCTGCCTCCAACAAGACGACAATTCAGCCGTAGGGACTTGACTGACGTACACAGGATTTCTAAAGTGCCAAATATAGCAGGGCTTTACCGACATTAAAAACTTAAAAAAAACGAAAATAATTACAATAATGTAATTAGAATAATAAACAAAATTTACATCAGTGCGAATACTGTCCTTTTGAGTATGGAGCGTCGGTGAGTGAAAGGACGTTTCCAAGAATCTTTAGTTTCGCTCATCAGCACTGGTGACTACCTAAATCACAGAGCAGATGTGTGAAGTTACAGTAAAATATATGTGAAGGCATAATTCCGGGACAGCGCGAACGCAGTCCCGACTATCAAAAATATTACGCCCGAGGTATCCACATTTGGGACACTCGCAGAGGTCAGCCCAACCGAAGTGCAATGGAAAGGCCTCGCCCTGGGAGTACCGCCTTCATGATCACGGTTAACTCCTGCGCCAGGTAAGTATGGAGAGACGTGGATGGTCTGACTACTTATCAAACTTTCATGACCAGCACACCCTGGGTGCCTGGCTTCAGAACACTAAAATTGCCAAAAGGGGCCAAGGAGGCTGATTAGGACGAAAACTGTCTGATACTAGAGAAACTCCCGGACAAATCTGACGTCAACTCAATGCAACCATCGTTCTCATAAGATATTAAGATTGAAAAATTTGTGCTGGGAGTACGGTTTGTGCTTGCCACGCCATCTGGTGTGCGGCTGACAAAATGGAGGCTTCCCATGTTTCATTTCAAGCATTCTGTAAGGCACATGTACCTTACCTTACCAAAATTGTAAGTGATAAAGATCAAATAAAGATACTCATATTAATTAAATGTTACATTTTAAGAAAGAAAAGAACTAGAGCAATTAGCCGGTAACATTTTCGAGTTTGGATCTAGAGTGGGGAAGTCCCCAATCGACTAAAATAATTGGGCACAGTACATTGGGAGAAGATGGGCTCGTTTCTCACATATACACTTGACCGAAAACCATATTTTAAATTTTTTGTGTGTGTGTTTCTGATACGATTTATTTGTTAATAAAATTTCCAGTGATCTTTGTGAATCCCCTTGATCGATCCGAATAGACCCCATTCGGTCTGTGCTCGGGGAGAAGAAGAAAGGAATCCCGACCGGAACCAGTGCTCCAACTAAGCTTTTTATTCGAAATTTGAACCATATATGCCCTTGCTTGGTTGTGATTGGGTACCTCCTCTAAAACTTTCATGAAGGACTTGCGCGGGTACTTGCTGCCATTTTGATACTGGTTCCGGTCTTGATTTCCTTATTTCTTCTCTAAATGCCCAGACCGAAGAGAGTCTTTTCGAAAATCTTGCCGACTAATTATTGCTCTAGTTCTTGTGTTTCGTAAAAGAAAATAATCAATCTATCTTTCTCTTTCTCCCTTCGACTACAGCATACAGCGCACCAGACCCGTCTGTATGTAGGGGGCAGTTGCGTCGTTTCATGATCGGGTAGGTATCATTGTGAACCACTCAGAGTGCCTTCCACCCCAGCCCCACCCCGAAAGGTGAGTGAACGATCATCGATTGAAGAGTGCAGACAGCCAAGTATCCGCAATCTTCATGCGTCACGCTCAGGGAAGAAGATTACATCTCACCCTCGTGGTTTCATTGACTCTACTGTTGAGTAGAGAGAAGTGAAGACGTACTACAGAAATGATCCTGTGAAGTACAGTCTTACTTATGCCGCCCTGATTCTGACAATTAGTAGGTGAGAACGTGTGGACTCAGCCGCGCGAGCGAACCAATATGTCATACATCCGCCGCAGCGCCATCTAGCAGCGTTCGTCGCGCGATGCACTTTGGGGAGAATGTGGCGGGAAATTCAAACGCTGAGCCTCTCAGCAGCTTCGAGCGCCCAGTCAGAACGTTTCACTCATGAGAGGCTGGAATATGCGAGGGGTGGACTACTTCGACTTTTCCATGGACACATCGCATATTTCGATGAGAATACTCAAATCATTCCCTCTACTCCAAAACTTGCAGCACGACGCCGCCTTAATGACGCGTTACACTCAGCGATTTCGTCATGTACGTCTATGTCCGTTTTGTGTTTTTGAACAATATTGTTGTGACTCAAATGCCACAGGTTGAGTTGAAATGTACCGCAATACAGTACATGTTTTCTACACTATGCGACAAAATGTCAACGACAATCGGCAAACATTGGAGGAAACATCGAATATGTCGAGTGTCAGGCCACCTTTAACCTTACGTGGCATTCTACCGACACGGGAGCTTATTATTTAAGCGAGACCTACTTTAGAAATGAAGTCCCATCTTCTAGCCTTTCGGGCATAAACCGAACCGTTCGCTCTTCAAAGTAAGTGCAGAGATCAAAATCGCATTACACCATATCGGGCGAAGTACGCTTTATCTCACACAAGTGTAAATGTACACTACGCATCCGCGATAGACACGGTTTAAACAAACCCAGCAAATGAAGTTATCTACTTGCAGACGGCAACCATAGTATAAACCTGGGCAGATTAATCAGCCTCCGTAGAGGCTTCCAAAAATTGCCATGGCGGACTATATTTCAAGTCCACCTGGCGGGGTATTGGTAAAAGTTTTCAACTAGCAATAATCGCACCTCGGATAAACCTCATTGGTTACGATATCGCCACTGCGCAAAGTTAACGGGAAGGAGTGTTGCACCCACACTCAATGCATATGGCCCATCCGAGACCTCCGCGCGCTAGGTCCTATACGGGCGGGCAACGCAGGCCAGCTAGCGATAGTGGCTCCATCCCGCGGAGAGGGAACGAAACAAGTGACGTCAGTGCGATGTGTCCTGCAGGGACATACAGCACTCAAGTTATTGATTCGCAGAAATATTAGCATGCATTGCTACTCTTTTCAAATTAGAAATAAAATTTGTATCAGGCTGCCTCCAACAAGACGACAATTCAGCCGTAGGGACTTGACTGACGTACACAGGATTTCTAAAGTGCCAAATATAGCAGGGCTTTACCGACATTAAAAACTTTAAAAAAAAACGAAAATAATTACAAAAATGTAATTAGAATAATAAACAAAATTTACATCAGTGCGAATACTGTCCTTTTGAGTATGGAGCGTCGGTGAGTGAAAGGACGTTTCCGAGAATCTTTAGTTTCGCTCATCAGCACTGGTGACTACCTAAATCACAGAGCAGATGTGTGAAGTTACAGTAAAATATATGTGAAGGCATAATTCCGGGACAGCGCGAACGCAGTCCCGACTATCAAAAATATTACGCCCGAGGTATCCACATTTGGGACACTCGCAGAGGTCAGCCCAACCGAAGTGCATTGGAAAGGCCTCGCCCTGGGAGTACCGCCTTCATGATCACGGTTAACTCCTGCGCCAGGTAAGTATGGAGAGACGTGGATGGTCTGACTACTTATCAAACTTTCATGACCAGCACACCCTGGGTGCCTGGCTTCAGAACACTAAAATTGCCAAAAGGGGCCAAGGAGGCTGATTAGGACGAAAACTGTCTGATACTAGAGAAACTCCCGGACAAATCTGACGTCAACTCAATGCAACCATCGTTCTCATAAGATATTAAGATTGAAAAATTTGTGCTGGGAGTACGGTTTGTGCTTGCCACGCCATCTGGTGTGCGGCTGACAAAATGGAGGCTTCCCATGTTTCATTTCAAGCATTCTGTAAGGCACATGTACCTTACCTTACCAAAATTGTAAGTGATAAAGATCAAATAAAGATACTCATATTAATTAAATGTTACATTTTAAGAAAGAAAAGAACTAGAGCAATTAGCCGGTAACATTTTCGAGTTTGGATCTAGAGTGGGGAAGTCCCCAATCGACTAAAATAATTGGGCACAGTACATTGGGAGAAGATGGGCTCGTTTCTCACATATACACTTGACCGAAAACCATATTTTAAATTTTTTGTGTGTGTGTTTCTGATACGATTTATTTGTTAATAAAATTTCCAGTGATCTTTGTGAATCCCCTTGATCGATCCGAATAGACCCCATTCGGTCTGTGCTCGGGGAGAAGAAGAAAGGAATCCCGACCGGAACCAGTGCTCCAACTAAGCTTTTTATTCGAAATTTGAACCATATATGCCTTTGCTTGGTTGTGATTGGGTACCTCCTCTAAAACTTTCATGAAGGACTTGCGCGGGTACTTGCTGCCATTTTGATACTGGTTCCGGTCTTGATTTCCTTATTTCTTCTCTAAATGCCCAGACCGAAGAGAGTCTTTTCGAAAATCTTGCCGACTAATTATTGCTCTAGTTCTTGTGTTTCGCAAAAGAAAATAATCAATCTATCTTTCTCTTTCTCCCTTCGACTACAGCATACAGCGCACCAGACCCGTCTGTATGTAGGGGGCGGATGCGTCGTTTCATGATCGGGTAGGTATCATTGTGAACCACTCAGAGTGCCTTCCACCCCAGCCCCACCCCGAAAGGTGAGTGAACGATCATCGATTGAAGAGTGCAGACAGCCAAGTATCCGCAATCTTCATGCGTCACGCTCAGGGAAGAAGATTACATCTCACCCTCGTGGTTTCATTGACTCTACTGTTGAGTAGAGAGAAGTGAAGACGTACTACAGAAATGATCCTGTGAAGTACAGTCTTACTTATGCCGCCCTGATTCTGACAATTAGTAGGTGAGAACGTGTGGACTCAGCCGCGCGAGCGAACCAATATGTCATACATCCGCCGCAGCGCCATCTAGCAGCGTTCGTCGCGCGATGCACTTTGGGGAGAATGTGGCGGGAAATTCAAACGCTGAGCCTCTCAGCAGCTTCGAGCGCCCAGTCAGAACGTTTCACTCATGAGAGGCTGGAATATGCGAGGGGTGGACTACTTCGACTTTTCCATGGACACATCGCATATTTCGATGAGAATACTCAAATCATTCCCTCTACTCCAAAACTTGCAGCACGACGCCGCCTTAATGACGCGTTACACTCAGCGATTTCGTCATGTACGTCTATGTCCGTTTTGTGTTTTTGAACAATATTGTTGTGACTCAAATGCCACAGGTTGAGTTGAAATGTACCGCAATACAGTACATGTTTTCTACACTATGCGACAAAATGTCAACGACAATCGGCAAACATTGGAGGAAACATCGAATATGTCGAGTGTCAGGCCACCTTTAACCTTACGTGGCATTCTACCGACACGGGAGCTTATTATTTAAGCGAGACCTACTTTAGAAATGAAGTCCCATCTTCTAGCCTTTCGGGCATAAACCGAACCGTTCGCTCTTCAAAGTAAGTGCAGAGATCAAAATCGCATTACACCATATCGGGCGAAGTACGCTTTATCTCACACAAGTGTAAATGTACACTACGCATCCGCGATAGACACGGTTTAAACAAACCCAGCAAATGAAATTATCTACTTGCAGACGGCAACCATAGTATAAACCTGGGCAGATTAATCAGCCTCCGTAGAGGCTTCCAAAAATTGCCATGGCGGACTATATTTCAAGTCCACCTGGCGGGGTATTGGTAAAAGTTTTCAACTAGCAATAATCGCACCTCGGATAAACCTCATTGGTTACGATATCGCCACTGCGCAAAGTTAACGGGAAGGAGTGTTGCACCCACACTCAATGCATATGGCCCATCCGAGACCTCCGCGCGCTAGGTCCTATACGGGCGGGCAACGCAGGCCAGCTAGCGATAGTGGCTCCATCCCGCGGAGAGGGAACGAAACAAGTGACGTCAGTGCGATGTGTCCTGCAGGGACATACAGCACTCAAGTTATTGATTCGCAGAAATATTAGCATGCATTGCCACTCTTTTCAAATTAGAAATAAAATTTGTATCAGGCTGCCTCCAACAAGACGACAATTCAGCCGTAGGGACTTGACTGACGTACACAGGATTTCTAAAGTGCCAAATATAGCAGGGCTTTACCGACATTAAAAACTTAAAAAAAAAAAAACGAAAATAATTTCAATAATGTAATTGGCTGAGCAATCTAATTTAATCTAATTTTAAACTTAATCTAATCTAATCTAATCTAATTAGCGAAGCCATACGTGTCGATTCGTGGTACTGATCCGGACGGCAAACTTTCTTGGTTCATGGGCATTTACACGTGGGCATGTTGCCAACCTCAACTAAATAAAACTAATTTTTTTCTTATTGAATTTAGACTGAATTTGAATGTCATCCATTCTATTTCTTATTATTCATTATGGGGGCATCCTAGTGTAACAGGCCTAAAAACAGGTGTTTTTCGGGATTAAAAAAAAAAAAACGGAAGCAGGTAGGGGAAAACGTACTTTATTCTTGAAAAGTATGTACTTTGACTCTTTAAAACTCATGATGCCATTTCCGTGACGCCACCCATGCCGGAGAACCAGCCTGCGAACAGAGACATGTCGCGAATGTAGTGGACGCATGGCGGGCACGATAACTGCCGAACCAATGGTCCGATCGGGCTGAAATTTTTTCTGTATGCTCTTTTGTGATGCCGCTCCCAGACGAAACTGCCAACAGAATTATCACGTTGAGAAGACGTTGGAAACACGTTGGAGACCTGTACGGGCCGCTTTACGTGTCCTCAACGTAAAGAAAACGCGTCTCCAACAGAAAAAACATGTACGGGAGCTGTTCGCCGTACAGCTCCTCAACGTAAAAGTATCAGTCGGCGCTTACAGTTCTCCAACATAGCTCCAACGTAAAAGAACATGTTGGAGACCTGTATCCGGAGCGCGTCCCCAACGTGAAGGCACGGCGCGGCCGCTGCGGAAACTTTGCAGCTCCCCAACGTAAAAGAACACGTTGGAGACCTGTATCTGAAGCGCGTCCCCAACGTGAAGGCACGGCGCAGCCGCTGCGGAAACTTTGCAGCTCCCCAACGTAAAAGAACATGTTGGAGACCTGTATCCGGAGCGCGTCCCCAACATGAAGGCACGGCGCAGCCGCTGCGGAAACTTTGCAGCTCCCCAACGTAAAAGAACATGTTGGAGACCTGTATCCGGAGCGCGTCCCCAACGCGAAGGCACGGGCAGCCGCTGCGGAAACTTTGCAGCTCCCCAACGTAAAAGAACATGTTGGAGACCTGTATCGGATACGCGTCTCCAACGTGAAGGTACCGCGCAGCCGGTGCGGGAAATATGCAGCTCTCCAACGTAAAAGAACATGTTGGAGATCTGTATCGGATACGCGTCTCCAACATGAAGGCACCGCGCAGCCAGTGTGGGAACTGTGCAGTTTCGTAACATGAAAGAAGAGTGTACGGGGTTAAAGGTGGCACTCAAATAATATTTGTGTTCACACGAATTATTGCTCGGCATAGCCTGCGGCCTAAAACTTATTTGACGCTTAATGTTAAGTGCGATGCAAGAATTACTGGTGCTGTTTTATGTCATTTGAATCAGTACGTTATCAGCAACATGATAGTCTCGACAATTGTTAAAATTATTAATTTATTTGATCGGGTTCGTAAAATCTCGTCAACTGCCTTGAAGTCGCTAGTCGCCTGTCATACCCTCGTCAATCCCGCCCGCCCGGTCCACCCGGCTTCGCCCGGCTTCGGCTTTGCAGGTCAGACTATTGTCTTTCCGGTTGGGTCGTGTCAATGACTCGTCCTCCCGCAGCGCGCGCCTGCCGCCCCGCCGGGGCGGAGCCCCCAGCACTGCACCGCTCGAAGAAGGAGGGTGCGGGGGGAGTGGAAAGAGGGGGGGGGGAGGCAGCTGGCCCGGGGAGGACACCAGGCAGCATTGGAATGTGATGCGGCGGAGACCATCTCGCCCGCAGATGGCTCTTTAGCTCAGTAGGTTCCGACCGAAGCGTGAGCGCTGAGTTGGCATGGCTGTGGGTTCGAATCCCGGCACTGTCAGCAAAACGCGTGTCTCGCGGCCAGTAGGACTCAACGGCTAAACACAGGGCCTTGGAAGGAGGAAAGGGGGAGTTGAGAGGGGGAGGTAGGAGAGAGGGGGAGGTAGGAGAGAGGGGGAGGTAGGAGAGAGGGGGAGGTAGGAGAGAGGAGGAGAGTGAGAGAGAGAAAAAGTTTTATTTTTTAAATTTTAGTAATTTGGGAGAGAGAGAAAGGGAGGGAGAGAGAGAGAGAGAGAGAGAGAGGGAGAGAGAGAGAGAGAGAGAGAGAGAGAGAGAGAGAGAGAGAGAGAGAACGACGCAGAGCGCGTACACTTCCCCAACGTCTTCTGTGCGGTTCCCCAACGCATACTATACGGCTCGCTACGCGGAGCGATGCAGAGCCCGTGCGCTTCCCCAACATGTTCTCAACGTCTTCTGGGCGGTTCCCCAACGCATTTTTTCCCTGCAGCCGTACGGGTCTCCAACCGATTCTGTACTGTTTCTCAACAGTTCCCCAACGTAAACTATGTCCGCATTTGCGTGTTCTCAACAAAATCAAGACGTTGGAGACCTGTACGGCGTGCAGATCCCCAACATGATTTTTCACGTTGGAGAACCGTATATCTTCTGCACAGAATACCGTCTGGGCTATCGCATGAACCTCCAACTTTCAAAACAAATAATTTTTAATATTTTTTGAACACTCAAAAGTTTACATTCGTAAAAATGGGGTAAAATTTCAACTTTTTGATTTTTTTTTGACAGGGTTACAGTGGGCCGAGCTCAAATCCCGAGGTTCATGCGATAGCAGCATCACAAAAGAGCAAACAGAAAAAATTTCAGCCCGATCGGACCATTGGTTCGGCAGTTATCGTGCCCGCCACTATTTTCGCGACATGTCTCTGTTCGCAGGCTGGTTCTCCGGCATGGGTGGCGTCACGGAAATGGCATCATGAGTTTTAAAGAGTCAAAGTACATACTTTTCAAGAATAAAGTCCGTTTTCCCCTACCTGCTTCCGTTTTTTTTTAAAAAAAAATCCCCAAAAACACCTGTTTTTAGGTCTGTTACACTAGGATGCCCCCTTATATAAGAAACCTGCTGTTTGCATTCTAATTTAATTTTAGAAGGAAACAAGAACTTAATGGATATTGTGTTTTGTCGTTGTGATGTTGGCAATCTGTGTAATTTGAGTTAAATGCCGCGGGAAAACGTGTAGTCGTCTGCTGAGAACTGTTCTGTCGCGTAGAATAAAGTTTTGGAGGAAATATGAGATGTCGGTGTTTTGTGTGTCGTAAACAAGATGGGCAGGTTAATCATTTTTGTGGGTGAGTGTACTGTATCGTACGAATCAATTGTAAATTGGTTTGGTTATTTCTATTGTCGGATTGAAGTAATCATTGCTTTTATTTTACGTCAAGTAATTTTTTTGTAGGTTAGCGAAACAGCCGGATAGGAAGAAGTGGATCGAATGGATCTGTATTAATCTTAATATTCATGAAGCGGCTATAGCGTCCCATGACCTTTTTTGTTCAGACCATTTTAATTCTGGTAACATAATGAAGATAAGATTGAAACTTGGTTCTGTGCCCGAACTGTTTGTCGAACCAAACATTAATATTGTACGTGATTGTATTGGTGGATTGGTGATTATGTATTTATTCTATATTTGTAATTGTTTAAATTTAAAACCATCAGTTTCTAATGTGGCTAAGGCAGAGTATCGTTCTGTTTTGGATCAACCAAATGGAAATGCTGTTGTGATTGATGTAGGATGTAATGACATGGGTGGACTTTTACTATCGACCTCCTTGTTGTTTTAGAGGCTTGTTTGGGGTTAGTTATTTGGGTTGTTCCTGAAGTATGTGCGGCCCATGGTGCTAGGTGCAAAGAATCGGGCCCAGGATGGATTTGTTTGGCGCTGCAACAAGTGTCAAAGTATGTGAAGTGTACGCGTCTGTTCATGGTTTGCTGAGTCCAAAATGCCCCTGCGTAAAATCATACTAATTATTTATATGTGGGTTTATAAGTTCTTCCAAGATCACATCATGCGGGATGTGGATATATCCAAGAAGACTGCTGTGGACTGGTTTAGTTTTTGCAGAGAGGTGTGTGTTAAAATTATGATTAGGCAACATGAGGCCGCATAGGTGGGCCTGAGAAGACTGTCGAGATTGATGAATCATTGTTTAATAAGAGAAAGCATAATAAGGGGAAGAAGAGTATATGCCAGCAGTGGGTTTTTAGTGGTGCTGAGCAGGGCTCAAGGGTCATTCTCTGTCAGATCACCACAAAGTCCAAAATGATGGTTTTCAGATTGAGTTGGAAGTGGTTAAATATCATTTGGGACCACCCCAAGGACCCATATGTCAGAGGAAATTTTTTTAAAAATTATGGTTTGGGATTATAGGAGGTCAAAGTTTGGTGTTCGACCAATCCGTCTCAAGTTATGAGTGCTACCTAATATCCTATATGAAACACAATACTAACTCTAGTCATGGTGTTTTACATTAAGTTTTTTATACTGATTCAAATGATCCATGGTTGGATTGGATCATGAAGAATTTTTCTTGGCTCTATTTAGTAAAATCCCGTTAAAATGTTGTATAATTTCACTGTTTCAACTCTAGCAGAAATACGTCATACGTACAAAAATTCCAAACCATGCTTTTTTTAAAAGCTAATGATGGGTCGAACATCCACACCAAGTGACATGTTGGCCCCGGAGAATTTAGTCCCTTCGCCTTAGACTTTAAGGTTTGGAACTACTATGAAAAGACCGTAAAGAGTGACAATTAACTTCACTTGGTCTATATCTTACTAAAATCAGTAAAGTGACACATCTCCTAAATATTTAACTATTTTTCAACACATTAGTCATAAAATAATATTATGAATGAAATTAAAAGCATTTTATACAGACCTAAATTAACAGTGATGTCCCCAAACCTACCAAAGCAAGTGTCCGAGGGGTACCTCACTCCTCCTATGTGCGTACACTGATTGGAGGCAGACTTGACTGGAAAAGATTGGACACGACTGGGTTGATCGGGAATGATGGGAAATGGTCAGTACTATTGGAGTGAATGTAACTTGACTGGAGTGACTGGAACTTGATTGGAAATTGATTAGAGTGATTGGAACTTGATTGGAAATTGATTGCAGTGATTGGAACTTGATTGGAAATTGATTGGAGTGATTGGAACTAGATTGGAATTTGATTGGAGTGGTGAAAGGCCTTGATTGGGAGAGTGAAAAGAAGAGCAGAATACAAAACCAACCCAGAACCATAGGGCCAGAAAATGTCATGTTGGACCGATAACGCCGAGTAGGTAGGCAATAATTTTACACGGCAAGTCGCCGTTCTGCATAGGCAACCCAACCAACATTTCTTCGCCGATTCATTGCCGCCGAAAAACGCAGCTCCGCCCCTTTTCCTTTTCTCCCAGTTGATTTTTTGTTTTAATAAAAGTTTGTGCAGGGGATCCGAGGCCGTCTCCCGCAATCTTCTTACCTTTACCTGAAACATGAGTGAGTTAAAATTCATCGACAGTGCATACGACCATAACCTCCAAATGGAACGAGAAGTGAAAATTCCAAGATTTTGCAAAGACGTTGAGAGGCAATAAAGAAAGTACATTAGCATTAGCTCAGACAGCAATCAATTTATTCTGTGGCTTATAAACGCGATGACCATGTTGATTGATCGTTCTTGGTTGTACGCCGGTTCAATAGGGTTCGATCTTATCATCAGAAAGAATACATTCGACAGAAGACTGTTTTAATTCAAGATGTAGAAAGTACATTCAAGAACACAGAATCAACAAGCCCTCGGGTACTAACTTTATAACTCACAAAGCCTTATCCATACACCACATCAAAAACTCACCACATGAAAACGAAACGGCGAAACGAAAAACTCAGACGACGTCCTGCGCGCCAAACGAACGTTGCCAGAGCCAGACTCGGAGTCGGAACGCGATGCGCTATTCTCACGTAGCAGGAAACCGTGTCATCAGCAAAGACGCGGGAGAACAGGTGCGAGTATATAATTTAGTTCGCCATGTGTGACTCAAAACTTGTGCGTAGATTTAGATGTGGGTTCACTTCTTTTCAGAATTTTTTTTTTATGACTGGATATGAATGCAGCTGATCGGACATGATTGGAAAGTGATCGGACATGATGAAAGTGATCGGGCATGATTGGAAAGTGATCGGACATGATTGGAATGATTTTGAACGATGGGTAGAGATCGGACTGATCGAAAATGATTGGAATGATTGGTAAATGACTGGATCGTGATTGGAAAATGATTATTTTTGGGACCGTACACTGATTGGCCGAAGTGAGGTACCCCTCGCAAGTGTCCAAGCAATATATCATAGCAATAAGAAAAGCTTCCCAAGAAAGGAGAGCTTGCTACTAACCTCCAGATTAAAACAACAGGTTGACAGATTTTCCTCCATCTTAATAGTCATCAGTCTTTATTCGATCCCTTCACATTTTAGCCGTTTTCCAAAAAGTAAAAAGAGGTAATCGCTGCTCGGGGACATGGAAAATTAACAATGTCAGAGAAATATGTACACGGGACAGGGACAACAATAAATGCATGATTACAACAGCCTATTGCAGCAGAAAACAAAAGTCACAGCCCTCGCACCAACATGATGTAGCCCATAAGTGCGAGAGAGACAGGACGAGAAGAAAAGCGCTAGCTTCATCGTATAGGTGCGAGGGCTGTGACTTTTGTTTTCTGCTGCTATAGGCTGTTGTAAACATGCATTTATCACGGATGCATTTATTATTGTCCCTGTCCCGTGTACATATTTCTCTGACATTGTTAATTTTCCATGTCCCCGAGCCGTGATTACCTCTTTTTACTTTTTGGAAAACGGCTAAAATGTTAAGGGATCGAATAAAGACTGATGACTATTAAGATAGAGGAAAATCTGTCAACCTGTTGTTTTAATCTGGAGGTTAGTAGCAAGCTCTCCTTTCTTGGGAAGCTTTTCTTATTGCTATGATATATTGCTTGGACACTTGCTTTGGTAGGTTTGGGGACATCACTGTTAATTTAGGTCTGTATAAAATGCTTTTAATTTCATTCATAATATTATTTTATGACTAATGTGTTGAAAAATAGTTAAATATTTAGGAGATGTGTCACTTTACTGATTTTAGTAAGATATAGACCAAGTGAAGTTAATTGTCACTCTTTACGGTCTTTTCATAGTAGTTCCAAACCTTAAAGTCTAAGGCGAAGGGACTAAATTCTCCGGGGCCAACATGTCACTTGGTGTGGATGTTCGACCCATCATTAGCTTTTAAAAAAAGCATGGTTTGGAATTTTTGTACGTATGACGTATTTCTGCTAGAGTTGAAACAGTGAAATTATACAACATTTTAACGGGATTTTACTAAATAGAGCCAAGAAAAATTTTTCACGATCCAATCCAACCATGGATCATTTGAATCAGTATAAAAAACTGAATGTAAAACACCATGACTAGAGTTGGTATTGTGTTTCATATAGGATATTAGGTAGCACTCATAACTTGAGACGGATTGGTCGAACACCAAACTTTGACCTCCTATAATCCCAAACCATAATTTTTAAAAAAATTTCCTCTGACATATGGGTCCTTGGGGTGGTCCCAAATGATATTTAACCACTTCCAACTCAATCTGAAAACCATCATTTTGGACTTTGTGGTGATCTGACAGAGAATGACCCTCAAACAAGTGTTTTTTGGCAAAAGTTGTTAAACGGGATGCCCGTACTTTGATTCCACTCATTTAAAAGAATGTGCTGCCCGGAACTACCATCTACTTAGACTCATCGAAAGCCTATGCCACCCTTGGCCTGCACCGGTTTTGGCATTTCCAAGTTAATCATTATGTCACTTTCAAGGAAGGCAAAGTTTGCATAAATACTATAGAAGGAATGTGGGCTCTTGTGAAGTGAAGTTTTTCAAGATATAATAGGCAGAAAGCCATGTTCGACTCATACTTAGCTGAATTTATGATTAGGAGGAGGTGGTTAGGTTACGGTGATCAAAGAGTTACATTTCTGGAGAAAATAAAGGAGGTGTATAAGCTGGAGTGTTCTGATGTAGTTGATTCAGAAACTAAAACTGCTGAAGCAGATTAGTAATTTTTGTACTCTTGTTTTGTTTACTTTGTAGTGATTTTTCTGTGAATAGTACTTGTATTAATTTTTGCTTTTTGGGGGAAATTATAAAATATATAGTTGTTGCAGAAGTATGCCTTTAGACCCCACATTCCTTCAATAGTATTAGTGCAAACTTCGCCTTCCTTGTGGGAGATATAATTATTAACTTGAAGGGACACTCAAGTCATAAAAACAACATGATTTTCTCAAATATCTCTCTGCGAAAAGTGAACCAGTCGACAACAGTCTTGTTGGAAATATCTACCTCACGCATAATGTGTTTATGCGAAAACTCATGAAGACGAAAGGAGTGATTAAGCCAGATTTTAGCGGGGGTCCAACAAGCGGCAGCCCCCTGGTAATGTTTCGAATTATTTTTTTGTTTGGTGAAAATTAGAAAATTTGAGGTTGATAGTACACTTTGCCCCATCCGCGGAAGTGCAGTATCGACCTCCTTATCGACCTCCCCTCAGCGGGATCCAGGGGGCGGCAGCCCCCTGGTATAGTTCAAAATGTGATTTTTAGTAAAAATTAGAAAATGAGGTATTTTCCGAATTAGAAGAACAGGAGGAATATTGCCGTTCCCGGACCATCATAAAGCCTCGACCAATCAGAGAAGTGCTCTATGGACCGGGCCAGGAGAGAAGCCCCTCTGATTTTGGTCGAGGCTTTGTGATGGTCCGGGAGCAGACGATACTTTTCCTGTTCTTCTAATTCGGAAAATACCTCAGTGGCAGTCGATAGTACACTTCCCTGGGAAATATTTTAGGTGGCAAAGTGGTCGGTATTAAAATGGATTTCGACATTTTAAGTGGCAAGTTGCCATTTAAAATCTGTGGGAAATGGGCAGACTGTCATAAGTCTACTTACGACACAAAGTCACTTTTTGATTGATTCATATTAAGCATGTCGAACTCTACAACTTTGATTAAATCAAGGTTTTTGTCATTCCCATAGCTTGAGCTGTGGAGGCTGGTGTAATTTGTCGCAAGTCCAAATTAGTGGCTTGTTTTATGGCAGATGTGGCGTAAGTCTACTTGCGACTTTTGGCTTGAGAAGCTTGACAATGTCTCTTGACGTATGTCTACTTACGACACTCTGCCCAATTATCTAACTCAAAATTTGAAGACTCAAGTAGACTTATGCCCCCTTGCTCAAAAATCCTTTTTTTTTTAATCAGCTTAAGATTTACCAACACTACCAACTGACTTCAGACAAACAAATAATGAATGGCCAGTGTTCCTATACTTTTTGCAAACACTATCTTCAAACTGGTGTTGATGTTACTTCCCCTAAATGCCTGAAACATGTCATGGAATTACAGCTGTGCCGATATCAGGGTTGGAAACGTTACTTTCAAAAGTAACGGCGTTAGTGCGTTAACGTTATCGTTAGGTAACGATAACGATAACGCGTTACATTTTGGTCGGCTGGTAACGGGTAACGAAACGCGTTACTCAACCTCTGTAACGATAAACGCCGTTACCGCTACTTTTGATCGGGAGCTTCTTAACAAGCGCCTAGAAGACAAGTCTCCTCTTAGCTCTCAGAGCCGGCCCGCCCTACTTAATTCATAGATTACAGTAAAATTCTACATACCACTATGAAAACGCGTCTTACTTGTTCTCCTCAGAATTATGTACTTTCTAGCTTTTTTTACAGTTTTAGAGGCCACTTAAACTGAAAGTAACGATAACGCCGTTACAAAGTAACGGTAACGATAGCGCGTTAGTTTTGGAAAGGCCAGTAACGATAACGTTAACGCGTTACTTTGGATCGGGATAACGACAACGATAGCGCGTTACTATTTAAAAGTAACGTTCCCAACCCTGGCCGATATTGATGCTACTAATTGATTGGAATGAGGATAAGGACAAAGACCCCTACCAGCAGTCATTTTCACAACAGAAATACATTTTTGAGGCGTGAGGTATGTCTATGTGTTGTGTGAGTGGTGAAAAAGAGTAATTCTTTAATAATTTTTGCACCAAAATTCACCATGACATTTTGGTAATCTTGTCGCAAGAGACTTCCAAACCGTGACATTTCATGGTAAATTTGTCGCAAGTGACTTACGACAGACTGCCATGAATCCAATGGAGAATATAATTCGTCGTAAGTAGACTTGCGTCTCTCTGCCACAAAATCAAGAATAAATGTGAATGTCGCAAGTCATTTTGGCTTATGGTGGGCCACTGTTAGCAAATATCATAACTTTGACAACTTAATATCCTTCCAGAAGGACTTCTCTCACATTTCAGAGTGTTTGAAGTAATGTGAGTGCAATGAATAGTTTTTCTTAATTTCCCAAAACTGGGTGTAAAAAAGTTACGACAGTCTGCCCATTTGCCACAGAAATGTCATAATCCCTTCTAGTGCTACTTTGCCACTTAAAATTTTTTCCAGGGTTTGAGTGGCAAGTTGCCACTTAAAATGTCAACATCCACTTTACTGCCACCTTGTTACTTAAATTTTTTCCCATGGTTTACCCCATCCGCGGAAGTGTAGTATCTAACTCCCTTCAGCGGGGGTCCAGCCGGGGCTGCCGCCCCCTGGTAGCTTAAAAAGAAATTGTGACTTTTGGTAAAAGTTCGAAATAAGAGGTTGATAGTACATTAATGGCTAAAGTTATGTTGGGTTTGGTTTGCTTAATTGTGCGTTGGCTGGTTTCCCTGGTCAACTTTAAACAATAGGAGGCCTATATAGTAGAATTCAGCCGGACGCTAGAAGCAGAGGTGTGACTGAATTGCAACTCGTTTTCGTTTGAAATAAAGAATTTGTTATGAGTTAATTATGTTAAATTAAAATTGTGCTATTATAGCGCGTTCCGCCGGCAAGGCCACCCCCCCCCCCCCCCTAATTTATTGTTGGTTTCTTTTTATTCCAGTTAACTGTTCTCCTAATAATACACCAGCATAGGTCTCTACCTTAGGTCCAAAATAAGAATTTTTTTTTTTCTCCTATGAATACGCCCGGTAGGGCCCTTGCTCAGCCCCAAATCTCCGATTTCTACTAGTTAGAATAATAAACAAAATTTACATCAGTGCGAATACTGTCCTTCTGAGTATGGAGCGTCGGTGAGTGAAAGGACGTTTCCAAGAATCTTTAGTTTCGCTCATCAGCACTAGCGACTACCTAAATCACAGTGCAGATGTGTGGAGCTACACTAAAATATATGTGAAGGCATAATTCCGGGACAGCGCGAACGCAGTCCCGACTATCAAAAATATTACGCCCGAGGTATCCACATTTGGGATACTCGCAGAGGTCAGCCCAACCGAAGTGCAATGGAAAAGCCTCGCCCTGGGAGAACCGCCTTCATGGTCACGGTTAACTCCTGCGCCAGGTAAGTATGGAGAGACGTGGATGGTCTGACTACTTATCAAACTTTCATGACCAGCACACCCTGGGTGCCTGGCTTCAGAACACTAAAATTGCCAAAAGGGGCCAAGGAGGCTGATTAGGACGAAAACTGTCTGATGCTGGAGAAACTCCCTGACAAATCTGACGTCAACTCAATGCAACCATCGTTCTCACGAGATATTAAGATTGAAAAATTTGTGCTGGGAGTACGGTTTGTGCTTGCCACGCCATCTGGTGTGCGGCTGACAAAATGGAGGCTTCCCATGTTTCATTTCAAGCATTTTGTAAGGCACATATACCTTACATTACCAAAATTGTAAGTGATAAAGATCAAATAAAGATACTCATATTAATTAAATGTTACATTTTAAGAAAGAAAAGAACTAGAGCAATCAGCCGGTAACATTTTCGAGTTTGGATCTAGAGTGGGGAAGTCCCCAATCGACTAAAATAATTGGGCACAGTACATTGGGAGAAGATGGGCTCGTTTCTCACATATACACTTGACCGAAAACCATATTTTAAATTTTTTGTGTGTGTGTTTCTGATACGATTTATTTGTTAATAAAATTTCCAGTGATCTTTGTGAATCCCCTTGATCGATCCGAATAGACCCCATTCGGTCTGTGCTCGGGGAGAAGAAGAAAGGAATCCCGACCGGAACCAGTGCTCCAACTAAGCTTTTTATTCGAAATTTGAACCATATATGCCTTTGCTTGGTTGTGATTGGGTACCACCTCTAAAACTTTCATGAAGGACTTGCGCGGGTACTTGCTGCCATTTTGATACTGGTTCCGGTCTTGATTTCCTTATTTCTTCTCTAAATGCCCAGACCGAAGAGAGTCTTTTCGAAAATCTTGCCGACTAATTATTGCTCTAGTTCTTGTGTTTCGTAAAAGAAAATAATCAATCTATCTTTCTCTTTCACACTTCGACTGCAGCATACAGCGCACCAGACCCGTCTGTATGTAGGGGGCGGATGCGTCGTTTCATGATCGGGTAGGTATCATTGTGAACCACTCAGAGTGCCTTCCACCCCAGCCCCACCCCGAAAGGTGAGTGAACGATCATCGATTGAAGAGTGCAGACAGCCAAGTATCCGCAATTTTCATGCCTCACGCTCAGGGAAGAAGACTACATCTCATCCTCGTGGTTTCATTGACTCTACTGTTGAGTAGAGAGAAGTGAAGACGTACTACAGAAATGATCCTGTGAAGTACAGTCTTACTTATGCCGCCCTGATTCTGACAATTAGTAGGTGAGAACGTGTGGACTCAGCCGCGCGAGCGAACCAATATGTCATACATCCGCCGCAGCGCCATCTAGCAGCGTTCGTCGCGCGATGCACTTTGGGGAGAATGTGGCGGGAAATTCAAACGCTGAGCCTCTCAGCAGCTTCGAGCGCCCAGTCAGAACGTTTCACTCATGAGAGGCTGGAATATGCGAGGGGTGGACTACTTCGACTTTTCCATGGACACATCGCATATTTCGATGAGAATACTCAAATCATTCCCTCTACTCCAAAACTTGCAGCACGACGCCGCCTTAATGACGCGTTACACTCAGCGATTTCGTCATGTACGTCTATGTCCGTTTTGTGTTTTTGAACAATATTGTTGTGACTCAAATGCCACAGGTTGAGTTGAAATGTACCGCAATACAGTACATGTTTTCTACACTATGCGACAAAATGTCAACGACAATCGGCAAACATTGGAGGAAACATCGAATATGTCGAGTGTCAGGCCACCTTTAACCTTACGTGGCATTCTACCGACACGGGAGCTTATTATTTAAGCGAGACCTACTTTAGAAATGAAGTCCCATCTTCTAGCCTTTCGGGCATAAACCGAACCGTTCGCTCTTCAAAGTAAGTGCAGAGATCAAAATCGCATTACACCATATCGGGCGAAGTACGCTTTATCTCACACAAGTGTAAATGTACACTACGCATCCGCGATAGACACGGTTTAAACAAACCCAGCAAATGAAATTATCTACTTGCAGACGGCAACCATAGTATAAACCTGGGCAGATTAATCAGCCTCCGTAGAGGCTTCCAAAAATTGCCATGGCGGACTATATTTCAAGTCCACCTGGCGGGGTATTGGTAAAAGTTTTCAACTAGCAATAATCGCACCTCGGATAAACCTCATTGGTTACGATATCGCCACTGCGCAAAGTTAACGGGAAGGAGTGTTGCACCCACACTCAATGCATATGGCCCATCCGAGACCTCCGCGCGCTAGGTCCTATACGGGCGGGCAACGCAGGCCAGCTAGCGATAGTGGCTCCATCCCGCGGAGAGGGAACGAAACAAGTGACGTCAGTGCGATGTGTCCTGCAGGGACATACAGCACTCAAGTTATTGATTCGCAGAAATATTAGCATGCATTGCTACTCTTTTCAAATTAGAAATAAAATTTGTATCAGGCTGCCTCCAACAAGACGACAATTCAGCCGTAGGGACTTGACTGACGTACACAGGATTTCTAAAGTGCCAAATATAGCAGGGCTTTACCGACATTAAAAACTTAAAACGAAAATAATTACAATAATGTAATTAGAATAATAAACAAAATTTACATCAGTGCGAATACTGTCCTTTTGAGTATGGAGCGTCGGTGAGTGAAAGGACGTTTCCAAGAATCTTTAGTTTCGCTCATCAGCACTGGTGACTACCTAAATCACAGAGCAGATGTGTGAAGTTACAGTAAAATATATGTGAAGGCATAATTCCGGGACAGCGCGAACGCAGTCCCGACTATCAAAAATATTACGCCCGAGGTATCCACATTTGGGACACTCGCAGAGGTCAGCCCAACCGAAGTGCAATGGAAAGGCCTCGCCCTGGGAGAACCGCCTTCATGATCACGGTTAACTCCTGCGCCAGGTAAGTATGGAGAGACGTGGATGGTCTGACTACTTATCAAACTTTCATGACCAGCACACCCTGGGTGCCTGGCTTCAGAACACTAAAATTGCCAAAAGGGGCCAAGGAGGCTGATTAGGACGAAAACTGTCTGATACTAGAGAAACTCCCGGACAAATCTGACGTCAACTCAATGCAACCATCGTTCTCATAAGATATTAAGATTGAAAAATTTGTGCTGGGAGTACGGTTTGTGCTTGCCACGCCATCTGGTGTGCGGCTGACAAAATGGAGGCTTCCCATGTTTCATTTCAAGCATTCTGTAAGGCACATGTACCTTACCTTACCAAAATTGTAAGTGATAAAGATCAAATAAAGATACTCATATTAATTAAATGTTACATTTTAAGAAAGAAAAGAACTAGAGCAATTAGCCGGTAACATTTTCGAGTTTGGATCTAGAGTGGGGAAGTCCCCAATCGACTAAAATAATTGGGCACAGTACATTGGGAGAAGATGGGCTCGTTTCTCACATATACACTTGACCGAAAACCATATTTTAAATTTTTTGTGTGTGTGTTTCTGATACGATTTATTTGTTAATAAAATTTCCAGTGATCTTTGTGAATCCCCTTGATCGATCCGAATAGACCCCATTCGGTCTGTGCTCGGGGAGAAGAAGAAAGGAATCCCGACCGGAACCAGTGCTCCAACTAAGCTTTTTATTCGAAATTTGAACCATATATGCCTTTGCTTGGTTGTGATTGGGTACCTCCTCTAAAACTTTCATGAAGGACTTGCGCGGGTACTTGCTGCCATTTTGATACTGGTTCCGGTCTTGATTTCCTTATTTCTTCTCTAAATGCCCAGACCGAAGAGAGTCTTTTCGAAAATCTTGCCGACTAATTATTGCTCTAGTTCTTGTGTTTCGCAAAAGAAAATAATCAATCTATCTTTCTCTTTCTCCCTTCGACTACAGCATACAGCGCACCAGACCCGTCTGTATGTAGGGGGCGGATGCGTCGTTTCATGATCGGGTAGGTATCATTGTGAACCACTCAGAGTGCCTTCCACCCCAGCCCCACCCCGAAAGGTGAGTGAACGATCATCGATTGAAGAGTGCAGACAGCCAAGTATCCGCAGTCTTCATGCCTCATGCTCAGGGAAGAAGATTACATCTCATCCTCGTGGTTTCATTGACTCTACTGTTGAGTAGAGAGAAGTGAAGACGCACTACAGAAATGATCATGTGAAGTACAGTCTTACTTATGCCGCCCTGATTCTGACAATTAGTAGGTGAGAACGTGTGGACTCAGCCGCGCGAGCGAACCAATATGTCATACATCCGCCGCAGCGCCATCTAGCAGCGTTCGTCGCGCGATGCACTTTGGGGAGAATGTGGCGGGAAATTCAAACGCTGAGCCTCTCAGCAGCTTCGAGCGCCCAGTCAGAACGTTTCACTCATGAGAGGCTGGAATATGCGAGGGGTGGACTACTTCGACTTTTCCATGGACACATCGCATATTTCGATGAGAATACTCAAATCATTCCCTCTACTCCAAAACTTGCAGCACGACGCCGCCTTAATGACGCGTTACACTCAGCGATTTCGTCATGTACGTCTATGTCCGTTTTGTGTTTTTGAACAATATTGTTGTGACTCAAATGCCACAGGTTGAGTTGAAATGTACCGCAATACAGTACATGTTTTCTACACTATGCGACAAAATGTCAACGACAATCGGCAAACATTGGAGGAAACATCGAATATGTCGAGTGTCAGGCCACCTTTAACCTTACGTGGCATTCTACCGACACGGGAGCTTATTATTTAAGCGAGACCTACTTTAGAAATGAAGTCCCATCTTCTAGCCTTTCGGGCATAAACCGAACCGTTCGCTCTTCAAAGTAAGTGCAGAGATCAAAATCGCATTACACCATATCGGGCGAAGTACGCTTTATCTCACACAAGTGTAAATGTACACTACGCATCCGCGATAGACACGGTTTAAACAAACCCAGCAAATGAAGTTATCTACTTGCAGACGGCAACCATAGTATAAACCTGGGCAGATTAATCAGCCTCCGTAGAGGCTTCCAAAAATTGCCATGGCGGACTATATTTCAAGTCCACCTGGCGGGGTATTGGTAAAAGTTTTCAACTAGCAATAATCGCACCTCGGATAAACCTCATTGGTTACGATATCGCCACTGCGCAAAGTTAACGGGAAGGAGTGTTGCACCCACACTCAATGCATATGGCCCATCCGAGACCTCCGCGCGCTAGGTCCTATACGGGCGGGCAACGCAGGCCAGCTAGCGATAGTGGCTCCATCCCGCGGAGAGGGAACGAAACAAGTGACGTCAGTGCGATGTGTCCTGCAGGGACATACAGCACTCAAGTTATTGATTCGCAGAAATATTAGCATGCATTGCTACTCTTTTCAAATTAGAAATAAAATTTGTATCAGGCTGCCTCCAACAAGACGACAATTCAGCCGTAGGGACTTGACTGACGTACACAGGATTTCTAAAGTGCCAAATATAGCAGGGCTTTACCGACATTAAAAACTTAAAAAAAAAAACGAAAATAATTACAAAAATGTAATTAGAATAATAAACAAAATTTACATCAGTGCGAATACTGTCCTTTTGAGTATGGAGCGTCGGTGAGTGAAAGGACGTTTCCGAGAATCTTTAGTTTCGCTCATCAGCACTGGTGACTACCTAAATCACAGAGCAGATGTGTGAAGTTACAGTAAAATATATGTGAAGGCATAATTCCGGGACAGCGCGAACGCAGTCCCGACTATCAAAAATATTACGCCCGAGGTATCCACATTTGGGACACTCGCAGAGGTCAGCCCAACCGAAGTGCAATGGAAAGGCCTCGCCCTGGGAGTACCGCCTTCATGATCACGGTTAACTCCTGCGCCAGGTAAGTATGGAGAGACGTGGATGGTCTGACTACTTATCAAACTTTCATGACCAGCACACCCTGGGTGCCTGGCTTCAGAACACTAAAATTGCCAAAAGGGGCCAAGGAGGCTGATTAGGACGAAAACTGTCTGATACTAGAGAAACTCCCGGACAAATCTGACGTCAACTCAATGCAACCATCGTTCTCATAAGATATTAAGATTGAAAAATTTGTGCTGGGAGTACGGTTTGTGCTTGCCACGCCATCTGGTGTGCGGCTGACAAAATGGAGGCTTCCCATGTTTCATTTCAAGCATTCTGTAAGGCACATGTACCTTACCTTACCAAAATTGTAAGTGATAAAGATCAAATAAAGATACTCATATTAATTAAATGTTACATTTTAAGAAAGAAAAGAACTAGAGCAATTAGCCGGTAACATTTTCGAGTTTGGATCTAGAGTGGGGAAGTCCCCAATCGACTAAAATAATTGGGCACAGTACATTGGGAGAAGATGGGCTCGTTTCTCACATATACACTTGACCGAAAACCATATTTTAAATTTTTTGTGTGTGTGTTTCTGATACGATTTATTTGTTAATAAAATTTCCAGTGATCTTTGTGAATCCCCTTGATCGATCCGAATAGACCCCATTCGGTCTGTGCTCGGGGAGAAGAAGAAAGGAATCCCGACCGGAACCAGTGCTCCAACTAAGCTTTTTATTCGAAATTTGAACCATATATGCCTTTGCTTGGTTGTGATTGGGTACCTCCTCTAAAACTTTCATGAAGGACTTGCGCGGGTACTTGCTGCCATTTTGATACTGGTTCCGGTCTTGATTTCCTTATTTCTTCTCTAAATGCCCAGACCGAAGAGAGTCTTTTCGAAAATCTTGCCGACTAATTATTGCTCTAGTTCTTGTGTTTCGTAAAAGAAAATAATCAATCAATCTTTCTCTTTCTCCCTTCGACTACAGCATACAGCGCACCAGACCCGTCTGTATGTAGGGGGCGGATGCGTCGTTTCATGATCGGGTAGGTATCATTGTGAACCACTCAGAGTGCCTTCCACCCCAGCCCCACCCCGAAAGGTGAGTGAACGATCATCGATTGAAGAGTGCAGACAGCCAAGTATCCGCAATCTTCATGCCTCACGCTCAGGGAAGAAGATTACATCTCATCCTCGTGGTTTCATTGACTCTACTGTTGAGCAGAGAGAAGTGAAGACGCACTACAGAAATGATCCTGTGAAGTACAGTCTTACTTATGCCGCCCTGATTCTGACAATTAGTAGGTGAGAACGTGTGGACTCAGCCGCGCGAGCGAACCAATATGTCATACATCCGCCGCAGCGCCATCTAGCAGCGTTCGTCGCGCGATGCACTTTGGGGAGAATGTGGCGGGAAATTCAAACGCTGAGCCTCTCAGCAGCTTCGAGCGCCCAGTCAGAACGTTTCACTCATGAGAGGCTGGAATATGCGAGGGGTGGACTCGAGGGGTACCTCACATCTCCTATGTGCGTACACTGATTGGAGGCAGACTTGACTGGAAAAGATTGGACACGACTGGGTTGATCGGGAATGATGGGAAATGGTCAGTACTATTGGAGTGAATGTAACTTGACTGGAGTGACTGGAACTTGATTGGAAATTGATTAGAGTGATTGGAACTTGATTGGAAATTGATTGGAGTGATTGGAACTTGATTGGAAATTGATTGGAGTGATTGGAACTAGATTGGAATTTGATTGGAGTGGTGAAAGGCCTTGATTGGGAGAGTGAAAAGAAGAGCAGAATACAAAACCAACCCAGAACCATAGGGCCAGAAAATGTCATGTTGGACCGATAACGCCGAGTAGGTAGGCAATAATTTTACACGGCAAGTCGCCGTTCTGCATAGGCAACCCAACCAACATTTCTTCGCCGATTCATTGCCGCCGAAAAACGCAGCTCCGCCCCTTTTCCTTTTCTCCCAGTTGATTTTTTGTTTTAATAAAAGTTTGTGCAGGGGATCCGAGGCCGTCTCCCGCAATCTTCTTACCTTTACCTGAAACATGAGTGAGTTAAAATTCATCGACAGTGCATACGACCATAACCTTCAAATGGAACGAGAAGTGAAAATTCCAAGATTTTGCAAAGACGTTGAGAGGCAATAAAGAAAGTACATTAGCATTAGCTCAGACAGCAATCAATTTATTCTGTGGCTTATAAACGCGATGACCATGTTGATTGATCGTTCTTGGTTGTACGCCGGTTCAATAGGGTTCGATCTTATCATCAGAAAGAATACATTCGACAGAAGACTGTTTTAATTCAAGATGTAGAAAGTACATTCAAGAACACAGAATCAACAAGCCCTCGGGTACTAACTTTATAACTCACAAAGCCTTATCCATACACCACATCAAAAACTCACCACATGAAAACGAAACGGCGAAACGAAAAACTCAGACGACGTCCTGCGCGCCAAACGAACGTTGCCAGAGCCAGACTCGGAGTCGGAACGCGATGCGCTATTCTCACGTAGCAGGAAACCGTGTCATCAGCAAAGACGCGGGAGAACAGGTGCGAGTATATAATTTAGTTCGCCATGTGTGACTCAAAACTTGTGCGTAGATTTAGATGTGGGTTCACTTCTTTTCAGAATTTTTTTTTTATGACTGGATATGAATGCAGCTGATCGGACATGATTGGAAAGTGATCGGACATGATGAAAGTGATCGGGCATGATTGGAAAGTGATCGGACATGATTGGAATGATTTTGAACGATGGGTAGAGATCGGACTGATCGAAAATGATTGGAATGATTGGTAAATGACTGGATCGTGATTGGAAAATGATTATTTTTGGGACCGTACACTGATTGGCCGAAGTGAGGTACCCCTCGCTGCAGCCTGAGGGTTCTCTGCCTTCTCTGCTATTTTAAGTTTGTGCTTAAAGAAGAGGGCCGCAAGCTTGTGATTTGAGGCACACTCTGTCGTAAGGCCTAGAGAAGCTGGATCCAGAGAGGGTTGGTTGCTTGATTCTTCCTCCTCGTCATCAGTATTTCCAATTAGGTCCTCCTGGGACGCAAGCTCTGAAAAATCTGGCACACGGACTGGCTTCATTCTCTGTTAAAAAATAAAAACAAAAAAAAATGTTAGTAAAAATGAATTGATTAAGAGGCATGTCGAAGTGCTCACTACTTGAGATTCTCACCTTCGCTTTTTTTTTTCTTTTGCTATAACAAGCCTTTCCAAAATCAAGAATTTTCTGAGCTCTTGACAAAATTTGGCGTCCTTTATGCGATCGCCAAACGCACGCTCAAGAGTCTCGTAGGACACAAACATTCTCTGTACCGCCCAGGGCTTTTGAAATGTCTTCTCGTATTTGATAGCTTGAGACAAGCCTTGCGCTTTTCTCAGCTTAAGGGAAATAGTCTTGTCAATTACACTGCCAATCTTGTAATAGTGACAGTTTTCATAAGTGTCTGTCGATCCTTTGGACATGCACATCCTTATTTATGCAGTGTGGATGCAAGCATTTTACCACTTTTCTCTCACCCACCTCAGCAAATGGAAGACCTGGTGGTGACTGTAATAAAAATGAAATATTAAAAAAACGTGAATATTTCAATGAGAAATTCTAAATAAATCGGGTGTAGGTTGACCTACCTCTTCATCGTCGGATAGCTCTGAATCAACATTTACATCATCTTCTTTGCCAGTGCCAGACTGACTTGTAGCGAACTGCAATTAAAATCGACATAAATACGTTATTTCGCCGTCAAGGTTAAACAAGGGATAAATAATGGGGAGAGAGGGCGATGTAAGCCGGGGTACGGGGCGGGGGCGCTTACCTTCTCAATGTCAACGCTGGATGAAATTTCACTACTCTTCTCAGTGTCCTTTGATTTTTCAAGATCGTCTTCCTCTGAGCTAGAGCTGCAGGTTGAACTATCATCGGATTCAGAAGAAGCATGAAATTCCGGGGAGCTTTCTGGCACCTGGTTTCCTCCAGGAAAATTGCTCCAGTCCTCCTGTTGCAGAAAGAAATTAAAAACATAAAATCTGTCCTTTCATGATTGAATGTGTTTTGCCCAAACCAAGAAAATTAAGACTGTCGAATCACGTTTCTCGTGACCCCCCATAAACGTGATTTCAGGTTTTTCCTTTGATAAATCTAGTAATTTTAGAGGTAGGGAGCTGGGCAAATAGAGCTTCTAAAGCTCTTCCCTAGAAACTTAGTACAGTATTTAGAAAACAACTGAAGTGTTGCTGGGAGAGAAATTGCACAGAAAACCACATCCCAACAGTTTGAGAGGATGTCACGGTTTTATGGGCGCAAACGTCGGGTTTTTGGTTCCTGGAACAAACTCAGCTGTTTGGACGATGTTTGGACCGTCGGAGGAAACAGCGGGTGGTGGAAATGTGGAAATGAGAGGAGCGGCAGGCCTCGTAGTAGGTAACCGCTCAGCTTGTAATTTCTATGAACGTTTCTTGACCACTGCTTGATCAAAGATGCCGTTAATGTGTAAGTCAAGGGGTTGAGCTTGCTATTGCCCACACCAAGCACGCGAAGCCTTTTTCGGCCACATTGGATAATGTGGACGGGGGCGAACCACAAGAGCTAAAAGTCACAAGCGCTAACGCCACAAGCGCTACGATTCACAGGCGCTACACGTCACAGGCGCTACGAATCGCAAGAGCTAAAAGCCACAAGCGCTACGATTCACAAGCGCTAAACGTCACAAGCGCTAAGATTCACAAGCGCTAAAAGTCACAAGCGCTACGATTCACAAGCGCTAAAAGTCGCAAGAGCTACAAGTCACAAGAGCTAAACGTCACAAGCGCTAAGGTTCACAAGCGCTAAAAGCCACAAGCGCTACGATTCACAAGCGCTAAAAGTCACAAGCGCTACGATTCACAAGCGCTAAAAGTCACAAGAGCTACAAGCAAATCAACGGTCACCGGGAACGGACTATACTCTACGATACCGGCGAGAACGAGATCGAGGTTCGAGACATGGGTCACCGAGGTGGACGGAGGAGGATAGTCTTCCCAGCCAAAGAATGAGGTAGTGCGAGGAGAGCAACGAAAGCCGTTCGGCTCCCGATTGCCCCCGAACTCCCCCCACTCAGTGCCTTCGGCCTCGAGATCTCGCGGCGTCTTGCGCGGCTTGGGCCGCGAGAACGCGAGTCCGCGCAACCCTTCAGGACAACCGCGAAAGGGATGCGCGAACCTCGCGTATCACCCCTAGAGATCTAAAAAAACCGGTTTTTTTGACCAAAAGTAAAAAAACAGTAAAAAACCGGGTAAAAAACGGTAAAAAACGGTAAAAAACGGTTTTTTTGCTATTTCGTCTTAAAAATAATAGAAAATCATTTTTTTCCCTCAATTGTTTTACGTGATCTGGTGTTACTCCTCTGACAAATTAATGAGTACTTAATAGTACTTAAAAGAGACAAGTTGTAATTATAGAAAGTCAGAGCAGTTGTCATCACATGGGTTTTGATTACTTTTGCCTTATCTGATGCCTAGTTTGGGTGTTTAAATGATTTCTGGGTAACGCTTTCTGGAACGTTTTCCTTACATTAAAAATACCAGTCACAATTTTTTGATATGTTGTTGTGTGCTGTTAGTACTTGATTTTGAGCTCAAAATTTAAAGATTTAGTGATGTGGAAGTTGCTCAAACTAAATTTTTAAGATATTTTTTGTAAAAAAAAATCCAATTTTTATTAGAAAACATTAGGTCAAAGTGGGGTCTATGGGGCTAAACATTATCCTTATACCTGGTTTAGTTGGTATCAACCCCTAGAACTTACTCTCATATAAATGTATGTCCTTTTGACAATGAAAACTTTTAAAAGCCATTACAAAATGGTCAAAATAGACACAGTCTCTAACTCCAGGGATGCTAGCGCCACTATGGTTACAAAAAAGTGAGAAAAGTGAGAATTTCAGCGCAAAAAGTGACCAAAAGTAACTCAGCCAAATTAAGTCACAAAAATACCCCCAAAAATTGGGGTTCAACTCCGCACTTCGGTATTTTTGGAGTAAAAAACCGAAATATCGTAAAGTAAATAACTGTTTTTTACCGAGTTTTTTACTCAAAAAAACAGTTTTTTACTATCGCTTTAGATCTCTAATCACCCCCACGAACCCGCGACAGGAAGCGCAACCCCGAAGGAGACCCGCAGGACACGCGAACCGCGACCGCACCAAACACCTCAACTCGTGACCCGCGGCCGCGGATCGCGGCTCGCGGTCCGCGAGTCCTCCCCCGCGGTTCCGCGAATATCCTCGCGATATCGCGCATCCCTTTCGCGGTTGTCCTGAAGGGTTGCGCGGACTCGCGTTCTCGCGGTCCAAGCCGCGCAAGACGCCGCGAGATCTCGAGGCCGAGGGCACTGAGTGGGGGGAATTCGGGAGCAATCGGGAGCCGAATGGCTTTCGTTGCTCTCCTCGCACTACCTCATTCTTTGGCTGGGAAGACTATCCTCCTCCGTCCACCTCGGTGACCCATGTCTCGAACCTCGATCTCGTTCTCGCCGGTATCGTAGAGTATAGTCCGTTCCCGGTGACCGTTGATTTGCTTGTAGCTCTTGTGACTTTTAGCGCTTGTGAATCGTAGCGCTTGTGACTTTTAGCGCTTGTGAATCTTAGCGCTTGTGAATCTTAGCGCTTGTGACGTTTAGCGCTTGTGAATCGTAGCGCTTGTGGCTTTTAGCTCTTACGATTCGTAGCGCCTGTGACGTGTAGCGCTTGTGAATCGTAGCGCTTGTGGCGTTAGCGCTTGTGGCGTTAGCGCTTGTGACTTTTAGCTCTTGTGAAGGCCGTCGATGTGGACTTGACGGATTTTTAGGCTTCGCGTGCGCTAAAGCGCAAAACGCGAAGCCTATAGACACGCTCGATGTTTCTCGCCAAGATTTTCGTGTGCGCTACCTGCTCCCCAACATCCTCCAGCGACACAAAAGAAAAAGGTTCGGGTCGGGGGCGGGGCCGGGGGCGGAGGTCCTTGCGGGGGTCCGCCCGGCCGGCCGCCCGACTCAGCGTGCGCATATATTATGGTCCAGTCAACCAAGGTTTTAACCTCAAACAAATTGAAGTAAATCGTTTTATTGCAGAATCTGGTAGAATGAACCGCAACAAACGCCCCCCAAAAATTTTTCCATCGAAATCCGTCGGGAACACCCTTTTTTTGAACCGGAAGGGCGTAAGTGACACACTGCACGTTCAGGCTTATATCTCTGGTTCTATCTGTCGCAGAGATCTCGGCGATGGCTCAAAATGTCCGCAAAGAACCGCTTCATAAAATGTATACGAAGCGCTCTTCGAAAAATATCAAACCGTTACACTGTAAACATTTTTCTATAAATTCGGAATTTTTTTCCACAAAAGATTGAAAAAAATTAAATGATCGAGCTGGAATCCGGAAAAATACTCCAAGTAAACGTTGTAGCCTGATTCCTTAGCTCCCAACGCCGTTTCGATCACCGTGGTATTCTTAATAGTTTCCGAGATATCCGACCGGAGGTGCGCGCCGAGCGTGCTTCGGCCGGGGCCCGAGGCGGCCGGTGGCTGCATAAGGCGCGCACGGCCAGAGCGGCCACGTCGGGCGGCCGGCCGGAGGCAGTCGAAGAGAAGGGCTAAAAAAGTGAAATGGCTCCGATCCCGGAAAAATTTTTACACTGTGTACTTACTAACATGCCCTACTTGGGATAAAAAAATTTCCGCGCGGGGATTTTTTTTCTAGGAAATACCGGCCAAAAACCCATTTCGCGACTTGGGTCCGTTAAAAGCGTGCCGTTTCGAACCAGTTTGGATTTTTTAAAAAGCGACCCCCCCTACGTCCTGGAGGAAAGACCACTCTACAAGGCAGAAAAAGTTATTTTGCGATTTTGTGAAAAACAAGCCGTAGGGAATTTTTTAATGGTGATCTTTCTAGCATCGTCATTTACCGCTTTTTGAAAGAAATGCCCGTGATAGAGGTGCGCTCCGGGGTAGGGCAAAACTTTTTAGCTCAAAAAAATCCGTGGAGTTTCCGCTTTCCAATGATTTGCTGGGTTCAAACATGCGGTGCATGACAGCCGTGCAGCAGCGTTCAATGTTCAGCCGCGCGCGCACCCCCGCTGCCGCGCCCAGCCCGCCCGGCTGCCGCTGCGTGCGGAAGCGGCTCCGGACAGCGCTGCTGTCTCGCTCGCACTCATTGCCTGCAGATGGGCGCGAGGAGGAGGGGCGATATCTAGTTTTGGATGCAGACTTTTACACTCAGCGGCAGCGGCCTGGACGACTTTCCTGCTCGATGCAGCGCCCAGCGCAGCGCGCGCGCCGCTGGAAGTTCTACTGTATGCTCGTAGTTTCGACTTCTGATAAAAATTTCAAAGCGTTGTCCAGCACCAATAGTAATTATAAGGACGTAGTCCGTTATTTAATATATTGTAAGTTTTATGCAAGTATGGTGGTTCATGCGTCAGTTAACCATTTTACGTGTATCAATGTCACCAGTTTCTTTTTCTAATATAAGAAATACAAGAATTTAAAATTTGTTTAAAATAAAACAATCATAAAATTAAATAACGGGCTACGTCCTTATAATTACTATTGGTGCTTGACAACGCTTTGAAATTTTTATCAGAAGTCGAAACTACGAGCATACAGTAGAACTTCCAGCGGCGCGCGCGCTGCGCTGGGCGCTGCATCGAGCAGGGAAGTCGTCAGGCCGCTGCCGCTGAGTGTAAAAGTCTGCATCCAAAACTAGATATCGTACCCAAATGATGGTTCACCCCAGCAACAAAAGATTAAGTAACATAATACAAGATCACGTATGCAACCGTGCAGCACCTGCAGCACTGCAGGTTTCCTAATTAGTTTAAAGGGTTTCTGTAAGGTTCACACGGGTTCACACGCTCAAAATATGATCAATACGAAACTCTGATGTGAAACATTACTTTAACAGGCCCGTTTTGAGGCGTCATTTAAGTCATCTGGCTGTAATTGGACCGCAACCAAGCGTAGGTCAGTGATTGGCTTGAGTTTCAGGCAATTCCTGCAGTTTCCCCAGCAGAATCAGTTGTTGATGACAGAAATCAGTACGGTGACCCGCCGGCAAGCAGTATGAGGACTGTATGGTATGCTCAACTTTGGAAAAAGCACAACTCGAGCTGTCCAATACAGATGCTTACGGACAGTTTCTCTTCAATTACATAGAAGGGAAAATCACTAAGGGTGTGAAATCAGTATCCGTGGCAGAATCAGTTAATAATGACAGAAGCAGTACGGTGACCCGCCATCGAGCAATACTATGGCTTCATAGTGGTCAACTTTGGAAAAAGCACAACTCGAGTTGTGCAGTACAGATGCTTACGGACAGTTTCACTTCAATTACATAGAAGGGAAAATCACTAAGAATGTGAAATTAGTATCTGTGTGGTTCTTATTTAAAAGTTAAAGGGGAGCATGAGGCAATTGGGTACAACCTTTATTCAAAAATTCACTAATGACCGTAGGGACAAAACTCAATTTCTATGACTGGAATAGTTTTCAATTATTTAACAATACTAGGGCTCCTGGCACCGTTAGGGAGAATAAGAAATACGGGCCCAAAGCTATCAAGCCAAGTAAACCAATCATAGAATAACACATAACACAGGCGCTCAAGTCGTGAAAATTACTGACACAGACTCCATGATCACAATTGATGCAGTAAAGGTCTACATCAACTGCCCTTACGAGATTCTCAAAAGTCAACAGTAACAGGTAATGAGCGCAACGCGGACAAGGCAGGACATTCAATCCAAATCGCTATGCCGGTCAGGGGCTGTACTACGCGACAGAGTATAGCCATCACGGATGGTGAAAGTGAAGTCGCAGAGCGCTGGGCTCCCGTGTCATTCTCCGCGCGTGTCGAGAACAACCCGCGCGCCAGCCGCGCGGTGCCGATACGCACGCACTCTATCGGATGGGCGCCGAAGCATGCGCTCGCCGCGTCGCCGCGCCGCCGCGCCGCCGCGCCGCGCAGCGCATTGCATTACGCTTACAGACCCGTTTTGAATTAAAACGAATCATTAGACGACAGGGGTTGGGCGAAACAAATAGAAGGGAGAAGAATTCGAAAGGCCGGCAGTAGGATGGTGAGGTTACCAAAGCAATTGACCCGGCCTCCCGTCTGCCTCATGGACTGGTAGCGTGTTAGCCTCGCACCAGCCCCAAGACAACTCGCACGTTGACACGAATGACCACAGACTTTCGACGGCACTCTAGCACGTTTTCGGGTCGCACGACGACAAGCAGAAGGCATTTAGAAAGAAGTCTGAAAACTTTAATTTAAGCAGCATCAGAGGGCGAAAGGCTGATGTTTAGAGTCGATCGTGGTCTTTGATGCAGGAATAATATTTGAAATACCCCAGCCGGCGCGATCGATGCCAGGACTGGCCGTAAACGTCAGTTATTCTGTCGTGTTGAAAGTGCATCTGAGGGTTATGGGCGACGCATATTTATTTAATTTACCGGGAAACCAAATTCGAGCGCCAATAAGTTAATAGTGTTCTGAGTCTACTGAAAAAAGCCCTTTCCGATGGTATACTTGAGTGACTCATCGGCTCTGAGTCACTGTTCTATACTATTACCACTGAGTCTGCTGGGGAAACTGCAGGAATTGCCTGAGACTCAAGCCAATCTCTGACCTACGCTTGGTTGCGGTCCAATTACAGCCAGATGACTTAGATGACGCCTCAAAACGGGTCTGATAAAGTAATGTTACACATCAGAGTTTTGTATTGAGCACTTTTTGTGGGTGCGAGCCTTACAGAAACCCTTTAAACTTATTAGGAAACCTGCAGTGCTGCAGGTGCTGCACGGTGGCATACGCGATCTTTTATTATGTTGCTTAAACTTTTGTTGCTGGGGTGAACCATTGACAATTGTTTTGGTAACCTCATCATTCTACTGCCGGCCTTTGAATTCTTCTCCCTTCTATTTGTTTCGCCCAATCCCTGTCGTCTAATGATTCGTTTTAATTCAAAACGGGTCTGTAAGCGTAATGCAATGCGCTGGGCGGCGCGAAGGCGCGGCGAGCGCATGCTTCGGCGCCCATCCGATAGAGTGCGTGCGTATCGGCACTGCGCGGTGGCGCGCGGGCTGTTCTCGACACGCGCAGAGAATCACACGGGAGCCCAGCGCCCTCCGACTTTACCTTCACCGTCTAAATGTTCTATACAAATCAACAACATGCTAGCAAAAAATGGCAAAGGAATAACAAGAAGAAAGGACAAAAACAAGATCAATCGGCACACCCACTGGCAATTAATAAAAGGACCCATAGAGGCAAAAGATAAGGCACTACACCACGTGGCAATAACCAAACAAACCAGGAAAAGAGGTGCTACATGCAGTCCCTCATGTGCTATCAATAACAAAGCAAGCCTAACGAACAAAGGATTAAAAACCAAAGGACCCACAGCGGCAAATAACGAAGAACCAGGCAAGGAGTTGATAATCCCTAACATAAACAAAAGAAGCACTAAAAGTACGCAGCAATGTACCCTCAAAAGTATCACTAAAAAATTAGCAAGAATAAAGCTCAAAGGCTCTATACAAATCAAAAACAAGCTAATCAATAATGGCAAAGGAATAACCAGAAGGAACGGAGAAAACAAGGCAATAAAAGGACCCATAGAGGCAAAAGGCACAGCACTACACTACGTGGCAAATAACAAAACACCTATAAAAGTCGGTATTACATGCAGCCCTATATGTGTTCTAAATAAAAAAGCAAGCCTTAAGTACAAAGGATCAAAAACAAAAGGACCCACAGCGGCAAAACACAAAGAACCAAGTAATGAGTCAAGGACCATGATCATCCAGAAAAGAGGCACGGAATGTACTCAGCACTGTACTACCCCAAGCTTTACAAATAAAATAGCAAGAATAAAGTATAACGGATCACTGCAAAGCACAAACAAAGGTTTAAAACATGACAATGGAAAAACAAGGAGTGCACAAAATAAGGACAAGTGGCAAATGTATTGGCTAACAGAAAAAGGACCCATAGAGGCAAAAAACAAAGGAACAATCAGAACAAAACAACTAAGTAAGGAAAATTGGAAGCCCCATGAGCAGATAGCAAAAGGACCCACTGAGGCAAAGGACAAAGAACCGCGAAAAGTGACACCAACCGACAACATCAAAAGTAGAGGCAAAATATGGCAAACAACTAAAGGACCCTCTGAGGCAAAGAACAAAATAAAAAGGACTTCCATAAAATAAACAAGCGATCACGCCACACAACACCAACTACTCTCTTGAAGTCATCATCTCTCTGAGAATCCTCTGCTGGAACATAAATGGACTCCGAAAACGAAAAACGGAGCTAGAAATCCTCATCGAAAAACATTGTCCCGACGTCGTCGCTCTCCAAGAAACAATGTTAGGCCAAACGGACTATGAACTCCAGGATTACACCATCTTTCGTAAGGACCGCCCCAACAGCTTTAGAGGTGGAGTTGCTCTCATGATCCATAACAAACTGGATTTCTATCTTAAACGTGAAGACCAAAGCTCCAGCGTAGAATTCGTCTCAGCTGCTATCAAAACAGCAACAGGAGTCTATGAAGTCATGTCGATATACATGCCCCCAGGAAATCGAACAAGAAAATCAGACATCTTCAAAATCCCGATTCCCTCCAACAACTTCGCTATGGCAGGAGATTTTAATTCGACACATTGCGAATGGGGTCACATGGCCACCAACCTCTACGGGAAATGGATTCAAGAGTTAATAGAACGCAAGAACTTAGGCATCCATGTGCCAGACAAAGCGACAAGAATAGCAAACAGAAGAACGGACTCCGACAACATCTTGGACTACGTAATAACAAAAGAAGACCAGCAAGCTCACATCCAAGTACTTGACAAAGAATTTACAACCTCCGACCATCGACCTCTTCTCATCACTGCCAACTATCCACCTATAACATCCATATCAAACTACAAATACGCACTAAACTGGGACAACTTCACCAAAGAAGTCGACAGACCGTACCACCCAACAGAGGATCCAAACTACGTTGTGGCACATCTCACGGCCACTATCCAGGCGGCAATACTTAACAATACCAGACTAATAAAAAAACGTCACCACAAGAGATTCAACACCCCAGCCATCAAGAATCTGGTCGAACAGAAGAAATTAGCCAGCAACAAATATGCTGCAACTAGAAGCCATAGTGACAAAGCCACCATCAACCAGCTCGCCAAGCAACTTCATGCGGAAGTAAAGAAAACCAAAGAACAAGAAAAACTTAAGAAAATACAAAACATGGACGATCCACTCAAACGATGGCAAATACTTAAACATGACAAACCGAAGCCACCTATTGTACCAACCCTAATTGATGACACAGGAATAAGAGCAGAACTGAAATCCGACAAAGCGGAACTACTTGCCACCAACCTTGAGACCAAGTTCACTCAATTTCCGTCAAAGCAAGACAACGACCTAACAAGAGACATCGACAATTACATTGAAGACCTTCACCGAATGCAACCAGCCAATATACCTAAGTTCACTATAGCAGAACTAAAAGAAGAAATCCAACATCTCAAATCATCAAGCGCTCCAGGACACGACGGCATATCAAATAAACATCTTCAGCATCTTCCAGACTCATCGTTAACCTACTTGCTCATCATCTTCAACACCATACTGCAAAAATCAACATACCCAGCTACATGGAAACATGCCGTCGTCACCATGATTCACAAGAGCGGAAAGCCTAAGCAACATCCCAACTCATATCGTCCCATCTCACTACTTCCAAGCCTTGGCAAACTCCTAGAACGTCTTCTCATCAAGCATATCAACAAAGACAACATCCCACCTCATCAGTTCGGCTTCCAGGCACAACATTCCACAACTCATCAACTCATTCGCCTTGTTCATGACACCGGACTAACAATGGAGGGTCACCAAAAAGCCATACTAGTTTCTCTAGATATAGAGGCTGCATTTGATAAAGTGCCACACAGAGAGCTCCTCTACAAGCTTAGAAAAACAAATCAACCAGACTGGCTCATCAAACTACTTCAGAACTACTACGACAGCCGTACCTTTCAGGTCAAGCTCGAGAACAACATCTCCTCTACAAAAGTGATCCGGGCGGGCACTGCCCAAGGAGCAGTCATCTCACCGATCCTTTATTCATTGTACATCTCCGACATGCCCATAGAAGAAGACATCCAAGTTTATCAATATGCGGATGATACCGCCTACCTGGCAAGTGGTATCACCAGCTCCAGAGCCTCAACCATAATGAACAAACAACTAAGAAGACTTTCGACTTGGTGCTCCGACTGGAAGACTAAGATCAACGCCACCAAAAGTACCGCATTACTATTCTCTACCAACAAACTCGACCAACCAATCACCTACAACGACGAAGAAATCAAGCCACAAAAACACATAAAGTACCTTGGAGTTACAATTGACAACCGACTAGACTTCCACCAACATGTCAGAAACATTCTCACCTCCGTCAATACCAAAACAGCCAGTCTCATACAATACGCCAAAGCCCAACACATCATCTCTACAAAGACTAAATCCATACTCTACAACACCCTCATCAGACCAACCATTACCTACGGACTCCCAGCCTGGGATAACATACTGGACTCGACATGGCGTACATTAGAAAACATAGAGACAAAATGGTGCAGAATGACACTTCATCTACCAAGAGACACAAGACTAGAAGAACTCTACGACTCGCTACCTTTTGACACCCTCATGAAGACAAGAAACAAGCTCCTACTCGACTTTTACAGAACCAAAGACAATCATCCTAACAAACTTCTCCATAACATCTTCAACTTCGGAAACAAGACACCCCTCTTCAGAGCCAGGCCCCTCATCTGGTCGGCTGTTGGATACGCCATCGAACAAAACAAGAAACAACCTGAAGACAATACGAACCAACTTTTCTACCATCCAGACCAGTCCAGCAAACTACGCCGAAAACAAGACAAGCAGAACAATCTACCATCATAGCCACCGCGGAGTTTTTTAGTGGGTTCAACTCCCACACTACCCCCTCTCAACATCCTGAGGGGGTGCCTACCCCGGGTCTCCCCTGGCAAGGGAGACTGGAGGGCCCATGGCGGGTAACCTCCCCTGGCAACAGGCGGGCAGGGGTTTTTCTCCGCGTCCCATGACCACAACCAAGAAGAAACTAACTAGAATCAAAATCACAATCAGAAGATCCAACTAGGTACATTACCCTCGGGTAGAAAACCTATGGTCATGGGACAAAACCTTCACCGTCCGTGTTGGTTATACTCTGCCGCGCAGTTCGGCCTTTGACCGGCATAGCGATTCGGATTGAAAGACCTGCCTCGTCCGCATTTCGCACATTACCTGTTACTGATGACTTTTGAGAATCTCGTAAGGGCAGTTGATGTAGTGCTACGCTGCATCGATTGTGATCATGGAGTCCGTGTCAGTAATTTTCACGACTTGAGCGCCTGTGTTATGTGTTATTCTCGGAGGGGCTGAACTCGCCACATTGTAGCGGGCGCGGCTGTGTTGCGTGGGGTTGCCTAGCCAACAGGAGCGCCCCCTGAGGGTAGTGGTACCAACACAACAGGACGAAACTCTGGAAAACAGCGTTACAATCTAAAACTCATATGCAATCATCCCTGAGGCACGATTCTTTCGGTTTAGCATCAACACACTGCAGAAAAGTCGTCCTAGAGGCCTCAGTTACGTCTGTTCGAAGTTTATACTATGTACGGGATGGCTTGTCATTGGGACAGTGTTGTTGCACATTGCGGGGGGAAGGGGGGGAGGGGGAGGTGGCGGGCGCTTCAAAAAACTACTTGTGAGGTGCCCAGTGATGCCCACTCGGTTCCCCTGGACTTCCCCCGTCGGAACCAGAGGGTGGAATGTATTGTGATGTTATTAAAAACTCATATTACAGAATAACGGAGCTTTGACGTCATCAACACACAACTGCACAAAACAAAGTTCCACAGACGTTTTGAAACAAAAAATCACATAAAAAACGCTAATGCAATTAACACCATTAAGCCCTGATGCCCTGATAAACATATGGAAGGCTTTTACACAAGAACACATGATAGATACAGTGCAATCAAGTGACGTCAATATGATTAGCGTGACGTCGTCAGTCGGCATGCACCGGTCAAATGTAGCAAAATCACAACACTGTGAGGCAAGCAGAGGCAAGCTGGCTCCGAGCCTCCGAGCCCGCAGAGGAATTTACAGTGTTAGAATATGGCCGACTGGCCATTATTGGAAACCGAACCGAGTTCAAAATGACGCGAACGCAGTGTGCGTTTTTACACTGCCACAATAATAGTGCAAAGAACAAAGATGTGTCTTTCTTTAAGATTACTAAGGATAGGTAAGTACTCAGCCTCATGCACTACTCATACCATGCTCATGTTGTCCTGACTAGCCCTGGCAGGCCCTATGCCCATGATATTCGTTAACATTTCCCTATCAGTAAATTACAAAGGGACATCCTTTTGTACAAAAATGGAGATGACAGCAAGTGCCATTCCCTGGCCTGCCCTGGCCCCGTACACTTTATGAAAGAACACTGTTTGTATTTACCCACCCATCTATTCAATACCAATGGTACCTTAACACAGTGTTGCCAGATAAAAGGCCAGGCGATCCGCCCAAAATCAAATTTGAACCCGCCAAAAGGATACCTTTGGGCGGATTTGGGCGGATTGTCGTGCTTTTTGCCTATATTTGACGGTTCAAAATAGCCCAATTGGCGGAAAACCGCCCAATCTGGCAACACTGCCTTAACATTCGTTCATGTGAATATTGAAAACAAAAATCAACGAAGGTAAATAAATATAGTACTTCTCTCTGCAAAATTATTGAAAGGGCCTCCACTAGAATTTCAAACTTAGCTGAGTCAGGCAACATAATTATGGGATAGAGACGGTACACCATTAAAAATTAAAAAAAATAAAAAATAAAAAATAAAAAAAAAACATGTGTGCATGTAACTACAATGCTTTCATTTGTTCAGGTTGAATTGGGTCTATATTATTAGAAACCCAAAGCTGTATGGAAAAACAGCCGAACAGCTGAAAGACATTGCTGTGTGTTCAGACCACTTCCATCAGAAATCCTTTTGGTGTACTCAAAAGGATCAACGGAAAAGGCTGAATGCCAATGCAACACCTGAGATAAACCTTGGTGAGTACAGACCACTTTTAGAACACAAAATTAATGCACCATAAAATATGAATTGCAAGGAGCTAGTCTGTCCATGATGTAATGCATTGGTAAGACACTTCAATATGCTGATTTTAATCCCTACAGAACCCGCTGACACAGAGCAGGCTCCACCTCTTGTTGTGGCTGCAGAGGGCTTTCTGTCTTCCGTAAAATCTTCTCTGAGCAGTCTTCTACTGGATAAGGTTGCTGAGGCTGGGCCTACTGATGGTAAAAATAAAATTACTATGAATATTCTTTACTGGCATTTACTTTACACTACAACTGATTATGATAATGTATTTTTTTAAAAATAGAAATTGCTGAAATTGCTATGGAAGCTGATATACCTACAGTGCACTCTGGTGTTCATCACAATTCCATGGCTTTTGGAGACGTAGCTCAGGCCCCTGAGTCAACAGTTCTAGGGCTGTCGAACCTGCTGCATGATGAGGTTGCAGAGGGTGCTCCTGTAAATGGTAAAAAAAAAAAAAAAAAAAAAAAAAAAAAAAAAAACTACACTGTCAAACAGTTCATCATTTTCCGTCTCAAAACAAATGTTGACAAATGTCCCTTAATGTGTGCAGGCATTGTGAAAGATGTGAATGTCATTGAGACCCAAGAAATCCCTGAAGAATCTGACAACTCACTTCGTACGTATTATCTTAAATAATATTCAGCACAATGCAGATACAAAGAGATTCTTACCTTTATAAAAAAATATGCTCTCTCCATTTCCAGGTGCATCAGGGAGTGCAAGGCGCACAAGACAGGTCCTTGGGCTGCCTCAAATTCCCAGGATCCCTAGGTCTCAGAGAACACCGTATGTCTCAGCCCTGCACTCAATAGCAAAGCGTTGTCGTTCCAGAGCCATGCGCCTGCAACAAGAAGTTAAAAAGAAAATGAAAGAACTGCGGGTCATGAAGAGAGATATGCAAGACAGAGTGTTGGACATTTTCAAGAAGAAGCTCTCTCCTGCTTTCTATTGTATATTGGAAAACCAACTAAAAAATTGGAATAGGAAGCCCCAGGGATACAGGTATACACTGTAAGTCTTTAGGTGGCACTGGGGCGAACCTTACTAGTGTACCACAGAATGCCTCCTCAGCTCAGAAACGCACCCTTATTTCGGGGTGCGAAACATCAATTGAGCACCATTTGGTGCTGAAAAAAGGAGGCAGAATGGGTCGTCGGGCGCCTTACGGTGGCACAATTCTGTCACCTTTTGAGGGCACTTGGGCCCACAAAAGGGTGCGGGACGGTCCCCTCAAAGGGTGCGAAATATGCCACCTTCTTCGTGCGGATTGCGGCCGCCATGATCCCCTCAGGGTGCGAAATCTGCCACCTTCCTGGTGCGGATTGTGGCCGCCTAAGGGTGCGTAACTGTCCCCTCATAGGGTGCGAAATCTGCCACCTTCCTCGTGCGGATTGCGGCCGCCACGGTCCCCTCATAGGGTGCGAAATCAGCCACCTTCCTCGTGCGGATTGCGGCCGCCACGGTCCCCTATACTGGCCGCGAGATACGCATTTTGTTCGGCAGTGCCGGGATTCGATCCTCAGTCATACCAAACTCAGCGCTCACGCTTCGGTCGGAACCTACTGAGCTACGGAGCCATCGTGCCGACAAACTGTTCTTCGACCCATCACATTACAAACACTGCAGACACACAACGGGCAGTGGAGGGGGAGACCCAGCCAGAGGGGGACCATTTGACACCAGGAAGGTGGCAGATTTCGCACCCTATGAGGGGACCGTTACGCACCCTTATGCGGCCGCGATTCACCCCAGGAAAGTGGCAGAAACCGCAATCTTCAAGGGGACCATTTCACACCCAGAAGGTGGCAGTTTTCATCAGAGCACCTCCACACATTCCAACCCCAAAACGTGCTCCAGTTCGCACCAGGAAAGAGGCCGGAAATTCGCACCGAAAATGAGTCCCTCCATTTGCTCCAAAAATGTTGCAGTTTGAGTCGAAGGGGTACGATTCCGCACCATAAAGGTTCCCTCAGAGGTGGCAGACCTGTACTTTGACTGCCAAGCAAGAATTCCCATCCAAAAAGGGTGCGTTCGGGGGTGGCAGAGTGAGGTTTGCGCACCTAAAAACTTACAGTGTACCCCCAGCTACAAAGTAATTGCTCTAGGAATGAACCAAAGTGGACCAAAATGTTATCGGGGACTTCCCATGATTAAGCCATGTAGAAAAACAATTTCAAGAATTATCAAAAAATTAAAATTAAAACCTGGGATCAATCCAATTATTGTGGAGGCACTACGGAAGAGAGTTGTTGGCATGTCTGAGACAGACAAGCAAGTTATTGTTATGTTTGATGAAATGTCCTTACGGGTAGAGTTTACTTATGACAGTGTCTATGACTGTATGGTTGGCTTTGTTGACCTGGGCGATGGCACCCGTCTCAACCTACCTGGTGAAGAAGCAATGGTGGTGATGGTGCGTAGTTTGTATAGGAAGTGGAAGCAGCCCGTTGCCTTTTGGATCACGCACAGGAAGCTCTCAGCCATCCATTTTAAGGACATTTTTGAAGCCGCCACCCTCGCCATTCTGGATACTGGGCTTGCTGTGCGCGCCATAGTGACAGATGGCCTGGCAAAAATTAAGTCTGCCTTTTACATGCTGGGTGCAAATAGTGAAGAGCCCTGGATAATGTTTGGAGAAAAAAAAGTTTATCCACTATTTGATGTGCCACATCTCATAAAATCCCTCAGGAATGCCTTACTTAAGTACCCTCTGCGGCTGGGTGCCTACCCAAATTATGAATTTGTCCGCTTTCAATATATTGAGGAGTTTGCCCGCAATGATATGACTATGCAGCCAAGGCTTGCAAAGAAAATTACTGAAGCACATCTGAAACCAAATAATTTCCAGAAGATGAAAGTGAACTTGGCCACTCAAATTTTTAGCAAGACTGTTGCTGCTGGGGTACTTACCTACACTTCTCTCTTTGCCCTTAATGCGGAAGCTATGGTGACTGGGAAATTTGTTGAAAGAATCAACAACTTGTTTGATTCCCTTAATGGCCATGCCCTTACCACCGCAGACCCAGACAACTACAGGCTGGCAGTTACTGCAAATTCTCCTCATCTTGCCTTCTGGGAAAAAATGTACAATGAGATGCAAAATTGGAAGTTTATAGGCAGTACAAATCTCACATTCCCACAGAACTGGCAGTGGACAATGAGGGCAGAAGCCTATCTGTGGTTGGACCTGCAAGCAGAGGGACAGGATCATATGGATACAGGAAAATTCAATACGGACTCACATGAAAATTTTAATTCTAAATCCAGGCAGGCAGGGGGAAACAGGAGAAACCCCAGCCCAAAGGATTACCCCTCAGCATTTGCTACCACTCTAATCAACGACCTCACCACTACAGTTAAAGGAAAAAATAACCGGGATGATAATTTACTGAATTTTGTTACTTTAACTTCCCTCCTTCAATCTGCAGAGTCTGCGGCTCAAGAGGAGCAGTACCCTGTATTTTTTGTGCAGCTACCCGAAGGAGAGGGGGGAGAGGAGGAGGAAGTGATCCAGGACAATAAGAATGAAGTGGAAGAGGAGGAGGAGGGGGAGCATGACCCAACTGCGCCACTACCACCACCACTCACCTCACTTGCTGACTTCGACACAAGAATGAAGGAAAAGCTGGAGTCAGCAGCTGGTGTGTCTAGGGTTCGAGGGCAAAGTAAATTTCGAGTAAATTTCGGTAAAAAACCAGTAATTTACAGTTTTTTACTTTTGCCCAAAAAGTAATTTACTCTGGATCGCAAAAGACACCAAAAGTACTTCGCCACGCATAATACCATAGTCGCACAGTGTCGTGTTCACTAATTGAGGTCCCCAACCATCTCACCTTGGCCGTACGGCTTCCCTAGAAAAACGCAACTGCCACCTTTGCGCATTGTTGATTTTAAAACGCATCCCAACGTTGTTCAAAGCCACGATTGTACCGGGAGTCCGGGCTAAAGACATGGCGATACGTTGGGTCTACACCCAACTCTGCCAAATGCCTCCATAAGTTTGAAAGAGGATGATTCTGACTACTCCCCATCAATACTTCATGTGGAAGACATGGTAAAGTATTGAAGAGTGTTCTTGTACCTTCAATGTGAAATCTTCCCTTCTCATTCACACTTTTCATTTCTCAGAGATTTGGCGATGACGCTTGTTGGTATTCACTGTGTAATACACTAGACGCAGGCGCAGGGGCTGCAGGCGCGGGGCGGGTTTGGGGAGTGGTGGGGGAGCTACATCGTTTTCAAATAAAATGTCGTTTAAAAGCAACCTCGTTATTTAAATCGATTAAAAAATGGGCACTTGTCATCTGAATCTTTTGAAATTAGTGTCGTTGAAGCTAAAACAAAGTTAGGCTAAAACTTGATTTTTAAATGAATGATGACAACACGAAGTCATGTCGACATTAAAACATTCTCGTACTGAGACAGACATTAAAGGATAAAACGAAGCAAGATCTAAAGCTTAACGATCAAAATTTACTCACATTAAATTTGAAAGTTAGACAACCAGCCACGCTTGTTCTCCCTCCTCCCATGTCTCAACACCACCACACGGTAAAAACGCTATCTGATTTTTTGAGAAACAAGGGTAAACTTTCAGGGCCTTGGATACTTTGAGGAAAACGCATTAAATTTTGAGGAAGTCTCCTCAAAATTTGTGGAGATTTCTTTATTTTTTGAGGAGCCTTCCTCAAAATCTGAGGCGTTTTCCTCAAAGTATCCGAGGTCCTCAAAGTATTCGCTTTTTCCTAAAAAAATCAGACATTGTTTTTTCCGTGCGTCCACCCGACCACCGCGACAGAAGCGCGGCGTGTAGGTAGCACTCAAAACAAACTACAAGTTGGCGGAAAAGGGGAGGGGGGGGGGCGCTGTCTAAAGGGAATGACTTAGACGACTTACACACACAGAAAGGTAGTACAGCCTTAAAATGGGTTGAACTTGGATGAGAGAACGCTGCGTTTTGACAGGTAACCATTAGTAAACATCAATTTGACCTTCACTAATCGTTAAACCCTCGAATTTCTTGAAAATGTGCGTCTTAGAGTTTTTTACTCAAAAAAACAGTAATTTACTGAAATTTACTCGGGTTTTTTACTCAAAACCAAAATTACCGGTAATTCTCGAACCCTAGGTGTGTCAGTGGCTGCACCACTTGTCTCCGGGTTTCTCTCCAGGTATCCCTGCGAAGACTGCTCTGCTGTTCTGCAGACTGAGGCAGAATTTCCCCTCCACATAGCGGTCACCTTAACAAGCACACAAACAAGACAGATGTTGCCATCAAAACAAGTTGCCTCCCTTGCAAAACTTATCCTCTCGAAAGCAAAAGAAATTTTACCATCTATACTTACCAAGCCTCACATTTTAAATCTGTTTTATGACAAGATCTCAGACATCCCGGAGGTGGAGCAGTTCCATTTTTGTCCAGCGCACTCCGCCTGCAAAATCAAGATCATCAAGTCCATTGCAAAAATTGCTTTGGACGATACTGCGGTGGCACTGACACAAACCTACAAGGAGAGCAAATCCAAACAGAAGACTAAGTCAACCAAGCTCCAGTTTGTTCACCACTTGTAAACTGTTCTGATTTGTTTCTGATGCTTGCATGCCAAATTAATGCCTATGTATTTAAATATCAATTGATTGCATTTTCTGTTGTTAAGTTCTAATTTCCAATTAATTTATTTAGTTGCATGTGATCTTTTAGGCATGTTTGTATTGTAGTCTATTTATTTATATTTAAAGATTTCCAATTCTGTTTTGAGTATGTTGTGCAAAGTCACAGACACATTATTTCTTGTTCTGAAATACTGTTTTTGTATAAAAGATGTCTACTAGATTTCTACTTATAAAGTGAAAATCTCTGAATTTTCTTATTATTCCATACAGGATAATCATTACACTTACCAAAAAATAAATGCTGTGATGAAGGCAGATATTGTTCTTGATAGAAGCAGAGAATACGAAGTTGCTGTGGGCATGCCAACAGCAAACACCAATGCATTTCCACGCGAAAATGCCCAACGGACGAATTAAGAATAAAATATGACACTGGTTATGACCGATACAAGCGTAATAACATCAAAATCGAAATAGAATCATCACCTAACCTCCGACTCGGCCTCAAACATCTAAACACAAACAATCTACACGCACACCACTACACCGACTATGAGGATTGGAACAGATTCCGTTATTTTCAACTAAGAGCACGGGACTTTTTGCACCTTTCCAGAGGTTTCTCGTTCAAATGTTATACTAATGTGGTCGTTCTTTAGTTGTTTTTCCGTCGTTTCAACGCAAATATTGATGGTCAAAAACAGAGTGAGTTTCTGATTGTTGGTGTGGTACCACTGCCCTCCGGGGGCGCTACGTCACAACAACAAGAAAAGCAAAAACAAGAGCGGCCCAAGCGCCTCCCTGGGAGTGTCCCCCCTCTGGTTATTCTATGATTGGTTTACTTGGCTTGTTAGCTTTGAGCCCCTATTTCTTATTCTCCCTAACAGTGCCAGGTGCCCTAGTATTGTTAAAAAAATTAAAACTATTCCAGTCATAGAAATTAAGTTTTGTCCCTACGGGCATTAGTGAATTTTTGAAAAAATGTTGTAGCCAATTCCCTCAGGCTCCCTGTTAACTTTTAAATAAAAACCACACAGATACTGATTTCACATTCTTAGTGAGTTCCCCTTCTATTTAGTTAAAGAGAAACTGTCCGTAAGCATCTGCACTGTACAGCTCGAGTTGTGCTTTTTCCAAAGCTGGGCATACCACACAGTCATCGTACTGCTCGCCGGCAGGTCACCACACTGCTTCTGTCATCAACAACTGCTGCTGCCAGGGATACTAATGTCACACCCTTAGTGATTTTCTCTTCTATGAAATTGAAGTGAAACTGTCCGTAAGCATCTGCACTGTACAACTCGAGTTGTGCTTTTTCCAAAGTTGACCACTATGAAGCCATCGTACTGCTCGCCGGCGGGTCACCGTACTGCTTCTGTCATCAACAACTGATTCTGTAAGGGATACTTATTTCGCACCCCTAGTGATTTTCCCTTCTATATAATTGAAGAGGAACTGTCCGTAAGCATCTTTATTGTACAAGTCGAGTTGTGCTTTGATTTTTTTTATAAGCATACATATAACCTCTGTGATCTTGTACGATTTTGCCCCCTCAGCGATTAGTGATTTTCCGTTCTACAGCTGTTTTCGCAACATAAGATTCTGCCGGGGACACTGATTTCTCACCCTTAGTGATTTTCCCTTCTATGTAATTGAAGAGAAAACTGTCCGTAAGCATCTGTATTGGACTGCTCGAGTTGTGCTTTTTCCAATGTTGAGCATACCATACAGTCCTTATACTGCTTGCCGGCGGGTCACCGTACTGCTTTCTGCCATCAACAACTGATACTGCAGGGGAAACTGCAGGAATTGCCTGAAACTCAAGCCAAACTCTGACCTACGCTTGGTTGCGGTCCAATTACAGCCAGATGAATTAAATGACGCCTCAAAACGGGTTTGATGAAGTAATGTTACACATCAGAGCTTTGTATTGAGCACATTTTGTGCGTGCGTACCTAACAGAAACCCTTTAAACTTATTAGGAAACCTGCAGTGTTCGTGAATTATGTTGCTTAATCTTTTGTTGCTGGGGTGAAGTATCATTTGTGTACATTCTTTAGGGATACTGATTCCACAACCTCACTGATTTTCCCTTCTACGTAAATAAAGAGAAACTGTCCGTCATAATCTGCATTGTACAATTCGAGTTGTGCTGTTTCCTTATTTCAGCATACTGTCAGTTCAGGCGCTTAGACCGTGAAATATTCTGACGGTAACTCTACTAAGTAGGGATTATTCACGTGCCGGATCTGGCATGCGTGTTCGTGAATTATGTTGCTTAATACTTCGTTGCTGGGATGAAGCATTATTTGTGTACATTCTTTAGGGATACTGACTCCACAAATTCACTGGTTTTCCCTTCTTTGTCAATGAAGAGAAACTGTCCGTAATCAGCTGCATTGTACAAATCTAGTTGAGCTCTTTTCTAAGTTGAGCATACAGTCAGTAAAGGCACTATACGACCGTGATATATCCTGACGGCAACTTTTTGAAGTACACTGTTTAAAAAAATGTTGGAAATTCACAGCACCTTTATTGTGAAAAAAGTTGCCAGAACTCTTCGTTAAATTACAACAGGCCTCTGTATTTAAACTAAAAGACTTCGTTAAATTACAACTGTCCTCTGTATTTTTACCAGAACTCTTCAGGAAATTCCAACTGGCCTCTGTATTTTAATCAGAACTCTTCGGGAAATTCCAACTGTCCTTTGTATTTAAAATAGACTGGCTTCAAAAATAAGGTCGACTGTCCGACAAAATATTTCACTTTGAGGCAGAAAAAGGGTCCCTTTCCGATTACAGAGAAGTGTTGGGATTTCACAATCGTTCCGTATCGAGGAAGTGCTGGGAAATCACAATAAATTTTTAACAGTGTTGGGTGAAATCACGTCCTGGATCTATCACTAGTTTATTGGTCACACCACATAAGACGGGCGCAGCGACAACGACGCGGCAGGAGCAACACACAGCGCAACCGAACGCGGCTACTACGACGTGCCAGTTTCCCTTTCTGGATGATGACAGTGAAGGTGGTGAGCGCAAGACTCCCGTCTGATTCTCCGCGCGTGTCGAGAACAACCCGCGCGCCAGCCGCGCGGTGCTGGTACGCACTCTATCGGACGGGCGCTGAAGCGTGCGCGCACTGTAAAAAATTTATATAGTAAAATTCCTATAAATGTCTATGAAGTTATTAACATATACATGTATAGGAATTTTCCCATACACGTATGTAGTAGTTCTACCATGCGTGACTAGGAATCCTCCCATGCATGTATGGGAATTTTCCCATACACGCGTGTCGTAGTTCTACCATGCGTGTCTAGGAATAATCCCATGCAGGTATGGGAATTTTCCTATACGCCATATGCAAGTAGAAAATAGAACTGCTTTCTTTGATGGACCTAGGGCAAGCTCGCTGCCGCCTCTCTCGTCCTGTCCTTCTAACCTTAATTTACATGTAACTAAGCACTTACTACACTAAGAAATATCTTACCGGACGCAGAGTTGAACCTCGGATTTCTAGGTTGCGACCCCGTCACGCTGACCACTGGACCACTGGGACACGATGGGAGACGTGTCCCAGCGCGTCCAGGTAGGTAATCCCAGAACTGCGCGCCACGCCCCGCCGGGCCGCTGGGCCAGCCCAGGGCTGTACCGGGACTGGGGCTGGCCCCGCAGGACGGGATGCACGGCCCCGGAGGCGTGAACAGGTAGCACACTGTCATTTGTGCAACTCCTATCGTGATTTCCGTCGAGGTCTTTTGATGCTGGATTTTTCTTTTTAGCGTACTTGTCCTGACTAACTATTGTACCTGCTTTGTCGATCTAGACTCAAAATTCCGAGCATATGTTTGCAAAATGAAACTGCTTGACTATCAATGATTGCACGTAGTTGACTCGGATATATTCGAGCAGACCTCACAGGAACTCGTTCAACCAGCGCGATTAATTTCTACTTCCATTAATTTCCAATTTTAAATAGATAACAGTGTATAGTAAACTTTCTATGCCGTCAAGTAATTTTCCTATACGTGCATATTAATGCGTGCGTCCCACACATGTATAGTAAATTTCCGAGACATTTATGGCGGATCTTCTATAGAGTTCGGTATTTTCCTATACACTCCTTGACGTATGGTACAATTCCTATACATTTGTAGGAATTTTCGGGTACCATACGACGTATAGGAAAAATCCCATACATGCGTATAGTAAAAATCCCAACATTTTTTACAGTGCGCGCCGCAGCGCGCCGGCCGCGCGCGCGCCGAGATAGACGCTGGGGCTTTAGCTCACACTATCCCTTGCAGTGACAGCAGCAGTACGGTGACTCGCTGGCGAGTAGTACGATGACTGTATGATATCTCATCCCCTAGGGGGCCATAGATCGTACGTTACCGAGAGCGAAATGCCTAGTAGATTAACGACGCCCAAGTAGTTCACGCGTTAGCCGCTGCGGTCAGGCCGAGCGCCACTCACAGTATAGTACGCTAGCAGCGCTTACTGCGAATAATACGCAGATCGGAGCCGCAGTTCTAAACAATTACCAAACATACTAACAAAACACAATGTCACATTCACAAGATGAGGCAGGGAAGGACTGAACATAAATCAAAAATACAAGGTCAGGGCCTTAACATTAACCCTTTAAGGCACATGAACATTTTTGGTTCAGGTTCGTGACTTTAGGGGTGAATTTGACATCAGTGAACCCACCTGAACATTTTGAGCCCAGGTAGAGCTCTGTAGCATGGCTGGTTCAAAAGTTATCGTTCGTCATTTAAGAGTGACGTCGTGAGTTCGGGGTCCCTGTGTTGTATTGGTTTTCTGACTACACTGCATAAATGGTTTCAACAAAATTTTGCAGGCAGGGAGGTCCTTTTACGTTTCCTCTACAAGTTCTGCAACATTTTTAAAGTTTGACCCCATTTGCTGAACAAACAGCTCTACTCAATTTCCAATATTTCTTCCCGTTTAAAAATGTGCAGCCCCGGATTCAGCCCGGGCGGTGGGGCCATTTCCGGGCTTGTCCGACGGGCAGACCTAAAACACACCCGTAATGTTACAAAAAACGCCAACTTCTGGGTGTGCCCGAAAGCAGCATTCGGTCCGATACCGGGTTTTTCATGAGTGGGTTTGTCCGAAAAGAGTCCGTGTACAGTCTAGTAAAGTCTGCACAGCAAAAAAGAAAAACTGCATGTTTATCTAGCTTTAAAGATTGTGAAGTCAATTATTAACGTTTTTAGCCCGCCCTTCTGCTTTGAAAAAGCTTCAGAGCGGGCTTATGCAATCGATCTGGTGTCTGTCTGTTTGTTTGTTTGTCTGTCTGTCTGTCTGTTCCACTCGAAGGAGTTGAGCTAGAGAGTTGAAATTTTTAGGGTATCTTAAGGGTCACTCCTGGACACCGAAACGCCTGGTGCAAATCCTGCCAACCCTCATTAAGGCACTGAAAAAAATTATTAAAGCTTTCACGGAATATTTTTTTCAACTTTTTCCAACCCCGTCGACCCGTACCTCTCCGGAAGCGTCTTTTCGCGTCTAGTTCAATGGTGCACACCCTTTTACGAAAAAATGGACCCAGCTCGCGACTACACTGTAAAAAGCACCCGTAATTGGTCCAGTTTTCAACTTTTCTCAACCCCGTCGACCCGTACCTCCCCGGAAGCGTCTTTTCGCGTCCAGTTCAATGGCGCCCACCGTTTTTCGATAAAAAGGACCCAACTCGCGACTACACTGTAAAAAGCACCCAAAATTGACCCACTTTTCAACTTTTACGAACCCCATCGACCCGCACCTCTCTAGAACCGTCTTTTCGAGCGCAATTCAGTGGTGCCAACCGTTTTTCAATTTTCAGTGTTGCCAATCGTCAAAACTCAAACATTTCGATTATTTTCGACATTTCTCGATATTTTTCGAAAATTATCGATAATTTTCGATAATTTTCTATGTTTTTTGATATTTTTCGACATTGTTGACATATTCCGACATATTTTGATATTTGTAAACATTTTTGACAATTTTTGATATTCTTCGACATTTTTCGACATTATCCCTCATTTTTCGATATTTTTCGATGTTTTGACGTATTTCTACATATTTCGAAAATTTTCGACATATTTCGACAGTTTTTTAAATTTTCGACACCCCTCGACGCATATATCGTTAAAATCGTTTCGACGAGCGTAATTCAGTGTTGCCAACTGCTGCCAAATAAAGTCCGAGTTCGACCGTTCCATCTGAGGCCGAACTCACGTATTTCGACATTTTTCGAGATTTCTGACTCCCCCTTTTTGCCGAATAACTGACCGTTTAGTCACTATCGGCACGTTTTCAAAGCAGAAGGGAGGGCTGTAGTTTCGGTGGTTCACCGTTACAAACTGCCTCTTTCCGAAGAGAATGCCTTTACGGGCCGCAGGCCCGATCATTTACAAGGTAAGAGGACGTTCTGTGTGACTTAGGGGTCGGGCCGAAGGCCCGACCGAACGCCGCCGGCAGGCCAAGCAGGCACGCCCCCTGCCGAACGGAGTTGCCAGCGTAGCAAAGCGGAGCTGGCAACGACGTTTGGCGGAAGGGCGGGCCTGCTTGTTAAGGGTTACACAAACGTCAGAGAAATTATCAGGACAAGCTAGTAGGGTGTCCAAACCGAGGCGAAGCCGAATCCACTTTCTGTTTTGCCCTAGCTCTAACCGTTTACGAGATAGCAGGAAAAAGATCTCAAATTTGAATTTTAAAAAAATGGCACTACTAAAATTTACTAAAGAGGCCACATATAGGGTTTTAAGTCCGGTAATTTTACATGTAAAATTGTAAGTAAAATATGTAAAATTACAAGGTAATTTATTTTTTACTCGTTCTTTACCACCACCACCTCCTACTTGGTGGTAGAAGAACGAGTATTGATCTCAGTGCGATGTCACGCGTGACGGTAGTCGTTCTCGCAATACAGAATACGTACACTCATGAAACTTATACCATTATTCGAAACTGGGAATGCTGTAGGCGTGACCAATAATGGACCTTTTTTCAAGTTTGACACTACTTTTTTGAGAACTCTTAACAAAATTCGCCTGTTTTCATTCTAAGTCCGATAGAGCCGGGCCTCACATGGAATATTCATTTCATGACACGAAGGACGCACTAAAATGACAATACTGCCATTCGAAACATCATCTGCTAGTATTACAGGCTGCCATGAAGATTGTTTAAGTCTGATTGTAATATTTTGAGAACACTAAACAGATTTCTCAAAACATAAGCTGCATCAACTCTATCACCGAAAATGAACGTGACGCGCATGCGCGAGCACCGGCATCTGCGCCGTCTACTGACGAAACTGTACACACCAGAAACGCAAGTTCGTAGTGGTCTTTCCCGACGACAGAGCGCGACACCATGTCTGTAACAGGGGTGAATGTGATCCCTATACGCCGGGCGGCGGGCGAGTTGTTTATGTTATGAATTCCAAGATAGGGCCGAGTGGAAGCTGGAGAGCCAAGGACTGGCCAGTCGAGTCCTGTGACAAAACTATCAGCATTTCCAGTTTCATGTAGTATACGTTTCATGGCAATTAACATCGGCTGTGTAAAGAACGAGTACCAGTATTAGCACAAAATTAATTTTGTGTTTTCTTTTCTCCTTGTTTTTTACTTACATACACTCTAAATGGGAAAGGACATTATTGTATCCAGCTTAGTTGTCTTTGTGCACATTTCCAGCAAATACATATTTGTTGCTGAGAAGACGTACAAACAGCCTCTTTTGTCTTCGGATTGAAGACTATTTAGCATCCTGGTGAATGTGTGCACAAAGGCACATCTAACCTGGATGCAAAAATGTCCTTTTCCATGTAGAGTGTATGTAAAATTGAAAATATTATGTGGCAATGACAAGGTGTAGAAATGATAGAAGGCAAGGCAACTTCTTTCAATGAAACAAATTATTACTGACAACAACAAACCGAAAGTCACGGCGCTGCCTTCTGCAAGAGCGGTGACGCGATCGGAGCTCGTCTAGCGCGAAATTTAAAATTTACATGCACTCGTCTTCTTGCTAGGTATCAAATATAGTGTTAGTTTCGGGCGCTAATGAGAATAACGACGCGATAGAAGTGATTTACTTAAAAACCCAACCAGGAAGAAGGATAATGCGAAAAGAGACCAAACTAACCATGAATAGTTCAATAAACTTTAATTTTACCAATTTTACCTAATTTTACCGTATTTTACCTATATTATACCAATCTTACGTAAAAAAAATAAATTTCTTACATTTTTTAAACCCTAGCCACATACCGAATTTCAAGTCGAAATTCCCTAAACTACTCATTTTATGAGCATTTAGATTTGCATGGATGATGACGCATCCACGGAAGAAGTACTTCGATCGATGCCTTGCGCTCGAGTGTAACCCGAGGCCGGGCTCAACGCGGGCAAACCGAACAGAATCACGGGCTGATTTCGGTTTTCGTCCGGCCGGCCGATTCACGGGCTAGTTTCGTTTTGTCCAAGCCCGAGGCCGGGGTGATAGCGGGCAAACCGGGGAGGCTTCGGACTTTAGTCCAGTCAATTGCCAAAAAGGCCCCTAAGGTGGAAAAAATTCGGAACAGTATCAAATTTTGGGGATTGTTTAAGGCATGCCTCAAGAGTGAGTAGCCAAAAGTCCCAACGAATCCCACCGTGCCGATCGGCCCAAATCGCGTTCAAAGTTCAAAATTTTGAACACATGGGGCTTAACGGTTAATTTATCACTGCGGACGAACCGCAAGTCACAGGAAGGTGCGCCGCAGCTCAAAATGTTCGTTAAGGTTAGGGCTACAAACTGCGATAATAATATTGACCAAATCTAGTTTTTGAAACTGATCAAACGGGCGTTAAAAACAAAAATCGGGTTTTCCGAAAAGTGACTTTGAACTTTTTCAGTCATTTACGTCGGATGCAGCAGGAAATTGAGGTTAACACCTTGACATAACGTTGAAGGGGACAGTCTAACGAATAAATTGATATAAGTACGGAGCCTGTGCGTTAAAAAAATGGCGGAGCTACGGGCCAGCAAGTGCGACACTAGCGCCGCCCGGCCCAGCCCGGCGGGGCCGCCCCGGGCCCCGGGCCGCTCCGCCCGCAAGCGCGCTATGCAGGCAATTGGTTTTCAGCCCTTCACGGCTAAACGGCAAGAGCTATAAAATTGGGCGACAGCTCAAAATGTTCGTAATTAAAAGGGCTCAGCGATGCACTTATGCCCTTGGCCAATTTGAACATTTGAACATGGTCAAAATTAGACAAATGTTTGTACAAATAAAATTTTTAGCGTTTTTTTTTTTTTTAAAATTACTGTAAGCGCGAGTACTGAGCACTACTTTGTAATTGTATATGATAGAAACATTTGGCCATACTCTCCTATCATAGGATGGGCTTAACTGTCTAGTTTTGACGTGGGACTGTGTGACTATCATGGCTGCGATTATTAACCGAATTCGGCTTTCATCGCGGCAGCGCGGCCAGCGCCCTGCGGGGCCTTCGGCCGAGAAGCGACAATGCTCTAAGGGGCGATGAGTATTATTTGCCCTCCTCGACTACACTGGAAATGTAAGTGTACGATTGTCAAACACTTGGAAGTGAGCGAATATCGTTCGCACACTTGAAAGTGTGTGAATGGATATTCGCCCACTTAGAAGTGTGCGAATGGTTATTCGCTCACTTGGAAGTGTGCGAATGGATATTCGTACACTTCCAAGTGTGCGAAACGGGTATCTCACCTTGCTTATCTCAGGTGTACGAATATCTACTCGTACACTCAAGTGTGTGAATATCTGTTCGCACACTTCCAAGTGAGCGAATACCCATTCGTACACTTCCAAGTGAGCTATTATCCATTTACACACTTCCAAGTTACCGAACGATATTCGCTCACTTCCAAGTGTGCGACATTCGTACACTTGGATATCCAGAGTATGTGGCCTTTCTTCTGCTCGTCGTCGTCGCTATCGCAACGGCGCGCGGATTCATTTACGTGCTGTTTAGTGCAATGGCAAATCTGTGCCCAATCTGCAACTCTGTTGTAAGTCAGGACGATGGAGTGCAGAAAAAGGCTTGCAAATGTGTTGAAATTTAGTGTCCAGCGAAACGATGGCTTAAGCAGCTTAAGGGAGAAATTGAGAGGCGCTACGTCAGTAGTTTTTCACAAAGATTGCCTTAAAAAGTACACTAGAAGAATTGGTGCGAATGAAAACGTGTTCGTGTCACCAACACCCCACCTGCTCAGATCAACAGCCGTGCAGAACTTCGACTTCAAAAGAGCCTGCTTTCTGTGCTGAGAGGAAGTCCCACTACGGGGTAACCTCCTATTTACTGTCTGAACTGAAAGTTTTTCTACAGCACAAGATATTTTAGCTATATTTTGTGTAGATACGGGACTGCCTCGATCTGATCGAGGCGTGAGTGCTGTCACCTCGGACACAGTGCGGGACTCCGTGCTTGTTCCGGGCTGCCCGGGGCCTACCGGGCGTCTTTCGGGCTAGTTTCGTCCACTTTTCGGGCAAATCTTTTTTAAACGGGTTGTTTTCCCACCAAGGTTATTGTTTGGCACTATTTTTTCATTTTTTGTGTTTGTGGATTAATGCTGACGTATTAAATTAGATACTTCTAAGCCCAAAACCCAAAATTTCTAAAAATTACCAGGTGCACAGCGCGATTTTTGCATCGTCACTTTAGAATGACATCGTGAGCTCCGGGTAGCGTCAAATCCAGATTTCTGCTTCTCCACATGAATTCTTGGCATTGCGTAAGCTAAAATGAATTCGGAAGTGGTTACAAAATATCAGAAGCAAAATCTGACTCAAGCCATCGCAGGGCGTGGAGGGTAGGCAACTCCGCAGCACACGGCATTTCCCCCGTAGAGGCTCCCCCTCCTCAGCACAGATTGTCTATTTTACAAGGAGTGGGCGCTAAAATCGTTGTATTCGAAGCCCACGAAGGGTATTTGACCCGAGCTGAGCTTTGTAGCACTTGTGATTTGGATGCTATAGTATGTCACTTCAGAATGACATTGTGAGCTCCGGGTAGCGTGTCAAATCCAGATGTCTGCGTTTCTACATGAATTATTTTGGCATTTCGTGGACCCAAAAGAAAGCCGAAGTGGTTATAAAATATCAGAAGCAAAATCTGACTCAAGCCATCGCAGGGCGTGGAGGGTAGGCAACTCCGCAGCACACGGCATTTCCCCCGTAGAGTCTCCCCCTCCCCAGCACAGATTGTCTATTTTACAAGGAGTGGGCGCTAAAATCGTTGTATTCGAAGCCCACGAAGGGTATTTGACCCGAGCTGAGCTTTGTAGCACTTGTGATTTGGATGCTATAGTATGTCACTTCAGAATGACATTGTGAGCTCGGGGTAGCGTGTCAAATCCAGATTTTCTTAAGTTTAGAAAACATTCTTAAAACTTCTTTAAAATTCACTAAAATTGTCATTTCTTTGGCCGCAATTCATCGAACTTCATCCACAATTCATCGGAAATCCGTGAATTTGCACACCGAAATCCAAAGTTATGTCTCTTGGGCACTGATATCTGACACAAATCATCGAAGGGCATGGTGGTTGCACAAAACGGCAGCGCCCAGCTTTCCGAAGCTTTCCCCGTAAAGTCTGCCTGGTCTAGATGTGTATATTTTGAGGGGCTGCACCAAGCAAAGCTTCAAGAGGAGGGCAGAGGAGGGGGTGGTGCAACAAGTCTGCGCTCACTCGAAAAGTGCGATTCGCGGTTCGGAACGCAGTTTTGAAGGCATTGTTGGCCGTGGCATTCATACATTGCCTTCGACGCAGGGAATGGTATTCAGTATCTTGGTGAAGAAACTGCGAAGTGTTTGGAGAGGTGAGTGACTAGCGTCTCTGAAACAGGTACAGCGCGGGCTGGGTTTTCGAGACAATAAACGAGTTGCGTGAAACATACTGATAACATTCTTTTATTTTCGAGGGTCGAAGAGAAATTCGACCAAGACAATGCCCGAGCATCAACCAGAGCAGAAGTTTCGCTGCCAGAAATCGTGCTGCAGGGCGCGGCGCGCAGTAGCTCATTGGTTCCGAAGGGAGCGCCTAAATCAATCTAGTGTGAGTAGCATCGACGAAAGGCTGCAGGGCTAGAGAGTCAACCGTTGCAACAGTCTTGTCCAGAAGTTAGGTGCCAGCAGCACGTCCCCGACGCAACAGACGCTGTCTTGGCCACGGTCTTGGCATCGTCCAGGAGGTGCGTACAAGCAGCACGTCCACGCCGCAGCCGCCTAGGCCGAAGCCACGGTCTTGCCGTCGTCGAGGAGGTGGGTGCCAGCAACACGCCCGCGCCGCAGCCGTCGAGGCCGAAGCCACGGTCTTGGTGTCGTCCAGGAGGTGTGTACAAGCAGCACGTCCGCGCCGCAGCCGCCTAGGCCGAAGCCACGGTCTTGCCGTCGTCGAGGAGGTGGGTGCCAGCAGCACGCCCGCGCCGCAGCCGTCGAGGCCGAAGCCACGGTCTTGGTGTCGTCCAGGAGGTGCGTACAAGCAGCACGTCCGCGCCGCAGCCGCCTAGGCTAAAGCCACGGTCTTGGCGTCGTCCAGGAGGTGGGTGCCAGCAGCACGCCCGCGCCGCAGCCGTCGAGGCCGAAGCCACGGTCTTGGCGTTGTCCAGGAGGTGCGTACAAGCAGCACGTCCGCGCCGCAGCCGCCTAGGCCGAAGCCACGGTCTTGGCGTCGTCCAGGAGGTGGGTGCCAGCAACACGCCCGCGCCGCAGCCGTCGAGGCCGAAGCCACGGTCTTGGCGTCGTCCAGGAGGTGCGTACAAGTAGCACATCCGTGCCGCATCCGCCTAGGCCGAAGCCACGGTCTTGCCGTCGTCGAGGAGGTGCGGGTGCCAGCAGCACGCCTGCGCCGCAGCCGTCGAGGCCGAAGCCACGGTCTTGGTGTCGTCCAGGAGGTGCGTCCAAGCAGCACGTCCGCGCCGCAGCCGCCTAGGCTGAAGCCACGGTCTTGGCGTCGTCCAGGAGGTGGGTGCCAGCAGCACGCCCGCGCCGCAGCCGTCGAGGCCGAAGCCACGGTCTTGGCGTCGTCCAGAAGGTGCGTACAAGCAGCACGTCCGCGCCGCAGCCGCCTAGGCCGAAGCTACGGTCTTGGCGTCGTCCAGGAGGTGGGTGCCACCAGCCAGAGTTCTGCGATGGGCGGGCGGTCTCCGCCCGCCACCTGAGGTGTGCGAGAGAGAGCGACAGTACATGGGCGGTGCTGCTTTGCTGTGGCATGGAGTGGCGGCAGCAGTCACCGGCCGGACACGAGGGGTCCCTAACTCGAAAATTTCGTGTACAATGAATATTGAATACGAGTGAGTTGGTTGAATACTATTGAATATAGTGAATATAGTTGAATATGAGTGAATATGGTTGAATATGATGAATATCATTGAATATGTGTGAATATCGTTGAATACCATTGAATACGTGTGAATATCGTTGAATACCATTGAATATGTGTGAATATCATTGAATACCATTGAATATTTCTGAATATCATCGAATACCATTGGATATTTGTTTATATCATTGGATATTCATGGATAGAAACTGAAATTTGTTGTAAATGAAATCCTGATCGTCATGCATAGAAACTGAAATTTGTAGTAAATGAAAACCTGATCGTTGATAAATAATCACTTAAGTTTACTTCCCATCCTCTATGGAATGTCTATTTGCTTTCCAATAAGGAAAGCATGGAAAAACTTTTAACATGCAGAATGAATTCTCCGTCTACATAACGTGGCGCTGACACTGGCCACTAGCACTTGTCAAGGGGAGTCTCTTCATCCAAATGAACTTTGTCGAGCTCTCCGCGCTCCAGCACCCTGTACCAAGTAACGCGAATCAGTCACTGTGACGTCACCGTGAGGAATCTCCAGAAGTCATTTTGAGGGAAGTCACGGTGACCACTCCTGTTCTTGTATAGTGACCTAATTAGTGATCCTCCAGGGACCCCACCGCGACCACGAACTATACAAGTCATGTACATGCCCAACTAATGAGAAAGTTGGGTTTGTTTCGCGAAATAACTACTTAATACAAAATATAGAATGGCTATACGACCATAATTCAAAAACTATGCTGTCGGCCTACTACGAGAGTGGGGTGACTCGGACCACCCCAACCAGATTGACATATAATATCATCCCCGTCTTGGTCATTTTCCAGCTATTTTGATCAAATTCAGTGTATGCATTTGTAAATCTAGATTTCGTGTCATGTACCAGGTGGCTGACGGACGCCGTGCACTTTTTGTACTACGCAGCCCGCCCGCACCGCTCCATACGGGACTGCATACCCATCAGGCGCTGGGGACCGGCTCCAAGCGCGGACGCTCCGCTCCGCCACCGTTGTTGCAGTGAACGCCCCGAAATGGCCCTCTCGCGGTTCGCGCGGTCTACGGTAGGGCGTTATAGGGGGGAGGTTCGCGGTTTCGCGAGCGTAACCCGCGAGCCTGCGCGGGAAAGCTCGCGGTCCGCGCGTCCTGCCGCCCAGGAATCTCGCGTACCGCGGATCCTCTGTGGGTCCTTCGCGGACTAGAGATCTAAAAAAACCGGTTTTTTTGACCAAAAGTAAAAAACCAGTAAAAAACCGGGTAAAAAACGGTAAAAAACGGTAAAAAACGGTTTTTTTGCTATTTCGTCTTAAAAATAATAGAAAATCATTTTTTTCCCTCAATTGTTTTTTTTTTTTTTTTTACGTGATCTGGTGTTACTCCTCTGACAAATTAATGAGTACTTAATAGTACTTAAAAGAGACAAGTTGTAATTATAGAAAGTCAGAGCAGTTGTCATCACATGGGTTTTGATTACTTTTGCCTTATCTGATGCCTAGTTTGGGTGTTTAAATGATTTCTGGGTAACGCTTTCTGGAACGTTTTCCTTACATTAAAAATACCAGTCACAATTTTTTGATATGTTGTTGTGTGCTGTTAGTACTTGATTTTGAGCTCAAAATTTAAAGATTTAGTGATGTGGAAGTTGCTCAAACTAAATTTTTAAGATATTTTTTGTAAAAAAAAATCCAATTTTTATTAGAAAACATTAGGTCAAAGTGGGGTCTATGGGGCTAAACATTATCCTTATACCTGGTTTAGTTGGTATCAACCCCTAGAACTTACTCTCATATAAATGTATGTCCTTTTGACAATGAAAACTTTTAAAAGCCATTACAAAATGGTCAAAATGGACAAAGTCTCTAACTCCAGGGATGCTAGCGCCACTATGGTTACAAAAAAGTGAGAAAAGTGAGAATTTCAGCGCAAAAAGTGACCAAAAGTAACTCAGCCAAATTAAGTCACAAAAATACCCCAAAAATTGGGGTTCAACTCCGCACTTCGGTATTTTTGGAGTAAAAAACCGAAATATCGTAAAGTAAATAACTGTTTTTTACCGAGTTTTTTACTCAAAAAAACAGTTTTTTACTATCGCTTTAGATCTCTATCGCGGACTGCGAGCAACCCACGAGAAGGATCGGCGGACCTCGACCTTCCCCCGCGGAGGATCCGCGGTTCGCAAGATACCCCCACGGAGCGACTCGCAGACCGCGAGCTCTCCCGGCGGACTCGCGGGTTACTCCCGAGAAACCGTGAACCTCCCCCCGGTAACGCCCCGCCGTAGACCGCGCGAACGGCGAGAGGGCCCTTTCGGGACGATGGTTGCAACATCAGTGCCGGAGCGGAGCTTCCAGGCTTGGAGCCGGTCCCCGGCGCCTGATGGGTATGCAGTCCCGGATGGAGCGGTGCGGGAGGGTTGCATAGTACAAAAAGTGCACGGCGTCCGTCAGCCACCTGATACAGTCAATCTTTATCAGAGCCCTGCACCGGGAAAGCGGCGATGCCTACTTGGCGTCCGAAAGCGGCTCGTGGGAGTGAGATGATCGCTCCAGGCCATAGCTCCCTCTCACTCCACTGCCAGAAAAAACTACGGAAAGTACTGTTATTTTTTTCACAGTACTCCTCCGTACTTCAGACCACAGTGATCTCCGTCTTTTGACTACGGAAGTCTTCTGTCATTTTTCTGATAAGCTCTCTGTATGGTGCCAGCCAGTTTTCATGCTGTTTTGACTGTTTAAATTGCACGTCAATTTAGACTGACAAATGGGATGCATTTAGAGCAGGATCTCAACCAATTTACGGCTGAACTTTGTCGAGATTCTTGCCAATTCAAACAGCATGAAAACTAGCTGGCACTATACGGAGAGCTTATCAGAAAAATGACGGAAGACTTCCGTAGTCAAAAGACGGAGATCACTGTGGTTTGAAGTACAGAGGAGTACTGTGAAAAAATTAACAGTACTTTCCGTAGTTTTTTCTGACAGTGTCTCCACTCGTTTTCGGACGCCATGTAGGCATCGCCGCCCGCCTGGTGCAAGGCTCTGATCTTCATTGATTGGCATAATAAAAGAAAATAAGATTTGGAAATTTACCTACTTTAGAGGGAAATTACAGCTACAGCAGGGTTCGAGTGCTTGCAACAACGCACCCTACCGGCGGTTGTGGTAAACAGGGAAACCTCAGGTCACCACCAAGTCACGGAGGAATCACGAATGCGAAGCCCTGTTCAATGCTTAAAATTCATTCCGCATTTTTATAGTACAGCAGAAACAGTATTTTCTAGTGGTGTTTAAATTTAGTTTTAAATTTCGAAATTTGACAGAGTCACGATGTAGTTGTCTGAAGGTCACGAAATTAGCGGAGTCACAAAGTGACTTAAAAATGGTCATTATGACGTCACCGTGAAGTCACAGTGACCATTTTGCGTTACTTATGTAGTAGGCAGGCAGGCGCAGATGCAGCCTTCTTTACTCTTCTGTGTTCGGGCGACTTATTGCCTACTTTTCTGGCAGCACTAGCGCCAACAACTCCATCCTCGCATTCTGTATGCAAGGGCTGCTTTCTGTCAATATTAATATTTACGAATATCAATGAATATTCATGAATATGGATGAATACCATTGAATAGTAATTTTTATAGCTGAATATTGATATATATAGGCGAATACATGTGAATATTTTGAATTCAATTGAAGATGGCTGAGTATTGTGAGTACAATTGAAGATGTGTGAATATTGTGAATACCATTGAAGATGTTTGAATATTGTGAATATTAGCTGAATAACAAAATTTTGTACAATGAATATTCGAAGTTATGGACCCCTCGGCCGGACATCCGAACAGTGCCGAAGTCACCTGTGCGGAGGTCCGGGCGGGTCGGCGCTGGCCGATGCCTATGCTCAGCTACTCCACGCCACGCCAAAAAGTGCCGAACGCAGCGGGCGGAGCTTGCACCCGCCTCCGCACTCGGTCCGGGCGCTCACCCGGCCCGTTGACGAAGCAGACGGGCCGGGCCGGGCGCTCTGGCTACGAGTCTCGGTGGCTGCCGGGCGGAGGCCGCCCGCCCATTGCAGAACTCTGCCACCAGCACGCCCGCGCCGCAGCCGTCGAGGCCGGAGCCACGGTCTTGGTGTCGTCCAGGAGGTGCGTACAAGCAGCACGTCCGCGCCGCAGTCGCCAAGGCCGAAGCAACGGTCTTGCCGTCGTCCACGAGGTGGGTGCCAGCAGCACGCCCGCGCCGCAGCCGTCGAGGCCGAAGCCACGGTCTTGGTGTCGTCCAGGAGGTGCGTACAAGCAGCACATCCGCGCCGCAGCCGCCCAGGCTGAAGCCACGGTCTTGGCGTCATCGAGGAGGTGGGTGCCAGCAGCACGCCCGCGCCGCAGCCGTCGAGGCCGAAGCCACGGTCTCGGTGTCGTCCAGGAGGTGCGTACAAGCAGCACGTCCGCGCCGCAGCCACCTAGGCCGAAGCCACGGTCTTGCCGTCGTCCAGGAGGTGGGTGCCAGCAGCACGCCCGCGCCGCAGCCGTCGAGGCCGAAGCCACGGTCTTGGCGTCGTCCAGGAGGTGCGTACAAGCAGCACGTCCGCGCTGCAGCCGCCTAGGCCGAAGCTACGGTCTTGGCGTCGTCCAGGAGGTGGGTGCCACCAGCACGCCCGCGCCGCAGCCGTCGAGGCCGAAGCCACGGTCTTGGTGTCGTCCAGGAGGTGCGTACAAGCAGCACGTCCGCGCCGCAGCCGCCTAGGCCAAAGCTACGGTCTTGCCGTCGTCGAGGAGGTGGGTGCCAGCAGCACGCCCGCGCCGCAGCCGTCGAGGCCGAAGCCACGGTCTTGGTGTCGTCCAGGAGGTGCGTACGAGCAGCACGCCCGCGCCGCAGCCGCCTAGGCTGAAGCCACGGTCTTGGCGTCGTCCAGGAGGTGGGTGCCAGCAGCACGCCCGCGCCGCAGCCGTCGAGGCCGAAGCCACGGTCTGGGTGTCGTCCAGAAGGTGCGTACAAGCAGCACGTCCGCGCCGTAGCCGCCTAGGCCGAAGCCACGGTCTTGTGGTTGTTCAGGCCAGCAGCACGCCTGCACCGCTGACGCCGTGGCCGTAGCTACGGTCTCTGCGGCGTTCTTGAGTTGGATGCCAGCAGCACGTGCGCGCCGCAGCTGCCGAGACCGGGGCCTCGGTCTTGTCGTCCAGAGAGTGGGCGTCTCGTCGCATGCATCGCTGTCGTGGTCACGGTGTCACGATCTTTTACAGGAGCTGGCCGCCTTTGCAACTGAGCCGGGCTTTTGAATTTTCTCTATGGGTGAGTGGTTTATATTTTGTTGCACGGCGTCGTCCCTAGTTTTCATGAGGCACATGCTGGATCTGCGATTCCTCCTGCACCTGTGAGTACTGCTGCTCCTGCAATTCCTGTTGAACACTCGAACTCAGCTGCATCTACGAGTCCAGCGTATCCTGCTGCACCTGCGACCCTTGCCGCACCTGCGAGTCCAGCAAGTCCTGCTGCTCCTGCGATTCCTGTTGCACCTGCGAACTCTGCTGCATCTACGAGTCCAGCGTATCCTGCTGCACCTGCGAGTCCTGCTGCATCTGTGATTCCTGTTGCACCTGCGAACTCTGCTGCATCTATGAGTCCAGCGTATCCTGATGCACCTGCGAGTCCTGCTGCATCTGTGATTCCTGTTGCACCTGCGAACTCTGCTGCATCTATGAGTCCAGCGTATCCTGATGCACCTGCGAGTCCTGCTGCATCTGTGATTCCTGTTGCACCTGCGAACTCCACGAGTCTAACAGCAGCTATGAGTCCAGCTGCACCTACATGCAATTGTGAGGTAATAGGACCATGTGTTTGTTGTTTTGTTTTCTTTTTTCATCATTTTGTATGCATCACTATGTATCTTTAACTTGCAGGAGAAATTTACGATTCTTCTTGAGCATCTTAGGGATATCAGAGAAATGATTGAGGTGAAGCCGATATCAGAAGTAAGTTGTTAAAAATGGGGCTTATCTCATGTCACAATTTTGACTTTGTGCAAGTGATTCATGCTTTCTGTTTCATGACTTTTGCGGAATGGTACTGCGCAGAGCCCACATTCAATGGATTTGAGGAGCAGCAAAAGAGGACAGGATGAGATTGAAAGTGTACCTGCCAGTTCAGTTTCATCTGCAAGTACTCCATTAGACTACTATATATTTTTCAGTGCATATCTCTATCCTTTTGCATCAATCCTTCTTTTTTCATAGGATGGGGTCAACAGATTTGATTCTGTCTGATGACTATCTTCCACCACACCGTCAGAAGATGTGAATTAAAGGACAAGCTGTTTTATGAGTTAAATATTTAATAACGCAAATAAAAAATATGCATTTCATTCAAAGCAAATTTTAAACAAAATTTTCCAAGGCATATACATCCATAGTAAAAGCACGTTACATTAGTGTGACTTAGAATTCAAGACTACACTGTGAAAAATAATAAAGACAAGGGCTGTCAATTTTGATGCCATCGCCCAGGGTACAGTGGTGAGTGGCATTAAAATTGACAGGTCTTGCCTTCATTACTTTTCACAGAGTTCAAATAAAGGAGCCCAAAGATTGGTCAGTCGTTAATCTAATAATATAAGATTAAAATCTTAAAAATAATTCAAGTAAAACAGAGGAAACAGAAGTCTGTAGTATACTAAAACAATCTAAATAAATGTATATTGTTCATGACCACACTCAGAATGAAGGAGTCATAATCAGGACTAAAATTTTGGGTGAGGTATTCTTTATCACCCAAGTTCAGGTGAGAATTTATCACCCAAATTTGGGTGATGAAGGTTTCCTCACTCAAATTGGCATGATAATACTATCTAGTTATATAGGTAGCTGATACTCTATTCCTTTATTGCCCAAATTTGGGTGAGGAAACCTTCATTGCCCAAATTTGGATGATAAAATAATCCTCACCCAAATTTGGGTGACAGAGTATGCACCTCGCCCAAAATTTGGTGTTGATAAAGACTCTTTCATTCTCAGTGCACAAAATACAATCAAAAGGAGCGAATCTGTCAAAAGATTTTAATCTTGGCTCAAATACAACTATGCTAGTAAAACATTGAGCTGTATCAATAAGTCAATTCATTAGAACACACTTTTCTAGATAATAGATGAAAGGTAAACATCTATAGTATAGTAAACAATCTTATATTAGTATAGAATTCATGAAAAACAGGCATGAGAAAACTTGAAGCGGTATTAATTTATCAAATTATTAGAGCACAATTTTATATGGATAAGGTAAAAAGTAAATAAATAGTAAAACAACATTGTACAAGTATAGAATTCATGACTCCCCCGCCCCCCCGCAAAAAAATCAAAAGGAGCAAAACTAGGCTAGAGTAGTCAGTCGTCAATCTGATCACTCCAAACCCAAAAGCGATAATTGGGTATTGTTTGTGGCGGCAATAGATGTATGTGTCGCCAACAAAAAGCCATACAGAATATCTTGCCTTCAAAGAGGCGAAAAACAAAAGTATCGCCAAGCCAAATTTGGCAATAAACTATGTCATCTCTTTGAAGGCAAGATTTTTCTGTGTGGCCCTTTGTTGGCCCACTTGTACCGCAAAAAAAGATATGAAAAGTATCATCTTTGGATTTAGAGTGATGACAGATTTGAATCTGTGCTACAACAATCAATGCATAACAAAAATTATAAAAAAATAAAAATAAATAAGTGTTTTATAAAAGAACAAATTCATGACTTAAAAAATAAATAGGAGAAAGTTTAAGCCCCATCTACTGGCAAGTGATAGGTCATGAAACAGTTCCTGTTAGGAGTAAAGCACAGGTAAACCTGGCACTTTGGACATTTAACTTTAGTTTTACCATCAGTGCACAACTTGCATCTGGCTTGTTTGGCTTCAAAAACAGGGCTATGCTGTCCCTCAAAGCGCAAAGCTAGATCAGGCCGGTATCCTCTTGGCTCCTTAATAACATTCTTCGGAGATTTTTGTGGAGGTTGCTTTGGAGCTCCCCGAAGGGACTTACTCACTGCCAAGCGGAATTCCTTGGATTCCAAACGGGCAGGTTTACTCAGGGATGCACCATGCCGTCGATACAAGAGCCAAGAATTGACAAGTGATAAATCTATCATGTAGCCAATCAGAGGGACATACCACCTTCGGGCTCTAGTTGGGAGTCTATTCAACTGCACCAGCATGTCATGCAAATCAACCCCGCCCATATTCTTGTTGTACAATTCAAATGCACGAGGAGTAGGCACATCTACTTTGGCACGTTCCTTTTTATCCCACCTGCAAACAAACAAGATACGAATATTTAGAGTCACTGTTACACTGTTCTCTTCGTCATAAAAGGTCTTCTTTGCTTAGTCGACATTATATTTCAGGCTTAGTCTCCTAATTATATGTCAGTATCAAGCATTTAAAATTATGCCATTATTCTGCCATGTACTTATTTTTCTTTGGTCATAGTTATTTTGAGAATATAGAATAAAGTTCATGTAATGCAATAACAATCAATGAATGCAACAGTGAAATATGATAAGAATAATATGACAATAAAAATAACAACTTAATGTAAAAGGAATTGGCTTCTTTTTTTGTGCACCTTTTCATCTTCCTATTCAATTACTCCTACCCACTTCACACTATCCAAAGTCATTCTATGGAAAGAACAGAAGTAAAAAAAAAATTCAACAGAGTAACATACCTCTTTACTTTGCCCTCAGGCTGAGTACCAGCCAGTGTTGAGGCCAAGTGGACACATTTGTTGTCCAGCCACTTTATCACCTGAACACCATTTCTATGGATTTTGGTGTCATAAGAACCTCGGCCCAGGGACTTGAGATTCTTGTCAGATAGAAGGGGGCAGAGTTCTGTGCGATCTTGTCTGAGTGTACCGACAGACAGAAGATTGTACTCTTTCTTCAGATGGGCAACCAATTTGACTCCAGTAAAAAAATTATCAAAAAAGACAGCAGACCGTTGTGGCGAATCAATTGATTTAGAGAGGTTAAGCACTACTTTGGCACCGACTCCAAAGTCCAATTCATCTTCTCTTAAGTTATTGTAATTAGTTGACTGGCCAGCATATGGCATAAAGTCATATATCGTGCCAGACGAACCTGCCAAATTGAATATTTTAAAGCCAAATTTATGTGGTTTGTTCTTGATGTATTGGCGTAAAGTTCCTGCAAAACCACCTTTGTACTGCACAAGCGTTTCATCAATGAGGTATTTCAGCGGTTAGAAGAAAAAGAAGAAGTTCCAAGATGGCCGCCGCGGACCACAACAAACCTTCAACTGTTCTCCGGGAAGCGGCTGCTAGCAGCCGCCCGCGTTCGGGAACTCGCACACAACTTCTGACGTTACACCATGTATATCTTAGTCAACTTTGGTATCATTTTAATCGGGAGAGCGAAAGGAACACGTCTAGAGTAATATCGGACCTGATAATTGTCTATTTTAGCTTTTAAAAAGCTAAAAAAGGAAAGAACTCTTTGGTAAATTCGATTTTATGTAGGCCAATCTTCTTGAAAATAACAGTATTTTTTGTCACGTACCTGAAAACCTTGCAATAAATGTAACCAGGTTGTTTTCGTGCCTTTAACCTGCCAACAGGACGCCTTTACCCGTCCAAACTACCGTTTTACGAATTTAAAAGCTACAATACACAATTATCAGTTCCGATATTACTCTAGACATGTTCCTTTCGATCTCCCGATTAAAATGATACCAAAGTTGACTAAGATATACATGGTGTAACGTCAGAAGTTGTGTGCGAGTTCCCGAGCGCGGGCGGCTGCTAGCAGCCGCTTCCCGGAGAACAGTTGAAGGTTTGTTGTGGTCCGCGGCGGCCATCTTGGAACTTCTTCTTTTTCTTCTAACCGCTGAAATACCTCATTGAGAACATGGTTTCTTGCTCCAAACTACTACATTTCTTCCGAATGTGTTCCATAAGAGGAGAAACTTTCCTGAATCTGTCATTGAGATCAAGATCTGACTCCATAGTTTTATCATACACGTGAAGGTTGCTCTTGATGGCTTGAAAGCGTTTGTACGTCATGAAGTTGGCAACATTTGGTACACGAGTCTCTGTAGCCCAATAATCACGAGTAGAATTCATTTTATTGACTCCCATATAAATCCAGATCCCCAAAAATGTGCGCAATTCTGCTACAGTTATAGGAGTCATGGACTTTAATGCACCTTTGTTATGCATGTACGTGACGTATGTATTAGTACAGTTCGACGCGTCCTAGGAGAAAGATCGTAATTTTTCCGGCCGCGCGAGAAAGATCCTAACTGTTTTGTCCGCTCGAGAAACATCCTAACTGTTTTGTCCGCTCGAGAAACATCCTAACTTTCTATGCAGCCGGAGAACCATCGTAACTGCTTAAATGGCGATTTCTCAGGAGAGTGAAGTGAAAGTTTAACAGCATACCACAAATCAGCAAACGATGCTATCATTAAATGGAATGTTCACGCGTTATGAGGGAGGTTTTGGCTTTCAATCAAGTCGCTCGTCACGTAATTTGATTGAAATTGTGGGCGTCACGGAACAAAACGAAGAACCCGATAGCGAGGTACGTTATGGAAATCCACACCCAGGCAAAAGTTACTGCCCAGATTAATAGATTAAATCATAAAATAATTCTCTTATTGTAAATCAACATTTCTTTGTACCACATTGATACAAAACACTGGACATTAATATCAACAAGCAAACTAAAACAAAGAACCTAACCTCTTCCAGTATCCTTCCTGGCTCGCTTTCGGTTTGGCCCAGAGTCTCCTGCCGGAAAGTTTTGAACAATTAATCAGTTTATTCGCCGCATATTTAGTTCGAAAGGGCTCACAAAGCGATTCGAGGTTAAAGCTTGAGCGGCAGTCTACAACCAAAGAAACCCTACGAAATCCATAAAAATTATGCTTTGTGGCGGTTATTTTCTGGACAATAAATAACTCCACAATGTAACATTTATGTATTGTGTATTTTTGTAAACTCTATTGTAGGATCATGGAATAATAATTGTATACTCGTGTAATATGTACTGTATTGCCCTGTATGCTTGTATTTGTATCGTATTTGTATTGTGTTGTATTGTAATTGTATTGTGTGTTTTGTCAATTGTTTCGCTATTGTAATTGTTCTTATCGTGTCAACCTATTCTTAAAATTTCTGCACTATTGGTAATATTTCCCGCGAAAACCAGTTTGTATGAGTTTTGTATGCCTTTCATATAAGTTACACGTATGTACATGTACGGAATGTATATGGTCCGTACGTCGTTGTACAAACATATATGCGCAACTGTATGTAGGCAGCGACGATTTCACGTACGTTACACATACAGAACCGTACGCACATAAATGACTGTATAAAGTTATGTATGTGCAGACCAAGGAGCTCCCATACGGGCAGCATAGACGACTGTACACACATACGATTAGACATAAGGTACTGTACGTGGTGTCGCGGTGCTCCTGTACAAGCCCCATACGCCACCGTACTTACGTAAATGAATGTATAAAGTTATGTATGTGCAGACCAAGGAGCTCCCATACGGGCAGCATAGACGACTGTACACACATACGATTAGACATAAGTTACTGTACGTGGTGTCGCGGTGCTCCCGTACAAGCCCCATACGCCACCGTACTTACGCAAATGACTGTATAAAGTTATGTATGTGCAGACCAAGGAGCTCCGCCACGGCAGCAAACTTGGTGTCCACGAGCATTGTCGAGGGAGTAGTTGTAGGAAAACTAATATTAGTGACTAAACTTAAGAAAAATATAGGTAATCCACTTGCTTGGGTTAGGGCTATCGACTGGGCAGTACGCCAGCTCGATACGCACCGTATGTGGGCCACATACGGACAACGTGCGGACGGGAAGGGGAACAGCGATGTACATGACACCGGGCTACGACGCGCTCGTTCCCAGCGTGTCACCGTAGCTCAGTGGTAGAGTCTCGGGTTCGGAAGCCGAAGGTCCGAAGTTCAACTCCCAAGCGTAGCAGCCGACTTTCATCAATCAAGTAAGTAGAAATTTGGTAAATAAGATGGGAGGGAAGATTCAACTGAAAATTAAAAAAAAATACTTGATCAAAGGTCAAAATTTTTCCAAATTTCCTTTTTAAAATGCATGGGGTACACATACGGACGTATACGGCTGACGTACTGCTCTACTGCATACAAATTCCGTCCAATCCACATGGGATAAGTATGAGGAACATATTAGGATCTACTGTATGCAAACCCTCACATCTGACCTACAGTACATATGAAACCTATATGTGGTTTCCACATACATACAGATTGTACGTACATACGAGTCACGTACTGGCTTCATACACCTCATATAAAAAACTTATGTGTTCATTACGTACAAGCCACATACAACCATTTGTATACATGCACACATACAGGGTAGTTTTCGCGGGTTCTGAGATAGCTCGCGACACCCTGGCACCAGCATGTATTAATCTGGACCTGGACAGTGTATATTCTCCCTATGCTGCGTTCTGAGTGTGTCACTGTGTCACTGAGTCACCCCTCGGCGACGGCACCCTCACCCTCACTGCCGTCCATTTTATGACTCCGCAACGGGCGTTGTCTCTCTCTCCATGCCCTTTGCTGTGCGGGTGGTACGTCCCCCATTAAGCGGGTGGAGCGCCCCGGTGGATGGTTCTCGGCCTATTGGCTCCCTCCTTCGTCCGCGATCGAGATAATTTTTCGTTCTCCTCGCGGGTTCCTTCCGAGGCGACGGACCCTTGCAGTCGTAAATGCGCCCCTCTTCCTATCTTGTTCCGTGCGTCTATGGGGCCCGCGTGGTTGGTATCTGATTGGTCCACGCGTCCCCCGCCGCCGCTGCCGCCTACCGAGGGTACATAAGGAGCCGCCCTGGGCCGGAGCCAGCATTCAGCATTCTTCATTCGGCGTTCAGCGTTCAGCATTCCGCACCAGTCCGCCACCAAGAAGGACCAACCCTTCACGGGGCCGCCCTGCCGTCCTGGACCAGCCCGAGGACGCCGATCAGCACTTAGCCGCTGCCGCCGTCCTGGCCTCCACTCCTGGACTGGACCTCTCCGTCTTCATCATCATCAACGCGCGCCGCCTCGCCCCTCGCCGCGCCGCGTGCCGTGCCGCCACTACGCACCGCCTCGCCCCGCGCCCGCGAACCACGAGTCGCCGCTGCTGAGCTGCTCATTGGTGTCGATCGTCCCGGCCGCCGCCTGCTGCTGCACCCACCGACCGGACACCACGCCGCCCTGCTCATCTCAGCCGTATTGTACCTAATTATAAGCCAATACCGCTCTCACTTTCTCAACATTGTCATACTGATAGTGCTAATTGAGTTAGTACTAAGGACACGCCTTCTGTCCCTTACAAAACCGATTCGTTCCGAAAGCCGACGAGGACACTTCCACTAGGAGTACGTGCGGCAGGCACGAAGTGGTGAGCGAAGCGACATTAAAATTTTAAAAAGATGTACAGTAAGTCATATCGTTGTAGAGGATGGGGCACTTGTGGTGCCTTTCAGGAGGCAAGCGTGTGGTCGGAAAGTGGCAAATTGGGTTAACTAGACACACCACCAGTCGGTCGGCACTCGAATGGAGTGGTAAGCAAGCAGTGGTTGTAGAGGATATGGGACTTGGGGTAGCTTGTAGGGGGCCAAGACACGGGCGCGCACCGACGGGCCGGGTATTGAAATTACTGGTAATGGCAGACAAAACGATTGGCACCCCTATGGAGTACACCGGACGACAGAAAGTCACGTTGTTGTAGAGGATGGGGCACTTCGTGTACCTTCTAGGAGGCTAGCGTGTGGGCGGGATGTGGCAGAATGAGTGGATTGAAGATTTCAATCGATTGGCACCCGAGCGGGGTCGATAAGTGGTCGGGAGAGCAAGTTGTTGTAGAGGATGGGGCACTTGAGAAAGCTTGTAGGAGGCCAGGACACGTGCGCGCGAGGTGCGCGCGGACGGGACGGGCGTTCAAACTATTGGATATGGGAAACAAAACGATTGGCATCCTTCTGGAGTACACTGGACGGTAGTAAGTCAAGTTTTTGTAGAGGATGGGGCACTTCGGGTACCTTTTAGGAGGCTAGCGTGTGCGCGGGATGTGGCAGAATGAGTGGATTGAAGATTTCAATCGACTGGCACCCGAGCGGGGACGATAAGTGGTCGGGAAAGCAAGTTGTTGTAGAGGATGGGGCACTTGAGTAAGCTTGTAGGAGGCCAGGACACGGGCACGCGAGGTGCGCGCGGACGGGACGGGCGTTCAAACTATTGGATATGTGAAACAAAACGATTGGCATCCTTCTGGAGTACACTGGACGGTAGTAAGTCAAGTTGTTGTACAGAATGGGGCACTTCGGGCACCTTCTAGGAGGCCAGGAAGGGTGCGCGCTCTGCGCCCATTAAGGAGCATGAGCATGGCGCTGTCACTATCTTATTGAGCACCCAGCCCCATTGAACGCCCTACACAATATCTCTTAGAGACGCCCTTTGTACATGATTTGGCACTTCTTGGCCTTGAACAGGATGAAGGGACAAATGTGGTGCATCGCCCTATCCCAACCAATGAAGCACCCTTGGGTAAACGTCAAAGACATCAAATCTTTTTCATCAAGAAGTGCAAAGTTCGGCTGCCCCCTTCCCACACACACACACACACAATTCTGCTACTTCTGGATTATGACTGTCCCCAAGTTGACTCTAACAAAACAGTGTCTCATTAATAATTTTATATGCTAGAATGTTATAACCATGAATATTTCTTACGGGCGCTTAGAATTGTGGATTCAATAAAAACGGCAAATATGTTCTGAAATGAATGTTCGGAATGTTACAGATACACTCCATTAACAGTGAAACGCATCTGTCATTTCATTGATCATATGAGTCTACTTAAAAGAACACTTCAGTGAAATACTTGGGCTGATGTACTGCAAATATTTCTATTTCCACTAAAAAATAATATTTTTTGTGTAAATCAACCAAAAGGTAGAGCTATACTACCAGATTTGTAAAAAACAACTAGTTATAATATTTATTACGCCCACTTTCTCTTGTATAAATTCTAATCCAAAACGACTCAAAAATATTTTAAGTTTAACACACAGGACAGTTTGACGTGAAATCATACCACTAACATGTAATAATAACTCATTTGCCCAGATAGTGTCACATCTACTGTTTTCAGCATTTTGAGTCTAAAAGTTAAAATATTATAATCCACGAACTATACCTAAATGCCCTTTCATTAGAAAAATATGCCTCCAAATATTACTTTGTATACATTATTACTAATCACCGTTGGAGCGTGGCATACGATAGGTCAAAAAATATTACCACAATGGGGGACCGAGAAATGGTCTATAATATATAAAGGGAAACTAAATTAAATTCAGGAAACCATGTCTGAGATGGCACCTTTCACTGAGGCAGTATGTTTTTTTTAATACTGAAACTATCCTTACCTGTGTACTGTACAAAACAGACATGGGATGCTGCTTTGCAGACAATATTATTCTTGACTAATAAGGTTAGGTTACTCACTAAAAGAATAAGTCCAAAAGCAAGTTGAGTCGACACTGGCTGTCATTTCCGTAATCCATGTTCATTTCACAAATGCACAACAAGTTTATGTCATCTTGAACTATTACTTCGGGACATACCCACCCACCACTCCCCTTCCCCTCCCCCTCGATGTAAACATTCACAACAGAACATTCGTTTCTTACTTCTACAAAATGCAGGCATTTGAAACTTTGTGAGGGGACTTCTGTCACTCTAAAAACACTTGCCGACCACACACTTTGTTTATCTGACGGCAAAATATTTAACTTGAATGTTATTAAAAGCCCAGCAGAGCCGAGCCCAGAGACCCGGTCGGCCACTCCACAAATTACGCGTTCGCACACTTCCACACAATGACGACACTTGAGACATCATGCGGTGACGTCCGCAACTCATAAAACAACTTCAAATAGCACTATTCGTCTATCAGACGCTTAAATTTTTAACTTTCATACTGTAAACAACCGAAGTGATGACGGTAAGACGGAAGGACAAGACCGGCGCTGCAGCGGTGGAGCGGTGCGGAGCGGTTGCCGCTAGATGGCGCTAGTGTGGCGTTGCCAACTGCTGAACTTTTAATCCATTCACTAAAATAATTATTTCAAACTCCGTCAAATGCAATGTCCTTTCATTATTTTGAAAGCCCATGACTTGATGTTTCGAAAACATATTGGGTTATCGCTGTACTTGCTGTAGTCTAAGAGGAGAAGACTGTAGTTACACTTTCTTCTCACAGACAGACACACGACCAAAACCTCCCCGGGTCCCTTGCTCAGGAGAGTGAGCTTCGCTCACAATAATTTGCCTTCTGCCTCGGACAGTGCCTTTTAACTTGCGGACTAGTCCGTGCTGTGTCCTGCTCCGGCAGAGTCCGTACCGGACTGTCCCGCACTTTGACTTCAGCCCGGCATCGGGTTCCGGACAGGTCCGTCGGTGTCCGCGGGCAGGCCGGTGGCCTGATGAGCCCTCTGGGACGGACCAGATCCCGGACAGTCCGTCAAGCGCGAGCTTTCTCAAAGGAAAAAGCGCAAGTTCAAATTAAAAAATAAAAAAAAATAATAAAAAAATCACAGAGAAAAGGGATCGAGTTTGATCCACTAATAGTATAAGTTGAGGCAGATTCCGATTATTTTAATAGCACGTTAGATTCGAACGAGGAAGCGCCTGCGAAGTGGTAGGCAGGCCAACCCGCACTACACAGACGCATACACATAGTTCTAAACTACAGCTCTGGTAAAGTAAGGGCATAGCCTGTTGAAAAGGTGCATGTCTGCTGATTCAGAAAATGGTATCACAAGTTACATTCGAGAAGAAAAAAGTTCTAATGTCTTAAGTAAACCTACAAATTTAAGTAAAAGCATTACTCTTATAACTTAAAATAACAAGTTGGTATTTTGGTGGTTCAGAGCTTGTCTGTGTCTGACTTGGTATTACCCAATTTGAGTTCTCCTAGAATGTCTTCACCCCTAAAATAATTGGGATGGGGTCCTCTAGGAATCAAATTGACCTAGGAAATAACGTCTATTTAAATAACAAGGTAAGCAGTTTGGGACATGCCCTCCATAGTCAGTTTGTGCTCTACTTTCAGTATATACTTTGAAAATAGACTTTACAACTTCTTTAACCTTCTTTCACAGCAATTTGGAAATAATATTGGGACGGGGTTAGAGCATCAGAAAATATTCATATACAATGGATCAAACAGTAAATTGATTTAAAAAGAGATTCCTCATGCCCTTGACATTTCACTTTCAGTAGTTTTAAAAAAAAATTCTGGTGAGTGAGGCAGAGAAAAATTATCCTATGGTTAGAAATAATAAAAATATGTTAAACCTTTTTGTCTGATGTTAACAGTCAACACTCCTTCCTTCCATCTAATCACAGTACAGTAGGTGTATAAGGGTAGAAACAAGATATCAGTTTATAATTTGGAACTTTTATTTTTAGCCACTTTTAATCACTACACTCTCAGATTCTTACTAGACCTTTTTCACAATAGGCGTTAAGACATTTGCAAATATCCATAATACATACCCTTTTCTCTCTAGCTATTGTCATGAAGAATTAGCTTGTATATAGGTTACAGAGAAAAATGTGGGTAATCAAATTATAAAAAGGTTGGCATTATAGTTGCACAAACCGCTACTCAACTTCTAAGTTATTAACAGGACAATAAATATACTCATTATTATCAACTTCCAAGTACACACAGTCACATGCAAGACTGTCAGGAGTAAAAGCAATAAATTTATCAGTAGGTGTGACTTTACTCATGTGGGGTATATTGAGCCCTAAATCATGCAACTTCCAAGTAACTCTATCATAAACATTCAAAACTCCAAACAGTCTCTTCGGACAATCATTGCATAGTTTCGGACATCTAACATCACAAGAGGACCAACGTACAAAGGACTTGATTTTACCAAGGACTGGCATATCACCTTGAAGTATTTGTACAAAACATGATTGCTTTTTCTTACATCTCAAATAATCTTCAGAGCTAAAAACTAATCCTTTCTTTTTTAATCTAAAAAAGTACCTGAAGCGTCCTTCATTGGGAACATTGAAGTTTTCCTGCAATAGTCTTCTTACATATCGTGGCAGCCTAGCATTTTGATACAGACCAAGAACGGATATATCATCAATGACTTCTGCAATTTTATGCCTTCTATTAACAGTTTCCAGAAATCTTAAACATAGCTCCTTTGCCTCACCATCAGCCAGTTTACTGATATTAACAGTTAGGTTCATGCAAGCAGCAGCAGCAGAACTCATTTGTAATGCAGCATGGCGAGTCCCATGCACAAGTTGTAACAGCTGACCATTTAGAGATTCATAAAAAAAACAAGAGTAAACCCAGCTCGGTCCAAGATTTCTTACAACGAGTGGCATATGTAAAAGTTGATGCAAATTCAGGCGTAAATATCTCACACCATACAAGTCTTGAAACTCAGACACATAAGAGTGAATTAATTCTTCAGAAATTTCAATTTCTTCTAGTGACACACTATTCTTAGACAACAATGAAATGGCAGATACAATTTTACACAAGTGATTCCAGTATGGTGCAGGTAATATATCACAAAGGACAGGGATAGCATAGTAGAAGAAAAACATTTTATAATCGGAAGCTTTCATCATGGCAACTTCAGATTTTAAACTACGGGGAAGACGCTGAAATGAGAATGGGGGCTTAATTTTCTTGAGACGAGAATCAACTATGTCAACACGGTTTGCGATTGAAAACGGTGATTCAGAATGAACAGTATTGAACCACAGATCTATCAGAGTGCTCATCAATCCTAGGAAGCAGGAATGCATTAAATCCAGCCCTCCAGACCGTATTAAGTCAGGGAGACATGCAGCTAGTTGGGAGGGACCTTTTACACCAAAGACCGTTGCCTCTGGATCAAGTTGGCGTGCATGTAGTGCTTCACGGCCAAAGTTAATCATATCGGCATGTTTTCTTATTTCAAAATTTCTTGTGTATGGGAAAACCTGAATGGTGCTTTTTGTCAATGCATAACGGGCACCACTGGAAGTACAATAAAAACACGAATAAAGTCCATTATATTGAATAAGTCTCATAAAGAGAGCTTTAGCTGGAAGGTCCCCCACAGCAGCAAGAACCCTTGCCTTCACATTAACAGCTTGCCCATTTGGCAGCTCCAAGTTGAGTCCTTCAAATCGTAATCTATCTAATGTAACACAGATTGGCCGCAAAAACAAATTAGCATTTGGTTTATGTTTTCCAAACCAAATCCCAGCAATAACAATATTTTCTTTTTTTATGCGGTCCTTGTATTTAAGTTCATTAATTGATAAATAAATAGGCCACAATTGTAACTTGGAATTTTTAAAGACAGCTACTCCATCAAAAAACATGTTAAAACTTATATTATTAGGGTTTGAGAGAAAACCATCATTTGTGCATTCTTTGTAAACTTCTGCATCATACATATCTTCTATGTTATGATCATCCCATTTAACACGATTATGTTTAAATTGAAGTGATTCATAAAACAATGGTCGCTTATACATAACTTGGAGCTGTTTAGCTATTGGAAATTCAATAAAGTACGAGACCTCATGTTGACCATTGCAATTATCGCAAACACTACTCTCTGCCTCTAATGACACCTCACATGTAGAACAGTAATAGTGACGCACAGTGTCAGTTTTACCTAGCATGGAAAAATAGGACTTGAAGAGATGGAGTGATTTAAAACAATTGTTATTGGGACCACAGTGCAAAGCAATGAGAGATAGTAGATCATTAATGCAAACACCTGACAACTTGTGTGTTAAAGCAAATGACAATATAGCTAATGCGCTCTCCCTAAGAGTAATACGAGCACCATCGTAGAGCGGCTCGTTGTCATGAATGTCTTCTAAATCATCTTCATCAGAAATCTGATGTTCAGATTCATCACTTGACTCTACTTCACTGCCACTGTCTTGATGCTCCTCCGCCTCACCTACTTCAGCATGATTGTCTTCAGCCACTTGCTAGTCCCCAAGTTCTCGGTCTCTGCCTTCCTGGTCCACAAGCTCCTGGCCCACATCTTCATCACTTCTCTCAGCATTGTCTGACTGTTCCCCATCTAAGTTACCTACAAACAAAAAGAAAAAAAGCACATGTGAAAATAAAGGCCTAAGTGTAAAAAATATATCAGCATGCAGGGCACAAATGTTTTTTTAAAAAATGAAAATACCTTCTCTCTCAGAATTTGAAGCACTTTCAGACTGTTCTGACTTCTCCTGGCTGATGTTGTTGGGTTGTAAGTGAGGCCTCTTTCCATAAAGCAGATCTAAGTAAACAAAGTAAGAATTGTACTTTTTCACTAACTGTTGTTGAGAGCTTTCCTGACGAAACAGTGACAGTAAGGGATGTGCTCGAGGTGCACATTATTGAAAGATTGTACGAACCTGTTTCTGAATCTGATGAAGAATCTCCAGAATCTCGTTGCCTGAAAGTTTCATCCCTCGTCTTTCTCCTGTACCATTTTCGTCGGCGCGAGGACTGGTCACTCATTAGCGACTCGGTTTCAGATAATCAGATAAAATGTACTCTTAAAATATGTAATCAGGTAAAATCAAATCTAAGTCAATGATAAAATAAGTCGGTGGATAAAATTGATATTTCTGAAACACATGTGCTGACAACACAGGGATTCCTAACCCACTGCGAACATCGTTGGCATAGGTCCGGAACAAGGCACTGAGTACGTCGCACTAAAACCCATTTTTTTCCCCTCATTAAATTAAAAGCGTTGTCTTATAACTGTAAAAACTATTTTAAAATACAGAAAATTTGAATAGTAAACCTTATCAAGGAGCGTTTTAGCCTTCATATTTTTTTATCCTATAAAATAAAATACTTAAATCGGTTTGCAGTTGACTATTTGACTAGTGGGGTGCCGCCGCCATCTTGTCTTGTCTCCGTTCGTGCTTTAAATTAAACCTGATGGTTGTGCCCAAATGCCAGACGAGATCAGCTGTTCAAGTGGGTGTGTTTCTTGGCAGTCTGATCGATTGGACGTAGAACGGCGTTCGTTCTGAAGGGTTATCGTGTTCTACTGTAAGTGGACTAGTTTTGCGATGGGCAGAAAGTCTGGCTCTAAGGCTCTTGTGTTGTGGACGCGGGATAAGATGGTCGGCATAGAGCCCATCAACCATGTTCCGCAGAGCTCCCGGTTTGACGGTGCCGCAACTGTGGTTCGCTTCAGTGGCGATAAGAAATTCTATCCGGCGAAGGTCTTGATGATAAGTGGTGAGTAAATTTTAGGTTAGGCACCATGTGAGGGAGGAATGTAGGAGTGAATTGTGTTTGCTTTGACTAAGGTCGGTGAGGCCGGCCCGGTGTTTCGTTACTCTAGCTTCTGTCGTCTGTTGCTTCTGAGACCCAGGCATTTACAAACTAATTCAGCTGCTCTCTGTTCTGAAACATTTCCTTGAGCCATGTACCTGAACCCGTTTGGTTTTAGTTTCTGTAATCAATAGCTAGGGTTAAGTGGCTCCGTTTTAATCTTGTTCATGCCCAAATTTAACCTAACTTTCCTTTTCTAGATAATGAGACTGCTCTAGAAGAAGAAGCCAACCGCGTAGGAGGCCAACTAGAGAGGGAGAAGGAGAAGCAGCCGCTCAAGAGAATGCACAAGAAGAAACTTCCCGATCCATCTGTTGCCTCTGAGCGAGCAGTTTCTCAGGCGGTTGGGCAAAGGGCACCAGTACCTCCTGCATTTGCATCTGCTCAGAAGGCTGCCCAGAAAGCAAGGAAGGAAGCTTCTGTTAACCATGCCACTGGTCAAGCCCTGCTTGACAATCAAGTGTTGCGCTCGCTGGAAAACTGCCCCAGGAGATCCTTGTTCATCAGCGATGTTGCCAATTCCAACCATCAAGGTAAATTTATTATTTATGTCCATAAGCTGAACATTTTCGGTTACCTGCTCTTATAGCATTGTCTTTACGTGTTTACAATATTTCATGCTAATAAGTCTTTTTGCGTCCAGACTCTGATAGTGATGGAGAAGGTGCTGTGTCGCTTGATGAAGAACTCTCTTCGTCTTCTGATGAGGATGGTAGTACGAGTACAGCCGACTCAGTCTGTGTTTGTCAAGTCTGCAAGACACTTCGCAACTACTGTAAGTGTTTGTTTCTACTCTATCATTATACTCTCTGCAATTATATTTGAGTTTTACATTAACAGTTTCTTTCAGGTGATCCGAAGTCCATATCTTTACTTCAAGCACTACAAACCATTTTAGAGAATGGAGTTCAGGCACAAGGCCAAAAGTATCTCAGTCTTCTTCCCATCCCTGAGGGTATTAAAAAGGTAAATTATGTAACTCTTAAAATCCTAAAAATCATGACATGAGTACTGAAGAATTCTTTCTCTGTTTAGGTAGAATTACATGGATCCTCAAATAGCAACATCTTTATATGTGCTTCTGACAAGGATATGCTCAAATTAGACTACAAGAACAAGCCTTCGTCACTTGTTCGTGAAACATTATTTGTCCTCTATGGGAAGGATGCTTTAAAGACCCACATTGTTACTGGGAGGGGAACGAAGCCTGGCTCATTTGGAGTAGCCGATGCTGTTTTACAGGCCTTGTATGGTAAGTAAGTTAGATTTATTCTATGTTGCATTGACTAAATTGCATGAATAAGCAAGTGTAATACTCTTTGGGTTTTGATACACGGGGTAAAAATGGGACAAATCTTATTTCAGAATGCATGCCATACTATAAGTGATGTTTTTATTATGAAAATCACATTTGGTATGGCATAATTTCTTACATTTTAAATCTTGTCCAGAATAGCAGTACCCCATTTTTACCCCGTATTCTAATATTACCACTAGATATTCATGCATTCATAGCATGCAATTTTCTCTCTGGCTCACAGTTCAAGCTCAAAGCTTTTGCATTTTTCGTTTCCTACTTTTAAAATTCAGTTCCATCTTATTGCTTCTATTTGCAATATCTTTATTTTCAGGCTTTGTCAACCATAATGTTGACGTTTCTAAAAGATTGAAGCTGCATCAAATTGTACATATTATTAACAAGCGAGCACCAGAATGGCGAAAGAACTTATTAACTTCTGGAAAGACTTCTGGCAAGACTCCAGGAAAAACACCAAAGAGAAAGTTTGTTCGGGTATGCAAATTTATTAATGCAAATCAACTTTTATTTATTTATTTACTTTTTTATTTATTTATTTATTCCTTTATTTATTTATGTTTACAGGCTGAATCATCTCCGTCTCCTTGTGAGATGGATGTTACTGATGTGCCTCGAGCTGACTGTGAAGATCCTCCAGCTGGCTCTGAAGCTGCTCTAGCTGGCTCTGAAGCTGCTCTAGCTGGCTCTGAAGCTGCTCCAGCTGGCTCTGAAGCTGCTTCAGCTGGCTCTCAACTTCCTCACTCTACAAGTTATCATGGCTGTAATGACTGGAAGTTCTTAACTGGAGAATCTTCAATGCAAAACCCAGGTCTAGAGGGTTCTTGGTCTGGTCCATGGCCTCAGCAGTACAATACTTCCTACCAGCAGTATCAACAACATTACCCGTATGAATGGCCATCAAGGCCGTCAGCCACTTATGTGCAATAGTTTGTTTTTTCTTAAATTAAGACTGATAAGTGCTTCTGTGACATCCTGGTGAAAGTTTACATGATCTTTATCTTAGGTCACTTTTTATTAATAAATAATGATTTAATAAATAATGATTTAATTTATATGCTCTTTTCTGACTTTTTTAACTTATTTGACACGATCTATTCACGCAACCGAGCTAACGCCCGTGAATGGCGGGGTAAGCCTACCCACCAGGCGCTCTTCTGCAGAAGGGTTGAGGAGAGGGGTACGGGTACGGGTACGGGTACGGCGGGCGTAGGGAGCGCTCGATTCTCCGGACTATCCGCTACATGTCCGTGCGGAGGGGGTAGGGATCGCTCGATTCTCCGGACTATCCGCTCTTTGTCCGTGCAATTGGCGGAGGACTGTCCGAAATTTTGCTGATTTTGTAACTTTTTACAGTTTTCTGGAACTGTCCGGTGGGTTGTGTTGGAACTGTCCGGCGGCTTACTACGGACTGTCCTTCGGACGTAGTTCGGACTCAATCTTTTTCATAAGGGGTAATTAAATTCGGAATACAAAATCTGAATTGCTCAACCCAACGGTTTTTTTATGCTCTTTTTACGTTGTAAAACTGCGTAGACACTCACACAAATTGTCGCACTGGTAAAACAAATGTGCAATTGTGCGCATCAATTGATGTAGAGTTTGTAATGTAGAAACTTTGCGCATATCCTGGTGTGAAATGAAACTGCGCACAATAATATGCGCAAAGTTTGCGCACTATCTAAATACATAGAGAATGCGCACCATTTAGTGTTTAATTCTTGCGAATTTGCTGAGAAACATACCAAGTGCACATAAAATGTGAATTTATTCGGACAGTTTGCTTGCCTACAATCCCAATGTATTTATCATGCACGGAAATAAATACTCAAGTGCCCATGGGCTCTTCAGACATGGTCATTGTTTTTTGTTTTAAAAAAATAATTATTATAGTATGTGATGTTATCCTGGATTGTTGTATTCTAGATTTTTAACGAGACTGAAAACTTCTGGTCACTAAATATAGGGAAACTAAAAGATTGTTCACAAACAAATGGTAAACAATCTAACTTAGAACAGTGTTAAGAGGACATTTTTCATTAAAGTGGGAACAATATATTTTAAGATAACTGAAAGCCATGTGAACGGTCTTGGAGACCTTAGATTAAGATCAAGATTTCAAAGAGCACAGAGGGGACGGGCTTCGGGTACTCACTTAAATGTTACAGCAAGATTTCCTTTGAACCTTAAGCTGCCTTGAGTTGAGGAGAAAAATGTTGGTTTGGTTAGGATGAAAACCAAAGCAAATAAACATCATGATGTAAATTGTCACTGTTGCAAAATACTTGGGGGCCTAATCATATAATAAGACCAGCACCAAGGTAATTGGATCGCCACCATCACACTTCACATTTCATTCACTTCCCAGATTCCTAAATAAACACTCCTAATCACTTTCCAAATTCGCACATGAACACTCCTAATCAAGCAGCCGTCATCTTCAAAACACCTTCAACGTGTATCGTGTATACAAACAACGACCCAACGGCAGTGGCGGTGCGAATAGCCGATCTAGCAGGTGGGCGGTTGCGGTAATGGTAGGCGGTCTGCCAACGTCAACAACGTCGCCCACCGTCCGAATAAGTGGCTTGAGGGTACGAAACTATTCTTTATTATTATTGCTTTTGAACAAATTTTGCTGTGGTTTGTCGCGTTTGTCGCTTTCAGGACAATCTTGGGAAAGAAGAACAAAATCAGTAGTCAGAATCGGCAATTTCTCATACAATCGACTTCCTATTTTGTTTTTCTCCCAGTTCTGTCTGCTAGTTCATGGTTGTTGTTTTAGTTAATTTTCTGTTCCTTCATAATTTGCTTAACATGTTAGCTTAATTGAAGCATTAAACACTGCAGTATGGCTTTGTTTAGTTCGGTGTAGCCCATATAAGGCCGAAAGAGTGCCAAAGGTGTCAATAAGTCGTCCTTTTCCTGGGGGTCTTCGTCACCCTCGGTAACAGGCTACTGTGCCTCTGAGGGTTATTGTTAAATTTTCGCTTGCTTTCTTTAAGGTGAATTTACGATGAAATCGCTGCGAGCGATTTCTAGTCGCGACAAGCGATTTTCGCCGCTGCAAGCGTTTCTGTGCCGCCAGCGATTTCTGACGCTATTTCACGCTACTAGCGTCAGAAATTGCAACGGCAAAAATCGCTTGGTGCGACTAGAAATCGCTCGCAGCGATTTTATCGCAAACCCTTCTTAATTCTTAAAAAGAATTGTTTTTCACAGTAACACAATAAATTATAATTTTGATAATTGATTAGTTTGTTGTTTACTGCTTCAGGTTCTGGCTGTGCTGGTAGCAGTCCATTAATTTCCGAGCTCTGAGATTGTGCACCTTCCTAAACTAATGCATGGATGCAGAGAAAAGGTGCTGCTTGAAGTTTTAAGGATTCTCTCTTTTTTAGTAAGTATGCCAAGATACCTTCTCCAACATGGAGGGGCCAGAACAGGTCTAGCAGAAATGTTCCAGCTATAATATTTTGTTGGAGCACTTTTGTCGGAATTGACTCGGCTCCTCTGGTACCTGTTAAAACACTGTATTTAAATCAAACTTCTGATTTTATATCATTATTTTTATGACTTGAGATGAGTTACACTGATATTATCAAACAATGTATTAAAATTGTTACTCATAGGTGAAAACTGGGGTTTGAGGGTCAGTGTTGTTTAAGGTAGTAAAATTGTGAAATGTTCATAATCTCTAACATGTTTCAGCTTTGGCACGAAGCTTGTCCAGTACAGTAAACCAGTCTCTATTCCTGGCTTTCGACAATGTGAGCCATTGGTATCACAGAAGTGGCAGGATCATTCGAAGTTGGCTGTAATTTGTACCTGGTAAGTTATGCTACATAAATTGTAAAATTCCACAGTTACTTTCAAAACTCAACCTGGTCAAAGCATTAAGAATTTTGTTTTTCTATTTTATAGGGGATGGATCATCTTCAGCCATTACCCATGAAAAGAAGAGAGTAACAAGTTAAGCTTTGGATTTTACTTAAACCATCAGTTGCTTTGTATTTATCAATAGAGCAATTGTTTCCCAACCCAACCAGGGCCAATAAAAACCTTGATGTCACTGATTTGTCTGAAAATCACTTGTTTTGATTGTCTACTAGTAGTAACTCTCCAAAAAAATTTTCATGCCCCTACCTACTATGGGAGCTGAGATAATGTCAAGTGACTTTTGGCAAGTTGTGGAATTTGGTGCCGATATCTATCTTGGGCAATTTTTATCACAGCTCTGCGATACAAAGTTTTCCTGAAAGAGCATCAAAAAGTGATCAAAAGAATTCCCCTCCCAAAGGTTTTAGACCCTTTCCTTGAGATATTACTAATTTTACAAACTTTAAAAAAATTAAAAACTGAAAAAAAAGGAAATACGTATTCCCTGATTTTCTTCACTCTGCCCTTAAAAGTTGCCTAATAGTAAAGGTAATGAGGTGGAGTCATAACATTTTTACGGATCAACCTCCATCAGGGCAGCGCAGCCCAAAAACTATTTGTTTTCACTCAAAATTACCGCTGCTCAGGACAAGACTGTTCGGTGAGTCCATATTCAACCTTTTTAGATGTCCGCCTTCATTTTCCAACTGAAAAAATACATCAGTCTACGAGAACAAGCACTCTGTCATCCGAAGGCCATCGCATGAAGTATTTGTTTTACTCAAAATACACTGTAATATATTTTTATACTATCTTTACTTCTTTATTTCTATTATCTGTCGATGACTTCTCATCACTAATGCCTTGGGACCATTGGTACAAGGTTGTGAGACACTTGAGTGGAGAAAGGCGTAAGGGTCTATTGCAATAAAAAGGACTAAGGTGTGGGGTATGCCCAGCACGATGAGTAATTGCTTTAGTATCAATACATTTAATGTAATCCTACTTTTTAACTTTTCAAACATCAGTTTGTAGACAAGTGTAGAAAAAACTGGGACGGGGTCACAGCTTCAGAAACTATTTTAAGATTAAGATTTAAACAGTTAAGTTATTTAAAAAGACCTTATTTATGCCCTTAATCTTTTAACTTCAATGGATATCACACTTAAGTGAAACAGGAAACATTGTGGGAGCAAGGTTTAAGGAGAGAATGAAAACATCAAAATGGATTTCATGAGACAATTTTGGGACTTTTTTTAATCCTTTAAGTATATGCCAATCAAACTTTCAGTATACAAATACTTCATGCATTTGCCTTTGGATGACAGAGTGCTTGTTCTCCTTGAGTGATGTATTTTTTCAGTTGGCAAATGATGGCGGGCATCTAAAAAGGTTGAATATGGACTCACCAATTAGTCTTGTCCTGAGCAGCGGTAATTTTGAGTGAAAACAAATAGGTTTTGGGCTGCGCTGCCCTGATGGAGGTTGATCCGTAAAAATTTTATGACTCCATTTCATTACCTTTACTATTACGTTTTGGCCCTGGTTGGGTTGGGAAATAATTGCTCAATATCTATAACTGCAACATCCAAGTCTTGTATGTGTGTTTTGTTGTTGTTGGGTGTGGCAAAATGTAAAAGTACCTTCAACAAGCCAGAGTCATACCCATGTACCTTTTGCCATTGAAGTTATTGGCCTGATAGACCACTAATTAATTTTGAAAGCTTTTTGCACTGCCCTTTGCTTGTATGCATCAGTTGAAACATTTTTGTCATGCTGTCCTTATTATTACAAATTTAGTATAAATGTGGTCTAAGCATTGTGAAATTAACAAGGTTTGTCAGTAGTACTGCAGTTTTTGTTTGAGTGTTGTCAGCAGACATTTGTTTTAATACATTTAGGAACAATTTCATAATTACATTTCAAATTGTTTCTTTATTACAAAAAATAAGTCATAAAAATCATTGAACATGTCATGGAAAGATTTGAAAATATTGAAATACATGCAAAACAAATGACAAAGTCCTTCTTCTCTTTAAATTATCACCTTTAAAATCACTAGCATCAAGTTAAAAGAGCCTAAGAAAAAGATAAAACAATCAGTACCTTTATCAGTGGACAGGTACTTTAGCAAAGGGTCACCAAGTTACTAAAAGTAAAATGACATCTTTCAGGATGCCGCATGAATATCACATACAACAACAAAATTAAATAGAAGACTAAATCTAAGCACTCAAATATTGGGGTTTAGCGTTACCACGAATAACAGCATAGTCAACATTAGATTTCTTTACATGAAGCACACGAGGAAAGAAAGTCTGAGGCACTTGAAACACACTGAAACCAGTAAAACAGGAAAACAACAACTCAAAAGCATTTAGATTTTTTACAAATTTTGAACTCCTTACTTCACGGTAGATTATAAAGTGCGTATCCTCCAGACAATACATTTCAGTAACAACTCCAAATGAAGGCAAAGTTTTCTGTCCGTCCACAATATGGAGCATGGCACCTTTCTCATATCTTGCTCCACAAAACTTCAATGTTTTCACACAAGAAAATAAGCTTGATGCACTTAGGTCTTTCCTGACTTGGGAAATGCACTCTGTAAACTTTATATTTACCAACAAGGTTGTCTTACCACTGAGCTTAGCTTCCAACATACCTTTAGATAAAAAGTTGGAAGACAGTGATCGGAGTTCAAGGCTGCGTCTACTAAGCAGCCGAGACATTAATGAAAATACCAAGTTCTTGGCATTGTGAAGTATTTTGAAAAGCCGCTTCATATGAGCATGGAAGGCTTCAAACCTCATAGCCCATTGCTCAGTTAAGGGTCCAAACAAATATATCTGAGTAGGAAGGTGAATTAATGCATGGTGTTTTAAAACAAACTTGCCTGGGTAAAGAATATTGAATTGCTGTAAATATTCTTTTATCATGTCTCTCAGGGAATTTATGTCTTGTTCATCAACTTCACGTGCCAAACAAATGTTGAAAATCATAAGGAGCAGTACAATGTTTCTAAGCTTTGCTTCATTGCAATATGCCTCCACTATAAAAGGCAGAATAGAGCTGAGCATAAGAATTTGCGATGAATTCTGTCTCAGACCCGACTTTAAATGCCTAGAATCGATAGGAGATGGTTTATCAGTTTTCCACTGTTCATAGTCGAAGTTCTCTATGAATGAATTCACTGCAGCTAAAGTAAGCTTCTTCGGGCCAATAGAATCCTGTAGTATGTAGAGACACTCTGTTTTAAGCACGCCCTCTAAAAAAAGATGCATAATTTCTTGAGGGAACATTTTTGTACACATGAAGTGATTTAACTTCAATAAGCAGCTCTCGTCATTGATACCAAATTGTATAGAGAGTTCAGGAGCTTGAATACACAATGGCTTCCTTTCCTTGGGCAAATCATCTTCATTACCATTATCTTCATCTTCATCAGAAAAGACTATTCCCTCTTCATTTTCCAGGGTGGGTTGTTCTTCATTGACATTCTTCATCATCAGCAACTGCTCTTTGTGAAGTTCATCATTCCTTAATTCTACATCATCTTCACAGAAACAATTACACATATTATCTAGGGTAACAAAACAAGTTCGACAAGGAACCTTGGCTGCAGGTGACTCTTTAAAGCCTCCAATATTGCCACTTGCCGGCATATCACCAATCACAAGAAGTAAAAAGCCATGAAATACTCGAGAAAAACCTTTTATATTAAATGTCACACCTTCTTTACTACTAAGTCTATTTAAGCCGTGGATGAAGTCCGGAAGAAATGGTTCATTTCTATACATCTTTGCAGTTTTAGCATTAACAAGAGAGAGGAGATTAATTACTCTTAGTGACGATCTTAACTCTGGATAAATATTGGCCAGGGTCCATGAATAATTCCTAATATTTTGTCCCTGATATGAAGATAACCCATCTGTTGGGTCGATATCGTCCACATACAAAACAATACCAATGGAATGAGGATCTTCATTAAAAACATCATGATTTTGATAAATGTAACCATCCAGTACTGATCGGAACTTGTTTGGAATGGTGGGTCTAGGGTTGTCAATACAGCTGAGAATTTCTTCATTCTGTAGGAGAGTTTCTAGTTGTTGAAGGAAAGACACTCTATAGCCATAAAATTTAGGGACCTCTCTAACTTTGTTCCCAAGCAAAACAGTTTTCCAATTCAGCACAATTTTCCTAAATTCAAGATGCTCAGGCCACTTTTCCTTTGCATACCATTTCATCCTATAATTAGTATGAACACCTTCAAAAATTGTTTGTCCATCCAGAAATGTAAACAAATCATTTAAATCTTCAACTTTGATGATTCCATTTTGACTTCTTTTTATTAATTCACTCTGGAAAGAAAAACAAAACAAACAATAGTAAGATTCAACAAAAACGAACAGTATGTAAAAATATGCTCCTTGACAGATATGTACCTTTACAAAAGCGTTGTAGTGTGGCATTATCCCATTGATACCGGCAATCATATGATCAATAGTTACTTGAGTGGTATTTGTATTTTCCTTCAAGTCTATAAGCAGCTCTGCCGCTTTGTTTTGTAAAACAAGTTCTGGAAAAAAATAACAAGAATTAGATGACTTGAAAATACGATTCAACAGAACATGAATTTGTATTGATTGCAACTCACCTGGATGAGATGATTGACTGGATTCACTGCAGTCATCAATCATTACCTCTGACTCAATCTTATCATATTCATTAGTGTCACACTCATCACCATCACTGGGAGAGCTGTCAGATTCACTAGCACTGAACGAACAACTGGATGAGCTCATGATGGACCGTAATCTGTAAAAAAGAAAAAAAAAAAACCCTTTGATCAATGGCTATAACTGACCATTACAATGTTGTGAAAAACACAGGAACTAAACACAAGAAATAATTCATTTGATTAAGTTGACAAAGCATCGATTAGAAACCCACAAACGAGGTGCCCACAAGAAACATGTTACACAAAGTTTATTTCCGATGCCGTCTCTTAACCTAAAATAATCAACTATCGCACAAAGCAAATTGTTCAAACAAAACGTATGGACAACACTCACATCTAAGAAGTTAAGCGTACTGTTCAATGTCATCTAAGGCCAACTAATAACCAAAACACAACTATCTTTCCTATCGTTCCTCCCTCTCTCCCTTCCCAACCCCGCCTCCAATTCCTCCCTTCCCTTCTCCCCTCCTCCTCCTACGCTCGGTGCTGCTGACCAATCAGCGTCAAGGAGGCAGGGAGGAAGGAGATTTGAATGTATTGGACGAAACGGCCTGTCATTCTGTCATGACATTGTAACAGATTTTAAGTTACCGACAAAACATGGTTAAGAGAGTGGCTGTGGACGCTAAATTCGACTCTTATGATGGTGGTGAGGTGATCAGATCAAAAGTTTTTATCATACAATGTAATCAAGAAAACGAATACCATGATCTAGAGAACCAAGTCATAAAGTGGCTCAGTGATGACCCTAAGATGATCCAATTTCTTGAGCATAGAAGGTTACTGTTGTCCTATTTTGACCCAGCATTTAAGAAAGTCTTTGAGCTGGACATAGATCACATATTTTCCAATGGTGATACCATTACCACCACATTCATCCCTAAAAATCTAACTGAGGTGAGTTACTTGAGTGAAATAAAAACTCAGTGGTCCAGTGATTATTCTAAACAACATGTTTTCAACAGAACATTGTTCAAAAGGAAATCCAGCTCACTGCAACCCATCAGCCTTCATTTACACTAGTTAGTACTTAGAATAAAAAGTAACGTATGTATTTCACAAAAGACTGATTAAAGTCAGTAACCTGTTATCTTTTATAGGAAGTACCTGAAAGCAATACTCAAGTGAGTGAAAAGGAAGCTGAATACGATGAATGGTAAGATATTTAGGGCTACAACAAATTGTCTTCTATTTTTCAAAACCAAGTGCCATCCTGTAGTTTCTTTTTAAACTCCATTGGTTTCATTTCAGGGACACTTTGGATACAGTTATTACAAGGGAAGGAGAAATTTTGGTTCAGGCCATGAGGGGTGATGGGTCATGCTTGTATGCTGCAATAACCCACCAGCTTTTCAAACCAACATTATATAGTAATGAACACAAAAAGATGATTCAAGAGGCACGGACTAAATGTGCAGATTATCTAGACAACAACAAAAACACACCAGAAGTATATAACTGTCTCACAACTTACTTACCAAGTTCTGATAAAAAGAGATTAATTCTTTTTTGGAAGAGATTAGAAATGGGGTAGCCTGGGGAGGGGAAGAATCTATCTATGCTTTAAGTCATGTTTACAACTGCAAAATTACAGTTTACCAAGAGAGTAAAGATAGGTCAGCAAGAGCCCTGGTTTATCATCCAGACGGAACATTATCAGCAAGAATAGTATACAGGCTGCCACTACTTGAGCAAAAGGATGCACCACGTAACCATTATGACAGTGTGATATCTATCAACGAGGTTTATCAAGAAGATTCTAGGTAAGACGTGTAAAATACTGTGAAATTAAAGGCAACAGTAGAACGTCTTTCTAATAAATTATTGATTAAAATTAATCCTACTTTTTCCAGCAATGTCATTCAAACTGTTAAAGATACAGAAGACCAAGAAGAAGATTTCAGTATGATTAAGGACTATTTTTCACAAGAGATATGGATATCCATGGCTCCCTATGAAAAATTAAGGAGCAAAGCTATTTATGATCGATACCAGTATATGAAGAAACTAAGTTAGTACAATTGTTCACCGTTAATGGCACTACATAAAATACTTTAATTTAAAAAAATCTTCCATAACAATTTACCTTAAAACTTTCCAGAAATGGAAGTAGGTCTGCCTTATTTTATGAAACCCAAAGAAGCAGGTGTGACTAAGGAAAAACCTCGGGAAAAACCAAATGAGAATCCTTCAAAGACTTTTTCTCCTAAAAAAAGTATTAAACAAAGTGAAATATGGCTGCAGGTGACACTTTGAAAAATTCCTACTCATTATATTCTAAACTTAATATAATTTACAGGAAGTTCAAGGGATGCAAGCCTGAAAGCTACAAAATTGATTTCATCTACTATTCAGTCCCTTGATAACCAAAGTCCACCCAAGAGAAAAAAAACATTATTCCATGTCAACAGAGGAAATCTCTAGTGAGGAAGAAATAAGTACTACCTCTCCATGCAGCAGTACATCATCTTCACCCTCAAAGCAAAAAGTATGCAACTCCCCTGGATTTTCTTTCAAATTTTGAGTATTTAAAAACATATTAAGGTAAAGTGAAACTTACATGATTTGTCACCAGAAAACTGGAGGAAAGAATCCAAAAGGTATCGGGCTTCCATCTAAACCTAGGAGGAAACAAGAAAAGGTAAAAGGCGGAGAAATAAAAGAATAAGCATAAACACGCATCAATTATTTTTTGTGACTTAAGATTATCTTTGACAGAAAATTAGAGTGATTGGATGCAAGATACCCTACCCAGCACCACTGCCAAATTTCAGTGAGGCAGCTCTCATAGAATTAAACAAAAAATCTCATGAAAGGAAAACTTGGATCATTAACAGAGAATGTAAATCTTTTATTAGGAAAATTATTAAGGATGATTACCTCACCAAAGATGAGTACAATAATTTTGCTAAAAGTATGGTGAAGAAATATCCAGGGGCGGACTGGCCCGGGCGGGAAGGCGGGGATCCCCGCCTGGGCCCCAGAGGCCCGAAGGGCCCCTGGGGGCCCTGGGGCCCCCTTCCGCTTGCAAAATGCCTAGTCGCAGGGCAGGGCCCAGATGTCCGAAGGGGACCTGACATGGAGAAAACGACTCAAGGTTTCGGCGTCAACCGGATTACCCGGAATACGTCTGGGACAACTGCCGGTTTCCATCAAAAAAACTGCCTAGAATCTAATTTTCACCCAAATCTCCTCGGATTACCAGATCACCTCTAGAGACCAATCCTTGTCAGCTGGATTACCTAAGTCGTTTCTCCCTCGGCCGCTGAGCCCGCCTCCCTTGTTTGAGTAATGCCTGGGCCCTGGAGCCCGGAGGGCCCTCTGGTTACCTACAATTGTTAAGTATCGAAGTACTAGGAGCCAAAGGCCACACCATAGGGTTGCCACAACTCTGGACAACGTTGGAAGTCAGAAAGACTGTGGGAATTTGTAAACGATTTGGAAATTCAGGGAAAAATGGTGGGAAATTTGGCAAACTCAGGGAAAGATTAAGGATTTGACTGAGCCTGTATTATCGCCTGATGTTAAAAAAAAACAAAAAAAAAAAAAAAAAACTGCGATTGGGGTGACGACAGTCAAAAGCTTGTCGAAAACTAGTCATTTTTTTCTCCTTTGAAAAGGAAAAATTTACGCTCGCTTCGCTCGCGTTTCATTAATTGAATCGGTATGCAGTACCTTTAAGTCAGGATAATTCAAAAAAGAAAGGGGGAGGGGGGTGGGGGCTTAATATCGGGGGAAACCTTATCGAAAATTTGAATAAAAACTCAGGAAAAAAATTACAGAATTGACTGAGCCTATGATATTGCCTGATGTTAACAAAAACACTGCGATTTGCGTGACAAAAGTCAGAAGCTTATCGAAAAAAGGTCCGTTTTTGCTACTGCGCAAAAAAATAATCCGCTCGCTTCGCTCGCGTTTTATTGATCGAATCCATATGCAGGACTTTAAACTCAGGGAAATTCCACAAAAAGGAAGGGGCTAGAAATCAGGGTAAATTAAAAATTTAAATGTTTGGCAATCCTGCACATGCACACACTAAGCCGCGATCTGGACATCTATATTGTTTTTGTTACCATTTACCTGTTATTGCTTTTGTAGAATGAAACTCTGTAACATTCAACAAGAATTATTATTTTTAAAACAAAAGTAATTCCCTTTTTCCCTATTCAAAGTTAAATCATGGCGAAAGCGGGAATTGGGAGATGAGGGCCCCTGAGGGTTCGCCCCGCCCGGGCCCTTCTGGTCCCAGTCCGCCCCTGGAAATATCCAAAGCTAGCATCTAAAACATCATCTGAACCACATGTAAATAAGTTAATGCAATTATTTTTAGTCCCTCAATTCTATATGAATGCGCTTGTAAAATTCTGTACTCTTATTTTATCCCAGATTGTTTTCAAAAAGAGTCTGAGTAGCTCTATAAGAGCAGAGAGATACTTGGGTAGAGAGAAGAAGGCAAAAGAGAACCTACAAAGTGAATCTGAAATTGAAGATGA